>CAWUFW010000001.1:10582500-11182500 GCA_963921515.1 Calotriton arnoldi
TACTTAGTGCGCAGAGGGGTTCAAATCGCTTTTCTGCAAGAAACACACATCACAAGCCAAGAGGGCCTTTCCCTGCAACGTAGATGGCGGGGTCAGGTCTTCTATACGTCTTACTCTGCCTTTGCGCGAGGAGTATTAACTTGGATCAGGGCAGGGGTTCCTTTTCAACTAACACAACAGCTTACAGACCCTGAGGGGAGATATGTGATGGTCGTGGGAAGGTTAAATGGCAGGGACGTAGTGCTGAGCAACATCTATGCCCCCAATACTGAGCAGCCGGCTTTTTTTACACAGTTATCAGGGAAACTGGCTCCACATCTGACGGGTTCGGTGATTATGGGCGGCGATTTTAACTCCATCTCTGATGTATCATTAGATCAATCCCATCCACCCCTCCCTGATGCACCTATTCACAAGATTTCTAAGGCCAGAAGGGATTGGCAACACAGATGGGGGTTAGTAGATACATGGAGGGCACATCACCCGGCAACTCGTGATTATTCCTTCTTCTCAGCACTGGACGAGCTCCATGTTCGTCTAGACGCCATACTCTGTTCCCCAGATATCCATGCAACAGTCAAGCATAGTGAATATCTTACTAGAACAATTTCAGATCATAATCCACTTCTTCTGCGGCTCCACTGGACCCAGGCGCGGTCTAAAATTCTGACATGGCGGTTAAACCCAGATCTTTTAGAAGACCATGCGTTTCGTGGGGTGGTGGCTACTGGTATCACTCAGTACTTCCTAGAGAACTCTGGCACAGCATTGTCGTCTGCTGTAGAATGGGATGCGTTTAAGACTGTGCTGCGAGGTCACTGCATCACCAATATGACGGGGGTGCGTAGGGTGCTACTACAGGAGATGGAGACGGCTGACCAACACCTGCGCGAAGTAGAACAGGAACGGCCTGAGCGACCTGATAGGCAGCAGGATCTAACGGAGGCGAGGGAGGCTGTTGCTACACAGGTCGAGAGGCTGCGCTGTTTTGACTATAAAAAATATCTAGCGCGTGCTCATGCAGAGCGAGACAAATCTGGAGTGCTACTGGCTTGGCTGGCCAATCCCGCTGGACGAGGGACGGTCATCTTAGAATTGTGTAGCCCGACTGGGGAAGTCTACCATACCCAGCAAGGGATTAATGATCAGTTCCTTGCTTACTATACGGATCTCTATCAGAGTAAGGTGGCATTGGATGATGGGATCCTTGGAGACTTTATAGCCACAACAGATCTTCCAAAACTAGACAGGGCCCAGGCGGAGCTATTGGGTCAGGATGTAACCCTTGGGGAAATACGAGGAGCGATCAAACACATGGCGCGAAAGAAAACTCCTGGGGCAGATGGCCTGCCGGTTGAGTTTTACCTTACCTATATTAACCTCCTGGCTCCTAAATTGGTGACTCTTTATAATGACGCAAAGCGAGCGGGACAATTACCCGCTACCACTCGCAAAGCGATCATTATCCCACTGCTGAAACCGGGGAAACCACCATCAGATAGGACCGCATATCGCCCGTTGTCCATGCTCACCACGGACTATAAGATTTTAAGTAGGATCTTGGCTACCCGACTGCTCCCACACATGGTTCACTTAATTCACAGTGACCAAGCGGGTTTTATCCCAACCCGGAATACAGCCATTAATGTGAGACGACTGCTTCGTATATTAGAAGCCGACACTTACCCAAAAGAGTCAGCAGCTATATTGGCGGTAGACATAGAGAAGGCATTCGACAGTCTGGAATGGCCTTACCTATTTCAGGTCATGCGCAGTTTCGGATTGGGGGATGCTTTTGTGGCTTGGACGGCTTTACTATACAACCAATCCACTGCTAGGGTTAAGACGGGGGGCTTGATCTCGGATGCCTGTGCCGTGAGCCGAGGGACGAGACAGGGCTGCCCGCTCTCCCCCCTATTATTTGCCCTGGCCATGGAGCCGCTTGCGGCCCAAGCCAGAACGGGACTGCGGTACCCTGGGCTTCGCGTGCACGGTCAGACCCATCACATTGTGCTTTACGCCGATGACCTACTCATGTTTTTAGCTAACACTGCCAATGCCCTCACCGGAGCAAAGGGCCTATTACACGACCTGGGCACTGCACTGTAGCTGGGCTAAAAGTGAATTGGGCCAAGTCTTGTTTGTTTCCCGCTGCCCCACTGGTTGATGGCCCTCCAACTACAGACGGAGTGCAATGGGAATATCGATGCCTGACATATCTGGGGACCCGAATATACCATACACCAACCGATTTACTGGAGGGCAATGTGGGCAGAGCCATTCGTGGCCTTAAGAGCAACCTTGAGTTTTGGGGAACGCTGCCTCTTTCGATGGCCGGCCGAGTGGCCCTCCTTAAGACGGTCACACTCCCCAGACTGCTGTACTATTTTAGAACCTTGCCTGTATGGATACCAGCGTCAACTTTTAAGCACCTTCAGACAATGATTACGGGATTTCTTTGGGCAACTGGCAGACGGAGGGTGGCCTCAAAGATTTTAATGAGGCCGAAATCAGAGGGTGGACTGGCGGTTCCTGACCTTGAGACATATTACTTGGCGGCCCAGCTGCAGTGGCTTACCCAGGCAGTGGCGCTAGCATTCCGAGGACAGGGTGGATGTGACGAAGGACAGACCTCTGGGCAGATACTCTCCCAAATTATTTTACAATTACCACTACGGCTTAAGTCACTGTCCAGTGAATTGCGGACGTTTCGGCTGTGTAGGAACAGGAGCCAGAAGAGGGCGCAGATCGCGCATCCATATGCCCCTGAGATCCCTCTGGCCGTATGCACTGCACTACCGCATGGGGGTAACTGGGCAGCACTGACGGAGTGGACGGCGAAGGGACTGACTACACTGGGGGATTTATACGAGGAGGGCGCCTTGCTTTCCTTTGGCGCACTGCAGGAATGATACGCCCTGTTTCGCGGGGACTTTTTGCTTCACTCGGCGCTCGTTGCGGCCATTCAAAAACATTGGAGAGGGGGGCTGAGTGAACCACAAACCTCAATGGCCTGCCAGTACGTAGTCTTGGCACCAGGAACCTTCAAGGCAGTCACCTGTCTTTATAGGCGTATGACACACGAGGCATTGACTCCCTTACTGACACTACGACAGACATGGGAGGAGGACTTGGGTGAAGAGATTCCTGAGAAAGTTTGGGCCGAGCTAGTTGAGCGGGGCGTGGAAGAGCTCTAGAAACGCCTGTTTCCAACTGGTGCATTTTTACATACAAGTAAAAAGGAGAAATCCCTTGGTGAAAAAATATACTATAACTGGGTCTCTAAGTTTCCCAGTACAAAGGATTTTTATTGCCCATATGTTAGAAAGATACTGAGTTAAGGTTATTCCTACACAACTGTAGATTGTATTAAAAATATTGTTTTATTTAAAATTTATCACTCAATGTATACAAAAACAATTATAAAAGCTCAATACACTCAAAATAGCATCAATTTCATATACCAATAAAAACCTGTGTTACAAACATTCAAATAACAACACAAACTGATAAAAGCAACACAAATGTTAGACACACATAAAAATCATTACAGGGATTATAGTCACTAAAATAGGCCAACACACACGTAACGAAGAGACAAATATAGACAATACAATTTGTCATTTACAAACACATCCAGTCGAAATAATTCAAATACAGATCCTAGATAAAATTTCTACTCTTTATCTATAGGATAAGCTGTTTCCACGGATTGTGTTGAGTGGAGCGTCGACGCGTTTCGATGGTTCTAACAATTTCCCATCTTTTTAAGACAAACAATTGGTCTCTCTTGGCTGGCACTGTATGGTTGCCTTTAAACTCAATCCTTATTTCATTTTCCTGCCAACTCCATATATATTGATTGGTTGGTCATATTAGGATACTCTGGTCCTGAGAACCTTGTAAAGTTAGTGATGGGATCTTTATTGTAATTTCTAGGCAGAACGTTATTTATAGTTATTTCACTGAAAGTGTTGCATTAAAATCAATAATTTTCAATCTGGGAGAGAGTCCTCACTCCCTCACTTCTTAATTAACCGGCGTACTCCTCACACAAAGAGGGATTTATTTACTGTCTTTTACAGTCTCTCAATACAGCTATCTTAAAATTGATGTAGAGAGCCTGCAAACACGTCCTTCCGCCGTGGGTCATCCAAAAAAAAAAATACTACATAGGGGCGTACCTTACCCCGGCAAAAATTTATAAATATTTCAACACAACTTCGGCAAAGTGCCCGCGCTGTAACTTGGCAGGCGCGGATTTTCGCCACATGATGTGAGATTGCCCCCAGCTTGGGACTTATTGGGAGGAGATTGTTACACTACTACACGAAATTACTGATAGGGAGATAGAGCCCACCATGGGTCTTTGCCTGCTGCACTGGTTCCCCCATACATCCAAGAATAAGATTACTAGCAAATTTTTAGACTTGGGCCTTCTCTTGGCTAAAAGAGACATCACAGCACATTGGAAATCCAAGAAGGGTCCAAGTGTCCAGAGATGGAAAATAGACCTCCTTAAATGGGCGAATGCGAAGGAACCGTTAGATTACAACTAGCTAAATGGGCCAATAGTGAGAAAGCTCTGGAGGCAGCTAGGGCTTGGGAACACTTAGTGGACTTGTTGAAAATCCCAGACACTGATTCGGACGAGGACCCGGTCACTGATGAGCCGGCCGCCTTGGCCTGACCAATATGCACCCTACAATTTGATGTATATACCCCTTGTGCTGATGATTGTTCGGCCTTTGGCACTGAGGGATTTTTCTGATGTTTGCCGTAATATACCTTTATTGTACTCACTTGTGGCACACCTTGATGTTGACATAATCGATGAATATGTGCGATATGCCGGGGAGGGGGGTGGGGTAAGAGGGAGGGAGGGACGTTTTAATTGGTTTTAACAAGTGTGTGCTGAAGGTGCCTTCTACATTCTCCCCAATGACACTTGGCCGCTGCTAATATATTTACTCTCGATGTTCTCCTTGACATTTGGCACTATTGTATAGGAGAGTGGGACTCATTATATGCTGATTATGGACCTGTCAACTGTTCTTGGGAGCGGCCAAGTCGTATCCTCATTGTTTGAGCACCTGCTAACTTGCATATTTTGATGATGATTGTATCGTTATGTTTTGGAAATAATAAAAACATATTTTTTTTTAAAATGATGGTTTGACCGACCATCTTAGGAGGGCCAAACCGCCATGCGCACTTAGCATTTCTCCACTCGGCTGTTTTGCACAGCCGGGAGGAGAACGGTCCCAGGCACTGTCTGAGAGGCAAACCAGGCCACTCAGACCAATCATGACACTGCTGTCATGCTGTTAATACTATTCCCAGCATGACAGAAGCATCGTGATTGGCTATGGGGAGTCTGGGAGCCTGTAAGTTTCCCGGAGTCAGGAACAGAAGAGGACGGAGGAGACGCGGCGGCCGGTAGTTAAGTGATTTTTCATTTTTTTCTCCCCCCATATCCCCCACCCCCTCGCTGCCCCACTAGTTTTTATTAGCGGCAGCCGCCACTGATAGGTTGCCTGATAGCAGCAAGTGGGAGAGACTGTGGATAGCGATGAGAGACTGGGAGGACTATTTGTGGTATATGGAAATGGAGTGTGAAAGGTTACTTCAGACGGTTTGTGATACTGGCAACAATGAAAAAGGCAGGAAGGAGGAATGGGCAAGAATTCAGATGTGATTAGTGAAAAAGAGGAATGATTCGAGGGTAAAATCAACATTTTGCCCTTTGTATATATATATACCGTTCAGAAATAAAAAAAATAGGAGAATTGAAGCTATGGTGAAGAAAGCTGAAGAACTATGGATTCACAATATTTACTTCAGCTGACTTGTCACCAAGAGCCATATTGATGAGACGCAGTATGTCAACATGTGCATTGTGGGGTCGCATTATGTATTTGGTGATGGTGTTGGGAAATTTGAAATTTTGCAACTTCATTTCCATTATCTGACTGGTGCTGAAATATTAGCACAGACTGACCAGTGCAAAAACGGCATCATGCATTGACAAATGAGTGCAAATGTTGCTTTGCTAGCAGTCCAATTATACAAATTGCTGAAACCGGTGCAAATGAAGCAATCTAGTACAGTCGCTAAAATATATAGGGTGAGACTTGGTAAACAACTGAAGAAGCATATGCATTAATGAAACATGTATAGAAAAGACTCTAGTAAGAGCAAGAAGGCATTACTAACAATAATTATTGTCTGGAGCATTTAAAGGAGGAATTGGTCACATTTATATACGTATTCCGAGATAACCTACATAATTTATGGCTTCGAGTATCTGCTGTTGTAAATCAGTGAAATCAAAGTCATTTTAGATAGGTTTGAAGTGTAGTTACATGCAGTTCCAGCTTCATTGGCACTGAGGCAGAAGATAAATTGAGCCAGAGCAGTGGCACAAAGAGGGGTATTTGATAAATGAAGAGAGGTGTAAATCAAGTGTCCTTGAAATGATAGCCTGTTGGATTATGCCTCATGGTCAAATCCAGCTTTGTAAACAGATTTCCATTAAGTTCCTCGCTTGGTAGCTGGAGAAGAGCAATAAGGGAACAATTAAAGAAAATGTGTGATGTTTTGTGCACCAGCACAAGGAAACATGGATACAGTTAAGAAATACAGAACATTAAGGTCTAAACGAGATTTTACTGAAAATGCGTCAAAATTAGTGAAAATGGGAGGAGGAGATCAAAAGCAACAACAAGTATTGGATGACTGACAGAATATTGAAAACAACACTATCGTGTTACAGAAATATTGTATAAAAAAATTGTTTACAAAAATATGGTGTCCCTATACTTATAATGGTAGGTACAAAAATATTGAAAATAAAATGTCATTTCACACTAATATCACTGCTAAAAACATACACAAATATTGTTTATATATATTATATATATATATATATATATATATATATATATATATATATATATATATATATATATATATATGCAAAAACTTCTCCTTCCGTGAAAGTAGAAACAGGGACACAGCGGGGCTTAGAAGGCTCCGTTTATTCAAAACCCGGCATAACGCGTTTCGGCGACTGCCTTTTTCAAATGCCTCGGGTGATTTGAGGTTTCAGTTCACTCGTGTAAGCCCATCCTCCTAAAGTAGCGTGGGACACACCAGAATCTCATTATTTCAGAGTGTACTCAAGCTGCTCAGTGTTCAAAAACTGCAAGTTCCAGCATGCAGTTGGTCCGTGGCACTAATGAGTATCTCTGTCAGCCTATTTTTATTGATTACTCCAAGTGAGAGGCTGAATGATGTGATTCAGGTTGAAACCTTAACACAATCCTGGACAATAAACGGTTTCTCCGCCCTCTCTTCCAGCCGTCCTCTTCCCCGCAGGCAGAGTGCCTGGAGGTGCTAGTTCAAGTAACTGCGTCTCTCCATATCGTATGGACTGTCTATGACAACAGGTTCACTGCTTCCTGGGGACAGACGGCGATCCGGTATTAAGCCATTGATACCTTGAGATGCTTGAGGAAGGGTCCCCATTGCGCATCAGTGGCTACACGCTAAATATGCAAAAACTTCTCCTTCCGTGAAAGTAGAAACAGGGACACAGCGGGGCTTAGAAGACTCCGTTTATTCAAAACCCGGCATAACGCGTTTCGGCGACTGCCTTTTTCAAATGCCTCGGGTGATTTGAGGTTTCAGTTCACTCGTGTAAGCCCATCCTCCTAAAGTAGCGTGGGACACACCAGAATCTCATTATTTCAGAGTGTACTCAAGCTGCTCAGTGTTCAAAAACTGCAAGTTCCAGCATGCAGTTGGTCCGTGGCACTAATGAGTATCTCTGTCAGCCTATTTTTATTGATTACTCCAAGTGAGAGGCTGAATGATGTGATTCAGGTTGAAACCTTAACACAATCCTGGACAATAAACGGTTTCTCCGCCCTCTCTTCCAGCCGTCCTCTTCCCCGCAGGCAGAGTGCCTGGAGGTGCTAGTTCAAGTAACTGCGTCTCTCCATATCGTATGGACTGTCTATGACAACAGGTTCACTGCTTCCTGGGGACAGACGGCGATCCGGTATTAAGCCATTGATACCTTGAGATGCTTGAGGAAGGGTCCCCATTGCGCATCAGTGGCTACACGCTAAATATGCAAAAACTTCTCCTTCCGTGAAAGTAGAAACAGGGACACAGCGGGGCTTAGAAGACTCCGTTTATTCAAAACCCGGCATAACGCGTTTCGGCGACTGCCTTTTTCAAATGCCTCGGGTGATTTGAGGTTTCAGTTCACTCGTGTAAGCCCATCCTCCTAAAGTAGCGTGGGACACACCAGAATCTCATTATTTCAGAGTGTACTCAAGCTGCTCAGTGTTCAAAAACTGCAAGTTCCAGCATGCAGTTGGTCCGTGGCACTAATGAGTATCTCTGTCAGCCTATTTTTATTGATTACTCCAAGTGAGAGGCTGAATGATGTGATTCAGGTTGAAACCTTAACACAATCCTGGACAATAAACGGTTTCTCCGCCCTCTCTTCCAGCCGTCCTCTTCCCCGCAGGCAGAGTGCCTGGAGGTGCTAGTTCAAGTAACTGCGTCTCTCCATATCGTATGGACTGTCTATGACAACAGGTTCACTGCTTCCTGGGGACAGACGGCGATCCGGTATTAAGCCATTGATACCTTGAGATGCTTGAGGAAGGGTCCCCATTGCGCATCAGTGGCTACACGCTAAATATGCAAAAACTTCTCCTTCCGTGAAAGTAGAAACAGGGACACAGCGGGGCTTAGAAGACTCCGTTTATTCAAAACCCGGCATAACGCGTTTCGGCGACTGCCTTTTTCAAATGCCTCGGGTGATTTGAGGTTTCAGTTCACTCGTGTAAGCCCATCCTCCTAAAGTAGCGTGGGACACACCAGAATCTCATTATTTCAGAGTGTACTCAAGCTGCTCAGTGTTCAAAAACTGCAAGTTCCAGCATGCAGTTGGTCCGTGGCACTAATGAGTATCTCTGTCAGCCTATTTTTATTGATTACTCCAAGTGAGAGGCTGAATGATGTGATTCAGGTTGAAACCTTAACACAATCCTGGACAATAAACGGTTTCTCCGCCCTCTCTTCCAGCCGTCCTCTTCCCCGCTGGCAGAGTGCCTGGAGGTGCTAGTTCAAGTAACTGCGTCTCTCCATATCGTATGGACTGTCTATGACAACAGGTTCACTGCTTCCTGGGGACAGACGGCGATCCGGTATTAAGCCATTGATACCTTGAGATGCTTGAGGAAGGGTCCCCATTGCGCGTCAGTGGCTACACGCTAAATATGCAAAAACTTCTCCTTCCGTGAAAGTAGAAACAGGGACACAGCGGGCTTAGAAGACTCCGTTTATTCAAAACCCGGCATAACGCGTTTCGGCGACTGCCTTTTTCAAATGCCTCGGGTGATTTGAGGTTTCAGTTCACTCGTGTAAGCCCATCCTCCTAAAGTAGCGTGGGACACACCAGAATCTCATTATTTCAGAGTGTACTCAAATATATATATATCTTCGCTCCTCTCCTCTCTTCTTGGGTAATAGTACCCGAAATAAGGCAAAGCACTCGCGGGGATGAGTACCGTAACTTTATTCAACGGTCTCCTGGTCACACAGACGCGTTTCGGCAGACGCCTTCTTCAATGTTCATGAAGAGCGCCTGCGTCACCGTCATTTAAAAGAACAGTTAATCAAAATAAATGAGGGACTGAAATCACAATATCCAACCAGTCCGCCATTACATAATGTGCAACTTAAATACATTTCACATTCAACATGCGTGTGGGTCATTGCTCGCCCCCTCAATATTTGGCAAATTATGTGCTATCTTTTACGAATTTATATACACGCAAAAAAAGACAAACCCACTGCTATCTAAACAAATTCATTTCGTTATCGAGGTAGTGATGACTAGGTTATCACAATTACACCCTGGATGGGGAATCAAATGGAAGGATTATAAATGTCAACACTGAATACTCAATCTTGCCCTGAATGGGCTGACATTAATCTTCCAATGAATCTTGCCCTAAATGGCTAACATACATCCTCCTACTACATCACTAACCTCCTTAACTTTTCATTTTAGCGGTAGTCATATACCAAATCTTCAGTACTTATCTCATCAACTGTTCAAAACCATATTCAACGGTGTCATAGAGACAGATCCAAAGCATGTTAAAACCCATGGTATAGTTATCAGCACCATGTTCCATCAACAAATCATATCACTTATGCATACATGCCCCTCATTTAATGCAACAAATCCAATAAGATGTAAAAAGAAATTAAAAAGGAAGAAGAAGAAAAGAAAAGACAAGAAAAAGGAGAAAAATATCATGTTTCAATCAAATAGGAAACCCAATCACTACAATATGCTATCTTCCTATTTCTAGGTCTATTTCGCACCTAAATGTACTGTTAATTCTTCACTACTGTTTAGCCCTCCTGGTACTTTGGTCTGTAAATCGATAATGTACCGTGATTCCAGGCGCCTCAACCTGAGCACCCGGTCACCTCCTCTAGGATGTGCTGGTACAGTATCTAAGCAAAAAAATGTAAGAAGGTTCCTGTCTTTATTATGCATTTTAGCAAAATGCCTGGCGACAGGGTACGTAACATCACCATTGGCAATAGCCCTCATATGCTCTAATATCCTGATTTTAGTCGGAAGCCATACTACGATCTTATTCGCGTAACTGTCTTTTCTTTTCTTTTCTTCTTCTTCTTCTTCCTTTTTAATTTCTTTTTACATCTTATTGGATTTGTTGCATTAAATGAGGGGCATGTAGATTTGGTATATGACTACCGCTAAAATGAAAAGTTAAGGAGGTTAGTGATGTAGTAGGAGGATGTATGATTCATTGGAAGATTAATGTCAGCCCATTCAGGGCAAGATTGAGTATTCAGTGTTGACATTTATAATCCTTTATAATCCTTCCATTTGATTCCCCATCCAGGGTGTAATTGTGATAACCTAGTCATCACTACCTCGATAACGAAATGAATTTGTTTAGATAGCAGTGGGTTTGTCTTTTTTGCGTGTATATAAATTCGTAAAAGATAGCACATAATTTGCCAAATATTGAGGGGGCGAGCAATGACCCACACGCATGTTGAATGTGAAATGTATTTAAGTTGCACATTATGTAATGGCGGACTGGTTGGATATTGTGATTTCAGTCCCTCATTTATTTTGATTAACTGTTCTTTTAAATGACGGTGACGCAGGCGCTCTTCATGAACATCGAAGAAGGCGTCTGCCGAAACGCGTCTGTTTGACCAGGAGACCGTTGAATAAAGTTACGGTACTCATCCCCGCGAGTGCTTTGCCTTATTTCGGGTACTATTACCCAAGAAGAGAGGAGAGGAGCGAAGATAATAACGGGTGCACCCCCGTACGAGCACCCGCCCGAGAGTGCACCGTGTTGGTGCGACATGGAGCTGTGAATATATATGTATATATATTAAAATAGTAAATCTTGAAGATTTTAATATATAACATTAATATAATGTAAATTTAAATAATATTTAATACTATATAAAATATTTACTTAGATAAACGCAAACACAGATCACGGATGTCAAACCATCAAAATGCCTGAGGTAACAGAAGTGACATCACCCACCTTTGACCTTAATGACATCACAGAAGTGACATCATCATGACATTTGGCCTTGAATCTTCCTACGAAGTAATGTCACATGGTCTTGATTAGATTAAGATATTTGACATAGCTGACGTTCCATAATAACTGCATGATTAATATAACAACACAAATGTCAATTTCAGGTACCACCTATACTAAGGTGCTGATAAGATATGGCAGTGAACCTTACTTCTTTCTCCCTGTATTAAAAAATGATGTGCTCATTATGCGTTCATCTCAAGAGTATGCAGTGCACAAAACACTAAAGTGTACTGGGAGCTAAATTATTTTAAGGTTGTATCCAAAAACATAATTTTTCATGTAGTGACAATAATGAAACATAGCAACAACTTGCTTAACAATGTTGCCAAAAATGACATATAATATGCCAGTGCCAGAATTTTGCCATTAGTGCTCTACATATACTACGGGTGACTCTTATGTTAAAAATTATCTCTAGTATGTCAGGACCAGCATTTTGCTTGCCTCCCCCCCCCACCAATATACCACGATTGTCCTGCTGTATGCCAACAAGGACCACTGATATTCCAGGCCCAGTATTTTGCCATGGGGGCCCCCTATGCCCTTGAATTCGCTCCAGTATGTCAGCGCCAGCATTTTTTAATGGGAGTTCCCAATCAGCAAGTATTATCTCTAGAATGGCAGTCATTATTTTGTCACAGGTGCCTGTCATGCTTCGACAAGCCAGCGCTAGTTTTCTGTGTGCCTCTGAGCCAAGAATTACATTCAGTATGCCACAACCAACTGCAGACTTGCAAGCAGAGCACCACATTATCTCTCAGGTTCACTTACTTTCACTCACTCATTCTCACTCAAGCTCACTCATTCTCACTCACTCTTATTTACACTCACTCATTTGCACTCACTCTCATTCGCACTCACTCATATTCTAGCTCACATTCTTCCACTCATTCTTACTCTCACTCACACATTCTTTCTCACTTAGTCTCACTTAATCTCAGTCACTCTGACTCACTCATTCATGTGCACTTACTCACTTACATTCTCTATTATTCTCAGTCAGTCCTACATTCTTGCTCACACTCACTTATTCAGTCTTACTCTCATCTCTCATTTTCACTTATTCTCACTCACTCTGACACATTCATTCTCACTCAGCTACGTTCACTCACTGCCACTCTTCCTCATTTTTACATTCATCCTCATTGACGCTCAGTTCTCTCTAACACGCTTCACGCTTATTCTTATTCATTCTCACTCATTCACACTTACTTTCACTGTCACACACACAAGCACGCTTACACATCAAAACAGACTCACTCTCACACTTACACAGGCTCTCTCACAAACAAACACTTGCACCAGCATACACGGACTCAATATTTGTTTTAACTTACCTCTGCGGCAAGCGCATGTTCTGTTACAGCTCCTGGGGCTCCATTTTTATTACACTACTAGTGAGTAATAGACTATTCTTCATTATTGGTATAATAAAAAATGGGCAGAAAACAGGAAGGGAGGAGACCTTACGCCCACAAACGCTACTGCCCCTATTTTCCTGAGACTGATTTTGTAACATCAGATGCCATGAGAGAGCAAAAGCACTGAGAGGGGTTACAAAAGACAACTCCGAAGTTGTATCTTTGACCCATTGCAACCCTAATTGTGTCCATTTGTCTATTCCCCCATCTCTCAGCAATTCTTTCTATCGGGTTTGTCTCATTGGTCATCTCTCTCTTTAACATGTATCCCTCTTTCTCTGTCCCTCTCTGAGTTCCCTCACACCATTGCTTCTTGTACTCCTGTCTCCTACTCTTCTGCTCAGTACCTTTGAACTGTCTCTTTCTCATCTGTCTCTCTTCTTTCTCTCAAATGTCTCTTTTTCAAACTTTCGGCTGTTTCTTTACCACCTTTGTTAGACCTGTCTCAACCCTTATTTCTGTCTCTCTAAGCTTTCTTGCCTGTCTGCTTGACACACATAGCTATCTTCCCTCTTCTACAATCTCTTTTTCACCTGTATCTGTCACCACTTCACTTCTGTCTCTCCCTTTCTCAAATCAGCCTATATTTATCTCTCCAACATCTCCACACATACACAGATTGCTTTTTCTCTTTACGTCTCATGGGTCTGTCTGGTCTGTCTTCTTCCTTTCTTCTAGACTCTCTGTTGCCTATGGTCATTAACTCTTCCTTTTCATTCTTGTCTGCTGGGCCCTTGTACAATTCTTATTTTCTGTTTGAACCAGGTTCACAACACAATGCAAAGACAGCTCAGAGCAGAGCAACATTTTATTTTATTGCAGTGTTCAGAGTTTCACTGCTGAATTTATTTATGTCAGCCCAAACGTCCATGTTTGCTTTGGGATAAAAAAAAGTATGAAAAGGCTCAGGAGAACACTACTTAACTTGATTCCTAGCACTTCTTTAGTGACCTATTAGGGAAGGAATCGCAGGGGCAGTGCTAGGGGTCGCAACTAAGAAGCCAGGGGTTGCAGCTGCGACCCCCTGCGATCCCTAAAATGATTTTAAAAATTGCTATTTATTATTACTTAATTAACTTTTCACATTATGCTCCTACAAACCTAGCAGCACACAATTAAAATATAACAAAAATAAATAAGCATAACACAATTTGCATGATTAATAACCATTCAACTAATTAATTGACAATTAGTATTTTTGTATTCATTAATTATTACTTAACGCCTTACCCTGTACCCCTACAAACCTAGCAACCCACAAATAAAATAGAACTAAAATAAATCAGTATTACATAATGTACATAAATAATTAGCAATTTAATAATTAATAATAAACAATTGCTACTTATTTATTCCTTTATTAACTTCTCACCCTATAGCTCTAGAAACCGAACGGCCCACAATTAAAATATAACTAAAATATAAAGTTATTACACAACTTATATAAGTAGTAATCAATTCATTAATAATAAATTAATAGGTAATTGTTAATTAATTATTACTTAATTAAGCTCCCACCCTATACTCCTACAAACCTAGCAGCCTGAAATATAATAAAAAATATAATAATTACACAATTTACATCATAAATAATCAATTCAATTATTAATAATAAGTTAATAGTTAATTGTGAAGTAATTATTATTTAATGCTCACTCTATACCCTTACAAACCTAGCAACTCGCTATGACACTATAAATTACTATTAGCAATTAAATTAAAAATGATAAATCACTTAAAAATCACAAACTGTATCTAAAAATATTATTCCCAATTATACAAACCATGATGACACATAAAATAAATATATAAACTAACACTAAAACACACAAAGATAATTAAAAACGATATTTTTTACAACTATATTATTGAAAACGATATTAATAACAACTATATTTTTAATAACAATATTACTGACCTGGAAAAAATTATATTCTTGACAGTGATGTTTGTGCATCATGATATTATTGTATCACAAAAAAAATCCTATATTTATGTCTTTCGATATTTACAACTCAATATTTTGTTTACATGCCCAAAATTACTAATATGTGTGAGATAATCAGAACTGAATATATCTAAAGCAAAAGAAATAATTCCTTTATCCATAAAATCCACCAGTGGCAGCAGCCCATTGAGATGGTCCGTTGACCCTGAAATGGACAGCTTCAGGAAGGCCACAAAGGTTGGTCAACAGTCACTTACCTTGATCTGATGGTCACTGATCCTCTGATCGGGTTGTTATAGAAAAGTTTCAAAAACTTTCCAAAGTTATAAAAATCCTGAGACAAAATTCAAGTTGACTTCCACTGCTCAGCCTTCTTGCCAAAACAGTTTTATAAGGCACTTAACAACCATACATTTCTGCACAAGCCTTATAGAACTTTTCGGTCCAGCATTGAATTCTTCAAGTATAGAGGTACTCCTTTAAGTTTTGTAGGACTCAAAATCACAGTGCCCTTGGTACAGGGTGCACTGGCATCAGGATCTTCCTTATGGGCTCAGAGTTGCAGCACACAGCTCTTTGAAGAAGGCTTGTTCCATCAGGTCATTTTTCCAGATGACACATGTCCAACTAGCCATGTGAACAAGGTTTGGCTTCCCCAGTTCTGTCATAAGGCAGCATAATATTCTTATGTCCCCCTGGCAAACGGTAGAAATTCTGACTAGAGCAGGTAGGGGTGTTGCTTCTTCTCCAGTGTTCCGAACACATTCTGAAGTACCAGTGGTCCCAAATGAGGATACAGGGATTGTTTTTATCGGTGATGAGGAGAGTATTGTGCACCCATAGGATGCAGGCTGTCTCTCTGTTGTGCTATGGTCTGAACCAAAATGTGTAGTCCTGAAGGAGGACCATGGTCTTAATTGACTTATGTACCTGTTGCGTGACTGCCTTGTTGATGAGCTCGCAGATGAAGGGGGGCTGGTGACTGAGTGGCAGTTGGAGATGTCATCAGTAAACATTAGCTTTCTTCAATACAATATGTTTTAGGGTGTCAGGCAAGATCATTTTGTGAAGGAAGCATGAGGCAATCTTTATTGCTGTCTTAAGTGCTGGGATGATGTCTTCGTAGGTAGTGCCTTGTGAGATTTGAGAACGGCAGATAAGGCATCAGGAGGTTAAGTGTGTCTGTATCGGTGTGTTGCACGGGAAAATAGGTGGAATGGCTGTTACTGCTTCAGTGTCCTTGATGACCTTTGATATATTGTGAAATATTACATTACACTGGGCTGTTGATAGTTCAATTAGAGGGTTCTGGTGTGAATGATGAAATTCTAGATGACCCTGTACAGCACTGGTATTCCATTTGAGGCTGAGTTGTTATTAGTGCAAGTGGTTGCTTTTGACTTTGGTGATACGTTATTCATTGGTTTATAGAACAGTGTTTTCAGGGTCACAGCATCTTTCTGGAGGTGTCACCTTTCCCACATCTAGATGCCTTCAGATGGTGCATTTGCTGTCAGCGATATAACAGTGTACTAATTGCTGGGTTTTGTAGAATCTAACCATTGGGAGTGTTGGCATCTACAATGGTTCAAAGCGGGTCACTGAATGTGTTCACTTGAGAGTTGGCATCTGTGGAGAGGTCTGATGAAGCAACTTATGTGACCAGATCCTGCTAGGGCGTTTCAGAGGTGTAGTCCCAGAATGAGTTGAACTGCTGGATATAAGGCTTTGACACACTGCAGTGTGCTGGACTGAAATGGGAGAGTCAAGGGGATCGAGGAGAATCATAGTGTGGTCTGTCCAGTCCAGTGATGAAAGTGGATAATGGGTATGGGCTTGGAGTAGAGGATCAGGTCAAGATTATTTTTCTCCTGTTGGTCAGTAGTGAGAAGGGATGTCTGATGTCAGTTGTGTTCATTAAGTTGTGTGTGCTTCTGTTCTTGTCATGGTGGTTTCATTTCCAGACAGGTTGTAGTCTCTAAGAAAACTGTCAGCAAAGGTGATTAAGGCTTAGGTAATGAGATTGGAGATTTTGGTATCTTAGGTGGAGCTGTGATCTGGGCATCTGGAGACGATGTGGATTGTGGATGTATCTGCTGCAGACAATGTGCAGTGGCTTGTGAGGTCTTATAAAAACTTGAATGAGGGCAGATCTTGAAGACTTCTTTGCCATCTGAACCTCTGGTTAATTGCAAGACCTGTCTTGTGTGAGTCTTAAATGTGTTGGATGGTGTATCCTGATCCAACTAGGATATCAAATATGTGTGTGGTAGTGGCATGGAGCAGGTCTGTGTTGGGGAGCATCCAGTTTGTGACCTGATATGGTGTAAGCAATGTATGCTTCTTGTCTGACTTGAGTGTGTGTGTGTTAATGAACATCAGTGTTTGTTCTGTTTTTGTTGTAATAAATGATATGAGGAATGAGTATGAAGTTGTAATTGATTGGGCATGCATTCTGGATGCAGGTGTGTTAATACATTTGTGTAAGTGTAGAGTGGTGCATGGTGTATATGGAGCAGTCATATAATGACAGCTTACATGAGGGGTGAGAAGCAGGTCTTCTGGTCCTTGCCCATTCCAGGCCTAACACCAAACACATCAAAGAGAAGGCACTTAAGTCTTCTCAACCTTTAGCTGAGGAAGCATAGGACTTCCAACAAATGGTAATATTTAGTCCATCCTGTTGCTTTTTCATTTGTAGCTTCTAGTGAGTGTTTGAGTTCACAGGTAAGGTCAGGACCTGGGACAGTTATAGAGCCTACACTTTAGTTTTCATGGTTGGCCCACAGCAGCAAAAATAATGCTGGCTTACAGAGTCTGAGGTATTAATATTGATATTCCTGCTGATGCACCTACTTTGGGGGGAGTCAAGGTGACAACTCTACTGTTTGCTGATGATACGCTGCTAGTCTCCAAGATCCCTAGAGGTCTGCAGCTGCTTTTAGATCGCTTTGAGGCCTTTTGTGCAATGAGAGGCATAGAGGTTAATACCTCAAAGACCAAACTCCTAATGCTGAATCCCCACAAATCATTTAAAGGCAAGTTAACACTGGGTGGGATTCCCTTGGAGAGAGTGAACACCTTTGATTACTTGGGTGTCACTCTCCGAGGATTTGTCCTAGAAGCAGCATGTAACAAAGCAAACTCTTCAGAATAGGCAGACTACTAGGGACTTGATTAAAGAGCATAGAACCTCCCAGAGCAAACCAGTAGCAACCCCGCTTCATATTTATGATTATAGGGCAGTGGGTTCAGCATTGTATGGGGCTGAACTCTGGGACATTGAAAAATTGGATGGCCTTCTTGCAACAGAGAATACATTTTTTAGAGCCTAATGCTCACTTCCTCAGAGTACCCCACTTCACCCGCTAAGATTGGATATGGACAGATCCTCAATCGTGGAGAAAGCTAAACTACGCCCCCTACTCTTTTGGTTGCGCTTAAAATCCACTACCGAGTTGCCCCCATATGCTGCTGCTCTTGTCGAAGTCAGTGCTCTTGACTGTTTTAAGAAAATTGGTTGGCTCTCTAAGGTGAAGTCCCTGCTTACTACTATAGGGCTGGAGGGATCATGGGAAACAAAAGACCCAGCATTGTTGCCTAGTAAAGACCTGATTAAGAAACAATATTGGAATTTGGTGGCTCAGTCTTTTATTTCTTATTCATCTTGGGACCGCCTCACCATGGATTTCATGGAATTCAAACTGTCAGGTGTCTATGAACAATATCTGGAGGCCATTATGATCCCGCTGGAGAGGAAGCTTTATATGCAATTCAGATTTGGCTCCCTCCCGGTGAATACCTTCACAGCCTCCTGGCAGCAGCCTTCCACTACATTGCAGTCTTGTCCAGGTTGTCCCCTTGCTGCTGAGTCAATTAGTCACATTTTCTTTGTGTGTCCTATGTACTATTCTCCGAGAGCCAAATGGTTACCTCCTGTTTGTAGGTGGCTTGGCACTCATTGCCATTGCGAAGCGTTGCACATTTTAAAACCGGACTCTAGTCTCTTAGTTGCCTGCGCAGTTGCCAAGTTTCTCGGCAAAATGTGGATCATTAGAAGGTCCGTATTGAAAATGTAATTGTTTGTAAAGTTTTTTATTAATTTTTTGTCCCCATTTAAACTAATTATATCTCTTTTAGCTTTGGCTATAGCGCCATTTTTAGCATTGTGATTGCATGGAGGGCCATGCTGCTTAGTTTTATTGCGGCATAGGTTCTTGACATAGCTTTTAGCACTTTACAAGCCAATTTTAATCTGTTACATCATTGTCTAGGATAATTAATTAAGTTGAAACTTGTTAATTTGCAGCTAATTAATTTTAATATGCTTTTTATCTTGTTTCCTTGTACTGTATGCATTTGCCCTTTTATGGTTGTAACGACCGAAATAAAGTTTTATGATGATGGTAATATCTAAACCTCAGTGACAGCTTAAGCCGTCGGTAGTGAGAGTTGCATTCAGATTCTATAGAATATATGGGCCTGGAGGTAAAAAATCCAGCGGCTCAAATTAAAAAATAAAGATAGAGCAGACTAACAAAAGTATAATTTTAATACGTTTTACATTTACTCCTACAAGTCAGCTGCGCAGGAGCAGGAATCTGGATGTTATGGTAATGAGGAAGTTAGAGTCCATTTAATGCAAGGTGGCCCCAGCCTGATGTCCATCTAATACTTCCTCAATTAAAAGCAACCCGGAACCGTTTGGTTTTCAGGCCTTTTCTGAAATATTTGTAATTTGGCTCCTTTCTCAGGTTTGGAATCAGTACAACTAACAGCCTGGGATCCTGGAATCACTATCGCATTTCTCCGTATGTCAGCCATTTGAACCTTCATTGGGCAGCGAGATGCGCCATGGCCAAGTACAGCACCCTTTGGGAGCTTGGTGGGGTGCAATAATTGGGCGATATGTTTGTTCTTTTTCACAGTATGTTTTGAGAACAGCAGAGGGACCTTGAATATGATCCTCACACCCTAGGGAAGCCAAGGTAGAGATGGCTTGAAATGCTGGCAGTATCAGGCATATTCTGGCTGCTTGAGTTTTTCCGTGTCATACTGAGAGAGCAATTCGACGTTTGAGTGGGTATCTGTCGTCAGTGAAAGACTGAGCACATAAATTTATTTTGAATCGTGTATTAGGTTAACCAGATTATAACAAGGGCTTCCAGTATTATGCTATTTGATTTTTTTGCATTTCAGTCTGTATTTGTCCATATTTATTTTCTGCTCATTTGATCTTTTTTTTTAAACTATTTATTTGGGGATTTATAAAAAAAAAATGAAGCTGCAACCTGTATATTCTGCATAGATTTATCCGATAAAGGTACACTATTACATGAATGACTGATGGGTTTTAAAATTGGAAGTATCCATATATGCTATATCAGTACACTCCTATGGGAACATGAGCTCCATGGTATACACACTTGTGCGCATCATAAATGCCATTAGCAAATTTTCTCCCCCTTTTGTTTTTTTACTTTGGAACTTGCCACTCTGAGCCATTGGCCTAGTAGTCATGACAGAGGGTTTTGAGAATCAGTTAGAAAAAATATATTTTCTTTTGGTATCCATATATTTAAAATTAAACACAGGGAAGGAAATAGAACGATTTCTGTCTTTATCTGTAAAAATCAGTAAAATTGGAAAACTGGGAGCCCTAATTATAATATTAGATAAACACAGGCATTTACTATAATGCCCATTTTTCCTGACAATTAATTTTAATTCTCCGAATACATGACAGAAAGAGGCGATGAATTATGATTTGTCCCACACTTGTTAGTTGGCCCTGAAAACCTCAAGAGATGCTGCCGTAGATTTCTTTTAGAGAGGGCTTGCTGAGACCCTCTGAATTATCCGCTCTCCAGTAATCTGGTACCGGGAGTGCTGCACTATTATTGGGCTCCATGTTCCGTTGATGGTTTTGTCTGAGGAGGAACAGGGTATCATTCAAAGAGTAACTGGCTCCCCATTTCTCAGAAGTGAAGCTGTCAAAGCAGATAATTGTTCTTAAACTTGTATACTGTGTATATAATAACTAATAAACCAAAATTCACACATGTTTTACTATGGTGCAAAGGTCAAATTCCAGATTATTGCAAGATAACTGTTTCGCTGATTTCAGAAAACAATTCTTTGTGCCTCAAACATTCCATTCTAAATTCACTTTACAAAAGAAAACTACTGAAGCTATACTCACTTGCCCTACACAGACCTAGGTCCTTGTGCTCTGGTGATGATTAAATACTTTGGGGCAAATTTACAAGAACTGACAGATCTCTGCATATTAGCAGAGATGCGTCAGTTAATTTGCGTCATGTGAAAAAACCCTTGCGCAACCATGGATAAGTAGCATTTATTATGCGGCGCACCGTGGCGCAAGGATTGCCAGATGCGTGACGCATCTACTGGCGTAAAGGCAACGCATTGCTGGTGTCGTGTCGCAAGCACAACGCAACTCCAGCAATGCTTCGGAATGCCTATTTCTATTATGCTGCATCACTCCTTACGCCTTAGACGCAGTGGCGTTGTAAAAGTGACTCAGTGAAATCTTGTAGATTTCACTGCGTCACTTTTACGAGGCTTTCTTGCGTCGAAACGCCCACCCTGCATACATTATACCTGACGCAGGTATAATGTGACGCCGGGCTTTACAATGTGACACATCTCCATATATGCGCCACGTTGTAAATGTGTCGCAATGTGGCGCATTGTTTATGACGCCGCTGCATCACAAAAGTGATGCAACCGCGGCGTAAAAGTGTCGCAAGGGGCTCGTAGATCTGCTCCACTGTGTATTACTACTGCACGTGAAAACAGGTAATGCCATAAAGCAGACTTGAAGATCCGCTGATTTTGTAAACGAAAAGCTGGAATGGAACATGTTGCCTCCCATGGCATAGATTTACCTCGCCAACATATCGGTGCACCCAAAGGTGTTGCTTTTATTTTATAAGGAGATGTGGGTGATGCTAAACAAGAGCAGGGTTAATGGAGTCTCAGCAGTATGGTATCCCACGGATGGTTTTTGATGTTTTTTTTTCTGTGGAGCGCCTTTTCTTGTGAGACAGGTCGATATCTGAGCTTCAGAGAATCATGCAGCAGGCCAGAAGGGATTTCGACAGAAAATATCTTCATGTATGTTGAAATAACAGTAAGCAAATTCTGTAAGGAGTGTATTAAAGTATAGGGCAGCACAGGGCTGGCACATGGGCTCTTTAGTGGTGGTGGAATGAAGGTAAACCATAGATTATAAAGAACCTGTGGTTCTGCATAAACCAGTAAAATAACAGAAGGGATTGGCTGTCTGGTCCATATCAGGGAAACCTCTTAGGCTTCAATGTACAAGATCCAAAAAAGTGTGTGAGTAGGGCTGTCTGGACAATATTGGAAAACCTGGATGCAGACCAACACCTTATGGGCCATACTGCACCTGTAAAAGACCTTATGGAAACGCATAGCTTCTGGGAAGGAGTGATGCAGTCTATGAGCTTGACCTTGGAGGCAGACATGCCAGCAAGCTCTGCACTTGATTTGTTAATACATCTTCCAAAGTCCCAGATATTGATTGTACAGAACGACACTGGTGGCCTAGATGACTATATAGCGATCACCGTGAATAGAAATAAAACATTTAAGAGCAATATTGAGAATTAAATATGATGAGCAATTATTAACAATTTCATATGTCAGCATACTGATCAAGTTTCAAACAGCCTGATGGCAGGAGGAAAGCTTATTTTTGTATAGAGGTGTTTACTGCAGACATTTTGGTCTATTTTTATTGCAAGTAACAGACTGTACAGACACCAATTCATTACTACTCATTTGCTTCAAACTGATGGGCAATATAAAGTTGTGATTTTTTTTCTTATGTTCATCCCAGTACCTATGAAGCGCTTTGACATCTCCTGTGGGTTTTAGTAGCACTATATTCAAAAATTTGAATAAATAAACAAATGCCACTTTCTCATCCAATTTTGGTACACATCCCAGCAACTCAGCAGCACCAAGAGGGCAGAACCCATCTTTCCCGGCCAGCATGCCTCTTACCACAAGTCCTGTACTGCACGCCTCTTTCCAGTTAACATGGAGGTCCATATATATCAGCAGCCATTTCACTGCTTCCTTCCTTCCTTCATAGGGCGTGCCCTGCATGTTGCACACCGATCTGGCAGACAATACCTTTCTCATATCTCACATTTGGCCCTTTCGCCCCCTTCTTTTACGCCTCCCTCTGTCCTGCACAACCTGTCCATAAAAAACGAAGGAAAACAGCCTGCTAAATTAAAGGAAATTGCTAATTAGCAGCAGCTTAACAAACAGCCAAATTACTTGTCTGTCTGCCAGAAAGAGAATCCATCAATATTAAACATCATTATTTATACATCTATAAACTATTGCATGAATATTAATACTGTTTCATTTGTTATTAGCATGTCAAGGGGCAGGGCCATTGGTATGTTAAAGCACAATTTTTTTTTACAATTTTGAAAATCCGAAAATCCCCTTCGCCCTGAAAGCGGGCGGCCATGTCCTACGACTCAGAAGGCCCCTGTTGCACCCAAAAGTTGTATGCATCCGTAAAGCGACCATGGGATATTGCGAGCCATACTTTTGTACAGGGGCCTTCGTTTGGCTTTATGCCACTGACAGCCACTAACAAGAGGGTGTAGGATCACCCTTGAAATTATCAAACTGAGCTTAATTTATAGTGGGGCTGAGGTGGGAGAGAAAAATATGATCTCGACTAGTCCCCAAAAATGATTGCGCCCCCGCTGGACCTGATGCACAATCCCCTCCTCAAGTAGAACAGAAATCAAAATATAACCTTGCATACGTCACCAGCAGCTGCTCATGAAGCTGAAAACGCTAATACGCTACAATGTAAAACTTTATACTTCCTTTACCCTATGGCATTATAAGGGGACGTAGGAAGATGAGGGTCTGAATGGTTTATCCCATTAAAGGCATGGCAGGGAAATTAAGCCCCATAGCTATTCGGTATTCATAAGTGTGAGGGAGAAAACTGCAGAAAAGGTGCAGGATAAGGATGAAATGAAAATGAGAATTGGAGTCGAAGAAAACCAGAGTGAGAGAAAGAAAGAGAGGGAGGAGAGAAATAGAGTATGAGAGAGATAGAGAGAGCCAAGGGGACAAAAAGAGTGAGTGAAGAAAAACAAAGTGAACGGGTGTGTGTGCCCATGAACGCAGGCATGCCCGTGTATGTGTATGTATGCATAGAGCCTCGAAGCTCAACATTCTGGCAGGAGCTTTTACAATTCCGGAGGTACCTTCGGCAAGAAAAGGACCCCAGCTCTACGGGGTTCTCTCACTAAAGCACGCTAACGCCCAGCAAAGTCGTGCACCAAACAACTATTTTGAGGCACTCAAAAATACAAAGGGGCAGATTTACAAGGAAAGTGACTCAGTGCGTGCTGCAAGTCATTTGGCTGCGCCGCACTGAGTCACTTTCAAAGCACAGGGATGCAACATATTTACTACAATATGTCGCATCTCTGTGCTTCCCCCTGCGCTGGCACACAAACTGCTGCCATGCGCTGGTGCAGGCACCCTTGCACCATAGTGCAAGAATACCTGCGTCGTCTGGAGATTGTTTGGGGCAGATTTACAAGCCCCTTGCACCACCGGTGCGTCACTTTTTTTGACGCACCGACGGCGCATTTTACTGCCACATATTTACAAGGACAGGAAAAGCTACCCTGCGTGACTTTTCCTGTCCTTGTAAATATGGCCCCTTTGCACGCATTGTATGCATCTCGGCCCACCAATCACCCACTTTGCTGTGTATGCTCTGCGCACATTGTGCCGGCAGGCCCCAACGCGCTACAGCCAACAGTTGCATTACTTGACATCCAGGGCACCGCATACCGCACCGGCCCACCGGGGTACCTGAACACAGGCAGCCTCCCCAAGATTCTACTCAGTCCATACATTGTGGGTTAGGGCAGTAGAGTCCAGGACTACCGGCAGGCCAGTCCCTCCTCCCCGCCTACCCAGTGCACACGAGGAATCTACCCCTTCCTGGGGTCCATCGAATGGCTGCACCTCCATTGTTGTGCATCCCCCTTTGTTGATAACTATCAGCGCTCCGCCACAGGGTGAGAAGCTCCCCGGCGCACTCGCCCCCCCCCCCTCCTGGTGCTGACTTTGCTCCAGAATAGTCCCCTACATTACCTGTATGGAAACTCCTGCCCTTTGCCTACAGCTGTACCTTATTCGTACAGAACAACGCATAATTCCTGGCTGGAGCGAATTGTTGCAATTGTGCCCATTGAGTAACCTGTTAAATTCACTTCGATTGAATTGGAAGCTGAATACCCCAGTGAATTATCACTCTCCCCATTCCAAGAATATCCGACCCCCATTAACGTGACCTCCGCCGAGCAGAGTGTGCCAGCCGTTGTGCAGAATGTGCCAACAGGCCCCACTTTGCAACAGCCGTTCCAAGGTGCCAATCAAGACAATCCTGCCCGTCCCTAAATAAGCAGGACAACATCAACATATGTCCATTTCCTCCAACACCAGGGAGAACATACTGTTGCGACATTCGCTGTGCGGAGTGTGCCAGCAGGCCCCGCCTTGCAACAACCATGTCCCCCAGGTTTCACCTAAGGCATCCCTGCCCGTACGAAAAGGGGAGTTTGCCGAACAATGAATCTGACAACCTCACCACCAGTACATCTCCTCCATCATCAGGAAGAGGGGCACTGCACACCGCATTGGCCCACTGGGCAGTGCCGGCCACTAAGTTATCCGTAGGAACCGGCCCCTATATTTTATAGTGGGCTTCTAATTAGAAGAAATATATATATATACACACCTGTCCACACTCTTTTTACAAAGTAAGCACTGCCACTGGGATACCTGATTAGAGGTTAAAAAACCCCCAAGATCGCCAGCTTGTACTGTACGTGTGCAAGCTAATACCAACACTTAGGACTGAGCGTATGCGCGTTAGCAACCCCAGCAAAGCTAGATAGTTGCCCAAAACTGAAGCGGGATATGTATAGACAACCTATTTCTATGGCAGCTCGCACCTGTAATAACCTGTTAACGATACCCCATATATGTAAAATAAATACCAGCTCGGCCGGAAGCAGCCCAATCTCCCTGCTGATGAGGGAGAAATGATACCATACAATAACACTGTCCCCTAAATTTTTGGGCGCTGAGCACATGGAACATATCAAGATACTTAAGATATTGCCTAGGCATAGTGCTGCGTTTTTGGGGGTGTACCCAACATTTATCCTTAGCTGTTAGACAAGCTTTCAAAACGTCACCAGCTTCAAGTGCTGCGGAGTAGTAGAGCGCAACCAATATATGATGTGTTCCATAATGCATTTGAAACACCCAGTCCTTTTCAAACTGCTGACATTGAAATGAAAAAGAGACCTGTGTCTATAGATTTTGTCCATTACATAAAGCTACCATACTCCATGCCAGGGGGCATACCAAAGAGTTATCACTCCAGGGCACCACGGCTTATCTGACCAAAGACGCAGCCCCCAAAAGTTGCAAACTAGAGATCACGGGACTGGAACTTGTAGGACCCCCAGCAGGTTATCCCTCTCTCCTACTAGCCCAATGCCTATAGGCATATACACGCTAGGTGCTGACTTACCATGATAAAGCCCACCATGTAATATTACTCCCGCTTAGACATTTGTGAACGATGTCTTCATAGGTTGCACTTAGTTAAGGGCCTGTGACGGACAAAAGCCGCACCTTGCCCTAGGCATCCTGAGCCACGCTGAGAGTATCCAGACACCTAATAGAAATACAAAATGGACAGGTGATGATGTAAAGAAACTTGGCGCCAATTCATGGAATGCTATTCCCTAGATAAGAGGACAGAATTGCAATTTAAGAAGTATAACGTTCAGAGCGCCAACGGCAGGTGGTACCATATCCGTGCAGGCAAGTAATGTGGCCCAGGTGTAGCTATGTGTCATCCCCCCCCCCCCGGGGTTTGACCTGGAGCATAAGGGCCGCACCCGGATGCAGGAGTAAACCAAGAATGTGTATGCTTATATATAGCGCACACTTGGTGTGATTTATATGAGCACTGGTTACATTACCCCAGCCATATTTATTGGCTAAGTCACCAGCTGGAAAGCTGCCCGCCTTAGCTAGAAGGTACGCTTTCTTCCCTTTTAACATTGGGAACCACTGGCATGAAAACCAACCTAGCAAAGTATGCAACCAAGAAATAAAATAGGTGCATGCAATTGTGATTATCTGAATTTTACTGAATATTGTTTGTGATGCAGCCATCCTTGTTAAATGAAGCGCTGCTGTGTCAGAGAAAAGGCAAGTCCTATGTATTGGTTGCTTTTGAACAACTGATAGATATACTATTAGTGCCGGCATGTATAACCGCCTTGGTAACTATGGTTCCACTGTACTGCGATATCCGTTCACTGTACCACCAACATTTGAAATGTGTCCCGTCTTTTGGGTATGGCTGTTGGTATAGCAATCCGCTGTCTCAGCCCCCAGTGTTTTTGCCCACCGGAAATGTATGCTGCTTAAGGTGCTCACTGCACCCGCCCTTAGTGTTCAGCAGTTAGATCGCTCCCAAAGGCCCCATGCACCATAGGAAAACTGAAATGTATCCCGTAGATCAGCTTGGAATTGGTAGTGAAGAAAACTGATGGGGCATGCTTGCTAGAGCATCCGGCCCACTCAGCCTAACGCGCCACCATGCGCCATGAAAATTACGCAGGGTTCTATATAATTGAAGATGCCCGTTAACCTTGGCGCGGGGGCGCATGTTGAATAACAGCAAACAGTAGACTGGATGGGGTCATTAACCGATTGAAACTTTAAGTGAAATAAATAAGGCATGCTAACGTCAGCAGAATTAATTGAAAATGCCTCCAACAACCTTATATAGGTGTTTTGACACTGTTGTTACTGACTAGATATGCACTTATTGATAAACCACTATATTGTAATGTTTGTTTCCATAGTATAAGGATTTGAGCGTGCTAATGTATGAAAAACAAATGTATATCTTTTTTTTTTTTTCTGTTTCCAAATGTTTATGAACCTTTAACTGGAATTAACTGCTCAAAAATGTAATCACGGTAGGAAAATACGCATCCAGATTCCTGATTTATGGAATTTTTATGACCAAATATAACCCCTGAAAGTTAATATGCTGCCTGTAAAGCGACGCATCTCAAACAACTGGCTGGCACCTTGCCTAATGGTTTTGCATTGTTTGTTACCGGTACCGCTGTGTGAGCCAACCGCTCAGCCTAAATGAAAAAACGCAGTGCAGCCACCCTGCCGGGCCTGCTGAGCGCGCTCTGTTCACCCGGCCCCCCAGGCTTCTCACACATCCTGTGCAGCAACAACAGAACTTTTAATGCGTTAGCGCCAAGGAGGATTCCGTCTGTAGCCATGCCCCCATACCAATTATACCTCTATGTGGCTGTGTCCCTATGTGGTTACCCTGCCGCACTCCTACTGCGCTAAATGGTATGCATTACCCTCCCTTGTTCTTACTTTGTTAGTATGGTGAGCCCACACCGAGACTTGCACTCGCGTCCCTCACTCCAAAGTAGGCAGCTCCAGCCGTTACTCCGCCACCTCTCTGTACCTTATAACCCAACCGTACCATTTTAGAAAACCGACCAAGCTAGGTCAATTGCAGTGTTTCACAGGAGGCTCTGAATTGCAGTTGGGCTAAGCTACTCCACAGTGAATCTGGTTATAGCTACCCTGAGCCACATAGCATATTCCATTCAAAACCGTTACCACATGGGACCCGGAATACTTCACCCATGTGTGCTGGTACCAATACGTCGGCCATCCTCCATTTCCTGCCAGTTGCCGTCTGGAGTCCATACGTCGGCCATCCTCCATTTCCTGCCAGTTGCTATCTGGAGCCCATGTTGCTGCCATGTCCGCGTGGTGCACCTCCCGCAAGTATACGAGGGAAGAGAAAAAACAAGCAGTCAATGCTTGGTGCGCTTCCACTCTTTAAAGGAGCATTTACTTCTGATTTTATTTAGCTGCTAAGAGCCCTGGAAAATAAGCATTCATTGACCTGTTGATGTCTGGTGTAGAAAGTATATATTTATAAACAATAAGCAGTTTCTCATTAAAACAGCTGTCAACCTATCTAATGCTTCTGGGAAAGCATTATCCTCGAGAATATACTCCTTGAGGAGCTGGTATAGGGGCTAATTGTTTACAATAAAGTCCAAGAAACTCCTCAGTACATGACCATCTCCTCCCAGCAAGCTCAGCCTCTGGTAATTTCATTAAACCAGGCCTACAAAGGTTTTTAGAGGTAACCACCAACATGACAAAGGTTAAGCTTTGTAGTATGTATCCCACCAGGCTCTCTCTGCAGGTACATCCATGACACAGGCAATAAGCAGTCTCTCATTAAAACAGCTGTCAACCTATCTAATGCTTCAGGGTCAACCATGGCTGCCCCGCCTGCAGCCTCCTCATCAGTGGTGACGTTACTGTTGCAAAGCACCGAGACTTGCGCCGCGATCCGCTCTCCCCCGCATACGTGCGCGCATGCAAGTTATCTCTGCTCTGATACTCCGCTACAAACAGAAGCTGGGCCCAAATACCACTGCCCCCGCCTGCAGCCTTATTATCCAAGTGATGTTGCCGCCCACAGGGCCGGCTTTAGCGCTGTTGGCGCCCACTGCGACAAAGTTACTTGGCGCCTCCAATGACCTCCCCCACCCCGGATTCTCTCACTAGCACCCGTTAACAGTGACCAAGTCTCCATAACCACTCTCTCTCATATGCATTGAATTAGTTATATAGCGCCACTCATAAAGGATGTCAGAGCACTTTGCATCACACACATTACACAGAGACAATCAATCATACGTGTGTGAATCAGTGCATAGGAAATGTTAAATAAGCCAAAGGACTAAAAGTGTAGGAGCCACACTGGTAGGCAGTATAGTTTAAATGCTTGGCGTGGAGAAGCACAAACTCAGAGTCGAAAAGGAACAGAAGTATACTACATTATTTTAGCCAATAAAATAAACATGGCCCCTTTCTGCACCAAAAACCGTTGTTATTTAAAAACTAGCTGGGATTAAATAGTAGCTGTTCAGAAATATATAGCAATAACATAAACCTCAGACAAGGCACCAAACAGATCCCTTGAGCGGTCTGAAAACTTTTAGTGCCTTCACATTCGGCCATCCATGCTTCAACAACATACTTGTATGCAAACAAAAGCCACATTTCACACTTTGTATGGTTTGTACTCAAAGTACTCTGATTCTGCAAACCTTCCCAGTAACGTGATCTGGTTACATTATATGCACTCTGTAATCGACTTGGTACACGTTATTTGCAGCAGGCATATTAACCCTCAGCACTAACTCCACATAAGTCAAAACCTCAACTATACAAAACTCTGACCTCTCTCCAGGAAGAACATTAATCACAGGAATTATCCTGACATTTTGTGAGGTCTGGTAATTGCCGGAGGAACGAAACGCTGCAGCAAGTGCTTTAAAAACAGAATAAACTTGCAACCACGGCGCCCCCAGGCAGTCAGCACCTGGTGCAGTGGCACCGGTCGCACCGCCCTAGAGCCGGCCCTGGCCGCCCAAATCACCATTGCCCCGCCCGCAGCCTCCACATTATGTGGTAACGTTACTGCTGCAAAGCACCGAGACTCGCGCCGCGAGCCGCTCTCCCCCGCAAGCGTGCGCTCCTGCAACTTAACTCTACCCCGATACATAGTTTCAAACATAAGCTGGGCCCCAATACTAATGCCCCCCGCCTGCAGCCTTATCATCCAAGTGATGTTGCCGCACAAATCACCGATGCCCCGCCTGCAACCTCCCGAGTATGTGGTAATGGTACCGTTGAAAAACACTGAGACTCGCGCCGCGAGCCGCTCCTCCCCGCATACGTGCGAGCCTAGCATACATGCATTTTTGAAATAACGCAGCATGCAGCCGCGCCTTCGCCGCCGTCCCCACATACGGGCGTGGCCTCGCCCATTTTCAGCTGGGCTTATTCCCTTAACGGCCCGGGCCGCCATAACCGGCTTCCCGCCCACTAAGCGGCCGCATTATTCATGCACGCCAAAGTCATCTAACATCTTTATCATGCCGAATTAAGGTGGTGGCTCCTTACGGCGTGATCACCAATACCCGTTTCAGCGCTGCCACCATAGGGGCGCACCCCTCCCCCTGCATATTAAATGCAACACCTTTTTTTTAAAATATTTAGATAACATAACAATATATTAACTATAATATAGCAAAACAACAATACGCCACGGCCCCCTCCGACCCAGCTTGCCACTCGCCGCCGATCGAAGACCTCTCTCCACGTCGACGCTCTTGTAGCTCTGCTGTGATCCGAGGGGACAAAGAGGACGAAACCCCCCGGGCACAGCCTTAAGTACCTGCTACATTTAGTTTCTCTGCACCGCCTCCCGATGTCATCACTCAGCCGGCCCTTCCATGAACAGCCCCCCCTTCTCAGGGCCCTCGGAGGAGGCTCAGCCCCGTGGCGCTACTAAGGGCACCCCTCCCCTAAGCGTGGGGGGCGCCTGCTCAATATGGCCCCTTTGCACACAGCACTTTGCGTGAAAGGGGTGTTCCATGGGTGTTGCTGTGGGTGTTCCCACGCAACACCCATGGAACCAGACACATTTCCAGATTTACGAGAAATCGTAAATCTGGATTACTCTCTGGTGATTGTTTATGTACAGGAAAATGTCCCTTCCTACACATAAACAATCAGAAATGGCGTTTTTCAACTTCCATGTGTTCTGCATTAGCACACATAGAACTTGCAAAACGTCATTGTTTACTGATTGTTTATGTGCAGGAAGGGACACTTTCCTGTACATAAACAATCACCAGAGGTGATTTCCTCTTTCTATGCGCGCTGCAGAATGCAGCACGCATAGAAAGAGGAAAAAACGAGGAGAAATTAATAAATTTCTTCTGGTTGCGCCTCCCTACGCCTCCCCTGGGGAGGCGTAGCATTCAGACGCATTTCCAGATTTACGATTTCTCGTAAATCTGGAAATGTGTCTGGTTCCATGGGTGTTGCGTGGGAACACCCACAGCAACACCCATGGAATGCCCCTTTAACGCAAAGTGCTGCATGCAAAGGGGCCATATTTACAAGGACAGGAAAAGTGACGCAGGTTGGCTTTTCCTGTCCTTGTAAATATGTGGCAGCAAAATGCGCCGCCGGTGAGTCACAAAAAGTAACGCACCGGTGGCGCAAGGGGCTTGTAAATCTGCCCCAAAGTTCATTATACTTATTAAATGTGTACTTCAAAAGAATTTTATCACTTGATCATCGGTATCGATGTGTTTTCCTTATTTTCAATCAAATGCAATTTCAGAAGAGCCTTCACGAGTTTTACTTCTCTAACAGCTAAATGTGGACGTTCAACAGACAAACAATCAACGAATGTTTCTCAGATTTAATTGGATTCTGCTTCATTATGGCTATGAAGATGTGATTGCTATTATGTGGATTCATGCGATTCTAACTAAGAAGACATGCTAATGATAATCGAAGTTTTCTCATAAAAACAAATACGTCAATGGAGTAAAGCTTCATAGATAAGACCAGGCCATAAGTGCCCATAATAATAAGGTCTCTGAATTCCGCACCACAAATTATCCACGCTATGCAGGCGCTATTTTGTGATATACAGGAACCAGAACCGTCCATGCAATTAACTGCAGGCACTTGGAGGTATTGGATGCAAGTGGTGGTACACAATGATTTAACATTGCACCAAGAGCTTCAGGGGTGGATGGTCTCTGTGAATCCTCAAGGATTGTCCCATCCTTGCACACTTCTTAGGAAACATGGTGGGCAGCCAATGGGGATTCCCTTAGCCTTGAGGATGAGGGTCTATTTTCAGCTCAGAGCTCGCAAACCCAACCTCAAATCCAAAGCCATCTTTCCACCCCATAAGGCCATGCCAAAATCAGGTGGGGAATGCTGTCACTGATCCCTACAGGGTGGGAATTTAGCTGTACACTGTCTGAGACAGGTTTCACACCATCTGATTGGCACTATCCCAGCCCCTGCCAGCGCCCTGTAATTCGCAGATGTCTGATAGGAGGTGCTCACTCTCCAAGGCTAAATAAAGGCATTGATGATTTAAATAGAGCACCATCAACAACTTTTAATAGAAACACAATGCTGAAGGAGTCTGTCCTTGCTAATTGAATTAGCAACGCTCCTGTAAGAAATTGGGTTATATGTTGAGAGGGTTGGAAGCCCCAATCAAAAAGTAAACATAATCCTTGTCTGGTTGAATCACAAAAGTCCCTAAATAAATATGTGCTTAACCCTCTGTAAGTTTGGTGCAAAAGCAGTCAAGCTTAACTTAGAAGCAATGTGTAAAGTATTTATGCAGTACTCAAGCAGTAATAAAGTGAAAACACAATACAAGAAAAATCTCAAACCAAATTTAGAAAGCTAGAGTAAAATGTAATAGATAAAATTACACCAAAATGACAATATGATTAAGTTTCAGGTAAAGAAAGCACCCACTTCAGGGTATCTGATCATTCTGAACTGGCACTAAGTAACAAGTTTAGGCTGACTGCAATGGAGCTCTAGTTGGATACACTGACCAGGTTTGGTCCAGTAAAGAGTTTACTTTCTCCATGTCCAAGTCCACGTGAGGAGCTTCAGCTGGAGCTTTGCATTGGAGGGGGCCATGAGGAGGTTGTTGTCGATGTGAGGAGTAGTCATTGCTGGAACTTCGCATTGGCGAGAGCGGTGGTCGGTTGCTGTTTGGCGAGAACAGCTGGTCGCCGTCAAAACTTCATGTCGACAGTAGGTGCAGTAACCATTGCTGACATGAGCATGCGCTCACTGTCGCAAAGAACCCCAAAACGTCTGGATATTCACTTGGACTGCAACTATTGTAGATGTGGAGCAGGAGTGATACACTCTGATGCTAGCCAACGGTCCAGGACCTGCGGGGCACCTATTGGTAGTCAGGACTCACACCAAAAGAAGCCAAAAGCAGGACTTAGTTAGGTCCAGTTGGTGCTGGTCAGCTGGGGGGAGGCCTCTGGAAGCTTGATGTGTCCCTGTAGGTCAAATAGGAGTCTGCCAACTGACCCTTGGAGCCACTTCTGAGGATCCTGGCTTCAAGGCATGCAGGTCCAGTCTTTTGTCTTCAGACAGCAGGACAGTCCTTCTTCTGAATCTTCCACAGGTCCAGTAGTGTCCCGATGAGAGGTTCTGAAGGTGACACATTTATACCCTGGGCCAGCCTTTGTATGGGGGCAATCCCAGGCCTACTCCCAAACTGGTTTTTTCCCTTACCCTGAGTTTGTCTCCAAATTGTCTAGGATGACAAAGGCAAGGTCTGTTCTGGTATCAGGTTTTGTTATGTGTGCTGCAGGCAGAGTCCTTTGAAGTGTAAGTAGGGCAGAGCACAACTCCTCCCCATTCATCCTGTCGGGCAGACCCACTCTCTCTACACCCAGGCCTTTTTTTGTCCCCATGTCTGGAAGGAATACACAACGCCCCTCAGGAGAGCCATTCACAGTCATGAGACCCTGGACACTGGCAGAAAGGCAAATTTGGATTAGGCAGGAAAATGCCAACTTTCTAAAAGTACAAACAACTGTAACACAGCTGGTTGGTTTGATTCAAAGAATTTTACTAAAGGACCGGTTAATAAATAAACTGGACCTGTGTCTTTGTATCGCAATTAAATAGATTCAATTTATGCATTTTTAACAAATCATAAAAAGGAAAACACGCTTTGCTTTGACACAAAACAAATAAATCAAATGTACCACAAAACAGTTGACAGTAAGTTCATAAACAAATTAATGGAAATGGTGCAACCTTAACAATGCTGTGGCTTGGAAATAATCATCCTTCTACATAACATAAACAGTGGCGGCTGGTGATCTTTGAGAGTGGTGGACGTAATACCGTCCAGGAGCTCACCCTATTTTGTTTCAAAATTTGACTCATTCATACTCACTCCATCAAACATTTACTCTTTTCCCCCTTACTTACTGTAACTTACATTCTCACTTACTCATTCTCACTCCTACTCTCTCCAACTCACTGTTACACACAAACGTACTCACACTCCCTGGTTCTCATTCTCACATACTAACACACTTACGCACACTCACTGATTCTGGACCCTAGTGCAACTATACACGCTGCACCATTGATAGGTACAGCCCTGACTGACTTCCACTCCCTCTCACAATCTCTAATCAATCACTCGTTCTAACACACTCACACTCCTTGGCTCCCTCCCTGCTACTCACTTTCACTTATTCATACACACTCTCTGTAAAGTCCTTTAAAAATACTAAGACAATACAATGCAATACACTACTTTTCCTTGGGGCACTGGCCTGTCAAGTTCTCTCCCTAACTGCCTATGGGCAGTCTGACTGCCATTATGCCCACAAAGGCCACATTTAAAATCTTGAAAGTGAGGGATCTGGTGTGGAAAAATATAATTCTCTCTAATGCTTCAAGTGGCTTCCATTGGAGTCTGCATTTTTAGGTGCAATGGTCCAGGGCAATTAAAATGGTAAACTCTGCAGTAAGCATAGTGTGCATGGCCCCAGTAGAGTTATTCTCCAAATAAAGGTGCCCTTACAAACACAAACTCTTCCATCTATAACGATCTCATGGAGTAGGGCTCTATCTTTCGATACATGTAATCCAGCGCCTCGTCAGTGGAATGGAGCGCTATACAAATGTAATAGCAATTCAAAACAAAACTGCACGTCACAGAACCGAACTGATCTCTGAGCCACCTGTGTGCATACACAGGGTGAACGAGCAGCTTCACATTACAGATGCATGGTTCTAAAGTAAGGAATAAATCACGGTACCTCCTGTTGGGCTGCCGCAGATGCCGGTGCGGAAAAATGTTGATTTATAAGCCCATAGGCCCGGAGAGGAAGCTCGACAATACGGCCGTTCGAAAGGGAAGTGTTGGGCAGTTTCTGCTAGCGACCTCAATACTCAAGCAGCTTTCATCTGTAGTTACCGCGACGCCGATAAGCCTCAGTCCCAGGGAATGGTAGAGGCCGCAGGGAGGACAGGTTTTTTGGCTCACACAGCCTTCTTTTGCAATCTGTCTGCAGAACACTACGGGACAGAGTGCTGAGTGTGAGACAGGAGGCCAGCCAATATCCCAAAATGTCACAGCACAGCTTGGGACGAAGGAATGTGCGGGGCCCAGTGGCGGCCAGCATGACTCGGTGTGGGGGGGGGGGTTGTCACGCGGGTTAGCCTACATAGAGAAAAGGCAGAGTGCGCATGACTGGTTTGGTCGGCCCCAGAGGGCCGACCAAACAGTCAGGGCCCACAACATTGGGCAAGCCACTCCTCCACGACCCGCTCACCCGGCCGCCCCCAACCAGGCATACCCTTCTGCTTTCTCTCAGTGCAAGAAGCAGAAACACTCGCACTGCGAGAAAGCAGTGGGGCGACGCTCCTCCGCCCTAATGGAGCCGCCCCTGAACATAAATCCCAAAAGTTCAGTGCATTAAAAAACAAGTGCATGAAGAAACACAACAATTGTTCAAGCCAGTCCAGTGTTTCTAAACTGAAGGGTTATCTCATAACAGCTCAAAAATAGCATGGCTCTATCGGTACTGCCAAACGGGTTCCAAACCATCCACTATGGAGGGGTTAATGATTATGCAACTGAATTCCACTGTCCATATGGATGCAAAGTAAATGGAATCCCGATGGTTGTGGCCAACGCATTTCGAAACCACTGGTCTCTGAGGGTTCTATACAGGGCTTTGGGCTGGTGGTGTTTTTTTGTGAATCTTGTATCTTCAATGGGAACTGATCCCGACTAGATTCCTGCTGTGCGCAAAAGAGACGACTTTGTTTTCTTTCTTTTGCACCCGGCCCTATTAACCTTTTGGCCCTACCTTAACGATGACTAATAAGTATTAAAAAGGAAGATTTGGGCATGGCAAGATTTTTATTCTGCTAGGTTGAAACAGCAGTTATAAACTGCACTACAGGCTGCAGTGGCAGGCCTGAGACATGTTTGAGAGTGCTAATTCAGTGGGTGGCACAATGAGTGCCGCAACCCACTTGTATATCAAAAACAAAAACGTTGTCCCTTGGGCTTTTACCAATTATTTGTAAAGATCTAAACATAAGCAACATAATTATATTGTGGGTCAAATAATCCAATAAATACTGATGCATAAAAGAAGAAAAAACTTCAAGAGCAATTTGCTTATCAAAAATGTATATTATTTACTATCTATCAACCTAGACATGCAACACTGAACCTCACCGATTTGTCCCTTACCTATAAAAAACAGTTCACACAACACACTGAGGAAAAGAAATTATTAAATGGCCACGTTCCTCCATTTGCTTGAAAAAAGAGTGCCCAACATATTAACAACCCTCCGGTAAGCCCTACGATGATTCAAAATGTCGACGTTTCAGTCCTATATAGGTGTCTTTAGAGACCATCATCAGGGCTTGGTGATGGTTATACACAATCCAAAGGAATAGGGTGCTTTCCACTTCTGCTCGGATTAAACGTTGTATTCACGAGTTTCACTGGGCTTTAAAAGGGGAACAAGTCCCAATCCAGTCTGTTTAATTTTCAGGTTCGCATCCACAAATTTGAAATATACGGTGAAGAGAAACAAATCCAAGCATTCGTTCTGCTCCGCAACCAAACAGTATACTTGTAGCATTTAATTTACAGGCTTTGGTAACACGTAGTACCACATACTAATGAATTAAAAGTAAATTAAATGTACCAATCGGGTGCAGGCCAATTTAACCATGCTTTCTAGGGAGAACACAAGCCCTTTACCATTATTTAGCAGGATTTAAGTGCATATAGTCCTAAAAGTCAACAAACACGAGTTCAGCAAAGGAAGGCAAAAATCTGGGGTGATACTGCAGAAAGGGCCCGGTAGAACATCCCCCTATTATCTTTGCTAATTAGTACAGTCTCTTCCTCTTCAAATAAATTGATGCACAGGTAAATCACACTTTTATCCTGTCCTAATTGTAGCTCTGTATTCAAAATTGTAACTTGAATCTGGCCATGTACAAGGTAAGTTTGTTGTCTTTCTCAGCAACGGTAGGAGGTGGAGACAATCCACAGTGGGAGGACCAGTGGATCAGGGATTGCCAGCTCTAAGAGCAGAGCACCCCAAGCCTGAACCTGGTGAGTCCACTTCTCACAAGGAGATGCTGCCTGGGCTGTCCCAAAGACAAAAGACAGGAGACCTGCTCCAGGCAGACCCCTGCATGACACAGCCAGAGAGAGAGCGTGTCACCCTTGAGGGGGGTGGTGGGCCTGGCTTGACAGGCAATTGTTTAACCACAGGGTATAGAACCTAGGCTGAAAGTTCAATCTCAAGTTACCACCCCAGAGATAGCAAGAGAGAGAGTGAAAGTAGGGTGCTTAATACCCGGGACTCGTGACCTCCACTCTGAGAAACCTAAGAGGTGAGGGAAACCTCAGGATCAAAAACTAAGGAGTCAATAACTCATCATAGCATTCACCACAGTACCACACATGCACACGCACAAACTCACAAGACAGTGAAAGGCATCCATTCTTAAACAAACCAGGGTTAAAAGCAATGGCAAAGAGGCCTCTCGTTGGTTATCTGTTACAGCGTAAAGAATCAATGGCATGTGCCCTTCTCGTGGAAGCAGCTCCTTTATGCAGATGTTATTTCCTATCCATAGAAAGGGGATGTAAAATCCAGACTACTAATGTGACTTTCAAGGATATCTATCGAAACTACCATATCTTTATTCAACATAAGAATATGTGTTCTCTAGAGAGGGTGCGTGGCCAAAATATTGTTTCAGAAATATTGTGGTGCAACAATATTGTGCCAAAAATGGTGTCTAGATAAAAATATATAGGGGCAGAATATAGAAGGTAAGGTTTTAAAAAATGTTGGTGATTTTTAGGTAGTAGGGTGGGCTATGTATCTTTTTAAAATATATTTATTTTGTCATATGTTTGTTAAATTGTTATATTATTACATTTTTTCCTATTACATTTATTTTTCTTTATTTATAATGCGTATTTTGTATTTTAAATATGTTTTAATATTTTTATAGTGTTAGGAATGTAAATGTTTTTTTTTTTAAAATGATTAGGAATTGGAATAGTATATGTAACCCTTCCAAAGTCCAAGACTTTCCCTACTGTTGTTTAGATTGGAGCTGGAATAGTAAAACTAACCCTCCAAAGTCTAACACTTTCCCTGATTATGCTTACATTGTGGTGGAAATAGTACATTTAACCCCTCAAAAGCCAAACACTTTAACACTTTCCCAACTGTTGCTTAGATTGGAGTAAGAATAGTAAATCTAACCCCTCCAATGTACAACAATTTCCATGATTTTACTTACATTGGAATTGGAATAATAATTCAAACCCCTCTAATATCCAACACTTTCCCTGCTGTTGCTAAGATTGGGGAGGAAACAGTAAATCTAACCCTCCGAAGTAAAAAGGTCTCCCTACTGTTGGTTAGATTGGAGTGGAATAGTAAATGAAACCCCTCCAACATCCAACACGTTCCCTGATTTTGCTTATGTTGAAGTAGGAATAGTAAATCTAACCCCTCCACACTCCAACATTATTCCTGATTTTGCTTACATTGGAGTGGAAATAGTAAATCTAACCCCTTCAAATTCAAATAGTTTCCCTGAGTTTTGCTGATCTTGGAGTGGGAATAGAAAATCTAACCCTTCCAAAGTCCAGCACTTTCCCTGTTTTTGCTTACGTTGGAGTGGGAATCGTACATCTAACCCTTGCAGAGTTCAAAACGTATCCTATGTTAGCTTACATTTGAGTTAGAATAGTAAACAAGACTCCTTTGAAGACCAACGCTTTTACTAGTGTTTACTTTTGATTGCTGTTATTATTGTATTATTTTTCTTTAATGTGTATATGATTTGTAAAAATGAATTGTAATTTTGTATTTTCTTTATAAATTAGAAAGTGTGATATATATTTTTATTGATATGTGTTTGTTAACTTTAATTTTAAGTTATTGTTAATATTAATGTAATTTTTAGAAGAAATGTTTAAATATTTACTTTTATATTTTAAGGGCCTGATTTTGTGCAAGTTCACTCTTTTTCTGTATTCACAAACTACCATTTAATAGTAACTTGCTGCTGTTGCTGCTGCTGTCGGCCTCGAAATGGAGCAGCCTTCCCAAAGCCCCGAAATCTCCAGTACCCAAAACCCCTAGGCTGGGATTGAAATCTAAGGATCTAGCGGTAGCTCTGCTATCCTTAAATCGTTGCAGAGCTGAGTCTGCCTTGGTCCCAAAGAGTCTAGAGCCATCAAAGGGAAGATCCAACAGCGTGGCCTGAACATCCGGAGAGAATCCTGATCCCCTCAACCAGGCATGCCTCCTAGTTGCCACCGAAGAGCCCATCACCCTGGCAACGGAGTCATCCATATCGAGCCCGGACTGGATCACCTGACGGGCTGCAGCCTGAGTGTCTGACAGCACCTGCGTGAAGTGACCCCGGACATCCTCTGGCAGCTTAGGTATCACCTCCTTGGCTGAGTCCATCAATGCATATATGTAGCGTCCCAACAGGCGCGTGGCATTAGTTGACTTCAAAGCCATGCTGACCGATGAAAACACCTTTTTAGCCAACTGTTCTAGCTTCTTGGAATCTCTATCCCCCGGAGTGGAGGGAAAGCAACCTGCGGATTGCTTTGAGGAACATGAAGCTTGAACCACCAAGCTTTCAGGTGAAGGGTGTGACAATAAAAATGCTGGATCCCTAGGCCAAGCCTTGTAACGCCTTGCCACCATTCTGGATACAGCCGGGGCAGACATTGGCTTCTGTGAAACCTCCAACATTGGTTCTGTCAAGGCTTCGTTGAACGGAAGCAGAGGTTCCACCACTGATGAAGGGGAGTGAAGTACCTCCGTTAGAATGTTAGACTTGACCTCTGCAGTGGGCAACTGTAAATCTAGAAGGTCAGCTGCCTTCCTTATAACTGAATGGTATGAGGCCACCTCCTGAGAAGGAAGAGCTTTGAGAGAAGAGAGCTCCTACTCTGGTGATGTGTCCAGACCACTGGCCTCTTGAAGCCCTTCAAAATCATCCATTGGATCCAGTATCTCTCCTTCCTCAGCTTGATCCTGCTGCTCCTGGAATTCCTCCTCTTCTAGAAGCCTCTGAGCTTGTCTCCTTGATCGCATCTTCGGAATCGGGGTCGGCGGCGCCAGACGCGGCACCGGTGACCTCGGAGCCAGCGTCGATGGAGGCCCTTCAGGAGCGACTGGCGGCACCGCACGAAGTCAAGACACTGCCAGACTGGAGCCCGACGGCGGCAGAGAATAGTCCATCCTTCCCTCCTGGAGTCTCCGCAGTCAGGGCAGAGAAGTCCGCACCTAAAAAGATAGGCCAGGCCTAACTTTTTATGTGTGGAGGTCTCTGCCCTGACATTGGAGTCCCTGCAGTGGTGGCTTGTGACATTTGAAAGTAGTAAGGCGGAAAGTTCTGGAAACTGCCGCCCCACCTATTGTTGTGGTGTGGGTATCTACTCACCTTCAATCAAATACCCCAAGACTTGCAGAGAAATACTTTCACCAAATACCCTTGACACTTTGACCTAAATACCCACATCCAAGCACTTTCAAGTACACCAGCATTTTAACCTGCATACCACATCACTTTCAAGAGCCGACTCCGCCACTTGGACCATTGTGCCGTCTAGGAAGCCTTCCTCTCTCCTCCTCCAGAGCCCTCTCCATTGCATGAGCCATCACCCGTGGGTGCTGCTGTGCCGGGAAGGGTCCGTCTCGACTGCCCCACATTCCTACCTGCAGCCCCTTCTCCACGGACACCTTGTGGGAGCTGCTAGTGTTGGTGGTCTTTGCCCACTGCTGTCAGTGAATGGGCTCCTTTTTACCCATCCTTTAGTGACCTCCACAATGACTCTCATCCAGAAGAACCCTTAAATTCAACAGTAAAGTATGTTATTTAAACTACTTAGAAACAGCAGAAATGCGATATGTGGCGCTAAAATACACTGTGTACTAATCATCTCTAGGCACTACTGTCGGTGCCAGGTTCCTTGTGTTTTAGGAAGAGACTCTCATCCTCTGCATCCATCTCCTAGACCCTCATCACTTAAAGAGGGTCAGTTCTGTGGCTCCCAGGGGCTCTCCTCATAGCACACAATGCTGCTGCCAGCACCAATTTCCCTCAAGATGCCCTCCAGTGTCCCAGCAATCACAAATCCAATTATCAGACTCCCGGGTCTCACCTCGCACTCTCGGCTCAGTTTCCAGAAGAACTCCCAATTTTTTAACTTGCTGTACTGATCCGGCACCATCTGGGAGGGAGGGGGTCCCGGAAAAAAAGGTGCAGGCCCAGGTCCCCTTCCCCGCTGAACTCTGCCTGAGCTCTCCCAGTCCCAGATCACACCAGTTGAGTTGAAGAACAGCCTACCAATCCTGAAGCTGCTCTCATGCTGATAACCAGCATGAAAGCAGCGCCAGGATTGGTTGGAGCGCGCTGGCTGAGCACTCATACTGGGACTAGGGGTCTGTGCTATCTATCCACCCAGCTGTTTAACACAGCTCAGGTTGGAGAAGTTTAAACTGTGCATGTCAGGCTGGCCGTCGCAAAACAGCCTGCCAAAGTGACATGCGCAGTTTAAACTGGTGTTGCCAGGGACCCCTCCTCCCTGCTCCCAGTCTGCACTGCAGCAATGGCCCCACTCCACAATGCCCTCACATGACTCAACTCCAGCGGCAGGCAGAGCAAACAAATATTTTGTAATAAAGTCACTTTATTACCGTTTTATTTTTTACTTTTGCTGTGCCCACAGCTGGGGGGGCCACGCTCCTTCGCCCAAATGGAGTAGCCCGTGCTGAGTCTCTACAGTCATTTGTGAATACCGAAAAAGAGTACACTTATACAAAAGTGTCAGTTTACTTTTGTGAATAAGGCCCTTACAGTGTGTGTGTGTGTATATATATATATATATATATATATATTTCCTCCATTTTGACCCCATTTCTGACATATCCAGGCGCTCTGAGGTGGTGCGAGAAAGGTACGGCAGAGTCAAGCCGTTTCAATTTACAACAATGTTTCCATAAGGAAGTTCCTCTCGCACTCACGGATGGTTGACGAAATAACTCCAATTCAGTTATTCTTTAGCAATTTTATTAAAAAAGCGTGCCAATACACCCAACGCGTTTCAGTCTCCACTGAGACCTTGATCACTGGGAAAGTTCAACTTTCCCCGTGATCAAGGTCTCAGTGTTGTGTGTATATATATATATTATGCATATTTAGTTCACAATATTAAAACTATTTTTATATTTATTTCATTTTTTAAATTAATTTCATATAAGTGTTTCTGGGATAAGTTTGTTAATTTATATTTTTAAGGTATTAACATGTAAAATATAATGTTTATAGAAATTGTTTAATTATTGTTTTATATTTTTAGAACATATATATACATATATATGTATTTATACTTGCATTTACTTTACATTACTAATAAAAACTATTTATTTTTAAAGAATATGACTCATTACAACGCGCACTAATACCACGCGTGCCATTACAACGCGGGTATTACTGTGCGTTGTCAATTACAACGACCTACCATTACATCGCATACTTTTACCACGAATATGCCTTTTCCACGCATGCCATTACAATGCAAAGGCATGCGTGGTAAAGGTATACTCATGGTAAAAGTATGAAAGATAAGTTACACTACCCTGCCCTACCCTAAACCCTAATTCAGTACCCCTGCACGACCCTCCCCCTGACCCCCAGTCCTCTCCCTACCCTAAAACACTACCCTGCACGACCCCCTACACTACCCTAAACCCTAAAACACTACCCCCTTCACGACCCTCCCCAACCCCCTGTCCTCTCCCTACACTTAAACACTACCCTGCACGACCCCCCCCGACACTACCCTAAACCACTACCCCCTGCACGACCCTCCCTGACCCCCAGTCTTCTCCCTACACTTAAACACTACCCTGCATGACCCCCCAACACTACCCTAAACCCTAAAAAATTGTTTAATTATTGTTTATATTTTTAGAACATATATATACATATATATGTATTTATACTTACATTTACTTTACATTACTAATTAAAACTATTTATTTTTAAAGAATATGACTCATTACAACGTGCACTAATATCACGCGTGCGATTACAACGCGGGTATTACTACGCGTTGTCAATTACAACGACCTACCATTACATCGCATACTTTTACCATGAATATGCCTTTTCCACGCATGCCATTACAATGCAAAGGCATGCGTGGTAAAGGTATACTCATGGTAAAAGTATGAAAGATAAGATACACTACCCTGCCCTACCCTAAACCCTAATTTAGTACCCCTGCAAGACCCTCCCCCAAACCCCATTCCTCTCCCTACCCTAAAACACTACCCTGCACGACCCTCCGACACTACTCTAAATCCTAAAACACTACCCCCCTGCACGACCCTCCCCCGACCCCCAGTCCTCTCCCTACCCTAAAACACTACCCTGCATGACCCCCCGACACTACTCTAAACGCTAAAACACTACCCCCTGCACGACCCTCCCCCAACCCCAGTCCTCTCCCTACACTTAAACACTACCCTCCACAACCCCCTACACTACCCTAAACCCTAAAACACTACCCCCTGCACGACCCTCCCTGACCCCCAGTCCTCTCCCTACACTTAAACACTACCCTGCACGACCCCCCGACACTACCCTAAACCACTACCCCCTGCACGAACCTCCCTGACCCCCAGTCCTCTCCCTACACTTAAACACTACCCTGCACGACCCCCCGACACTACCCTAAACCCTAAAACACTACCCCCAGCATGACCCTCCCCCGACCCCCAGACCTCTCCCTACACTAAAACACTACCCTGCACGACCCCCGACACTACCCTAAGCCCTAAAACAGTACCCCCTGCATGACCCTCCCCCGACCCCCAGTCCTCTCCCTACACTTACACACTAGCCTGCACGACCCCCTGACACTACCCTAAACCACTACCCCCAGCACGACCCTCCCCCAACCCCCAGTCCTCTCCCTACACTTAAACACTGCCCTGCACGACCCCCCCGACACTACCCTAAACCCTAAAACACTACCCTGCACTACACACACACCCCACCCCGACCCCCTTTTACCCTAAAAAAAGTACCCCCCCACCCCAGGCCGGTTCCCCCTTACCTCTCTCTCCTCGTGGTTACTCTCTCCTCCTGGTTCCTGCTTCACGTCGGCTCTGAGGGGCGGTGCACGTCGTTGTGAGGAAACGGAAGAGCCTTTGTTTCCTCACAACGAGGTGGATCACCATTTTTTTTTACATCGCATTAGTTGTAAAAGCGCATGCGGTGTAAAAATGCGTAGTAATGGCTACGCGTTGTTACATCGCATGCGTTGTAACGCTTGCGATGTAATGGCATGCGGGGAAACAGCCGCGTTGTAATGGCTGTTTCCCATTTTTAATTATACTATTATTTTGTATTTTAATATTTTAAATAAATGACATGTAATAGTATATGTACGAATAGTTCAATAAACGTATGTTTTTTTGGTTGGTTTTCTGTTCCACAAAAAGTTTGACTCAATATTTTGGTACTTTACATAGAAAGTATGTAAACTCAATATTTTTGTAGACAATATTTGACACGGTAGTCTGGTGTCACAATATTGTTATTCTTGATATTCTGCCATACCACCCCAGAGAGCCCCAGAATATACCGTGCACGATATTATGCACCTTAATGGTGTTGTAGCATTTTCTAAAGGGACACTGAATACATTTTACCTGTGGATCGATGGCTTCCCACAGCTTGTTATTAGTGTTGCCAATTACCTGTCACCATCCATCCACATTGCCTGCCCTGGGACTTCTGCTATAGTGAATAGAGAGTACAATGGCATTAGCTGTCGATGTGAATTCCTGCTGTTTATGCATATTTCTTTTTTTGGATAGTTCATGCACCTGCTTGTACATGCTGTCCAGCTCTGCTTGTTGTAAAGCTATCCTGTCACATGGGCGGGGAGGCAAAGTACTGTAACATATTCTCTTGTAAATCTTACATGCATATACTCACAGATTATATGCTGGAGGGGGATGCTGGGCAAGGCTTTAAATGGGATGAAAAAACTGGGGGGTCTCTCAAAGGGGCGTGGCCAATGTAATTAAGGGCGTGGCTCAAAAACACCTAAGCTAAAAATCTGTGCTTAGCATAGTGTGCCACCCGACTTGTATTTTGCTGTTTCTGTCATTGCATCCAGATATATGATACAACAAGTAACATCATACCTACAACAAGTCAGGACTATTGGCTTTGTCAATGGTTGTTAGTTGCATAAGATAAATAGGCAGCAACTATGGCTTGTATATAATATTGAAAAAGCTTCCACTTAAAGCACTGGTGACACCACAACAATGTTGCTGTTCCTGAGTTTCAAAAAGAGAAGGGAAATCCAGAGAGAAAATCAGTGGTGTAGCTAGGCACTTTGCCGCCCGTGGCGGTCCCTGCCTTTGCCGCCCTGTTGCCGTGCTTAAAAGGGGGGGGGTTGCTGGCGAGGATACTTGCAAACTCATGTAAAGCAAGGTGGGGCGAGGCCGCCGACCCCAGAACTCGTGCTGCCTGGGGCAGATCTCCCCCCCTTGCTACGCGATTGGAGAAAATGACTCTTTAAAAGATTTCCCTTTCCCTACAACGCTCGCCTGGCATGACATCATGCCCTAACTTCTCCACTTGTGAGAAGTGAGCAGTGTGAGCACGCGCACATCGATGTGCCTGCAGCTGCCACTGCAGTCCGGAAAAAACGGACTGCCTGTGCCAGGGCACAAAACAGAGCCCGATAGAGACCCGTTTGGAGGCCCCCTTTAAAAAACTGCCCGTGCTCAGCACCGGTGAGACCCGGCCCACTTAAAGCCCTGATGCTGGGAGACCTGAGTGGGACGAAACAGACAGGGGTGTCCGTGAGCCCTCAAAGTAACGGCCTGAAACTCGCGCAAGTAATCAATCTGTCTATAGTTGTCCTCCATGCAGACTCATAGACAAAGCACATCATTTACGATGGAGCTGGGTGACGGAAAGCACGCGAGAACAGGACTATTAGAGATTCGTAAAAGAGAAGCCTCGGGCTACGGTACATGATAATCGTTAGCGTCTGTGCACCTCGAAGTTCAGCACCAGGCGCTAACCGCATTGGTGTAACAAGGGTGTCTTGTGCCATAATGAAAGCAAATGAGATGGGCCCTTATACAGCCGAGTCACACCTCCTTTGCCCCTTTTGTTATATTGATAGATATGTCCCTGGCTATCTGGGTGCCTGACATCTGAGGGGCCCGGAACATCATGCTGTCGGAGTCAGTCAGCAAAAACAACAATTGATGGACAGAATGCAGAACAATGTCATACATTCACCCCAGTACAGAGATCTGGGCCTAAATCCATCGTTTTTTTGCTCACCATGCCATTCCAGTTTGAACCAAGCAATATGCAAATCAGCCTTGACCCTGTGCCCAATGGGAATAGTCCAGCCCGAACTGCCAGGCCAGGTCCTCCCTGGACTGGAAACAAGCATCCCAGGACCGGTTTCGGGGTTTCCCCCCTGATCAGCCAGGATTGCTTGACTCCAGTGGCATGGAGAGCACGGGACCCACGTCTGGGCATACCCGTGTCACTCGGGGTGACAAATGCAAAAACAACAATTGATGGACAGAATGCAGAACAATGTCATACATTCACCCCAGTACAGAGATCTCGGCCTAAATCCATCGTTTTTTTGCTCACCATGCCATTCCAGTTTGAACCAAGCCATATGCAAATCAGCCTTGACCCTGTGCCCAATGGGAACAGTCCAGCCCGAACTGCCAGGCCAGGTCCTCCCTGAACTGGAAACAAGCATCCCAGGACTGGTTTCGGGGTTTCACCCCTCATCAGCCAGGATAGCTTGACTCCAGTGGCATGGAAGCACGGGACTCACGTCTGGGCGTACCCGTCCCACTCGGGGTGACAAATGCAAAAACAACAATTGATGGACAGAATGCAGAACAATGTCATACATTCACCCCAGGTACAGAGCAGGGCAGATGGGAAGCTTCAGTCTTTCTTTAGTTCTGTCCTTGGAGTTTCTTCCTTTGATGAGGTGGGTGGGATCCTGTTGTTGCTGCTTCCTGTTTGCCAACGCATCACGTGACAGAATACTTCATCGTTCTGCTTCCAGCCCATGGTGCAGGGTTGTGGGGGGTGGGTGTGGGGGGGGGGGGTGACACTCTACAGAGTCGGAGACCGCTTGGAGCCCAGCAGGGTTGTGGTGGGTGGGTGTGGCGAGGGGTGGGTCGGTGGCTGGTGGCACTCTACAGAGACGGAGGCCGCCTGGAGCCCAGTCTGTAAAGAAGTGAACAAGTTCATGGGAGAAGGGGCATGCGGAGTGAAGACGAGGGGGCGTGTGTTTCCATGGTGATTGAGAGAAGACTGTAGGTCCCGTATAAGGGGTGACGGCCTCAGGCACTGAAAAGTGCCGATTGCGGAGTGGGAGGAGCTGCCGTTGCGGCAGTAACAAATTGACCTAACAAAGCTTATGATGAGGCGATGATAATGCATAGCGTTCAACCCCACCAGAGGCTGCACATAAATTGCTTAGGAGTAACAAGAAGCATGTAGCCTGTGCTGGTGCTCCGCAAGTGTTCATGGGCGGCCATGTTTGAGCATCAGCTCAGCTCAAGAGGACAGCAAGGAGAGGTGACATCCAGCTGCATAAGAAGCATCGCTTAATGCTCAGCATTTCTGAAAGCTCTGTTTAACACACCTACAAATGGAGATCTGGCCACCATTGTTTGAATGTCTCTGCTATGACTTCTTACCACACTGGCTGAGCAGACAGTGTGTCAAACGGCTGAAAGACCTGAGTGGGACGAAACAGACAGGTGAGTACCAGACAGGGGGCGAGGGGCGGAAGAGTTTCAGCACAGGGCAGCCAGTGCAGGTGTTTGCAGAAGGAGGAGAGGCATTAATTTTATATATACACACCCACGAAATATCAATGTTGATGGACAGCTAGATGATCCACTAGCCAATGGCTTAAAGGGGGTACAAAAATCCCTTTTTAAACATTTTCTATATGTATGTGTACGTGTATGTTGTGTATTGTATGGTGTATGCTGTGTGATTCGCTCAAGACAGCTATAGGCCTGTAAACAAGACCTAAAGACCTAAATATGACAAAGTGCTTTGGGCAATATTACTTGATCACCTACACTGCAGAGGAAGTGGCTGCGGAGGAACAATGTTAAATCTCCCAAGGAACCATGACACACTAGGATATTTTTGGAATGGAATATTCATAACGTGTATTTCTAAAGTGCGCTTTCACCCAGAAGGATATCTTGGCGCTGAATAACAGATATTTATTGTTACACAACTCAATGGTACTAATTTTATCGACCTCAGAAGGTTGAAAGGCTGAGTGGACCCACCGGGATTTGAGCCTTTGACCATGAGGTTGAACACAGGCCCCTACAGTGGACGCATTGGTCCACTGAGCCACCAGACCCGGCCTTGATACCCATATATTAATGCTATTACAACGTCAACTCAGTCTGATAGACTTTGGCTTCATTTGTTGGATAATAAAAACTCACTTTCAAGCCATCAAGGATAAAAAATTGTTTCGCTCCAAGGAATAGATTCCAACAAACTTTCTGGCTACCTGCTTATTATTAACAGGTGCTTTGCAATATGTTCCGTTGTGTCAATTAATTATTTAAGAGAAAAAATATATTGCTATGACCTGTACAAAAGCAAGGATGCACCAGATATTAAGCATTCTCAACTTTCATTTGTTTTGTGGTTATATATTAGATACATGATTGCACATGAAATATATTGTAGTAAAACAAAAAAAGTCCTTGTGTCTTGCAGCCAGTCAATAGTGTAAACCTTTGAGTCAAAGTTGAAAAGTGCAGGCTAAAAAAAGCTTTAGCGTAGTCCATGAGACTTGCCTGCTGTAACTTCTTTAAGTCATAACAGTCATCAAAATATTTCTAATTGGTTGTTGTTTATTAGTCTCCATGGTATGTGGACAGGTTTATGGAATGACTGGAAAAGCCTCTGTAGGACAATAAGCAAGGAATTTAGAAAACATGAGGATATTTCTTCTTAATACTGGTTCTGGCTCAGTATCGAGCAGGGGCGAGCCCACTGCTTTGAAGCAGTGAAAGAAAGTGAAGTAAAATGATAAATAGGTAATGTTATTATCATTTCATTTTGTCCTGCTGCTGCAGCTTTGCGGGACAGGGTGAGGCAGGGCTGCTCTGTTCACAGAGCAGGGGAGGAGTGGTAGCACCCTCCCATTGGAGGATGGCGAGTCCCCTCAAGTTGGGGACCCCTACTATTCTGTACAGAATCAGTGGGATGGTTTGTTGAGATCAGCCCATCAGTCAAGGAAGTCCGAGTGGATCCTATCTTTAAAGACCTTCGTACAGCTCACTGTAGTGGCCAGGGAATGTCCACGTCTTGGCTTTGCAAAAATTATCTCAGCACTGAAGCATATCAAATTAATACTTAAATATGTGGATCCCTTTCGTTTCTCTAACAGAGGACACATTATAAGGAGCCAGACAAAACTCACTGCATAGTTAGAAATTTTCTGAATTAAACAAACTAAGCAAAATTACAAAGGGGCTGTTAAGTCCCATTATGGAGTTAAGAGTTGGAAGGCAAATGAGAAAATATTTTAGGTGACGGGATATGGAGGATTTGCTTGCTGTGTGCTGGTACTAAACTGGTTCTTTGTTGCTGCTTGCCTTTGGATTCATGATATAATTAAGATGAATCGTATTTTATGTTATGAGGTTTGACCCAACAGTGATGTGGTTTGTTAATAGTTGCCCTCAACGTATTAATCTCTTAGTAACTAGATTTCAAATAATGTAGCCTCTTACAGTGAACTAGAACTCTCTAACTCGATACCCGCAGGCCTTGGAAGAACAAATACGGACCAGGGATGGCGTGACCACTGGAACCAGTTTTGCTGTGCAAACCTTGGACCACAAACACATCTTTGGGATTGGAGACCTACGTGGAAGAGTAGCTAGGTCTGTATAATCGATAGTATGTCAATTATAATCATATAATCTTTTTCGTTCTGCTTCTCTTTGTAAATGCCTTTGGTTGGTGTCGAATTTTTGTCTCTCTTTATATAAAGCAATATATAGCAGTGCCCATGTCATCAATTTTCAGCAAGCCAATTGCATATTCAGAGGAGAACTCATAAATACAATATATGATGTGTGTTTAAATTTCACTACATAAATATACAGGCTCACATTATATTTGACCCATGGGGGTCTGGAGTAGTGGATATTGCTATATGTCCAAAATCACCAGTTTTCCTAATAGTATATGTTGGCATCACATAGCTCTGTTTTTATTCTACAATAGATTCCCAGCTTTTAAAGCTTAAGATTTCAAAATAACAGTGTAGATTGTTGTTGTCCTGCCCCTCATTCCAAAGTCAGAAACTTGCTATAAGCTAGAGACTGGAGTGTGGACCCAAGCAGCCGTGGGACTCCAGCGGCAGTCCAGGAGTCTTGCTGGCACCCACGGGACACCCGCAGAATTGCAGAAAAACCCACAATTGTCTTTTGGTTTTTTTAAATTTGGACCTGGCAGGGTTCGCCTGGGACCACCCACATGTTTTAGGGGATCAGGGTACCCATACCCTGTCTCCTTATACTTCATTTTTAGGTCGAGCCTAGAGTCAGCGCGCATGCGCTGCTCTGCGAGACTTGCTGTACTGGAGTGTGGAAGAGAAGCCCCGCCCACTCTCCGCCAATATTTTTAATTGGCTTCTGTCTTTGTCCTTCGTAAATGCTGGCTTCTGATTCAGTAATCGGCTTGTTAGTCCCTCCTTAGTACGGCCTTGTCCTCATTTGTAACCTCGCATGGCTACTGGCCCTTTTACTTCTGTGGATGCTCGGTATGTGTTCTTTAGTATGTAAGCACTACTTTCTTTAATGAGTTTTTCCTTCTGCAGGCACGACATGCTTTCCTGCAACATTCAGCGCCCCATGCGCACTTTCACTTTCCAAGCAGCCCGTCACTTGTTTTTTTAACTAGTTCAGCTGGCCTAACTCGTTTTATCTTTATCCCACCCCTGCCCTTCCGAGATGCCGTTTATTTATTTATTTTAAAGTGCTAGATCTGGATTTGCTAATAAATACAAATGTTGAGCCGACCCTAAGGCTCAAACACTGGTCCCCAGCCACCGAGTCGGCAGAACACGAGCACTCACCTCAGTGCCCAAATCGCCGAGTCAGCTCAATCTACATAGTAAAGAAGGGACCTGCAGGTTTGGGAGAGACAAAAAGGTACGTGCTAAGGCGGGGATATGCTGTTTATCACAATGTGTTATTTGCACAATCAAATTATACATTTCTTTGCCCACTGCAGGGTGGTTTTACATTTCTCGAATGAAAGCCAATTGAAGCAGATAATGCCTTAGCAGTAATAGCTCTAGACAGAAGTGTAGATTCGGAGACCTCTCGTAGCACCCTTCTGGCAAGCACGAGCCATTAAACATTATGTCTGGTCTACGCCTAAGCTGGATTTCTGTTTCCTCGTGCAATCCAAAATCTGAGCTTTTGCATAGTTGCCCTTTTGGCACCCTGCACTTCAAAACATCCTTTTAGCGGGCCATAACAAATTGTGCAACCACACCTAATGCATCTTTTTACCACACTTGCTATAGCCCGCCCCTGCATGTCTTGTACGCTCCTGATAACGGAAGGAGAAGGGTGAGGTTCATGCGTATTTGATGTTTAAAACATGCACAATCTTCATTACTAAGTGCAATTTTGTTTTTGAAAGACTGTAACGCCTCACATACTTAACAGTTAGAGCCGCCCCCACCCATTCCATAATTTCACATCCTTTCCCCAGCAGCCTAAAACCACGGCATTGTTAGAAATGGGGGTCTCTAGTTGGCAGAGGTAGGTACCTTTGTCCAAGTAGGCACCCTTCTTCCTAGTCAGGGTAAGGGGGATACACTTCTAAAATAACACCTGCTCACCCCCTTTGTAGCTTGGCACGAGCAGACAGGCTTATCTCAGAGGCAGTGTGTAAAGCATTTGTGAACACATGCAGTAATACAGTGAAAACACTACAAATGGACACCACACCAGTTTAGAAAAATAAGTAATCTTTATCTAAACCAAACAAGACCAAAACAACAAACATCCACAACACAGTAATAAAAATATGACGTTCAAATGGTAGAAATAGTTCAGTTCAAAGCAAATTGCAGATGCAACACTTTTCACACAAAGTACCTTGGATGCGTCGCGCACACAAACAAAAAAGGCCGCAGGGAAGGTGATGCGTTGGTTCCTTGCTCCGGGGGAGGTGATGCATCGGTTCCTTACTGCTGCGCAGGGGAGGTGATGCGTCGGTTCCTTACCGGAGAGGAGGTGATGCGTCGGTTTCTTAATGCGTGGGGAGGTGATGTGCCGGTTTCTTACTGCGTCCCCCAACTACGCGACAGACTTGGCGCCTCGATGCAATGCGACGATCCAGGATGATGCGTGGGCTCTTGCAGCTGCACACCAGGGCTTGCGTCGGAATCGGTGCGGTGATCATGGACTTTGGAGATCGGTGCACTCGATGCGATATGTGGCGATTTCTCGAGCCGCAGGGAGGCACTGCGACGATTTCTTCGGCGATGCGTCAGAAACAGGTGCGGATGTGCGCTTCTCGAAGTTGCGTTACTTTTCCAGCTCCCAGCGACAAACAGCCTCCAGAGGTCCAAAACAACAGCAGGCACCTGTTAGCAGGTCAGAACTCCCAGCAAGGAAGTTCAGGGGAGCTGGTGGTGAAGTCGTTGTGTCCTTGAGACTGCAGAACAGGAGGCATGCTCAGTTTCAAGCCCTTGGAGATCTTCCTCAAGCAGGGTACACAGCAAAGTCCTTTTCCCTTTCCTTGGCAGAAAGTAGCCACTGCAGGCCAACCCCAGACAGCAAACAGCACAGGGGCAGTATCCCTCCTCAGTTTCTCCAGCTCTTCTCCTTGGCAAAGGTTCCTCTTGATTCCCAGAAGTGATCTAAAAGTCTGGGGTCTGGGCCCCTCTTTTTATACAGCAAGATCCTTTGTTCTCTGGTGGCAGAGAAGCCCTGTGCTCAGTCAAAACCAGTTCTGTCCTCTCTAGGGCAGCTTCCTGGCAGGAGGTGGAGACAGCATTGTGTAAGGCAGACCAGCCCCATTCAGGTGAAAGGAAATCTCCTCCCCCTACTCTAAATGCAGCCCAGGTCTATTCAGCCCAGCCCTGACTCATCCAGACTCTCTGGACCCACTGCACACCCCCAGCCCGTGTCACTCCAAAGCCAGACAGTCAATACACATCCTAGCAGAGGCACACAGGATGGCTAAGCAAAAAAATACCTACTTTCTAAATGTGGTATTTTCAAACACAGAATGTAAAAATCACCTTTACTAAAAGATGCATCGTTAGATTCTGAGTTCAGGTATACTAAACTTTATTCTCCAATCTGGTCCCAGTGGGAAGTTATATTTATAAGATGTTATAAATTAACTCCCATGCTTTCCTATGGGCCAGATAGCCTTTCAATAGTGAAAAACGAAATTGGCAGTATGTCACTATCAGGACATGCCACACACATCAGGGCATGTCCTACCTTTCACCTACACTGCACCCTGCCCACAGGGGTACTCACATGTATGAAAAGGAAAGGTTAGGGTCTGGCAAGTGGGTGCACTTGCCAAGTCGACATGGCAGTCCTATACCGCACACAGACTCTTCAGTGGCAGGTCTGAGTTACCTTTCTGTAAGGCTGCCTGTGTAGGTGGCACAATCAGTGCTGCAAGCCTACTAGCAGCATTTGATTTACAGGCCCTGGGCACACACAGTGCACTGTACTAGGGACTGACTAGTAAATCAAATATGGCAATAATGGAAACACCAATCCATAGCAATAATTTACAAAGGGAGCACTTGCACTTTGGCACTGAACAGCAGTGGCAAAGTGCCCAAAGCATCTAGACCAGCAAAACGAAGTCCAACACACAGCAAAAACACAGGAGGCAAAGGCAAAAATACAGGGGAAACCCACGCCAATGATGCCAGGTCTAACACGTGTCCCCTCCAGCTGAAATGTGGGGAGAACTATCCACCCTCTTGAGAGTTCTCTTCACTACGGCGGAAAAATCTGGACAGACCATCAGCATTGGCATGTTCTGTACCAGGGCGTTGTTCCACCGTGAAGTCCATCCCCTGTAGGTAAATGGACCACCTCAACAACTTTGGGTTCTCACCCCTCATCTGCATTAGCAATCTAAGGGGCCTGTGGTTGGTCTGAACCCGGACGTGAGTCCCAAACAAGTAGGGACTCCGCTTCTTCAGTGCCCAGACCAAAGCAAATGCCTCATTCTCAATTGCACTCCACCTCTGTTCCAGTGGAAGCAACCTCCTACTAGCGAAGGCTACAGGTTGGTCTAGGCCCTCCTTATTTAGCTGTGAGAGCACAGCCCCCACACCATGCTCTAAAGCATCTGTCTGCACAATGAATTCCCTTGAGAAGTTGGGCGTTTTGAGCACAGGCGCTGTGCACATGGCAGATTTCAGGGCATCAAAAGCTTTTTGGCAGGTGTCAGTCCAGTTTACCTTCCTGGGCTGCTTTCTGGAAGTCAGCTCTGTCAAGGGGGCAACAATGGACCCATAACCCTAGATGAATCTCCTGTAATATCCTGTGAGGCCTAAAAAGGCTCTCCCCCCTGTCTGGGTCTTGGGGGTTCCCAAGCCAGAATGGTGTCAATCTTAGGCTGTAGGGGTGCCACCTGGCCGCTCCCTACCTGGTGTCCTAAGTACACCACTGAACCCTGCCTGATCTTGCACTTGCTTGCCTTAATTGTGAGGCCTGCCCTCTGCAGAGCCTTCAACACTTCCCAGAGGTGGTGCAGATGTTCCCCCCAAGTGGCACTGAACACTGCGATGTCATCCAGGTAGTCGGCACTGAAATCCTCCAGTCCAGCCAACCTCTGAAAGGTGGCAGGGGCATTCTTCAACCTTAAGGGCATCACTCGGAATTGGTAGTGCCCCTCTGGGGTTGAAAATGCAGACCTCTCCTTGGCCCCATCAGTCAAGGCAATCTGCTAGTACCCAGACGTTAAGTCAAACGTACTGAGGTACTGGGCAGCTCCCAACCGATCTATGAGCTCATCTGCTCTGGGGATGGGGTGTGCATCAGTCCTGGTGACTGAATTGAGCCCTCGGTAGTCCACACAGAACCGGAGTTCTGGTGTGGCACCGGGTGCGGCAGCCTTTGGGACCAAGACCACTGGGCTGGCCCAAGGACTGTTAGAGGGCTCAATCACCCCTAGCGCTAACATCTTGGAAACTTCCTCCTTGATGCAAGCCTTGACCCTGTCAGTCACTCTGTAAATGTTGTGTTTCACAGGAGGACTGTCCCCAGTGTACACATCATGGACACATCACTGAGTGACACCAGGGGGCAGGGAGAACAGGGCAGCAAACTGTCCCAACAGTTGGCAGCAGTCACTCTGCTGTTCAGGAGTCAGGGCGGGGGAGAATGTTACACCGTCCACTGGCCCATTGTGCTCCTTAGCAGACTGGAGGTCAGGAAGAGGCTCAGTCTCCTCCTCCATTCCAGCATCTGTCGCTAGGAGCATGCCCACTTCGGACCTCTCCAAGTGGGGATTAAGGCAGTTCACATGCAGGACCCGCAAAGGGTTCCTTGGAGACTGCAAGTCCACCAGATAGGTAACTTTACTCTTGCGCTCCACCACCCCAAATGGCCCAGTCCACTTGTCCTGGAGCGCACAAGGCTCCACTGGGGCCATGACCCATACCTTCTGGCCAGGCTAAAATTTGATCAGAGTGGCATTCTGATCATACCACCGTTTCATGTCTTCCTGGCTGGCTTCCAGATTCACCTGAGCGAGTTGCCTGAAGCGCTTAGTCTGGTTTCTGAAGGCCAGCATGTAACTGTATACATCCTGGGGAGGCTTACTGGGAGCTTTCTCCCAGCCTTCTTTCACCAGACTCATAGATCCTCTCACATGATGACCATACAGGAGTTTAAAGGGTCTGAACCCTAAGGACTTCTGCGGTACCTCCCTGTAAGCAAACAGAAGGCATGGCAAGAGGACGTCCCACTTACGCCTCATGGGCTCACCAAGGCCCATAATCATGCCTTTCAGGGTCCGGTTGAATCTCTCAACCAGCCCATTACCTTGGGGGTGGTAAGGAGTGGTGAACTTGTATGTTACACCTCACTCCTGCCACAGGGACTTCATATACCTAGATATGAAGTTGGTTCCCCAGTCAGACACCACCTCTCTGGGGAAACCCACATGGGAGAAAATCCCCATCAATGCACGACCCACCACCGGGGCCATCACCGTCCGGAGAGGGATGGCTTCTGGGTACCGGGTGGCATGGTCCACCAAGACCAGGATGAACCTGTTGCCATGGCTGTCTTGGATCTAGAGGCCCCACAATGTCAATTCCCACCCTTTCAAAGGGGGTGCTGACTGCAGGGAAATGTTGGAGATGAGCCTTTCACTTCCTACCACTCTTACCCCTTGCCTGGCAAGTCTGGCAAGACCTACAATGAGTGTCAGAATTCTTTCTCATTTGGGGCCAGTAAAAGTGGGTGACAAGCCTTTCAAAGGTCTTGTCTTGCCCCAAATGTCCAGCTAGAGGCACATAATGAGCCAGACCCAGTAGGAAGGATCTGAAGCACTGGGGTGCCACCAGCACAGGGGTTGACCCAGGCTCAGCAACATTAGGCCCACTATACAGGAGACCATTCTCCCAGTAGATCCAATGTGATCCGGACTGATCACCTGCAGCCTGGTTTGCAGCCTGCTGCCGCAAACCAACAAGAGAGGGGCATTCCTGCTGCTCCTTGATGAAATCTTCCCTGGAGGGGCCTCCTTCCTGCTGCTAATGGGTCAGCTCAGGCAGGTCTCCCAGTTCAGCCACTTGTTCCCCTGTAAGCTCCAGGGCATCCCCCTCAGGGTCTGCCTCCTCCTGGACAGTGGGAACCTTGGGGCCCGGTTTCCCACGCCCCCTGCCTCCTCTCTTTCTGGCAGGCACCTGGGCCACTCTTTCAAGCTCCAGGTCCTCTTGATTGCCCTTACAGGCTGCCATAGACGGAGTGGTCACACACACCCACTCAGGCAGACCCAACATCTCTAAATGAGACTTCCGCCCCACATTCTGCCATGAGGAGCTCTCCAAATCTTTGCCTAGCAGACAGTCAACAGGCATGGCTGGTCTCACAGCTACTTTCAAGGTACCTGAGACCCCCCCACTCAAAGGGAACCTGTGCCACTTTGCAGAGGCACTCTGTTAGAAATGGGATCTCTAGTTGGCAAGGGCTTGCACCTTTGTCCAAGTAGGGACCCTTCTTCCTAGTCAGGGTAAGGGAGTTACACTCCTAAAATAACCCCTGCTCACCCCCTTGGTAGCTTGGCACAAGCAGTCAGGCTTATTCTAGAGGCAGTGTGTAAAGCATTTGCACATAACCAACAGTAATACAGTGTAAGCACTACAAAAGGACACCACACCAGTTTAGAAAAATAACCAATATTTTTATATACTCAAGACAAGACCAATTACGACAAAAATCCACAATACTATACTTTGAAAATGAATGCTTGATAAGGTAACTTCTTCTTTGCAGGAATAACACAAAAGCAAAGTTCGTGCGAGTCGGTAGCCCCGTCCGGGTCTACCGCGATGCTGAAATACACAGAGTCTAACAGTTCCAGCCGACCGCGTCGCTACGGGCCAGCAGAGTCGTGAACAGACTCGGTCACAGTACCTTTCTCGTTGTGGCTGGTACGGAGTGTACGAGCTGGTCGGCGTTCGTCGCGGTTGCGGTGCAAGACGGAGCGATGCAAGGTGCGGTGTCCCTCGATGCGGTGCAGGCAGCGGCTCGATGAGCGTCGTGCAGACGGAGTTGGTGAGTCCAAGGCGTGCGGTGCAGGGCGAGACAGTGTACGATGCGGTGCTGACAGGTTGCGATGCAGGCGACCAAGCCGGAGTGCGGGAGCTGGCGTCGGACAGCGGTGCGAGTCGGAGCGGTGCGTCGCAAACGTGCGAGCGGTGCACCAAATGCGATGCGGTCACGACTGTTGAGCCAGTTGCAGCGACCGCGTCGGTCGGGTCCAGCTGGTTCAGTGAAGCGATGCGATGCGAACTGCGGTGCCCACAGGTCACGGTGCAAGCAGCGGCTCGGTGTTGACGGCGTCGGACGTCGCCTACGGTGAGACCAGGGTTGCGATGCGAAGCGGGGCGATGCGGTCTGCGGTGCAAACAGGTCACCGGTCAGGGATGGAGTCGGTTGCAGTTCCCTTCCTCTGTGGCAACTGAAACAGCGTTCCAGGAGCGGTACCCAGAGGCTTGTGAAGTCTTTGCAGTCCCTGAGACTTCTTAACAGGAGGCCAGCTCGGTTTCAGGCCCTTGGAGATACTCAGCACAAGTTTGTAGAAAGTTCAGTCCAGTCCTTTCACTGCTCAAGACAGGAGCAGCAACTGCAGGCCAACCCAACAAAGCAGTCACTCAGCAAAGGGGCAGTACTCCTCCTAGCAGCTCTCCAGCTCTTCTTCTTGACAGGTTCCTTGATTCCAGCGAGATCTAAATTCATGGGGTCAGGGCCCCAATATTTATATCCCAAATTCCTTTGTTCTCTGAAGGCAGAGAGGCCTTTGCCTAGTCCAAACCAGTTCTGGAGCACTTTGTTGACAAGTCTCCGTCCTTTCTTTCAGAGAGTAGGCCAGGGACATCAGACGCACCACAGGAGGTGGAGCCAGCATTGTGGAGGGAAGGCACTGTCCTATTCAGGGCCCATGTGCAACTCCTCCCACCCATCTACATGTAGATCTTGCTATTCAGCCCTGTGCTGACTCACCCTGTCTCCTGGCATCCCCCCGCCCCTGTCACTCACACTCCAGACAAGGAATACACAACCTCACAGAGGCAGGCTTGGATGGTTAGACAAGAAAATACCCACTTTCTAAAAGTGGTATTTTCAAACACAGAATGTTAAAACCAACTTCACTAAAAGATGCATTTTATCATTCTGAGTCCAGGCATACTAAACTCGAATTTCTACCATGGTCCCTGGGTCAGTTAGGATTATAAGCTGTAATAATCAAAACTGCCCGTTCTGGCCTATGGGGAACAGGTAGCCTTGCAATAGTGAAAAACGAACTAGGCTGTAATTCACTATCAGGACATGCCACACAAACCAGGGCATGTCCTACCTTTCGCATACAACGCACCCTGCCCACAGGGGTACCTTGGGCCTACCTTAGGGGTGACTAACATGTAGAAAAGGGAAGGTTTAGGGACTTGCAAGTGTGCGCACTTGCCAAGTCGACATGGCAGCCCCAGGCTGCGCACAGGCTCTGCAATGGCAGGCCAGAGTTACACTTTACGGGCTGTTTGCGTGGGTGGCACAATCCAGTGCTGCAGCCCACCAACAGCATTTGATCTATAGGCCCTGGCACTCTCAGTGCACTTTACAAGGGACTGACACATAAACCAAATAGGCCAATCATGGAAACACCAATCCATAACACATTTTATACAGGAGCACTTGCACTTTCCCACTGGACAGCAGTGAGGAAAGTGCGCAGAATCATTACACCAGCAAAAACAGAGTCAAAACCAGGAGGTCAGAAAGCAAAAAGTCAGGGGAAACACGCCAAAAGATGCCAAGTCTAACACATGTCCCCTCCAGCTGAAAGTAGGGAGAACTACCCAACCCCATTGGAGTTCTCTTCACTAAGGCGGAAGAACCTGGACAGACCATCTTCGTTGGCGTGTTCTGTACCAGGACGGTGTTCCACCGTAAAGTCCATTCCCTGTAGGGAGATGGACCACCTCAGCAGTTTTGGATTCTCACCCCTCATTTGCATCAACCATCTGAGGGGCCTGTGGTCTGTCTGAACCCGGAAGTGAGTCCCAAACAGGTATGGTCTCAACTTCTTCAGCGCCCAGACCACAGCAAAAGCTTCCCTTTCTATGGCACTCCACCTCTGTTCCCTGGGGAGTAGTCTCCTGCTAAGGAAGACTACAGGCTGATCCAGGCCCTCTTCGTTCAGTTGTGAGAGCACCGCTCCCACACCATGCTCTGAAGCGTCAGTCTGCACGACGAATTCCTTGGAGAAGTCAGGTGCCTTGAGCACGGGCGCCGTGCACATGGCTGCCTTCAGGGCATCAAAAGCTTTCTGGCAGGACTCAGTCCAGATCACTTTCCTGGGCTGCTTCTTAGAAGTCAGCTCTGTTAAGGGGGCAACGATGGTGCCATAGCCCTTAACAAATGTCCTACAGTAGCCGGTGAGACCTAAGAAGGCTCTCACCTCTGTCTGGGTCTTGGGGGGCTCCCAAGCCAGAATGGTGTCAATCTTGGGTTGTAGGGGCGCCACCTGGCCGCTTCCTACCTGGTGTCCCAAGTACACCACAGAACCCTGCCCGATCTGGCACTTACTGGCCTTGATCGTGAGGCCTGCACCTTGCAGAGCCCTCAACACTTTCTCAAGGTGCTGTAAATGTTCTTCCCAGCTGGAACTGAACACAGCAATGTCATCCAGGTAGGTGGCACTGAAATCCTCCAGCCCAGCCAACACCTGATTGACCAACCTCTGAAAGGTGGCAGGGGCATTCTTCAACCCAAAGGGCATCACCCGGAATTGGTAATGACCTTCTGGGGTGGAGAATGCTGATCTCTCCTTGGCCCCATCGGTTAAGGCAATCTGCCAGTACCCAGACGTTAAATCAAACGTGCTGAGGAACCGGGCAGCTCCCAACCGATCAATGAGCTCATCAGCTCTGGGGATGGGGTGCGCGTCAGTCCTGGTGACGGCATTGAGCCCACGGTAGTCCACACAAAACCGGAGTTCTGGAGTGGCACCGGGCGCAGCAGCCTTTGGGACCAAGACCACTGGGCTGGCCCAAGGACTGTTGGAGGGCTCAATCACCCCTAACGCCAACATCTTAGAGACCTCCTCCTTGATGCTGGCTCTGACCCGGTCAGTCAACCTGTAAATCTTGTGCTTCACAGGAGGGCTGTCACCAGTGTCCATGTCATGGGTACACCAGTGAGTAACACCGGGAGTCAGAGAGAACAGTGGGGCGAACTGTCCCAACAACTGGTGACAGTCCCCCTGCTGCTCCTGAGTCAGAGTAGGGGAGAGGATCACACCTTCTACTGACCCATCATGCTCCTTGGTAGACAGGAGGTCAGGGAGAGGCTCACTCTCCTCTTCCACCCCATCATCTGTCGCCAAGAGCATACTCACTTCGGACCTCTCGAAGTGGGCCTTGAGGCGGTTCACGTGAAGGACCCTCAAAGGGTTCCTTGGAGCTTGCAAATCCACCAGGTAGGTGACGTCACTTTGCGCTCCACCACCTCATATGGCCCAGTCCACTTGTCCTGCAAGGCACAAGGTGCCACTGGGGCCATGACCCACACTTTTTGCCCAGGTTGAAAATCGACCAGAGTGGCATTCTGGTCATACCATCTCTTCATTTCTTCCTGGCTTGCTTCTAGGTTCGCCTGAGCGAGTTTCCTGAAGCGGGCAGTTTGGTTTCTAAAGGCCAGCATGTAGCTAAACACATCCTGGGGAGTTTTCCTGGGAGCTGCCTCCCAGCCTTCCTTTACCAAACTCAGAGGTCCTCTGACAGGGTGGCCATACAGGAGCTCAAAGGGGCTGTACCCAAGAGACTTCTGAGGCACCTCCCTGTATGCAAAGAGTAGGCATGGCAAGAGGACGTCCCACTTACGCCTCATGGGTTCTGTTAGACCCTTGATCATGCCTTTCAAGGTCTGGTTGAATCTCTCCACCAGACCGTTTCCTTGTGGGTGGTAAGGAGTGGTGAACTTGTAGGTTACACCACACTCCTTCCACAGGGATGTCATATACTTGGATATGAAATTGGTCCCCCTATCAGAAACCACCTCTCTGGGGAATCCCACACGGGAAAAGATCCCCATTAACGCCCGGCCCACCACTGGCGCCGTCGTTGTCCTGAGAGGGATTGCCTCCGGGTACCGGGTGGCATGGTCCACCAAGACCAGGATGTACCTGTTGCCCATGGCTGTCTTGGGATCCAGTGGCCCCACAATATCCATCCCTACCCTTTCAAAGGGTGTACCAACAACAGGAAAAGGTTGGAGAGGAGCTTTGACCTTCCTCCCACTCTTACCACTTGCCTGGCAAGTTTGGCAAGACCTACAGTGTGCATCTGACTGGCTTCGCATTTGGGGCCAAAAGAAGTGGGTGACAAGCCTGTCAAAGGTCTTGTCCTGCCCCAAATGTCCTGCCAAAGGCACGTCATGAGCCAGACCCAGTAGGAAGGTCCTGAAGCGCTGGGGTACCACCAGCACACGGGCTGACCCAGGCTCAGCAACCTTAGGCTCACTGTATAGGAGACCACTCTCCCAGTAGATCAGATGTGACCCGGACTGATTACCAGCTGCCTGGTCTGCAGCCTGCCGCCGCAGACCCTCCAGAGTAGGGCACTCGTTCTGCTCCCTGCAGAACTCCTCCCTGGTGGGACCCCCTTCTTGCTGCCAATGGGTCAGCTCAGAGATGTCTCCCAGTTCGGCTATCTGCTCCCCTGTAGGCACCGGGGCGTCCCCCTCGAGGTCCGCCTCCTCCCGGTCCGTGGGAACTTCGGGGGCCGGTTTCCCGTGCCCCCTGCCCTTTCTTTTGGCAGGGACTTGGGCCACTGTTCCAGGCTCCAAGTCCTCTTGATCACCCTTTCTGGCTGCCATTGACCGAGTAGACACGCATGCCCACTCTGGCAACCCAAGCATCTCCAAGTGAGACCTGAGCTCAACATCCTTCCATAAGGACTGCTCCAGGTCGTTACCTAGCAGACAATCTACAGGCATGGTAGGGCTCACAACCACCCTCAAGGGACCTGAGACCCCCCCCCCATTCAAAGGGAACCTGCGCCACCATACACTGGCGCTCAGAGTTGTCTACAGCAACTACTTGGTAGAATGCCCCTGGGACTACCTGCTTCTCAGAGACCAGGTGACACCGGACTGAGGTCACTCTGGCTCCAGTATCTCTGAGAGCCTCTACCCTGTTCCCATTGATGGTCCCCCAGGTGCTATATTTCTTTGTGTTAGGGAGCACCTGGTTTCCTGGGACCATCTCACTGTCCCCTAGTGAGACAAGGGTCATTTCTGCGGGATCCCCACCCTCCTGTGGGCACCCCTCCTCCCCAAGCGCTACACTAGCCAACACTTTGGACTGTCCACCGGTGGGTGGCTGTGTCCCCTTTGGGCACTTGGGGTCCCCCTTAAAGTGGCCTACCTGGTCACATGCATAACACTTGCGGGGGCCGGTCTCAACAGGCTTCCCTGTAGAGACCCCTTTCTTCTTATCACCGGGGGCTGGGAACCTTTACCCTGGGTACTAGTTTGGGGCCCTTTAGAGAACTCCTGTGCTTTACCCTTGTCCCCCCCACCTTTCTGCTGGGGACCCTGCCCACCTTTGACTGAGTCTCCCCCACACGCTTTCTTGTGGACCCTGGTACTCACCCAGCGGTCCGCTTCCATAGCAAGCTTCCTGGGGTCAGTTAGCTTACTATCCACTAGGTGCTGGCGCAGATCTGCAAAACATAGACTAGACAAGTGCTCCCATGCAATCAAGTTGTAGAGCCCCTGAAAATCTGTTACACTACTGCCCTTCACCCAACCATCCAGCGACCTGCAGAACACATCCACACATTCCAACCAAGTGTTGGCATCAGACTTCTTACTGGACCTGAACTGATCCCTGTACTTTTCAGGAGTAAGACCATACTTAGTGAGAAGGGCATCCTTCATGTCAGCATAGGTGAGGTGATACCCCTTACCCAAAGCTATCAGAGCATCCCTTGCTTCTTCAGGGAAAAGTGGCCACAATCCTGCTCCCCAATTTTCCTCAGGGACCCCATTCATGTGTATGGCTGCCTCATAACCCTGAAACCACCTTTGTATGTCATCCCCCTTCTTGAACTCCTTGCCTACATTCTTGGGAATGTGCACAATCCTGTCTGCCTTTCTGGACGAATTGCTGCCACCATCTGAGCCTGACTTACTCCTAAGTTCTAGCTCCTTCAGTTCTCTCTCATGCTCTAAGAGCATCTTCTTCTCCTCCATGGCCAATCTCCTCTCCTCCCTCTTCTCCTCCCGCTCACTCTCCAGCCTGAGCTTCTGCAGCTCAAACTGCCTTGCCTCCCGCCTGTCCTCCAGCTCCTCTGGGGACAGACTGCTGCTGCCTGACCTGGCGGGTTCCCCCTCACCCAAAAGCACATCCACCCTGGAAATAGGCTCCTCCACCTCCTCACTGAGATTACCAGGCTGCCCACTGGCATGTCTGGCTGCTACCCAGGCCCTCAGCGCCTTCTGTAGCTCCTCCTTCCTTGTGAGGCCTTTAATTTGGACTTTCAGGTTTTTAAAAATCGCTCGTAGCTCCTTTACGGCGTAGGATTCCAACTTATCCTCCTCAAAGATAACTTCCAGAGATGCAACGGATGATGCAGTTGATTCAGGCATGACAAAGTAGTGAGTTGAAAACTGGCAAGATCAAAAATAGGCCAAAAGAAAAAGAGACAGTATGTGGTACGTAATGGTCTCATGATATGGTTGTAGTGCACACCAATCACTGAAAGTCAAGTGCAAACACAAGTCCTATCCTCACCGCTGACAACCAATGTTAGAAATGGGATCTCTAGTTGGCAAGGGCTTGCACCTTTGTCCAAGTAGGGACCCTTCTTCCTAGTCAGGGTAAGGGAGTTACACTCCTAAAATAACCCCTGCTCACCCCTTGGTAGCTTGGCACGAGCAGTCAGGCTTATTCTAGAGGCAGTGTGTAAAGCATTTGCACATAACCAACAGTAATACAGTGTAAGCACTACAAAAGGACACCACACCAGTTTAGAAAAATAACCAATATTTTTATATACTCAAGACAAGACCAATTACGACAAAAATCCACAATACTATACTTTGAAAATGAATGCTTGATAAGGTAACTTCTTCTTTGCAGGAATAACACAAAAGCAAAGTTCGTGCGAGTCGGTAGCCCCGTCCGGGTCTACCGCGATGCTGAAATACACAGAGTCTAAAAGTTCCAGCCGACCGCGTCGCTACGGGCCAGCAGAATCGTGAACAGACTCGGTCACAGTACCTTTCTCGTTGTGGCTGGTACGGAGTGTACGAGCCGGTCGGCGTTCGTCGCGGTTGCGGTGCAAGACGGAGCGATGCAAGGTGCGGTGTCCCTCGATGCGGTGCAGGCAGCGGCTCGATGAGCGTCGTGCAGACGGAGTCGGTGAGTCCAAGGCGTGCGGTGCAGGGCGAGACGGTGTACGATGCGGTGCTGACAGGTTGCGATGCAGGCGACCAAGCCGGAGTGCGGGAGCTGGCGTCGGACAGCGGTGCGAGTCGGAGCGGTGCCCCAAATGCGATGCAGTCACAACTGTTGAGCCAGTTGCAGCGACCGCGTCGGTCGGGTCCGGCTGGTTCAGTGAAGCGATGCGATGCGATGCGAAGCGAACTGCGGTGCCCACAGGTCACGGTGCAAGCAGCGGCTCGGTGTTGACGGCGTCGGACGTGGCCTACGGTGAGACCAGGGTTGCGATGCGAAGCAGGGCGATGCGGTCTGCGGTGCAAACAGGTCACCGGTCAGGGATGGATTCGGTTGACGGAGTCGGTTGCAGTTCCCTTCCTCTGTGGCAACTGAAACAGCGTTCCAGAAGCGGTACCCAGAGGCTTGTGAAGTCTTTGCAGTCCCTGAGACTTCTTAACAGGAGGCCAGCTCGGTTTCAGGCCCTTGGAGATACTCAGCACAAGTTTGTAGAAAGTTCAGTCTTTTCACTGCCCAAGGCAGAAGCAGCAGCTGCAGGCCAACCCAACAAAGCAACAACACAGCAAAGGGGCAGTACTCCTCCTGGCAGCTCTTCCAGCTCTTCGTCTTGGCAGGTTCCTTGATTCCAGCGAGATCTAAATTCATGGGGTCAGGGCCCCAATATTTATATCCCAAATTCCTTTGTTCTCTGAAGGCAGAGAGGCCTTTGCCGAGTCCAAACCAGTTCTGGAGCACTTTGTTGACAAGTCTCCGTCCTTTCTTTCAGTGAGTAGGCCAGGGACATCAGACGCACCACAGGAGGTGGAGCCAGCATTGTGGAGGGAAGGCACTGTCCTATTCAGGGCCCAGGTGCAACTCCTCCCACCCATCTACATGTAGATCTTGCTATTCAGCCCTGTGCTGACTCACCCTGTCTCCTGGCATCCCCCAGCCCCTGTCACTCACACTCCAGACAAGGAATACACAACCTCGCAGAGGCAGGCTTGGATGGTTAGACAAGAAAATACCCACTTTCTAAAAGTGGTATTTTCAAACACAGAATGTTAAAACCAACTTCACTAAAAGATGCATTTTATCATTCTGAGTCCAGGCATACTAAACTCGAATTTCTACCATGGTCCCTGGGTCAGTTAGGATTATAAGCTGTAATAATCAAAACTGCCCGTTCTGGCCTATGGGGAACAGGTAGCCTTGCAATAGTGAAAAACGAACTAGGCTGTAATTCACTATCAGGACATGCCACACACACCAGGGCATGTCCTACCTTTCGCATACAACGCACCCTGCCCACAGGGGTACCTTGGGCCTACCTTAGGGGTGACTAACATGTAGAAAAGGGAAGGTTTAGGGACTTGCAAGTGTGCGCACTTGCCAAGTCGACATGGCAGCCCCAGGCTGCGCACAGGCTCTGCAATGGCAGGCCAGAGTTACACTTTACGGGCTGTTTGCGTGGGTGGCACAATCCAGTGCTGCAGCCCACCAACAGCATTTGATCTATAGGCCCTGGCACTCTCAGTGCACTTTACAAGGGACTGACACATAAACCAAATAGGCCAATCATGGAAACACCAATCCATAACACATTTTATACAGGAGCACTTGCACTTTCCCACTGGACAGCAGTGAGGAAAGTGCGCAGAATCATTACACCAGCAAAAACAGAGTCAAAACCAGGAGGTCAGAAAGCAAAAAGTCAGGGGAAACATGCCAAAAGATGCCAAGTCTAACACACTCTGAGTTGTCAGCTGCAACTACTGGGTAAAATGTGTTGGGGACCACCTGCTCCTCAGACACCAGCTGACAACTGACAGCTGTCACACTGGCTCCAGTGTCTCTCAGAGCCTCCACACTATGGCCATTGATAGTCACCCACTGCCTGTATTTCTTAGTGTTGGTCTTGGGACCATCTCACTATCTCCTAAAGAGACCAGGGTCATTTCTGCGGGTTCCCACTCCCCTGGGGCACCCAACTCCTCCCCCAAGGCTACACTAGCCATTCCCCGGGGTGGTGCACCAGTGGGTGCGGTGGTAACCTTCTTGGGATACCTAGGGTCCCATTGGAAGTGGCCCACCTGACCACAACCATAACATGCCCTGGGACCCCTCTGAACAGGTTTACCTGGCTGGACCCATGGCTTCTTCTCACAGGGAGGTTGGGAAACCTTACCTTGGCTCCCTTGGGAATTACTTTGGGGCCCTTTTTGGAACTCCTTCTGTTTACCCTTGTCCCCCTCACTCTTCTGCTGGGGACCTGCCCACCTTTGGCAGAGTCTCCAACACGACCTTTTTGGACCCTGGTACTGACCCAGCGGTCCGCCTCCACAGCAAGCTTCCTGGGGTCAGTCAGCCTACTGTCAATCAAGTGCTGGCGTAGCTCTGGAAAACAATTATCTGACAAGTGCTCCCATGCAACCAAATCATAGTGCCCCTGCAAATCATTCACCTGGCTACCCTTCATCCAACCATCCAGTGCTCTTCAAAAATAGGACACATACTCCACGCAAGTGCTTGACTCCAGCTTCTTACAGTTTCTAAACTTCTGTCTGTACAGCTCTGGGGTCAAACCATACCTCCTTACCAAGGCTTCCTTCATGGGGGCATAAACATCTGATCCTCAGTGGGCAATGCTAGCAATGTTTCCCTCCCTTCACTGACAAAGCAGCTCCACAACCTCGCTCCCCAGTCTCTCTCAGGGACTCTGTAGGACCTCATTGCTACCCGATAGGCCTTAAACCACTGACCAATGTCCTCATGCTTTATAAAATCCTTAATAACCTCCTTGGGGCTGTATACCTTCCCTTCTCCAGGCACTGATGATGCGCTGCCACCATTGGGATTGCACTCTATACTTTTTGCTTTTAGATCCAGTTCCCTCAAACCTCTTTCATGCTCTAAAAGCATCTTTTCCTCTTCTAGGGCTAATTTATCCCTCTGAAATGCCAACTCCTTATCCTCTTTCCCCAGCCTGAGCTTTGTGAGCTCCAATTCATGCATCCTGTTTCTCTCCCTGTCCTCTAGCTCTTCTGCTGGAGACAGCCCCTTTGAAGACACACTGCTGCCCCCCCCCCCCCGGGAAGGTACCATCCCCTCAGGCAGATCCACTAGCCCACCCTGCAGTTCATCTAAATTCTCCACCTCCTCAATAGGCTGGTCGCCATGCTCACTGGCATCCCTTGATTTCAACCAGGACCTCAGCGCCTTTTGGAATCCCTCCTTCCTGGAGAGGACTCTTACAGAGATTTTAAACTTCTTGCAGATAGCTTTCAATTGTGGCACAGTGTATGTTTCAACCCTATCCTCTTCAAATTCCAGATCCATGGACGCAATTGAGGCTGGCTTGGACATGATGAAAACTGGCAGTTCTTAGTTGCAGGAAAAAAATAGTCCCAAAGACAAAGTTCCACTAATTGTATGTGGTCTCGTAATGGTCTGCACTATACTAGTAGTGTACACCAATTACTGTATGTAAGACACTAATGCAAGTCCAGATCCTCACCGCTGACCACCAATGTTAGAAATGGGGGTATCTAGTTGGCAGAGGTAGGTACCTTTGTCCAAGTAGGGACCCTTCTTCCTAGTCAGGGTAAGGGGGATACACTTCTAAAATAACCCCTGCTCACCCCCTTGGTAGCTTGGCACGAGCAGACAGGCTTATCTCAGGAGCAGTGTGTAAAGCATTTGTGAACACATACAGTAATACAGTGAAAACACTCCAAATGGACACCACACCACTTTAGAAAAATAAGTAATCTTTATCTAAACCAAACCAACAAAAATCCACAACACAGTAATAAACATATGACCTTCAAATGGTAGAAATAGTTCAGTTCAAAGCAAATTGCAGATGCGACACTTTTCACAAAAAGTACCTTGGATGCGTCGCGCACACAAACAAAAAGGGCCGCAGGGAAGGTGATGCGTCGGTTCCTTACACTCAGGGAAGGTGATGCGTCAGTTCCTTGCTCCGGGAGAGGTGATGCGTCGGTTCCTTACTGCTGCGCAGGGGAGGAGATGCGTCGGCTCCTTACCGGAGAGGAGGTGATGCGTCAGTTTCTTACTGCGTGGGGAGGTGATGCTCCGGTTTCTTACTGCGTCCCCCAACCATGCGACAGACTTGGTGCCTCGATGCGATGCAACGATCCAGGACGATGCGTGGGTTCTTGCAGCCGCACAGCAGGGATTGCGTCGGAATTGGTGCGGTGATCTCGGAGATCGGTGCAGCAATTTCTCGAGCTGCGGGCATGCGCTGCGATGATTTCTTCGGCGATGCGGCTGAAACAGGTGCGGATGCGTCGGGCTTCTCGAAGTTACATTATTTTTCCAGCTCCCAGCGGCAATCAGCCTCCAGAGCTCCAAAACAACAGCAGGCACCTCTTAACAGGTCAGAACTCCCAGCAAGGAAGTTCAGGGGAGCTGGTGGTGAAGACTTTGTGTCCCTGAGACTTCAGAACAGGAGGCAAGCTCAGTTTCAAGCCCTTGGAGATCTTCCTCAAGCAGGGGACACAGCAAACAGCAAAGTCCTTTTCCCTTTCCTTGGCAGAAAGTAGCCACTGCAGGCCAACCCCAGACAGCAAACAGCACAGGGGCAGTATTCCTCCTCAGTTTCTCCAGCTCTTCTCCTTGGCAAAGGTTCCTCTTGATTCCCAGAAGTGATTTAAAAGTCTGGGGTCTGGGCCCCTCTTTTTATACAGCAAGATCCTTTCTTCTCTGGTGGCAGAGAAGCCCTGTGCTCAGTCAAAACCAGTTCTGTCCTCTCTGGGGCAGCTTCCTGGCAGGGAGTGGAGACAGCATAGTCTAAGGCAGACCAGGCTCATTCAGGTGAAAGGAAATCTCCTCCCCCTACTCTAAATGCAGCCCAGGTCTATTCAGCCCAGCCCTGACTCATCCAGATTCCCTGGAGCCACTGCACATCCCCAGCCCGTCACTCCAAAGCCAGACAGTCAATACACATCCTAGCAGAGGCACAGGATGGCTAAGCAAGAAAATACCTACTTTCTAAAAGTGGTATTTTCAAACACAGCATGTAAAAATCACCTTTACTAAAAGATGCATCATTAGATTCTGAGTTCAGGCATACTAAACTTTATTTTCCTATCTGGTCCCAATGGGAAGTTATATTTATAAGATGTTATAAATTAACTCCCATGCTTTCCTATGAGCCAGATAGCCTTCTAATATTGAAAAACGAAATTGGCAGTATTTCAGTATCAGGACATGCCACACACAACAGGGCATGTCCTACCTTTCACATACACTGCACCCTGCCTACAGGGGTACCTTGGGCCTACCTTAGGGGTGACTCATATGTAAGAAAAGGGAAGGTTAGGGCCTGGCAAGTGGGTGCACTTGCCAAGTCGACATGGCAGTCCTAGACCGCACACAGACTCTGCAGTGGCAGGTCTGAGTTACCTTTTTGTAAGACTGCTTGTGTAGGTGGCACAATCAGTGCTGCAAGCCTACTAGAAGCATTTGATTTACAGGCCCTGGGCACACACAGTGCACTGTACTAGGGACTGACCAGTGAATCAAATATGCCAATCATGGAAACACCAATCCATAGCAATAATTTACAAAGGGAACACTTGCACTTTGGCACTGAACAGCAGTGGCAAAGTGCCCAAAGCATCTAGACCAGCATAACAAAGTCCAACACACAGCAAAAACAAAGGAGGCAAAGGCAAAAATGCCAGGTGTAACACGCATAGTAAAATCAGTTAGTTTTGGAAGCCGTGGTAAATAAAGCCTCACTCCCCCATTGGTCCAGGCGTTCACACATGACCAGTATTATCATCTGCTTGTCACACAGGGTGGAACTGAGCCTCAGCTCTGGCTCCCTACCGGCTTGTGTTTGTTTGCAATTGTTCTTCGCCAACTGTGATTAGCTTCATCAACTGTTGGTTGCTAGATTTCCCTTGAGATTAAGTTGAGCTTCATAGATCACAGAGTGAGCAGGGCTTACCACACTCCGCTTGGCAGGGAGAGGAATAACACGGAACATACCGGGTGTTATCATTTGTACTACTAAACTACTCTTAAAGCACTTTTGATATCCTGGATTGCTTACTATACTGGGGAACAACACTGGAGCGTAATTGGCTCCGGTTCTTCAAAGGGCGTCACCAGAAATTGCTTCATTCATCTCCCAACTGACAGAAGCAGCAAGGTCCAGGACATATTTCAGATCTAGGCTGGCTTAATCACTGCATTAAGGGTTTGTAGGAGAGCCACTGAGCCAGGGTCTTATTACCAAAGTTAAACTGTCTGCTCGGCACTCTCCACTGCTTCTGAAGCTAAAGAGTGCTGAAAGTTCTGTTAAAGACAATCTTGCGACTCCAGTGATATTAATTGCATTTCTTTCTGTTTCTTTGAAAGAATGTCTGAGGCACTCTTCAACATGTAAAGCCACTCCACAGAAAACAACACGAGCCTGAATCTGTATGATGGCTTACAACTTCAAAAATGCCAGTTTTTCTGCATTGATCCAAGAATAAAAATGTTTTTCTTGTATTTATCTTGCTTTTAGGGTGTGAAGGTAAAAACAGCTCTGTTTACCTTATTAGCTCGCTCTGTGACCACTGCATGAAAAAGCACCGGTAATTTTGCAGTTTGTTAGGTGCACATTTATCTTAATGGAAGGCCAAAGATGAGAATGGGAATGTTTCCTCTCATCCGGAGCTGATCTCCGTTTTACCTTTTCACAAAAATAAAAAAAGGATATAACTTTTTTTCCTTAAATAATAATTGCAGTTGTGAATCACACTGCATCACCCAGTGTGTAGTAATTGAATAGCTATTCAATCCCTGGTGGGAAAACATCCAGGATATTGTGCTGCATAGCTAAACACTAATAAGGTCCCAAAGGCGAGACCGATTACATTGCAAATGCTTGTTAAAAATTGTCAGGACATTGTGTCCGCAACATTTCTGTTCATGTTGCGGCCAGCCAATCAGAGAGCAAGTTCCCGCGGGACTCATGAGAGCATCTGGCTCCCACAGGAGCAAGGCAGCGGAAAGGAAAACAGTCCCTCTCGACTAATCAGATGGCTCCATTTTTTAAATCATACAATCCCCGGGACTCTCACAAAACTTTTTTTTTGCAGTTTTAGTTATTGGTAGATTTGTTTGTATTGCTTTTGTTTTTTTAAATTTTTATTGTTAGTATTGAACTCTTGTACCCATTTCCCAGCCTGGAACGAGAAGTAACCACATTTGAATGGTAAGTTTAAAACAGAGTCAGTATCAATATCAGTCTTAAGAAGTTTGGTTTACTTTCAATTCTAGATGTGACGCAAGTATTTCGAAATTGTCTGGAGACCTAACCATAGCCAGGCAGGAGCTGAAGCAGCAAGAAAAGGAGGTCCACAGCCTCAGGGCTGCCCTGGAGGTGCACGCCAAAGAGTCAGACATGAAGGTGAGATTCGGAAACATCAGAGAGGGATTTTGATCCGCCAAGTGTTCTTCCTGTCTCATGTGTTCTGATCGTCCTCTCCTCCGGCTGGTTGTTAGTGATAGATGTCCTATACATAGAGAGAATGCAGCTGATAAGAATCCAGGACAACTTTATTTAGTTGTTGCTACCGAACCTACTTTGTTCAAGACATAAAGAATAAACCTGTGTTCTTTAGCATTTCTTCTACATGTTCATTTCTTAACGCAGGGCCCGATTCACAGAACTAACTTCAGACAAAATCCTAAACTTACTACCATTTTGGTATTCACAGAAGGCACTTACTCCTTTTGGTATTCACAGAAGGCACTTACTCATTTTGGTATTCACAGAAGGCACTTACTCATGAATGAGTAAGTGCCTTCTGTGAATACCAAAATGAGTAAGTTACTCAAAATGAGTAAGTTACTCAAAATGAGTAAGTTACTCATTTTGGTATTCACAGAAGGCACTTACTCATCAATGAGTAAGTGCCTTCTGTGAATACCAAAATGAGTAAGTGCCTTCTGTGAATACCAAAATGGTAGTAAGTTTAGGTTTTTGTCTTAAGTTAGTTCTGTGAATCGGGCCCGCAGTGTTTAAATTACTAAAGTATTCTAAAAGACCAAAATGCCATCTGTCCATATGCAGGTGCTGCAGCCAACCACTTCCATCACCCCTTGCCTCCCCAGATCTCTGAACCCACAGATGAGGTACAGTCATTTACATTCATCGCCCCACCAGAATGATTAACCCTATACAAGCGCCCTTGGAGGTACTATTCCTTATGCCACTTCAGCCCATTCGTTCTCAGCCCATCTACTCTTTAATGCGAGTTAGCCCCACAGAAGACAAGTGTAAATCATCAGTTTGCACCTGTGCTCGAACGGATAGCACCAACTACTGCCAAAAACTTTGCTTTCCATTTATGTTTGTCTATTTTGAGAAATATTCACAGTGTCCAACTGAGCAAGGACAGAGGTTCACAAACTGTTCATCTGCCAGTTTTTAAAAGTAGTTTTTGTTTTCCTAATTTGCAAATTAAGTACATGTTAAGAAAAAAGCAAACAGACGATGTCCACTTAAAACATCATGAACCTGAACAGAATGCAGGCTAGATGGAGTAACTCCAACCATCGCCATCAAATTCTACCTGTGACCCATCAATTTAGCATGACAACAGTAACTATTATAAAAAGCAAGGAGAAGACGAGTAAACCTGAAATGCAATAGCTTGTGGATTAACAAGTTGAGACATTTGTGCGTAAATTATCTAAATAAACCTAGACAATACATAGGAGGAGAGAGCCTCCTGTTAATGAGGTGAATGGTGCACCAAACATACCAAGAATGAGGCCACGCCAATACTGGAAATAAAAAATGTAACACAGTTGTATTAAACTTGATGAAGAAAAATATTGAACACCAGTGATAAGTTAGGAGACACGCTGTGCTTAATTTGTACTGATGGGTGCAAGTGGACACCACCAGCACTTATTTGTGTGATTTGTGATGGTTCATAGGCACCAATTCGCCAGAATGCTAGGGGTAGCGAAACTGACATCACACACCCTTTGATTTTAATGATATCACAGAAAGTGGCATAATATGACCTTTAGCCCAGAATCTTTACAGGAGGTGATGTCATGTGACCTTAATCCTGAGGTCATCACAATAATTGGCATCACTGACTTTCCATAATAACTGCCTCATCAATGTGAAAATGCAACACAAACAAATGTCCGTTTAAGATACCATCTACATTATGGTGGTGACATGATCTTAGAGAGTGGTGGGAAACGATACTTGCTCTGAATTGAAGCTAGTGAAGCAAATGAGCCAAACCTCTTCTACAGAACGTGCAGAGGGGTTCTGAGGCTGAGAAAATGTTTTTAAATATTGGGGCAAATAGTGCATTGTAAAGCACATTTTTCACATAGATTAGCTAAAAAAGGCATAGGTCTCTAAGTGGGCTCTCATTAAATATTCATTTTTAGGTCTCGCGTAGGCAGCGCGCATGCGCTGTCTCTCCGAGACATCTAGTTATCTGTATAGCGAGGGTAATCCCGCCTGCTGCTTGCCTGCTTCTTGCAATTGGCTTATTGCCACATTACTGTAATTTCCGGCCTCCCTATTGGTTGCTGGTCCGATGCATCACTTCCGTTTTTATCGGAAGCAGCACCGACCAACTACAGTTATATTGCGCTGTAGGGCTTTGTCCGTTTCCTTTAGGCACTACTTGGGCTTTTTTCTTTAAATCGCCACGGTGCCCGCTTCATGGGCCGTGGCGATTTAAAAAAACAGATGCTTTTTTTTTCTCATGGTGACGCGCTAGACCGGTGTCACGTGGACCAGTTCGTGACAGTGCCCATCGATGTTTTCAACTATATATTACACAAACTCTGCTATTGGGGTTAAGAATTGCGTCGCTTTTACCTCCTCTGAGCATGTAAGTAAGCGTGGAGGATTAAAGCCAGATATTTAAATTAATTCTTTATATATCAAATTTGTTTGCGGCTGAAGAATGCCATTTTATTGCATGCTATAACTGCTGTGTTACTATCGACAATACCAATAAACAACAAAATGCCAGTACTGATGACCAATTCACCACTTAATATTAGCACATTGAAATTAAACAATGTAACCACAGGACCTCTGTTCCCATATGTTTTAATCAAAATTTATTTTTCAAACATAGTCACTTCTATGATTCCATGAATTTAATTTAGAAAGCATAAAAAACATTCTATTTCCCCACTCACACTAATTCTTCTTTAAAACATACCTACATCCACTACCAATTCACTTTCATGCCCATTCTATCTAGTCATTACCAACATACGTAAAAATCATCCATTAATCACACTCAATACACATACAAGCAGCCTACCCCCCAACCCTCTTCATACCACTAAAACACAAAACCCAATTTGAAAATACAATTACAATATAGGCCAAAGACGAATCAATTTAAACATGAACACAAAGTTCTTAATATGAACATCTTATATACACGCTATTGGCCAATGGGGTAGGCTGCTTGTATGTGTATTGAGTGTGATTAATGGATGATTTTTACGTATGTTGGTAATGACTAGATAATTAAATTCATGGAATCATAGAAGTGACTATGTTTGAAAAATAAATTTTGATTAAAACATATGGGAACAGAGGTCCTGTGGTTACATTGTTTAATTTCAATGTGCTAATATTAAGTGGTGAATTGGTCATCAGTACTGGCATTTTGTTGTTTATTGGTTAATTGGGGCTCAGCCTTACTGATTGGAGCCCAGACCCTTTGGTGTTTTCCAGTCCACTATCGACAATACAGCACCTCAGGGTTAGCTCTGCACAGGCGCGCAACGCCCCCGTTGTGTGTGGCAGCCCTGGCTGAGACAGCTTCACGGGCACACACAGCCGCACCCGAGTACTTCACAGGTCTTTAAAAGACCATTTGCTTGATAATGACGCTTCGTTGTTCTTCACCTCTTCTTAAAGCCCTTCCATCCCAGCTCTCCTAAGCTTCAACCTGGCAGCCTCCCCCATTCCCCGCTCCACCCCCGGGTTTCGGATGGAGCAACACCCAGCCGCCCTGGGCTCTTGCTTATGCTGTTACTTAGCAATTTGTTCGGTTTGCTGGCGTGCATGTTGTATTATTCTCAGCGGTGGCTGCTCGCTTATGATTCCTCGTTAGCCCATTTGTGACTTTGATGTAATCCCCCCCCCCCGGGTTTCGGATGGAGCAACACCCAGCCGCCCTCGGCTCTTGCTTATGCTGTGCATCTGCTAGCTGATGCGGCACTTCCGCTTTTTAAGTCGATCAGCGGAGAGGAAATGCACTTACCCCTCTGGTAATAAGAGGTGCAGCCAGGGGGAGTATTACAACATTTCTATAGTGTTTAAGCGTAGTTTTCAATCCACTAATGTTTCATAGGCAGTCTGCCATTTTTTGTACGATATGTCTGGCGAAAGTTGGAGACGATCGTCTTCCTTTTGTACCACGAATCTTACAAATAAAGGAATGATATTGAACAGGTACATAAGTATTCCAGCCCTCTGTGATGCAGTAACTGGAAAGAGTTATCCTCAGGGAACGTGCACTTTAATATTCACAAAAAGGTGACGCAGGGCTACAACATTTATGTTACGAGCATTTGTTTCTAGCATTTCTATTTACACGGTCCCGCAGTACTTTTGAAGAGTGGGGAATCTTTGACCCAATTCAAGGTTCACTGTGTACATTAAGGGTGGTTGTATTGGATGCTTTAAAAAAAAATTGGAATTAACCACATTGTGTAGTGTATGGCTAGGTTAGGACTGACGATTGCATTGTTTGATCTGGCCGGTATTGGGTAACTTCTTTCATAGATCTGCGTAGCAAGTTCTCTGTAGCTATGTGTGTGCAAAATAACTTAGCAATTTGTCCGGTTTGCTGGTGTGCATGGTTGTATTATACTCAGCGGTGGCTGCTCGCTTACGATTCCTCGTTAGCCCATTTGTGACTTTGATGTAATGTTGTGAATTTGGTATGTTAACATTAACTTACGCTGAATGATCGGTAGTTTGTTGAGGTTGTCCTTCTGTTGAGGTTGCAATGCCTAGCCAACTCTGGCTTGCGTCTGTGTTGTGTGCGTGTCTAATGTGGATAAATAAGAAATATATATCTGGCTTGATGAGTTGTCTTGTGAGAGGATGTGGGGTTTGCTGTTGAGGTGGCAATGCTTAGCCAACTAAACGCAAGCAGTGGAATTATGCTTTACTGGAACATTTTCCGTAAAATATGGATTTATTAACACCCTTGCCCATAGCTCGCCATCAGCTGCATAATGTGCAGATTTGTACTTCAAGAAATTGGTTTCTAGCTCAAAAGGACTAAACGTTACTACAAAAAAACGCAACATATGGTCCCTCCTAGTGGAAGACCAAGTACCATGGTTAACTGGTAACACTGCCTTATGATTGCAGTTTTCATGTGTTAAACGTGTAGTAACGAGGCACATCTTTTATCTAGACAAATGTGCTGCATTATGACATATAATTTGATGATTCTTGTCACATTATTGACTGCACCCTGCATAATTTGCCCCTCCATCGATGTATACTTTTTTTGGCCCTGACTATTTAGCTTGGAGTTGCATTGGTAATGTGCTGGGAAGGGTGTGTCCAGGGCCACTTCATATATGTGATGCTGAGACCGCATAATTAAGGATTGATCCATCACCTGTGACATCATCCATCACCTGCTGTTTAACACTGCTTTGTGAGTTGCTGCGCAGTGGCATACAAGCAGGCCTTTTGCAAAGGCTAACTGACAACTTTTCAGTTGATTATTAATATATGTAGGCAGTAAACTAATACTAATGAGGTGAAACCTTTGCCCAGGTAGTGTTAACATGTCTAAACAAGCATTTGCAATGCAATAGTTCTCGCATTTGCGAGAATTTGAGCAATTGGCATTGTAAATGATGATGCCTTTTTATTTACGTATTGGTTTTTCAAACATAAATAAAAGGCATCGTCATTTACAATTCCAATAGCTAAACTCTCGCAAATGCGAGACCTATTTCATTGCAAATGCTTGTTTTATATTGTTTGCTAAGCCAATCAACCACATTTTTTCAAAGTGTGCTCCGGGGCCCCCACTACACTAAACATTAGCTCTAGCATGTCAGGACCAGCATTTTAACATGGTTGCCCCCTCCCATATGCCACTGTTGTCCTCTCCTAAGCCAGGTATTACCTCCAATGTGCTAGTGCCTGCATTTTGCCATGGCTTTCCCTTCTGTCAATACTTTCCTCAAGTATGCCACCTCCCGGATTTTTCCAAGGGTGCCCCATATGTCAGGATTTATGTGTAGTATGCCAACAACAGTATTTCATCATGAACTAATTATGCCAAGGTTTATAATATGACAGTATAAGTATTTTATCAAAGGTGTCTGCAATGATCAGAATTGCTTTCAGGACACCAGCACAAGTATTTTGCCATGGGTGCCTGTCTAAGCCAAGAATTTCTTGGGTATGTCTGGGCATATCCAAGACTCACAAGCATAACACTACATTCCCAGTCTCCCTTGTGTGCATTCACTCACTCACACTCATTCTCATTTATTGACACTTGCTCTCACTCATTTGCACTCATTCATTCTCACTTTCTTGCACTTCTTACTTTCCCTCATTTCCACTCATTCTCACCCATTCTTACTCTGATTTATTCATACTCACACTCTCTTTTACCTTATTCTAAGTAACTCTCACTTACTCTCTCACTGATTCATTCATTCTCACGTGTGGTTACACTCACTCACTGTAACTCACAATCTCTAACACTTCCTCACATATATTCTTGTTAATACATTCTCACTCGCCCACTCTCACTCACCTGCAGTCACTCTTACTCTCACTCATGCTCACTCACTATCTGTCGGTGACTCTCACTGACAAACACATACATGCTGACACACACAGAACAAATGCCCACACATACAAAAGTTTTCGCTCTCATGGTCACACTCTTACCCACAAGCACATGCACAACCTACATTTAAAAGCATTTTTATTACCTCAGCTGCCAGTGAAGGTCTATTTGTTTTTAAACATGCAAAAATGGAGGGTGGCACCATGATGCCCAAAAGGGCAAGCTACACCTGTGTTCTTGGCACTGAATGTTCCACCACTGAGGCCAGTCAGGGCTGGTCTGGGAACCAAAAGCAGCTCTGGCAAATTATGACATACCAGCCACCATGCTGAGTGAGCACAGTGAGTTATCCCAACAACTACAAGGGGAGTTTAGGGAGAGTTCTCACCAAGGACATTTTCAAAACAAAAATATGGAAAATGGTGCATTATACCACTCCTGTTTCATCATACAAGAATGTCCCTATCTCCTTTTCCGATCATTCCTCTTTTGTTCCCTCATTCATTTTTGTAATCCACACTTCCCTTCCCTAACCATAACACCTCTGTACCTTCTTCTGTCAGCCTTTCTTTCTTCTTCTCTCTCCTTTGTACTATCACTCTCTTGTTTTTACCTCCAACTTCTTCATTCTCTCTCTCAGTATCTGTGCCATTGCTCCCATCACTTTTTTTCCTCATTTCCTATGATTTTAATCCTTTTCACCATCCTTCCATTCACCTCTTGTGCACAGTTGCTCTTCCTCCATCCTTTCTCTCTTTTTCTCTGAATATCTTCCTCCTCTCTTCCTCCCTTCGCATCTCTCCTCGTCTCCCTTTCTGATCTTACTTCCACTTTACCTTTTACTTTCAGTTCCTGCCTCTCATTACTTCTTTCTCCTTTCTAAACCATTAAAAGCACAGGCAATTAGCAACAGAGGAAGTGCTTATCAGACTTGCTCTCCAGTAAGGAAGGGAGGATTCGATGACCATGTAGAGTTAGACAATATGAACAGGTTGGACACTGGATGGCCATAATAGGCATGAGAGGAATTGTATTGGAAAAATGCAAGCATAAATCTCGAGACAACATAAAATTGGTGAGTAAGTAATGGCAATGGATAGAGAGGTGAGCCATTATACCGGTAGCAAATATTTAATGGCAGGCAAGAAAATATAAGACCAGTTCTGCTTTCTAAATGAAAGCAGCAACTTGAAACCAATAAACACAGCAGCCATTGGGAGCAAGGTTTGAAGTGTGACTGGAATCGGATGGATATTCCTCAGTAGATCAGTAGCTATCAAAATCCATGTACCAGTAACTCTACATTGAACATCATGTGTGGGTTAAAATGCAGAAAATGTTGAGGCAAGGGATATAAAAGTAGACTGCAGCAACTGCTGTTTATATAGATTTAGCAGACACCACCCTTTTTGTCTCTATGTGCTTTACTTTCTTGAGGGCTTACAATTGTGTATGCTGCCTAAAGCCTGTGCTTTCAATGAACAGGTGGGATCCAAACTTCACGGGAATGGCCTTTCCTGCACCTGTCAACAATGCTAATATCTAATGGGGCACTATTTTTATTTGCCCACAGTGATGCTACATTTTCCACAGACATACCTCAGACTTGTCTTACAATGCTCCTGCAACTTTAATTAATTGGTCGCTATCTATAGTTTTTATAAACAAAGTGGACGAACCCACTAGTAAAGACGACTCTGCTATGATTCTTGAGTGCCAGAAACCCACTAGGTTTGTAAAAAGAACCCTCACCCGCCAACCTAGTTGGTGGCATGCTTCATCATCGGGTTCCCAACCGGGTACCCGAGTGCCACCCAGTTTTGCTACAACGCCTGGATTACAGCAGAGCGGGATTGGTATTGTGTGAAGAAGTGCTGAAAAAGTGGTGCAGATTAAAAATGTCTCTGGGACTCCTTACTGACCGATTTGTTTATTCCCAGCGGCCCAGGACAAGGTTAAAAGAAAACAGAATAAGGACAACATAAAGACTAATTGGTCTTAGTTATCCATATGGTCAACATGTTTCAGCCTCTTAAAAAATGGGTTTGGAGACTTTCTTCAGGACCAGACTATGTGAAAAAGGTGATATTGTGGCAAAAACACGCCACGTGCATATGTTTTTTACAGCACACACGCTAAGGTGTGCTGTGCATGCAGTGGTGTCTACGTACTTACGGACCCACTGGTAAAATGTCAAAACCTGTAAGGCAAAGAAGAAGAAAAATAAAAGACATACAGCATGAATTACAATCTTTTACTCCATTTTATGTGCCACCTTCTTTGACTTATCGGTGTCTATGGCAATTTAGCACTCTGTGAGTTGATCAATTCGGTAATGCCAACCGTTTAGTCAGCATGAGTGCAACACACACCGCTGTACTGTGCTCAACAATCTGGGTGTGCATGCACGGCTGGTAAGGTAGGCTATCTGATGGGGTGCATTTCTTGCATGCTGTGGCATTGTTGTTCTGTGTACTGCCAAACAACGGGAAAACCGTTATGACACTGTAAGGGTGCCAATCGTATTTCCTCTTAAACACAGTAGGTGCAAGATAGTGTTCTACTTGTGATTGTGAGTTTTCACGTAAAAATAATGTCACATAAAGGAACATAGTTACACTAGCTACGCGTTTGAAGTAGCTTTAAGCAGATCCCGGAAGGGGTGAACGCCTGTAGTCGCACACTGGGGGAGCAAAAAACCGGAAAATGAACATTGCGTTGTGCAGGAGAAGGTAGTTTCAAACAGTTGATAATGGATATAGATGGAGCTGAGCCAGGACTTCTGGCTCGTAGGAAAACCGGCATGGTTTATGAGTATGGCAACCTGTAAAGAAAACCTTACTTCGTCAAAGCAGGATGCCCGCCTCTGATGCCTATTTCGGACGATGCCCGTGATGCCGGCCGGCGTCTTTTTAAAGAAGGTTCCCGGGCGTTTGGAAGGGTGGGGGCGTATCTGCGTCATCACGTCCACATGGCATTGTACCAGAGATTGGATAATTCTCATCATACAAACAGCTAAAAGATTATCTGACGCCATCCTGATTGACATACGAGCAACAGAAACACACTTTTAGACTACACTTACGTCATTCAAGAAAAAGCTAGACGAAGTCAACAAGGAAATGGCAGAGTACAAGGAAGATCTTACTCAGTCAAAGATACACAAATTTCAAAAAGATTTGAAGAAATTCTCCTACGCAAAAACATACCCGTATGCTGAAGCTGATTACAAGCCTACAAGACGTACCGACACGTCAGGAGGTTCTTCCGATGAGGATTCATCCGCAAGCAGTGGCTCAAGCGGAGGCAGCTACCGCAACAGACAACGAGGTAGAGGGAGACACAGCAACTGGCAACAAGCCTGGCCACAACTACCACCAGGTGGTCAGGCCCACTTTCAGAACCCCTACCCACAGATGAACCCACAAATGATGTACGGATAGAATCCCCCCTTTGGCCCACAACCGCCCTTCATTAACACAAACCAAAGGTTTCTTATTTTAGGGAACGGCAGACGAGGAAGAGGCAGATGAAGGAGACAGGCTCAAGTCCACTGGGAAGAAGATCAGAACCCGGGAGCATATACACGGAGCAAAACCAAGGAGCAACAAGCGGGACCCAGCTCAAACAGAGTTTAGTCACCAACCTGTCTTCCTACATATTGACACAGACAGAAGAAACTCTTCTTAACAAAGGCCTTGGTTTTGTACCCTCAGCCAAACTTGACAAATTTAAATTGCGCTGCGAACTGGCGGAATTCTTTCGCAAACTGAAGCTATAAGCCTTCTTTCAAAATCTACCCACCGAAACGGCCCATGATGTACAGGGGGACACAAAATTCAAACTTAAATCCACCTTCATCCCTCCCCCCAATACCATACCGGTAGAAATTACCGCTTTTGAACAAGCAGTCTTCAATGAAATAGAAGAATCCCAGGAAGACCACCAATTCATGAACACCAGTGGCAAAGAATTTGACGCCTTGCAGACCCTGAAATCCAATGACACAATCACCATAAAGCCAGCTGACAAAGGTGGTGGGATTGTCCTACAAAATAAAGATGATTATCAAAAAGAGTGCAGACGCCTATTAAGCGACACCAAAAACTATAAGCGGCTGGAGCAAGATCCCAGTACAAATCTCAAAGCTAAAATACAAAATTTAGTTGAAGACGCAGAAAGCTTGGGCAACATCAGCAAACAAGAAGCCCAATTCCGTGCAGGCAAGATTCCTTATTTTTACACGGTCCCAAAGATCCATAAAAATAAAATTCCACCACCAGGCCGACCCATTGTGTCAGGCATTGGGTCTCTATTAGAACCCCTTTCTCGCTTCTGCGACTTCTTCCTTCAACCGATCGTGCAGTCCACCAGCACTTATCTAAAGGATACAAAGGACCTCCTAGGCCAAATCCAAACCCTCTCATTTAACCCAAAGACATCATTCCTAGTGAGTTTAGACATAGAGAGCCTGTACACCAGTCTCCCGCAGGATGACACCTTGGAAGTACTACAACTGGCACTGGACACCACAACATGGAATTATAACACCGGCAAAGTATGTGTTCTACAATGTGCGGAACTAGCTCTCAAAGATAATTTCTTTGAATTTGAGGGGGACCTCTTTCTTCAGATGTATGGTACATCTATGGGGAGCACTTTTGCCCTGAGTGTGGCAGGACTCTATGTTTTCAATTTCGAAAAATACATCTACTCAACCCCAGTATGCCCTTTGCATCAAATATGAAATTTTACAAACGATATATTCATTATATATTCCTCATTTGGGAAGGAGAAATTGACTCTCTCAACACATTTCTTCTATGGATCAATGGATGTGACCCCAATCTGAAGTTCACCCACAGTATAAACAGGAACAGTATCACCTTCCTTGACCTGGACATCCAAGCCGAAAATGGCAAACTAAAACCCACTTCAAACCTACAGCAAGGAACTTTCTCCTGCACTACACTAGTTTTCATCCTAGATCATTACAGGAGAACTTACCATTCGGGCAATACTTACGCCTACGCAGAAATTGCAGTGATCTAAAGGATTTCAAGGATCAAGCACAGTCTCTGACAACCAAACTGCAAGAACGGGGCTAGCCGGACAAGATCATTGACAAAGCGAAAAAACGAGCACGCAACCAGAACCGTGATGGGCTGCTAGAGCAGACACAACACACTGCAACCACGATTCCTTTAACATGTGTAACCACCTACAATTCTATCTCCAACAAAATCTCCCGCATTATACAAAAGAATTGGAGAATAGTAAATACTGGCAAACTCAACTGGGAAAAACCCTTGTTTTCGTACAAACGAGCAAGAAGTCTCAAAGACGCACTGGTGTCAAAGTGTCCACAACAACCGCAAAGACCCACCAACACCGTACTAAATGCTTGGGGCCTCCCAAATGTAACGGGCCATTTCCCATGTGGGAATTGTAGCGTGTGTCACCTCACGAAACCCACTAAAAGCCTGAATATGGAACCAGGGAAAATCTGGCACATCCGTAAACATACAAATTGTAATACCATGAATGTCATTTACCAAATCATCTGCCCATGGGGAGTGATATACATCAGCATGACCAGCCGAAAAATTAAAACACGCATATGCGAGCACCGGCATAATATCCGCTGTAAAAGAAAGACCACACGCATGACCAATCACTTTTTAGAAGCAGGACACACCACCAACGACATGACCAGGGTGGTGATAGAAACACTGGAACCCAATACCCCCAATCTCCAGAGTCGTCTTCTAGAGAAAGAACAGCAGTGGATTTATCGCTTGTCCTCACATTTACACGGACTAAATGACAATATCCCGTGGAATGCCCTTAATAAACACCCATAGAGAACACCTTTTTGGGACTACCCTATTCCTGTCCTTTGATCTGTCTACCTCCCATCACTCTTGACAGGCTCAACCCACTAGCGAATCGCGAACATTGTGGTATGTCAGAACACATACTGCTTTGCGACTTTGATTCTCATGAACAGCATCACCTTAGAACCTACATTCACTCTATTCCAGATCGTCCACATACGCACTGCCTATTTTGCAACCAAGAGTGATGCTTACCTGGCAAAGCATTGTGCACACAGATCACGCGCGGAGACAACCGCCATTGACAGATCCATTAGCTATATGGACTGCCGGTACACTTACGCCCCTCAAAACCGAGCCTCACTAACATCTGCACCCAAGAGGTTATAGTGTCAGTATTTACCCCAGTCCTGCCACAGATGCATTTTACTTGTCCTATTTGTGTACCACGAGTCACGTTTATTTGCCAACACCTTTATTTTGTGACAAACCGCTAATGTATTAGCACTTCCGTATTCCACCACTCAGCCAAAAACCTTCCACGGTTTACATTCTAGTCAATTTCATGCCTGCACGTCACACGCTACCACGTGGACGTGATGACGCAGATACGCCCCCGCCCTTCCAAACGCCCGGGAACCTTCTTTAAAAAGACGCCGGCCGGCATCACGGGCATCGTCCAGATTCCTGAGAAGAACCGAAATAGGCATCAGAGGCCGGCGTCCTGCTTTGACGAAGTAAGGTTTTCTTTACAGGTTGCCATACTCATAAACCATGCCGGTTTTCTTACAAGCCAGAAGTCTTTGCTCAGCTCCATCTATATCCATTATCATCCGTTTAAAACTACCTTCTCCTGCACAACGCAATGTTCATTTTCCGTTTTTTTGCTCCCCCAGTGTGTGACTACAGGCGTTCGCCCCTTCCGAGATCTGCTTAAAGCTACTTCAAACGCGTAACTAGTGTAACTATGTTCCTTTATGTGACATTATTTTTACGTGAAAACGCACAATTACAAGTAGAACACTATCTTGCACCTACTATGTTTATGAGGAAATACGATTGGCACCCTTACAGTGTCATAACGGTTTTCCCGTTGTTTGGCAGTACACAGAACAATGCCACAGCATGCAAGAAATGCACCCCATCAGATAGCCTACCTTACCAGCCGTGCATGCACACCCAGATTGTTGAGCAAAGTACACCGGTGTGTGTTGCACTCATGCTGGCTAAACGGTTGGCATTACCAAATTGATCGACTCAGAGTGCTAAATTGCCATAGACACCGATAAGTCAAAGAAGGTGGCACATAAAATGGAGTAAAAGATTGTAATTCATGCTGTATGTCTTTTATTTTTCTCCTTCTTTTGTCTTACAGGTTTTTACATTTTACCAGTGGGTCTGTAAGTACTTAGACGCCACTGCATGCACAGTACACCTTAGCGTGTGTGCTGAAAAAAACATATGCATGTGGTGTGTTTTTGCCACAATATCATCTTTTTCACATAGTCTGGTCCTGGAGAAAGCCTCCAAACCCATTTTTTAAGAGGCTGAAACATGTTGACCATATGGATAACTAAGACCAATTAGTCTTTATGTTGTCCTTATTCTGTTTTCTTTTAACCTTGTCCTGGGCCGCTGGGAATAAACAAATCGGTTAGTAAGGATTCCCAGAGACATTTTTAATCTGCACCACTTTTTCAGCACTTCTTCACACAATACCAATCGAGCTCCGCTGTAATCCAGGCGTTGTAGCACAACTGGGTGGCACTCGGCTACCCGGTTGGGAACCCGATGATGAAGCATGCCACCAACTAGGTTGGTGGGTGAGGGTTCTTTTTACAAACCTAGTGGGTTTCTGGCACTCAAGAATCATAGCAGAGTCATCTTTACTAGTGGGTTCGTCCACTTTGTTTATAAATATTATCCTGGGGATAGGGACGCACCCCAAAAGTCATCCTCGCTCTCTCCATTTGTTTATACACGCTATCTATAGTTGTCATCTTTGTTATTATTTAAAGGAGCACCAACTGTACCTGCTATTAGTGTTTATACATTCAGCGGGACTATGTCTGAACTTGTTAACAATTATGCTATATTATAATCGGACTGTGCCTTCAATTTTGAGCTTCATTTCTGCTGCAAAACGTATGAACATCTTAGCAGAATTATTATAATTTCAATTGGCTAGTGATTGCATTGCCAGAACTGCTTTGATATCAGTACGTATCCTACAATAGGTGAATAACTACACTGTAAGGATAGGTTTTAGGCAGCATACACAATTGCACATTCCAAAATTCAGAACACGCTAAAAAGTGGTCGGGCAAGCCAGCAGAGTCACATGTGAAGCCCACATCCAGCAACAGGGGCATACTTTCCAACAAATAAGAGGTACCATATTCCATGATCACAGCTGCCAGGGCCAGTAGTAATAAACCAGGCGTGGTCATCATCTTTCCCTGGCATGGATTTTTTCAATATGGCAAGAATCATAATCCTTATTTGCCAGTGCCAGAAGTGTTTCCTTGGTGTACAATAACATTGTGTCAATGTCTGCTAATGATGAGTAATTAAAATAGATAAATCACTAATGTTTATATTTGAACAATTAGCAAAACGGTATTACCATCAGTTCTCTTCAGCAGGAGCATTGTCCAACTGAGCTGGCTTAAGGCAGTGTGCCAAACTCTTCTAGCAGCTTTTTATGTGGTTGAGATTTCACAGTTGTACATACATAATGTACCCTTTCTTTCCCTGTCAGCTCTGGTCACCCAGAGCCCCGCTCTCCCCTTTACCTGAGCTGTCCTTGTGTTCAAGTCTGCCAGGTTAATTTGTGTGCCACTTGTCCACAGTGGCTGTTTTGGTTGCATTCTATTGGGGCTCGGACAGGAGTTTACAAGCACTGGCAAAGCCAATGGGTCTCGCCTATACAAGAGCTATTGGCAAAGTGTTTTTGCCATGTTGTAGACTAGTGTGGCTGCTGTTCAGCATGGCTAAAAGTTAGTGGCATGGAGTGTCCTAGAGTGAAGTGCACTGGATTTGGTGGAGTAGAGTAGAGTGGAGTAAGGGGAGTAGAGTGTCATATAGTTGAGCAGATGGGAGTGTAGTTCAGTGGTTCATCGATAGAAAGTGTGTTTAAGTGCAGTGTCATAGAGTGGAGTGATGTGGAGTGGCGTGGAGTGGGGAGGAATAGGCTGGAGTGGGTTGGAGTGGATTGAGGTAGATTGGGGTGGATTGGGGTCGAGTGGATTGGATTGGGTGGGGTGGTTTGAAATGGGGTGGGCTGGGGTAGATTGGATTAGAGTAAGGTGGTTTGGAGTGGGGTGAATTAGAGTGGAGTAGAGAGGGTGGATTGGACTGGACTGGAGGGGGTGGATTGGATTAGAGTGGGGTGGGGTGAAGTCGAGTGGATTGCATGTGGGGTGGGTTGGAGTAGGGTGGATTGGAGTGGGGTGGGGTGATTGGAATGTGGTGGGATGTATGGAATTGATTGAGTGGGATGGACTGAACTGGGGTTAGGCGGGTGGATTGGATTGGGGTAGAGTGGGGTAGATTGGAGTAGGGTGGGGTGGAGTGGACTGCCGTGAAGTGGGATGGATTTGAATGGAGTGTATTAGATTGGAGTGAGGTGGATTGGATTGGGGTGGGGTGGATTGAAATGGGGTGGGTTGGAGTGGGGTGGGGTGGACTGGGTCAGGGTGGGGTGGACTGGAATGGGGTGGACTGGAATGGGGTGGAATGGAGTGGGGAGAATTGAAGTGGGGCGAATTGAAGTGGGGCGGATGGATTGGCATGGGGTTGGATTGGAGTGAAGTAGATTGGATTGGGGTGGGGTATATTGGATTCAGTGGAGTGGATTGGATTGAGGTGGAGTGGATTGGAGTGGGGGAACTGGATTGGGGTGAGGTGGATTAGGGTGGGGTGGACTGGAGTGGGGCGGATTTTTTCGGATTGGAGTGGGGTGAATTGTGGTGGATTGGATTGGAGTGGGGTGGATTGGGGCGGGAGTGGGGTGGATTGGGGTGAGGTGGATTGGATTGGGGTATATTGGATTTGGCTGGATTGGGATGGATTGGATTGGTGTGGGGTGGGGTGGATTGGATTGGAGTGAGGTGGAATGGATTGGAGTGAGGTGGATTGGAGTGGGTGAGTTGGATTGGATTGGAGTGGGGTGGATTGGAGTGGGGCGGATTGGTTTGGATTGGAGTGTGGCAGATTAGAGTGTGGCAGATTGTTTTGTATTGGAGTGGGGCAGATTGTTTTGGACTGGAGTGGGGCTGATTGGAGTGGGGCAGAATGTTTTGGATTGGAGTGAGGCAGATTGAAGTGAGGCACATTGTTTTGGATTGGAGCAGGGCAGATTGATTTGGATTGGAGTGGGGCAGATTGTTTTGGATTGGAATGGAGCAGATTATTTTGTATTGAGTGGGGCAGATTGTTTTGGAGTGGTGTGGGGCAGATTGTGGTGGATTGGATTGGAGTGGGTGGATTTGGGAGGGAGTGGGATCAATTGGATTGGGGTAGGGTGGATTGGAGTGGGGTAGATAGATTAGATTGGGCTGGATTGGATTGGATTGGGGTGGATTGGATTGGGGTAGAGTGGATTGGATTGAGTGGGTTGGGGTGGATTGGAGTGGAGTGGGTGGACTGGATGGGGTTGCTTGGATTGGAGTGGGGTGGCTTGGATTAGAGTGGGGATTAGAGTGGGGTGGATTGGATTAGAGTAAAGTGGTTTGGAGTGGGGTGAATTAGAGTGGAGGGGTGGATTGGATTCGAGTGGGGTGGGGTGGAGTAGGGTGGATTGTGGTGGGGTGGATTGAGTGGGTGGGCTGTATGGATTGGATTGAGTGGGGTGAACTGGGGTGGGGCAGGGTGGATTGAATTGGGGTAGAGTGAGGTGGATCGGAGTAGAGTGGGGTGGAGTAGACTGCAGTGGAGTGGGGTGGATTGGAAAGGGGTGTATTACATTGGAGTGTGGTGGAGTGGAGTGTATTGGATTGGGGTGGACTGGGGTGGATTGAAGCAGGGTGGGGTTGGTTGGAGTGGGGTGGACTGGAGTGGGGTAGGGTGAACTAGAGTCGGGAGGACTGGAGTGGGGTGGAATGGAGTGAGGTGAATTGAAGTGGGGCAGATTGGATTGGCATGGGTGGGGGTTGGATAGGAGGGGAGTAGATAGTGTGGTGGATTTGACTGGAGTGGGGTGGATTGGATTGGAGTGAGGTGAGGTGGATTGGATTGGATTCTGTGGAGAGGATTGAATTGAAGTGGATTGGATTGGGGTGGGGTGAACTGGATTGGGGTGAGGTGGATTGGATTGGGGTGGGGTGGATTGGAGTGGAGTGGGGCAGATTTTTTCAGATTGGAGTGGGGTGGATTGTGGTGGGTTGGATTGGGGTGGGAGTGGGAGTGGGGTAGATTGGATTGGGGTGAGGTGGATTGGATTTAGCTGGATTGCGGTGGATTGGTGTGGTGTGGGGTGGATTGGATTGGATTGGAGTGGGGTGGATTTGAGTGGGGCGGATTGGTTTGGATTGGAGTGTGGCAGATTAGAGTGGGGCAGATTGTTTTGTATTGGAGTGGGTCAGATTGTTTTGGATTGGAGGGGGCAGATTGGTTTGGATTGGAGCGAGGCACATTGTTTTGGACTGGAGAGGGGCAGATTGTTTTGTATTGAGTGGGACAGATTGTTTTGGAGTGGTGTGGGGCAGACTGGCGTGGGCAGATTGGAGTGGGGCATATTGTTTTGGACTAGAGTGGGGTGGATTGTGGTGGATTGGTTTGAAGTGGGTGGATTGGGGAAAGAGTGGGATCAATTGGATTGGGGTAAATTGGATTGGAGTGGGGTAGATTAGATTGGGCTGGATTGGATTGGTGTGGATTGTAGTGGGGTAAATTGGGATGGAGTAGATGGACTGGGTAGGTGGATTGGATTTGAGTGGGGCAAACTGGAGTGGGGCAGATTGGCGTGTGGAAGATTAGAGTGGTTCAGATTGGAGTGGGGCGGATTGGAGAGATGCAGATTGCTTTGGATTGAAATGGGGCAGATTGAAGTGGGGTAGATTGTTATGGATTGGAGTGGGGAAGATTGGAGTCAGATGGATTGGAGTGGGGCCAATTCTGGATTGCAGTGAGGCAGAGTGGAGTGGGCAGGATGTTTTGGATTGGAGTGATGTCTCTAAGGGTATCAGTTAGTGGTCAAATTTAACGATAGCACAATTAATTGCTGGGAGCAAAGGGAGAAACCAAGGAGACAAAACACAATTCAACAAAATACAATTTTTGGTAGTTGTATATATTTGTTAAAAATAACTTCATATATTTAGACATGTGTAAGAACAGCACTGTGTTACATTAAATGACATGTAACCTGTGGGATACTGTGCACAAGTGCTCGTGAAATGGTGACGACGCAAGTGACATTTGAGGAAGTATGTACAGCGACACAAAGGGGCGCGACAAAAAGACAGTTGGTGGTGACATTTACATAGTAGAGATACCCAAACAATGAATGTTAATATATACAAGTGGAGTCAAGATGGGTATCCTCGAAGAGCTAGCGCCGAACTTTCGCTGTAAGAGTCTATGGCGTTTCGGCCTGTTGGAGTGTTTAGGCCATCATCAGGACCAGGTCACTCTTATTTTAATTACAGTGGCGTGGTATGCGACAGGAGTCCCAATCGTAGGCGTGCGGAGTCCCTGTATGAATCAGGTTTAGGACGCATCTGTTGGTCTGGAGGGGTCAAAGGTAGTCACGTTGGGAAGTCTCTGGTCGAAGGTCCAGAGGGAATCCGGTGATTGCTTTTGAATCCGCAGGAGGGGAAGAGCTGCTGCCTCTGGTCGTTTAGTTGGAGCAGGGAGTCACGCTGAAATTAATCACGGATGTACGGAGCCGGCGTTATTCAGTCCCGTATTCAAAAGCAACCACTGGATTCCCTCTGGACCTTCGACCAGAGACTTCCCAACGTGACTACGTTTGACCCCTCCAGACCAACAGATGCGTCCTAAACCTGATTCATACAGGGACTCCACACGCCTACGATTGGGACTCCTGACGCATGCGATGCCACTGTAATTAAAATAAGAGTAACCTGGTCCTGATGATGGCCTAAACACTCCAACAGGCCGAAACGCCGTCGACTCTTACAGCGAAATTTCGGCGCTAGCTCTTCGAGGATACCCATCTTGACTCCACTTGTATATATTAACATTCATTGTTTGGGTATCTCTACTATGTAAATGTCACCACCAACTGTCTTTTTATCGTGCCCCTTTGTGTCGCTGTACATACTTCCTCACGTGTCACTTGCGTCGTCACCATTTGACGAGCACTTGTGCACAGTATCCCACAGGTTACATGTCATTTAATGTTACGCAGTGCTGTTCTTACACATGTCTAAATATATGAAGTTATTTATAACAAATATATACGACTACCAAAAATTGTATTTTGTTGAATTGTGTTTTGTCTCCTTGGTTTCTCCCTTTGCTCCCAGCAATTAATTGTGCTATCGATAAATTTGACCACTAACTGATACCCTTAGAGACATTGTTGTATGTTATAAATGCTCGCCCTGGTCTCTATAGGGTGTATGGGCTACCTCCTGTAGTCTGATATTGTTTGGATTGGAGTGAGGCAGATTGGAGTGGTTCGGATTAGAGTGGGGTGGCCTATTTTGGATTGGAGTGGGGTGCACTGGAGTGGGGCAGACTGGAGTGGTGCAGATTGCTTTGAATTGGGGTGCAGCAGATTGGAGTAGGATGGATTGGAGTGGGGCAGATTGGAGTGGATTGGAGTGGGGCAGATTGGAGTGGAGCGGACTGGAGTGGGGCAGATTGTTTCAGATTGGAGTGGGGCGGATTGAAGTGGGGCAGATTAGAGTGGGCCAGATTGTTTTGGATTGGAGTGAGGTGGATTGGGGTGGGGAAGATTGGGGTGGGGCGGATTGGGGTGGGGCAAATTGGAGAAAATGGGTAAGCAACAGGCGGGTTCCAAGACCTTTCTGGATACAAGAATGCCTCGCAAGTGAGACGTATACGCTAGTGCATGGTTTTGCAGGCTAGACCCTAAAAAAAGGGACAAAGGGGGGCATAGGACTGAAAGAAAAGCAATGCAGGGCTCTACTTTGGACTGAGGGAGCAGGAGCCAAGTCTGAGCAGGCCTCTTGAAAAAAGCACCAGTCAGGTTCCGAAATGGATGGCAGCCCTGTGCGTTCTACGAGGGAAATCGGTGTGTTTCAGACAGGATGGGCTGTTAATTGCCTGGCACTGCTAGGTGGTGTATGAAAGCGACTGGGAAGCATCACTATCAGGTAATATACATTTAAACTAAATAATGCATGCTAAACCTTTACCTGAATATTTAGAAGTGAGAGGCACAACCAGGTGTCATGCAATCAGAGCAGCTAGCTTATTGTCTGAAGTGAGGATACAACTGTAGTGTAATTGCTAAGGTGCATGAACTCTCCACGACCTGTATTCTCCCCTGCACAGAATGACTTCACATGCATTCTGAAATGATTTAACCCCTTCAAAGCGCAGGGCCTTTCTTTTCTGTACACTGTTTAAGACGCTCCCAGGGGGAATGCTCAATGCAAGCCATGGGCAGTCTGTCCGTACGTAGCCGCAGTGGCAGTGCCAGAGGTTGCAGGGGGCAGGATAGGGGTCTAGGGGTCGCAAGAGCGACCCCTGGCGACCCCCTAAATGACGTCCATAGGTGGTTTACGACTTTCAGGGGGGAAGGATGCCATTGGTGAATCGTTGATTTGGGTTTGTTTGCTGCACTGACAGTGGGGCATGGCAGAGACCATCACTTGCATGGCATTATATATTAGAGTCACAGGGGATGCTGCCACGGCTCACTTCCCTGAACCACCCACCTCAGCCTCCCATTGGCTGATGCTTTCAGCTCTGTGGGTCATGAATGCACACAAGCTCTTCCTACTTTGTCGGCCACGCCCCGCAAAGTAGCCTTGGTTAATCACACACTCACGACTCAGACAGATTGACAGTCCTGCTTATCCTCATTGCTACTACTGCTGTCGCCCAGATGGTCTGTAGGAAGAATGAGATTATGGTGAGAGTGTGCGTGTGCTGGAATGTAGCTTGTTGGACCTGCTGCCTGAACCTGCCATGTAACCATCACCATCTTGGTGTCCTGACAAGAAGGCCACCCCCCATCCCTCCCTATTTATTACCTGCCCAGAACCTCACACTGTAACAAGGATGAGGTGAATTTGATATTTTTGTTCACTGGGAACGTCAAGGTTTCAATGTTTGATGCTGGGTTCAGCCTGCATTTATACCACTTATGACCTTAATTGGATACTAAAATTACTTTCTTTAAATGTTTAGTTCAAGCTGATGGAAGCCTACGTTGACCTCTTGGTGTAAATTGCCAGGTTGGTTGAAGAAACAGTAGAGGCAAGAAGTAATCGGAAATAAAACGAATATCAATGCACAAAACACCAACGAGCTTAACATTGATTTATTCACCTAATTTTGAAGAGGTGTTTTTACTTCCCTCCCCCCATCCCACCCCCTCTTTTTTGATGCAGTGGGTGACCTCCATGTAATTCACCCAAGCCCAGTCCCTGTCTGATTTTTGTGCTTCTTTCTCACATATGGTTTTTGCCTTTAATCAACCTCTTCTGTGCCTCATATTTTAACTTTTTGCACTTCTCGCAATTTAGCAAGGAATACACAAATTCATTTTCCTAATTAAAGTTTTCCTACTTCTTGCAGAATATATTAAAACAAACACTTTTCTTTGATTCTTTTGATGTTTTTATTTCCCAGTCTTTATTTGTGAAATTTGAAGGCACACACCAATGGAAACAGAAACAGCTTATTTCCCACTCTTGCCCAGACCATACTATTATCTGTAAGACATTGGGCTTATTGTAATACTACTCAATGAACTGTGCCTCCCAATTACTTCACCTGTTGCAATGTGGCCTCGCGCTGCGTGGGGTGTGCTGCTCTCCTGTTGGTGGCACAACTGGCATGCACACAATCTGAGCCAAACATTCGAACACCGAGTATTGGAGAAGCATATCCTTTAAGCATTAGGTCATGGTCTGCTTTTCAGTGGCAGAGGAGTCACCAAACTGGAGGGAAATGTCTGTGGTGGGTGAAGCACTGGTCTTCAGAAAGGAGTTCAAGAAAAGTGCTAATACATGGACAGTACCAAAACATTAACACCAACGTTGCCAACAACATAAATCTATATATATACCTTTTCTGGAACTAGGGTTAAGATGGAGGGTTCTGCTTGTGCCTTGTGAGGTGGTTATGAGACTTTAGATATTCTGTCTGGTGCAGGGATTTGTCTGTAAGACTATTTTCTATTAAGGTTGGCAAGAGGAGCCTGCTGTCTTTTTCTTCGGTTCCAAACAGAGGGTCAGCTGGCCCAAAGGAAAAGGACCACTGTCTAAGGACAGGTGTGCATTGCAGGTACCAAGAAGTTGAAGACAGATATAGGATGGAAATCTCCACCCCCTGAGCTGCAAAGGGGCTTGGAGAGATTGAAGGTGTGTTTATGAGGGGATTGAGTAGCAAAGGCGGGATATGAAATGAAGTAGGTGATGGAATCAGTGACATAAACAAATGGCTTGGAGATGGTATTTATTTTTACCTTCTGGATTCTAGAACAGATACACTGTTGCAAACAGTGCTTTTACTCTGACAAACGAAGGGCAATTTAACATTGTGCAGGCATAACTCTTATTGGCTGAATGGAGATGCTATTAATATCTACACCTTACATTATTTCTAGAAATTAGTGAATTACAGAAATGAGTGGTATTTGTGACTTACTAGAAATAAAATCAGAACCGCAATCGACTCAACGGATAAGGAATGAGGGCAGTGTAATATCTTCCGACTGAAGTGTAGCTGTAAAAGGAATGTCACCCAACCCTACCCTTAGTATGCCTAAAATCAAAAGCATTACCTAGCAGGCCAACTACAGGCAAATACCCATAACCACCTGCATCACCTTGAGCTACTTGTAGTAGAATTTGTGAAACAGGTTAATTGTACCATTTTCCTCATACACAAGCTATTGCACATTTGTTTTTGTACTAAAGAAAGATCAAAACCTTCTACCTTATTGATGTTATGTTACCTCTCATAAGACAATCTAGTGTCATCTAAACAAACACAACCCCAATGATCCTTACATGGCAACATCTCTTCATTCTTGACAAGTAACACAAGTATACACAAGGCTTGATTAGTGAGGTGCTTATTTTTTGTATGAAAAGGAGGATGATAAATGTAACATATCTTGAACACTCCATTTGGCATTTTGAATATAATTTTGAATATCACATAATGTTTTTTGACTTGTGCAATGCCCCTTCCATTTTTCAGCGCTTTATGGAATACATTTTTTCTAATGTGTTGAATCAGTTTGTACTACTCTATTTAGATGATAGCTTGCTATTTTCTAAGACCATTTTTTACAGCATCAGGAACATGTGAGGTTAGTTTTATCAAGACTCCAGAACTTGAGAAGTGTGAATCTGAGAAGGAAGAGACTGAATATCTTGGATGTGTATTGAATGTTTTGGCCTTTCCATGGATCTATAGATGGTTTCAGACATTTTGGAATGGGGTTTGCCTACTAATGCTAAAGAATCTCAAAGCTTTCTTGGATTTGCTATAATAATAATAATTCTAAAGATCAATTTATTAGGAAATTTGCAGAGATATCCATTGATATTACTTATGCTCTGAAAAAGGAAAATATGAAAAGAGGTTTTTGCTGGGATCATCAAGCTGAAAGGGTGTTTAATATACTTAAAATTATATGTACTCAAACTCCAATTTTGTGTCATCCAGATGTCATCTAAGAAGTTTATTGTGGTAACAAATGCCTCTGAAAGACATGTAAGGGTGGTGTTGTTACAAAAACAAGAAGACGATGAAAACCCTGTCATTTACTTGTGTCTTGCTTTGTCAGAGACTGAATGGAATTATTCAGTTCAAGAATTAAAGCTTTTAGCCATGGAAATAGCTTGCTCATAAAGGAGACATCTTTTTATGGGTGCTCAAGCACATTTTGAAATTCAAATTGATCATCGGAATATGCAGTGTCTACAAAATCTTCAATGCAGGGATAGTTTACAAGCTAGATGGGCCCTTTTCTTTGCAGAGTACGATGTCACTTTCACCTGTACTCCTGCGTCAAGAAATCTCTTGGTTGGGGCCTTATGTCTTCGCTATCCTAAGTGATTTTTTTGAGTTGCCTTCAATTCTTGATTCACTGGAATATTATTCAAGTAAGCGTTCTTGGGAAAATATTTCTTCCTTTGATGCATGCCAGGAGCTCACTTGAGGCAGCAAGTGTGGGTTGGAAGAGTGTGCACTGACTACGCAGTCAGACAGCATGCCTTTGGACTTTGCACTTGTAGTGAACCTGCGTCTTCCCTGCCCATACCGCACTGCCATTTTCACAGCTGTTCTCACAAGGAAGGGTGCTCTACGGCTTATGTAGAACATCAGGTGGGAAGGGCAGCAGTTCAAGTGCAGAGATTTAAATCAGAGGAGAGATGTCAAACTCGGGGTCTTCTTTCCTTGCCTATTCAATGTCATGTGTAGGAAGAAAGGGGCATGGCTAAGCCTCATGGATGGCCCCTTCCAAGACGGTGGCACGTCCATAGACTACTGCCTGAATTGTTCAGGTCAAGATTGAGTTAAATCTTTTCCAATGATGTCAGTTCCTCTTTGAGCCACATCAATGGAGACATTGACGTGTGATGGATGCCTCATAAAGCATTTCTTTCCTTATTTTTAGCCATGTTGATAGCCCCCTTGCTACTATTTGTGCTCTTGATGTTTACTCCTTACAGCTAGATCCCCTTAGTATTTCTGCTGGAAGATCTTGCTTGGCTTTACTCTCTGCCATGTTGTTAATGGGGAGGTTGGTGTCTCGTTTATCTACTTCTGCATTAGACGTGATCTTCTATCAAGAACTACAAGATTGCTAAGGAGTGTTTTCTTCCCTTTGTGGCTTTTTCCTCATAACTGGGACCCTCCTACTGAGACGCTTCACACCTTTCACATGTACTACTAAGTGCAGGTTGGCATCATGGATACTGAGAGGAGTCACCCTTTCCTGGGGCAATCAAGAAGGAAACTTGACAGACCTTCACAGTGTCCCAGCGCTTGACTATATGTCAAATACTTTCACGTAGAGGTGTAGTTCTAATAGTGCACTGCATTCCTTTGTCCAATCATTGGGTGTATATACTCAAACACATTTTTATTACTTAATCGGTGCTCATGACCTCCTGCCATTAGCTTTCAGTCACAAAGTAAGCTAAGTTCAACACTGCATTCCTAGTTGTTACCACATATGACCGCTCATCACTCATAATTATTTGGTCAGGGAACAAAAGATAGACAGTTCTAACCTTCGTGCCTTCATGAATGTGTTCTGTTCTATACTGGAGCTTTAACCCCGAATCTCCCAGTCAAGCAGTTTGCCCTACATTTTGCAAAATGTTCATGAGTTTTTGGTAAGCTTGTATTGTAAAACACCTACGCTATAGACAAGATTTCCAATATTGCACAGCCCTTGCATGTGCTAAAACAATCTTTTCTGAGACAGAGGATTGCATCAATGCCGACCAAAAGGCTTGGATGTAAATGCTGTAATCTGCACCCACATTATGCACATCTGGGACAACATTTCACCCCAGGCTTGTATAGGTGCATCAACAAAAATCACACATGCCACATCAAAAGTGAAGATGGCAGGTGCGTTTATGATATTTCAATGAATGGTAGGATGCACACCAACACTTATCAAGAGTTCCATTGAATGCTCGTAGGCGAAATTGTAGTGTGCAGGCTCGCCACGTGCTCTGCCCATAACTAGCTGGTGCGCATTGTGTGCGCCATAGCCAAGCCACACTGAGCAGCACAGTCAACAAATATGCAATCCATGTAATTTGTGTAATCCAAGGCATTCAGTCTTTTATTCAAATTTCGTCAAAAGTTTTTCCAAAGTTTATGCAGAAGCAACATGATTCCAATCTTCCAATGTGAAAGAAATGCCCATCCAGGCTTGCTTCTAAAACATGTTGGGGTGCATTTCGTTTGAGGTAGCCTCGATGTTAAACACCCAATGCATTTCAGGCTGAAATCTTTTCATGAGGGGTAACTATAATATAAACATAAATCTATCAGTGCCCTTCAATGACCTACAAGCATAGATAAACAGTTGAGCACCTTATTAACATGTGATACATAAAGGTTAATGCACAGAAACCATCACCGAAGTGAGCTCCTAAAACAAAGGGAACTATAACAAATATATCCTCGATACTGACAAAAACGGGAGAAAAAGTAAAAGATAAAGTAAAAAAAATTGCCCCATGTCGAAACAATTACGTGTGGAACAAACCCAAACAAGAAACTCAACGAAAATGAAACAGACGAAAAGCTTACAATTTCTCTCAAGTATACTCCAAAACTGTTGTAATGCAGTCGCGGCTCCTGGAGGGAGTGCTGCGGGCGGTGGGGGAGGGGCAGGGTGGGGGATAGTAAACTCCGGCATACGGCCGAACGGAGGTAAGTACATAAATAAATAAAACGAATTACATTGCGCGCGCCGCATCGCCAAATAAAACAAATTACATTGCGCGCGCCACATCGCCAAATGGCGAGCTTCCAAAGGTCAACTAAACATTCACCAAGCAGATTTAACATTATTAAGCTCTGCATGAGTAGCACAGTTGAAAGCAATCCATGCCGTAAAGTGAAACAAAAACACGTGACCCAAAACCAATCCCCCCCCAAAATAATGAAAAAATATGTAAACCCCGATGTGTAATCATGCCTTGCACAACACGCAGACACCAGAAACCAATGCGCAAAAATACAAACTATGTATAATAAGACATATAAAGAGCAATAATTGATGGTTGGTTATTATTCTATTCAAACTAAAATTAGCGAAATAAAACCCAGTACTTAGAGCACCTCAACAAGTGCACGCAGAATCACGTATAATACACAGTATTTGATTACACAGTTTAAACATTTGTGTTGCTCATATTCTAAACACTAACTAAAATTTAAAAAAACAGTGCTCAATATGTGCTACATTATTGAAAAACATACAAAAGGGTCCTTTTATGATACCACGTTGACTTTCTGAAAACGTTGTCACATATGTGTCGCATAGCAATTCCATCCTCTTTCTTAACAATTCTTTGAATGGTCAGTGCATAAACCCTCACAGTCTTATAGTATGGTTTGCACAACCCTGAAAAGAAAAAAAAAATCTTCTAGATTTTCTTATGATGTTGCTTCGTCAATGCCCTATGAAACCCTGGGTAAAGGGAATTACCATCTTTCAAAATAGCTTGACCTGAGTATTCCGCACATGTATTCATGATCTTTGTGCAAGATCTTGCCCGTGGAGATGAGCAGGCATTTGGTCATCTTCCAGCTCAGCCTTATGATTTTTCCATAAACGGTCTCAAGTGTCAAGGCTCCTTTTACATCTGAAAAGAGCACAGACTTTAGCACCTCATACCCAGGGGCGGCTCCTCCATTAGGGTGGAGGAGCGTCCCCCCACTGCTTTCTCGCAGTGCGAGAAGCAGAAACATAAAATTGTATTTTAAATTCCATTTTATGTTGCTGCTTCTCACGCTGCGAGAAAGCAGAACGGTATGCCTGGTTGGGGGCAGGTGGGAGGGTATGCCTGGTTGGGGGCGGGCGGGTAGGGGAGGAGTGGCTTGCCCACTGTTGTTGGCCCTGACTGTTTGGTCGGCCCTCTGGGTCCGACCAAACCAGTCATGCGTACTCTACATTTTCTCTATGTAGGCTGCATGCAACCTACATAGAGAAAATGGCCTCTCTACAGGCACCCAGCTGGCCGCCGTCCGCACCAATCACAGCGCTGCCATTGCAGCGTTGTGATTGGCTTAGGGGAGGGGAGGGAGGATGCCTGCTTCCTGTTCTCCTGAAGCAGCAGGAAAACGTGGGACCCGGCCAGCAGCGGAGGCGGCGCGGGACCTGGTGAGGTAAGTTTGATTTTTTATTTGTAAATTAATCCCCCCCCACATGAACCCTTGCATGACCCAAAACCCGCGCCTCCACCCACGAGTCATGCGAGCCGCAACTGCTCATACCAAGGAGGTAGAAGAGAGATTGAGTGGCATTCTTCTAAAATTGTATATCCCCTCCTTAATGTGGTGAAAGGTTATAAACCAGGCGTAAAATTACCTGGTGGTAAGTGGATCTAGGCTCTAATGATGTAAAATGCATGCCCAACAAAGGTTTGACGAGAGTTTTTATTTGTACTTTATGTAATCGATGAAAAGGCAGCCATTTAGACCACAAAAATCCACAAAGTGCCTAAAGTAATTTTTTCTTCTTACAAGCAGTAACAGTTGGTGATAGCCACAAATATGACTAAAAGGGTTATATAATGCTTTTTTCTCATACCACATGGAGACTCTCAATCTTCCCTGTGTGTGTGTGTACATTCATCAGACTAACACTCACTGTGTGGAAAACAAAAATATGATGGGTAGAATGCTGCTTTAATTAATCTCAGATGCAGGTAATTACTCCGAACACATTCAAAGCCATCATTTTGAGCTCACCGTGCTACTCCAGATAAAGACCAACCATGTGCAAATCATTCTTGGTCCTGATCCAGTAAGAGCAGTCCAGCCAGAACTTCTAGGCAACGTCCCCTCACTATGTGCCTGATAGGGGTTACATTTAATTTCACATGTTTTGCACAGATCTTATTGAAATGCATCATTCTTGCAAGGGCATTCTTTTGTGTCTTTGTGTTGTTTCCTGCACTTTGCTGTCTTCTACAACAGAAGAGACTTGTTCAGGGTTTGATCAGGCGTGGCCGGCACACGTAAGAGCGCGGGGCAGGGCAGGGGCAGGGTGGGGGGGAAGTCAACAGATGGCAGGATAGGTAAAATTAAATAAAAAAATAATAAAACCACTTACCTTGCGCTCGCCGCATCGCCAATGGTTTTATTTATTCTTTTATTTAATTTTACCTATCCCGTTGACTGTCAACGTCCCCCCACCCCGCCCCAGCGCTCTTACCTGTGCCGGCCGCGCCTGGGATTATGGGATGTATCTAGTTTGTTGCGTGAAGTTATTTGTGCATTCCAATCTCAAAAAACAGTGCCCATTCGTTGTGTATATTCACTGTATATATTTTAATTCCATTAAATGATCAAGACTTAGTTTTGGGAGATGATTTGATTCTGATTCCCCTTTCCTTGAGGCTGTATGTGTTTTTAGGTCTCGCCTAGCGTCGCAGCGCATGCGCTGCTAGCTCTTTAGGTCTCGCCTAGCGTCGCAGCGCATGCGCTGCTAGCTCTGCAAGATCTATTGTCGGCGGGTTGCTTTCGGAAGTGGAGTCGAAGCTCCGCCCATGCTTTTCATTGGCGCGCGTCACACTTTATGTTAAACGCTCACTTTTGATTTGGAGTGAGGCTTGTTTGTTCCCTCCCTGTCTCCTTTTCAGCTCGCCCACCCGGACTGGATATTTTGCTCGCGAACGGCGTCTCTTTTGCTCGCGCATGGCGTCTCTTCCGCCTTGCTGCACGTTCGCAGACAGTAAACCCTGGACGGTGGCAAGACATGCAATCTCATGACGTGTTCTGAATATCACTGTTTGAAGTGCTGTCCTCGCATATTGTATGCTACACCCTTGTCATGTTTTATCGCTTATTTTCTTCTGTTACGTAGTGCTTGTTGCTATGTTATGTTACATTTTTGGCATTCCTAAAGCGCGCAGCCTGAGAGTAGGGACTCGAGGCGCTTTAGCCTGGAAGGTTTAGTACCAGAATATGGAGTTTTAATGAACGATCATGTTACTAAAATATCGCAGCCAGATCATTTAAAATGTTGTGTCCAGAATCTGGATCGCCGATATATCACAGTTTGCTAGTCGATGTTCCGCACACAATATTGTTGCAGCGTGATGTTTTCGTGCTGTGACGTGCAGCCCTCTGGTTACTGTTCTCTTGCACTAGTTCTGGCTGGTGTTTTACGTTGTGCTTCTGGTGTGCCTCTTGGTTTTGCATCGGTGGCTTGTTCACGGAGCTGCAGTGTGTGATGTTGGTGTTGGGAAGGTGTGGCCCTGGGCTTTGCTGGTTGTGTAGACACACACACCCCAAACCGGTCAGATGTCCGTTCCTGGCAGGTGGCAGTACTCTGGGTGCACTGCCGGTGTCTGCATGCGTTGGATGAGTTGTGTTACACGTGTGTGTGTGGTTCTGTGTCTTTGAGATGGATGTGTGTGGTGTTGTGCCTAATGAGTTGTTTTGTTTGTGAGTCACTTGCCTCCACAGCGGTTGCTGGGGTGGGCGTGCCGCGTGCCTGAATGACGTGTTGAATTTATATTGAATACGATTCAGAATGTTCTGTCAAGAATTGATTGTATATTTTTGTCTTGTGTCACGCTGTTCTCTGGCTTTAAGTTATAGAGATAAATAGTGTGCCACGTTGTGTTTCTGTGTTGCTTAATTCGGTAAACGACTTCACAACTGTTCCTATAGAGCTGTGCTTGGTATGAGGTGTGCTGGCTAGTATGCTGTGGGTAGGTGTGTGCAGAATATGTGTGATTTGCTTTTGTGTGATCATGCAAACTTTGGGGGGGAACGACGTGAAATTACGCGTAATTGCCAAGATCCGTCATTTCGCCCTATATTTTAGTGTAAAAACTGCAAGTGGCGCGAGCATCATCTCCTCGTGTTCTGGCCCTTCCTGTTATTCCCACGCTCTCCAGGTACCATTTTGCTGTGAACGCGTAATAACGCACCGTGGCGTGATTCAGGTAATTTTGCATAACAAGGTTAGCACAAAGTCCCCCTGTTACACATGGGACGCTAGTGTGATTTAAATGTAGTCACCAGAGGCTGCAGATGTGTGGGTGTTTCTGTGGGGCAAGTGCTGGGAGCCGCAACGGCCTTTTATATGAGAGTTCCTGTCTGCATTGGGCGCATTATTGCACTTCCCTGTCATTTTCGAGGTGTTTGGCTCTTGTGGGCGAGGTTGTGGTAAGATTAGAGGAGCCGACCTTCGCGCTGACAAAACCGGTTCGAGCCTCACGGCTCAACATCCTGTGATTCAAAAATGAATATACCCGGCCTTGTGTAATGTAACTGGTGCTCATGTAAAGCGCTCTAAGTTTGCGTTATATAAAACTGAAAAATAAGTCTCTTTGAAGTTATATCAAAGGCAGTGACGGGTTGTATTATTGCAGAGTTGAGGTTTTTTGGTTTTCACCCCGAGTGTAACAAGCATTTGCAATACAATAGGTCTCGCTTTTGTGAAATTTTAAGCTATTGGCATTCTAATTGACAATGCCTTTTATTTATCTGTTTTTAAAACCAACACATAGATAAAAGGTTCGTCATTTACAATGCCAGTAGCTCAAAGTCTCGCAAATGCGAGACCTATTACATTGCAAATGCTTGTTTTATAATGAGTGTAAAATGATGTTGAACAAAAATCTGCCAACAACCTTTCTGGGCCTGTAAAAAGCCTTCTGCTGTAGCTTTTGTAAACCATTATGTTATTTTTGCATCTAAAAAGCACGTGTCCCTAAATAAGTTTGGGACTCTTACCGTACTGCGTCTACAAACTGTCTCATGTGCTTGCATTGCCTGTATTTTAAGACAACACATTACATTAGCAGATGTGTAGCGCAGATGTTGAAACACTGCTCCAAATTTGAAACATCACCGTTTCTGTTTCACATTGGTGAAATTCAGGTGCGTTAATATGGACTCCACTCCTGCTAAAGAACTTTCTCTCTGCTGTGTTTATATATGAACATGTCTATGCATCCGGGAAATCCCAGTCGTTTTGCCCAATCAACCAAACGTTCTGTAATTTTGGTAATAGCAATCATTAGTTCCATTGTTAGAGTTTTACAATTTAAAATGTTATAATGTCCCCTTTGCTCTCTTACTATCACAATGTATGATAATTTACTGTTGTATCAAGTTGTTTGTGAACTCTCCATGACTACACTGCTTCAAAGTGTCTTGTAATAGTACAACTGCCCTCAAACCAGCTTGCATGGGTAAATACTTGGGCCACTAATCCCCAGGGCACAGTTTCTTCCTGCAAGAATCCCATGTGTCTTAGTGATACAAAGGAGGTTAGAAGTGCCTAACACTCAATGGATATGCTTGCTCCTGAAACTGAGGGTAATGAGATGCGAGCAACAGAAAGAGGGAGGAAGGGTGGATGGTATTTTGTTTATCCTGATAAAACGTCATGACCAGGATGAACTGTAAGTGCTGTGGATCTAGTTGAAATAGAAGGAACTGAAAGAACTAAATACTTTTTTTTTTGTTTAAGTTTGGTGATGGGCAGTGTGAGAAATGTGGATCTTGGTTGAGGAGGGTGAAATCCTACTCAAGCAAGACCCACAATCCTTGTCAGAGTGAACCACAAAAAGTCACTAAATTAACTTGTGCTTAACCCTCTGGTAGCTTAGCAAAAATAACAGTCAGGCTTAACATAGAGGCAATGTGTAAAGTATTTATGCAGCACTTAAACAGTAATAAAATTAAAACACAACACAAGAAAAAACCCACACCAATTTAGAACAAGCATTTGTAATGCAATTGGTCTGGCATTTGTTACAGTTAGAGCTATTGGCGTTGTAAATGATATCGTTTTTTTTTTACTAGATGAGTCTAGAGGACTAAGAATGAGGAATTAACACTGGGACGAGAGACACAGCTGCAGCACTGCCTAGAGGACTTAGAATGAGAAATTACCGCTGGGACTACAGAAGCCGCTGCAGCACTGTCTAGAGGACTTAGAATGAGGAATTACCAATGAGTCCAGAGAAGCAGCTAGCAGTACTGTCTGGGGGACTTAGAGTGAGGAATTACTGACAGGACCAAAGAAGCAGCTGCAGCTTTGCCTATAGGTCTTAAAATGTGGGAATTACTGACTAGACCAGAGAAGCAGCTGCACTACTGTTCATAGAACTTAGAATGAAGAATTACTGATGAGAACCAGAGAAGCAGCTAGCAGCACTGTCTAGCGGACTTAGAATGAGGCATTACCGACGGGACCAGAGAAGTAGCTAGCAGCACTGCCTAGAGGACTGAGCATGAGGAACAGAGACACCACTGCAGCACTGCCTAGAGGACTTAAAATGTGGGAATTACCAACAGGACCAGAGAAGTAGCTGCAGCACTGTCTAGAGGACTTAGAATGAGGAATTACAGGTGAGAACAGAGAAGTAGCTAGCAGCACTGTCTAGAGGACTTAGAATGAGGAATTACCGATGGGCCAGAGTAGCAGCTAGCAGCACTGTCCAGAGGACTTAGAATGAAGAATTACAAATGGGATCAGACAGAGAAGGAGCTAGCAGCACTGCCTAGAAGACTAGGAATGAGGAATTAAAACTGTGACCATAGACACAGTTGCAGCACTGCCGAGAGGACTTAGAATGAGGAATTACCGACGGGACCAGGGTAGTGCTAGCAGCACTATCTAGAAGACTAAGGATGAGGAATTACCACTGAGACCAGAGAGGCAGCTGCAGCACTGTCTAGAGGGCTAAGAATGAGGAATTAACACTGTGACCGGTGACACAGCTGCAGCACTGCAGAGAGGACTTAGAATGAGGAATTACTGAGGGGACCAGAGTAGCAGCTGGCAGCACTGTCTAGAGTACTTAGAATGAGGAATTACCACTGGGGCCAGAGAAGCAGCTGCAGGACTGTCTAGAGGACTAAGAATGAGGAATTACCACTGGGAACAGAGATGCTGCTAGCAGCACTGCTTAGAGGACTTAGAATGGGGGAGGTACTGATGGGACCAGAGAAGCAGCTAGCAGCACTGACTAGAGGACTAAGAATGACGAATTACCACTGGGAAGAGAGACACATCTGCAGCACTGCCTAGAGGACTTGGAATGAGGAATTACCACTTGGACCAGAGAAGCAGCTGCAGCACTGTCTAGAGGACTTAGAATGAAGAATTACCGATGAGACCAGAGAAGCAGATAGCAGCACTGTCTAAAGGACTGAGAATGAGTTGCTGCAACGAACGTCCTGGGCCCGGTTGATGACAGCCAAAAAGACACGCTCCTAGCTGCCCGTACTACACAAGTGGGGCCCGGGGCCGGTGGGAGGCCTGAGCCCAGGTGACTGCCGTATTGAGTCTGCATCTTGCTGATGAAAGAGGGGGTACTCTGGAGTTGCCCCCAGGTCCTCTCTTCCCATGACCTACATCCACTTGGACTGGCCTACAGATCCCTCTGATGTGACACCTATTTCGTGCTGCTGTCTGATTGCAGAGGGGAACTATCACTGCTACCGGGCAATCCCCACTTGCCATGAGACACCCTCAGCCCCCCAATTCTAGTGGCACCTGCACCACTCTGTGGGATAGAATGACATGGGGCAACACCCCAGAAGTGTGTAGTGGAAGACATAGGTGAAGTGGAAGGGGGGGAGTGAGACAGGAAAGCTGACAGGCCGTGGGTGTGCCTCACTCTGCCACCTGGCAGGCAGTGGTGAGTACTTCACCTCCACCATGCATAAGTGCCCCCCTGTTCGCCCTGACTGGATCAACTGGAGCGTGCAGTAGTATTTGGCCCCACTTTGGAGATGACTGGTGGTAGGGGACCCCAACCTGTCCATCAAGCGAAGCTCGATAATTCACGCAACCAAGAGACACAATGGCTGCGTCGCAGGTGGAGGAGCAGCATTCAACTCAAACTCATATCACCCCGGCCGAAGACCCTCCCACTCTCGTCAACATAATGGCGGCAATACAGGACATACGCACTGCACTTGAAGCTAAAATTGACTCAGTCTCCATAGATGGTGGACTGGTACGCGCTGACCACCGAAAAATGGGAGTCCGGGTAAAGGAGGCTGAAGAAGCTATCACCGCCCTGAAAAGCGGAGACTACAGTTCTGTAGCGCCAAGTCAAGGAGTTAAGTGCGACCTCACAGATAATGGAAGCCAAACTGGAAGACTTTGAGGGGTGCTACCGGCGTAACAATACCAGAATAGTAGGGGGCCAGAATGCTTCAAAGGACCGACGGTCAATCTCTTTGTTGAAGACCTGGTGCTCAAACAGCTACAACCCTGAGGTCTTTCTAAATATTTTTTAGTACAATGGGTGCACAGAGTACCAGGCACCCCCCTAAAGTCAGGAGCTCCCCACTCCCTATTCTCACTCACATTTTCAACAATCGTGACCAGGACGTTATCCTTCATACTGCTCGAGCTGCACCCCGATCAAGTGTGACAGTGCCACGATCACTTTCTTCCCCGATTTTACACTTCGAATGCCATGAATGCTCCAATCCTTTCTGGAAGCTAAAAAGGAGCTGAGACAGCGTGACATCAAGTACTCCATGATCTTTCCAGGAAAGCTGAGGGTGGTGGCGGATGGCAAGACCTGTTATTTCACCAGCCCAGTAGAGGTCTGAGAGTAGCTGGAGGATTGGAGAATGATGGGACAAACTCAACAAGCACGTGCCACCTCTAATCTAGACATCCACACACACTACTCCCCTTGGTGTGTTTACAAACTCAACAAGACCTGCGGTCACAGGGACAGCACGATGATGGAGAGGCCACGCAGGGGCTGGGACAATGAACCGTCTATCGGCACTTGAGTGAGTGATGGAGACGCCTCCTCTTCGTGGAGGTTCCCCACCCACCAACCAAAACTTTAGCTGATGCCAGTGTGGGCAGGGGGTCTGGTGTATTTTTTCCGATGGCACCAAGCACCATTGAACTGCCATAGAGCACCGCCCAATAACTCCTGAGTACTATTGGTAACAGACTCTTGGGGTGGCAAGAGCCGGAGCTCCTTCCATGTTCATGATTTCTGTGGCGACACAATGATTTTTCTTTTCTAGGGGTGGGTGAGGTGGCCCGGCAGCAATTCCCACATCCTCCTTTAGTTTGTATTATCTTTTGGGGTAATATGCGCTTTGCACAGTTGTGGAGGTGGGCAGTTTTAGGTCTGTCATGCAGGGAGGCAGAGGGGATGATGTTCTGGATTGGATTAACAGTTCACTAAGTTGTTTTCTTGTATGTGTTCTCAGTTTAATGGTGACCGGTCTTCATAACCAGGTTGGTAAACTGCCCTACTGGGCCCTGTGCCCTTTACCTTTCTGCTCCGCTCAGGGTGGGAACCTGAGTGTCGGCCACAATCCTACTTCCAGTGTCTCACAAACAATTGTTGTGGCCCTCGCTGCGTTGTCTGTGCTTGTTTGACGCCCCACAGGTGTCTTCACAACAGATGCTCACAGTCTTTCCCTTTAATGGTCCCCCATGGCTGCTGAGGTAAACACTTCCAGTTGCAGGGTACTATCCTGGAATGTCAATGGCCAAGGCGATAAAATTAAATGTGGAATGGTTTTGCAGTACTTTAAATGCCTTTCACCAGAGGTAGATATGTTGCAAAAAACGCACCTTCATGGGAACTCCTCCCGTGCCTTAGACAGATGGGGATACAAAATGGTTGGCCATGCAGGATTTGCGAGGAGGTCCCGGGGGTTGGCATACTCCTGCGTAAATCGATCCCTGATTATTGTGCAACAGACTTGGCCAGATCTACATGGGCGATACATTGCATTGACAGGACAATGGGAGTACAAGACCCTCAATATCATTTCCCTCTACATCCCTGCCAAGATTCACGACGTGTCCTTCGCGGACTAGGGCACATTCCTCCTTCAACTCCCTGATAGTGGTCTACTACTGGTGGGAGCCTTTAACCACACAGTTAGTGAGGTGACATATTGATGGCCCCCTTGACCCAAGAGAACAACCCGCCTCCTGCTAGCCGACTTTATGTCAGCGTTTGGACTGGCAGACACTTGGCCCACTTTCCACCCCACAATGTAACAATACACTCACCTGTCAGGAGCACACAAGAGTGTATTATGGATTGACTACATACTTACCCTGACTAAAGATCTTCCCTGTATCTGCTTGGCACAGCACCTCTCCAGGGGCATTTCTGACCACTCCCCAGTGTGCGCTACTTACGGCTACTCCCAGGCCGTGGTGGTGGACGCAGGGTGATACTCACCCCCTGGTACCTGAAAGTACTCCATATCCGTGAGACAATCCGAGAAGCCACAGAGCATTATTTCCTGGAAAACATGGGTTCAGTAGAATCCGCTTAGACGCTGTGGGAAGCCTACAAAGCCGTTATTAGGGGTCAGGGAATAGAGCTCATAATGGGCCATAAAAAAGAAAACGAGCCCAACTGGAACAACTTGAGAAAGAAATCAGCCAGCTTGAAGCCCGACAAGTGCTAGATGACTAGGGCATACTCTGTCGCTCAAACAAATGGAATTCAGGTATGTTGCAGCAGATGCCACCAAAGACTATTATCGAGCCTCTTAGATTCGCTTATATGAGGTCAGAGACAGGGCCGGCAAACTACTAGTGTGGCTGGACAGGACGGAGGCATCCTACAGATGGGTCCTAGAGATCTGTGATGGCGGTGGAAACCAGATTAGAGACCGTCAAGGTATTGCGGACATGTTTTAACATTATTACACGCTACTCTATTCCCCAGCACAAGCGGCTACGATTGAGTAGTCCTATAAACGTCTTGCAGATATCCAAATGCCGAAACTCTCCCAGGATGATAGACAGGCCCTCGAAGAGGACTTGACAGGGGAAGAGGTGGCGCAAGCGATCCGTAATCTAGCTTTGGACAAGGCGCGGGGCCCCAATGGGATTGCAATAGACCTTTACAAGTTGACAGCTGACAGTATTGCCCGCCCCTCCTGCTCATGTTTCTCGAAAGCCTTGATGTCGGCCAACTTTCTCAGGACCAGAGCCTAGCGAGCATAGTGGTTAACCCCAAAGAGAATAAACCCGCCTGACGACTGTGCCTCCTATAGGCCTATATCACTGCTAAATGTAGAAGTTAAAATTCTCGCAAAACTATTAGCCATGCGATTGGTTGGGGTGATCAGATCCCTGGTTCATCCCGATTAATCCAGATTTATGCCAGGTAGAAACACAGTGATCAATCTGCGGAGGGTGCATGGGGTACTGGGACGTGCGTTCGAGATCCGCAAAGACGCACTAGTGCAGTTCTTGGACGCACGAATGGCATTCATTAGCAATGCGAGTGGCCCTTTATGCACGCAGTCCTAGAAAAGATGAGCAATGGCCCCCGCTTTTTCTCCTGGATTCGGTTGTTGTATTGGGGTCCTCTAGTCAAGTGATAGTGAATGGCAACACATCAGCACCATTTCCTCTTCGGAGGGGCACCAGGCAAGATTGTCCACGCTCCCCCCTGATCTTTGCTCTGATATTGGAACCACTGGCAGCTTGGTTCCATAGTCACCCCATGGTCATGGGACTGATATGGACCGCAGATTGGGAGGACCGAATCTTGATCTATGCCGATGTTATCCTGCTGTACATAGCCGGTTCCCCCCGCAACACTTGACAGAGTCCTACGTATATTCACTGTCTACCTCTGGTTACACTATCAATTAGAATAAATCACTGATCTATGTCCTTCTTGGGGAGCCCCCGGTACTCCCTGACAACTGTGGTGCAGGGGTGGTCACGGAGGGATTCCGCTACTTGGTCGTCTTTATAACGAGAGATCTGGATGCACTCTATACACATAACCTTGAACCCCCATTGCTGCGTTTGCGGAGAGACGTGAAGCACTGGAAAACTCTGCCTCTCTCCTTGTTAGGAAAGGTGGCTCTCTTCAAGATGATGGCCCTCCCACAATTTCTATATGCAATTCAAAACACGGAACCTACCCAATACCACAGTCTTATTTCCGTGCCATAGATTGCGAGGCCCGTAAGCTTCTTTGGGATGGTGGTCCCCCTCTCATAGCGCTCCAGAAACTGACAAGGGGTTGGTACGATGGGGGAATAGTCTTTCCTGATGTGCGCATATACTACTGGGTGCCCCAGCTAATTGTCACCAATCACTGGGTGCACCACCTGGGCCTACATAATGGTGAGGAGAAACTTGCAACCAGGGGGCTACCAGCGAGCTCTCTATGTGGGGCGACCTGTACATCCCTTTTTGACCCAACAGCCGTCATTATCTCCCTGTGGCACGTGGCGTCGGTGGCCATGGGCTGGGGGGGGAAGATCACACAAGCTACACCCCTGTGGGATACAGCACGTCTTGGAACCCTGTCTCTCCAGTGAGGGTTTGACAAATGGGATCTTATAAGCCTGTGCCGAGTGGGAGATTCATAGAAAAATGGCAGGGTGCTCCCCTACACTGAACTGAAAAACAACTATCAGTTGGCACCCACGGTGGCATATAGGTATCTGCAGGTGCGCCACGCCCTGTATAAAGCAATCCCCGGGGAGAGGTCCTTCCTGAGTCCTCCCCTCTCGAGGACAGATTACTCAACGAATGCTTACCCAAAAGGGTGATATCCTTCACATATCAAAAATTGTTAAACAACTCCCCCGACACTCCGATCCGACTGCTTAAGACTTTGGAGAGAGATTTGGGTGGTATGGAGGAGGATGAGCGGCCCAAGGCTTTGACTTCCCTGCGTGAAGCAGCCATACCCTCGCGCTTCCATCTCGTACAGCTCAAGATCCTTCATAGGAGTTAATATGCAGCCACAACACTACTGAAAATGGGCAAAGTGGATGAGGCACTCTGCCCCAAGTGGTGTGGACATATGGGTACATTCTACCATATGATATGGGACTGTCCAGTGCTGCAGCTGTATTGGGCGGCAGTGGTGGTCTGCACAACGAGTGTGTGTGGCGGTAGACTAGAACCCGAGGTGAAGTGGTATCTCCTAAATATTTGGGTTGAAATAGATCTCACCTGTATGGAAGGCCCCTGGGTCACTCTGGGACTGAGGGTGGCCAAATAAAACATAGCAAGACTTTGGGCAGCCGCCAATGCACCACAGTTAGCAGACTGGAAGAGGGATATAGACTGGTGCATGCAGGTAGAGAAGGCAGTCTTTGAAAGTAGAGGCTGTTTGCACAAATGGACTGAGATGTGGGGGAAATGGAACGATTATCGGGGATGACAATATACTCCTGTATTGCGTGCCACTCAAACTGCTTGGGATCATGAGGGGCTAGACAAGGCTTGTAAACTTGAGATTCGCTGTGGGTGGGGCGGGGGCAGGGCGGTGTGAAATTTTCCATAGATATGTATTGCACAGTGCCACCGTACTGTTTGTCATTATGCTTGCATTTAATGTCACCTGACTTTCTTGTTGATTTACATGCCAATAAAAAGAATTTTTTAAAAAGTCCTTTGTTCTCCACCTCCCTCTGGTAATCCCCCAACCCAGAAGTGATGTGTCCATCACCACTATCAGTTCTGGGTGTGTAAGGGAGAGTGGCCTGCCACAGGACAGATTGTAGTCAGTCAGCTACCACTGCAGATCTCCAGCAGCTCCTCCGAGACTTAGATGGTGCCAGAAAGGTGGCCTTGATCCTAAACCCACTGGGACTTAGGGTTTTTATATACGGCTTACATGTGCTATCTGGCTTAGTTAAGAAGGCGAACACATGAGACTGAGAGGGCAAGAAGCCTCCTGGCCACCTTCTTTTGGATCTAGGATCAAGCTTGAAAGATCAATCAATCAATCAATCAATCATGTCACTTATAAAGCGCACTACATACCCGAGAGGGTCTCAAGGCGCTGGGGGAAGAGGAGGGTGGTGCTGCTACTGATCGAAGAGCCAGGTCTTGAGGAGTCTTCTGAAGGCCAGTAGGTCTTGGGTCTGTCGGAGGTTGGTGGGGAGGGTGTTCCAGGTCTTGGCGGCGAGGTGGGAGAAGGATCTGCCGCCGGCGGTCGTTCTCCGGATGCGGGGGACTGTGGCGAGGGCGAGGCTGGTCGAGCGGAGCTGGCGGGTGGGGGTGTAGAAGCTGAGTCGTCTGTTGAGGTAGGCTGGTCCGTAGTTGTGGGGTGCTTTGTGTGCGTGGGTGAGGAGCTTGAAGGTTATCCTCTTGTTGACAGGGAGCCAGTGCAGGTCTCTCAGGTGGGGTGTGATGTGGCTGCGTCGGGGGATGTCGAGGATAAGACGTGCAGAGGCGTTCTGGATGCGTTGCAGCCGTCTCAGGAGCTTAGCCGTCGTTCCTGCGTAGAGGGCGTTTCCGTAGTCCAGCCTGCTGGTGACGAGGGCCTGGGCGACTGTTTTTCTTGTTTCTGTGGGGATCCACTTGAAGATCCTGCGGAGCATTCGGAGGATGTTGAAGCAGGATGAGGAAACGGCGTTGACCTGCTTAGTCATGGAGAGGGTGGGGTCGAGGATGACCCCTAGGTTGCGTACGTGGTCGGTGGGTGGCGGGGCTGTTCCCAGTGATCCCATTTGTCAAACCCTCCCAGAGATCAGGTCACAGCCTGACTGTTGTGGACTTATTGCTATGAGAGAAGAGCCCTAAACACACCCATGTCCAAGATCACCTGATTTTATGGAAGCCTCTACAAGGGAATCAGGTGGGAGTGAGACTCATTTATAGTAAAACCTAATGGTATCAATAGATCCTTTATCGTCAGGTGGTGGTCCACAGCTGTCTCTTGCAACCTGCCTTCAGCAGTCAATCACCAAGGTAGAGGAATACAACCTCCGAAGATGGGCAGCAACCACCGCCATCACCTGAGGAGCCGTGGTGAGGGAAAGTGAAAATGCTTCTGGCCCACCTTGAAGCACAAGTAACTCCTGGGGGACCGCGGTACTGGCATATGAAAACAGGCGTCTTGCAAGTCCAAGGACTCCTCCCAGTCTCCCAGTTTCAGAGTAGACAGGATCTGGGCAGATGTGAGCATTTTTAATTTGTCCTTCCACAGGAAGGCAGTCATAGGGCCTGGGTAGGTCTGAGGCCCCCATCCTCCTGTGCGGCGAGGAACTAGTTTGAGGACCAACCACTGTCATTCTGAGAGTCTGGTACGTACCCTCTTTATGGCATCATTGAGAGAAATAGGCTAACCTCCTGTATCAGGATGGATAAACAGGCTGCTCAGATTCATTCTGGTGTGACAGGAATATTGGGTGGGAAGGAGAGAAAATGTAGGGAATTTTTTTTAACAATTTGCAAGACCCATTTGCCAGAAGTAGTGTATTGCCAATCTGGGAGGAAGTGCTAAATCCTGCTACATAGTGGATCTGCATGTGCTACTAAGGGCAAACTAAAGTGGTTTGTTGGCTGTTGTAGCATGAGAAGAGGAGTTAGAGGACTGATGCCCCTGCTTGCCTGCATGCTGTCTACCGGTACCGCATCCACAGCACCGAATGGACAGGGTTGCCTGTCACATCACTTTCTGGGAGTCTCTGCCTATACACTAGCCTCCTGGAATAGCCCTTACATTTCGTGAAGTGAGGCACACATTTTTTGGCAGGAGTCAACCAAGGAATGCTCTGTAACTCTGCTGTCTACAGAGCTTTCCAAAGAGGAGTCTGCCTTTTCCCCAAAGGGGCCGTACCCATCGAAGGGTCTATTCACTGGCAAAGCGTGCACATTGCTGGAGAAACAAGTGGACCTCATCCCAGCATATCTATGAAGGACAACTCTGGTATCGACTGCTCTGCCAATTGCAATTTCCATCAAAAACTATGCTTTAGTCTCAATGGAGGGCAGCGGTTATTCTATTACTCGGCTGTCCTTCAAACCACCGCTGCAAATTATGCACTTTCTTCCATTAGTGGCCCATGTGGCGAGTCAAATTCTGTCTCAGGGGAGGCATCAAGCCCATTGTTGTTCTGTAAATTAAGGTATAAGGGATCACCAGTGTAGTGCCATCCTACCCACCCCCACCATCATCATTATCATCATCAATATCCTGGGGTGCACCCTGCTCTGGCACAGACTCCGAATTAGGACAAAAAAGATAATGGAGCAACTGTTGATAGTTATGACACCATAGAGACACAGGGTTAGAGCCAGGATGCATAACAGTAGCTTGTACCTTTGTAATCTCATACCGAGCACGAGCCAACCTTGGTTAGGGATCTCACAGAGGTATCATTCACAACTGGATCATCCCCTGGCACCAGTGGCACTGTGGAGGCTGGAACTGGTGTGGATCGTGGGGCTGGAGTGGAAGTCTATACCTCAGGTGGCGCAGGCCTGGTAAAGGTTCTCAGAGACAGATGGCGCCAGGGAAGGACTTACATGAGGTAACCTACCTGGGCCCATGTGGTTCTGTGGGGCCTAAAGGCATGCCTTATGGAGCAGAAAGTTCACTGAAAATTTACAGAATGTCCTCTTTGGAGCCTCAAACTGCTACCAGGTTGGAAAATGATGGCATGTTTTGACCAACTAAGGAATCAGTTCTTACTGCTGAAGACATTCATGAAGTGTATTTTACATCTTGATGCCCTTGCACCTTCTCTTCGGAGTCAGAATAGCGGTACGGGGTCTAAACCTGCTCTGCTTTCTTATGTTTGTTCTTTAACATGGACTTACTGGAGGACTTTGAGCTGGAAGTGGAGCAGTTGCAGGAGCAGCCCCAAGACCAGCACCAAGAATGGGCCCACGACTTGCAGAAGGAGAGAAATATGCACAAAGGCCTCCACGTCTTCTGTTCGATGACATACAACATTGTCTCTCAGTCTCTAATCGCCTTCAGGTGTATTATGGCCACTTGTCACATAGCTTTCAATCGTGTCTGGAGTCAGGCACAACAGGCACACCTCGTCAGGGTCTGTGACCGACGTCTGCTTCCTATAGCCACGAAATGGCTTCAAGCCTGTTGTTTTCAGGAGGAACATTAGGGCATATTTACAAGCCCCTAGTGCCACCAGAGCGTCACTTTTTTGACACTCGGCTGGGGTTGTGTGCTGGTCCATATTGATAAGGCCACACAAAGCCACCCTGCTTGGCTTTTTCTGGCCTTGTAAATACAGTCACTTTTCACGCATCACTTTGCGTGAAAGGGGCGTGCAGTGGGTGTTGCTGTGGGCGTTCCAACGCAACACCCATTGCTTTTTGATGCTGCCCCAGATTTATAAGGATGTGTAAATCTGAGGCAGCGCCAAAAACAAATGCCATTGAAAAACAGGCGCTAGAGTGGCGCAACAAGAGGAATTACTTTTATTTCTCCTCGTTTTTTATTCTTTCTATGTGTGCTGCAGCACACATAGAAGGAGCAAATTGCCATTAATGATTGTTTATGTGCAGGAAGGCGTCCCTTCCTGCACATAAGCAATCATCCCTGCAACGCAGGCACCCTTGCACCATGGTGCAAGGGTGTCTGCGTTGGACTAGGCAGCTTTTTTTAGCGCCTGCGCAAGGGAAAACACATGGGTGAGCCGTATTCTTGTAAGTACGGCACATCCCTGCATTTTTTAAATGGCGTGGCACAACTGAATTGCTTGCAGCACCGCGCTGTGCCATTTCTTTGTAAATATACCCCATTGTTCCCTAGCACACTGTGAAAAAAGTTTAGGCGTCATTGTAAGGCCTACAATGTTGGAAGAGGAGCTTCAGATACGCATCTGGAAGATGCGGAAAGAAAGAAACTGACATCAGCACTTATATGCGGGTCCACTCATCACTTCCAGTGAGGAATGAAGCCAATGTGTTGCAGCACAAGGCCACCTACTCGCACATGGGAGCACTGATTCCAAATTCTCCAGATCCATTCTAGCACCTAGGGGAAATTATACGGTGAAGATGTATACCAGGTATTCCCTTACATTACATGTACACATTGACATTCTTATACAGATATCACACACATAGAAACATACACACACAGAATCATTTACGTACTCCAGTACAGAATAATTTGGGGTACACACTTCCACTATGTGCGGGTCTTCACTCATTCATCATGCTAGGGCTAGTGCTGATGGGGTTTGTAGTTTGTTTGAAAGATCCAACCACGTGAAGTGATGCTGCATAAGTGTCCTGGGTCAGAGAGGAGATAAACTTCATGGTGCAGTTCTCCTCCATGGTCCAGTGCAGCATCAGTGCTCAGACTTCGCATGACCTTAAGGGCGACATCAGCAATGGCAGATGGCAAGAAGGAAGAAGCAAGGACAGGCGAGCTCTAAGTGTTCCGTCCATGTCGCGGCCTGCCCCATTCCTTTCTGACTGAATTTAACAGGCCGCCTGTCATGCTCAGTCAATAAGAGGAGCCAATGACCTTGGGAGGCTTTCTCTGTACCAATGGGGACTACATTCAGTGCTGTTGGCGCAGGTAAAATCACTTTTCCAGAATTTGCATGCACACTGTACCCTCCATCTATACGTGAAGTGTGCATGCAAATGGGAGTAATCGTGCTGATGACCTGGACACAGGCTAGGAGGAATGATAGGAGTGCAGAAGGGAACAGTTTTCAATGCTACCAGTTACAGTACCTCATTGGAATTTCATCAAGATAATGTACTACGAATATATCTATGAAACAAGCTTTGGCAAGCCATTAGATCTGATGTTTGCCATCAGGCTTTGAGCTTTGTCAATGCTTGTTTTGTTTTGTCATGATTTTTGAAAAACGTTATAGTTGAAGAAGCTGCCTGCTCCTCATCAATCTAAAACAAGCATTTACAATGCAATAGGACTCGCAATTGCGAGATTTTGAGCTATTGGCATTGTAAATGGCAATGCCTTTAATAATATTAAAAGGCATTGTCATTTACAATACCAATAGGTAAAAGTTTGGCAAAAACGAGACCTATTGTATTGCAGAGCGAGGTGTTCATGAAGCGGGTGCCTACGTTCACCATTAAAGTTTTTTTTTTTTTTTTTTAAATGAAACTGAGCGCGGTGCCCTTAAAGCGTGCGCTGCGCTCAGCATTCAAGTTTCTTAATAAAAAAAAAATTTAAAGATGAAAGAAAGCGCGGTGTCCCTGAAGCGGATGCCGCGTTCATCTTAAAAGTATTTTTTTTTTTCCAAACGTCGCCATTTTACCGTGAGTGCTGTGGGGGTGGGGGGCAGCCACTTTTAAAGTAAGAGCGGCATAGCGCTCCATACGAAAAGCGGCCGCTATTGTCCTGTGTGGGCGCGCTGCAAATACAACAAGCAGCTGCCATTGCCCCCATTAGTCAATAATCAAAATAGTGCTCACCGACTTATAGCGCAGACTGTGTAACAAGCCAAATAAAAGGTCCAGTCGTTATGGGAGGTAACAAATGCAGACAATGCGGTACCAAGGAGGGACTAACAAGCTTATTTATGAATCAGAAGCCAGCATTTATGAAGGACAATGACACAAGCAAATGACAAATATGGGCGGAGAGTGGGCAGGGCTTCAAGTGCATACTCCAATACAGCATGCCTCGCAGAGCAGGTAATGCGCGCTGCCTCTAGGCTCGACCTAAAAAATGGCTAAAACCAAAAAAAAAAATTCCTCTCAAAAAGTACACATTGCAGTAGATGTTCCTGGCAATTAAGGGAACTGCTTCGTGTGTGGATGCGCTGCATGTGAAATGACAGAATGCATCACTCATAGTGAATTTAGCCAATGGCTGAAGAGGGCAGACCAATTGCCCATGCTGTATGCTGTAGTGAGCGGAAGAAACATGCAAATGACACCATCACAGAACAATGGATGAAGAGGGTGGGCTGAAAACCTTATAAGTACATCATACATATTATTTTAGTAAAATCATGGCAACTATGTACAACGCCTCACAGTCTTTTGGCTAGGTTTGCACTATAAAAATACCGTATATATGCCTACATACATACATACTTACATAAATACATATTTTTGAAACACTCGTGTTTAATTGAGATGCCTTTTATCTGCCAGTTTTTCACCTAGGAATGATGTACTACTTGAGTCTATCATTTTCAGATTTCACTCTCCAATGCAGTTTCTCCCATTTATTGCACCCCCATGCACTATACGGCAGGGTGAAGGCATCATCTGACTCCCGCCTTCAGTTCTCGGTAGACACAATTATAAATAATGCTCGGTTGCATCCATGATGTGCGAATCTTACTGAGAAAAGAATTAGCTTAATTTGCTCTAAAGCAAAATGACACATAAGTGACTTTAGAGGAAGGCGGAACTCTCTTTCAGGACACGGTTTAGACATCTGTCTCTTTTCGAAACGTGTGATAAAAAGAACGAGTTACTGTCGTTTAATGACAAGCAGAGGGCTGTCTGTCAAAATCCCTTAAAGCTTTAGGCAAACCCATGCGAATGCATCACTTTCTTCCTTTGCAGACAGACCAGAACCAGCGTTAAAACAATAATCTTGAATGAACTCGGGGGCATATTAGCAAGACTGGCGATAAAATTATCGCCGTTTTAGCGGCAGGAAACTGCCGCTAAAACGGCGATAATGGGCTTGCTAATATGCGTTATAGAATTCAATAGAAGCCCAGGTTAGATGTGCAGGACATCTAACCTGGGCTTCTATTGGAATTCTATAACGCATATTAGCAAGCCTATTATCGCCGTTTTAGCGGCAGTTTCCTGCCGCTAAAACGGCGATAATTTTATCGCCAGTCTTGCTAATATGCCCCTCGGTTCTCTTTTTCTCTCCTATCAAATGGATTGTTTATATGGCAATAAGACAATAACAATATTCAATTTGATGCTATATCCCGCTGCATATATTTTTTTAAATACAAATAAGCACATAATGAGGAATTGTAGCACAGAAGCAGGTATATTTTGCAAACACTCATGCGGTAGCAAGCATTGGTAATCATAGTGAATTTGTGATATAGCGTCAAATATGACTTTCTAGAAGAACAAAGGAAAATATGCACTGGCTTCAACAGAATCTGTAGCTTCATTGGACTAATACTTTTGGAAGAAGAAAATATTTAGCTAAAGTGGATCTCAAAGCTATAGCCAGTGGAGCTCAGGGCAAAAATAAAATCACTCTAGAGCCTGGACCAGGCCCCCTCATTAGGAACTGGTTTACCATGCACACAGTGACCAGTAAAAGGGATTGGCTTAGTCAGGCGCAAAGAGCGTTTAATCGAGAGTTTTACTGGAAGTCCGAACCTCCAATATGCAGGCGAGGTTCAGGCACGAAATGGGCACATATCAGGCATGGAAAGTCAGTCATGACATGGCGCGGCTGAAGAAGCGAGGTGACTTCAGTACAAGTGCAGTACCGAAGAGCCGTTCTGCACATGCATAACATTGTGGAACGTCACTGACACAGCTTAGCCTTCAGAGCCACTAACCACAAAGAGTTCCAGCTCCCTTAAATAAGTGCCAGTAGGGCCCTCCGGTACCCACCAGCACTATTTAACCACTAATTATGTCACTCTCCGTGTTGGACCGTTCTCTGATCTTCTTTAATATTTGAACTCTGCAACCTGCATTACATCAAAAGCCAAATGGAAGGCACTAACCTGTTTCTGGATCTCATCAGGGTTCAACCTTACATCTTCAACCAAGTATTTCCCATTATCAATATTCATCCAGGATGCTTTCCGGTGGATATTCTCAATATACTCCAAAGCAGGGTGTCAGTCCCTGGATAGCACACACCTCTGAGGCTAAGCAGAGCTATGGCAAGCAAAGCTAAACCCAACAACTGATTTACCAATGACATCCATGCACTTAAACACTGATGTAGGGATATCAAAAACCATTGAATAAAATCCAGCTCAGCAGATGACCGCGTCCCTTGCATCGTTAGGGAACTGATAAGTAGGCATCCTCAGCATGGCTCCTCACGACAATCCTGTGGTGACCTAAAACATTGTTTGAATCAAAGATTGACTCAGTTAAACTCAGAACTACATTTCCCACCCCACTATCTAGACACCATTTCTTCCCTTGGTGCCTGTTTAAGTGTTTTTTAATCACAGAATGGGATGTTGCCAGACTCTGAAATATGTGCAGCCCTTACACTCCAACACCAGTAGCTGATGTAGCCTTTTTAGGTATCACCTCCCATCCAATCATTCCTCAGCCACAAGGAAGCTCGAACATGTCAATATCACTGCCCGTCTGAAAAGGCTGAACATAGATGCAGCCGCCTGGTGAACTTTAGACATTTATCAGGACTCTCATGTGCTGCGGAACTCGCTGAAGCCTCAGATGCAGAGGTGAAGTTATCCTCATGGATGTGGGAGAAGAGGGAGCTGATAACTGCTGGAGAACCGAACCATTCATGCAGCATGATTTATAAGTCGTCTTCTATATATTTTATAAAGGCATCACTTGATGTCACAAAGAATTCAATAGGCAGCTTGGTGATCCACTTCTCCTGTCCCACCCCTCTCCTCCGCCCTAGGCTTGTTTGGGCATAGTGTTTCCTCCTTCATAGCATTGCATAAGTAATCATTCCACTGTACTTTGGGATGTCAGGCAGAAATGATCTCAGGGACACTTTCCTCAATCTCATTTTCTCTATCCTTAGTCACCACCCCTGCACCTCTCATTTGACAAATTTCTTAATAGTTCTGCTAAAAAACTCAAAATGGCTCTCTGTCTCTGGGTGGCATAAACACTGTTGTCAACTGAACACTGTTGTCTGTAAGATTGATCCCTTAATCCTGTGTCCTCTTTAGTAGACAGATCATCACCAATTTTAGTCTCAGGCTATTTGGAATTGTGGTTTTCCAGGAACACCACACACACTGCTCCATCTCCCTGAGACGAATCTCATATCTTACCATAGCTGCAGGGGGATTGCATGCTCTAAAATCTTTATCATTTTTGGTCCATGCGAATCTCATGTTCGCCATTTGTGGCACCTAGAAATATGCTCTACCTTTTTCTTTAGTTTTGGTGATTCCGAAGTGAGCAGTATTTTATGTCCCCACAAGATTTGTCTTTATTGCTTCTGAAGCAACACTGAAGGGGCTAATTAAGCAGGGGCAGAGGCACTTTCTTCAAACGTGCCTAATCTTTGTCTGTCCCTTCAGGTCCAAAATCGGAAAGAGACTGTGGCTTTACTCTTGAACTGTTATGCGCACTTGGCAATGCATGGGGAGGGGTAGTCCTGGGGAACCCAAAACACCTAGGTAATCCTGAAGAATGAAGTAGGCTCTTGGGGTGTGCTGGGGCAGAGAGCCAACCCCCTCCTGAGGGATAAGGACATACGTAGGTATTTTGTGCGACCTGGAGAGTGGAAGATGCAGGCTGTTGTCAGCTCAGAGCTGGAGGGTCCCACCACCACCAACCTTCCTCCACACCAGCTCCTGTTAAAATTGGAGGGGTTGAGTACGATGTATTGCTATCTGATCTGATTAAATGAATGGTATCCCTTCCTGTGTCTCGCTTTGTAATTGTTGGCTAGGAGGCTACTCAGCCACTTTTAAAATACATGCCTAATATTTTACGACACTCTTACATATGCCTGTGTTCCCAGAAACTTTAACTTTGTCTCTGACACTGTCTGGAATATTCCAAAAACACATGTTTAAACTCCATCATGGTTTCTATTTCCTCTCTTTCGATTCACATTGTAAGGTAGATGTTAGACCTGGCATCCTTTTGGCGTGTTTCCCCTGCCTTGGCGGTGTGCTGACCTTCGTTTTTGCTGGTGTTAGTACTCTGAGCACTTCACCACTGCTAAAGTGCATGTGTTCTGGGTCAAAAATGTAATGGCATTTGGTTTCTCCATGACTGGCATATTTGATTTACTAATAAGTCCATAGTACTGTGCACTGTGTGTGCCCAAGGCCTGTAAATCAAATGCTACTAGTGGGCCTGCAGCATGGATTGTACCACCCACATGAGTAGCCCTTCAAACCTGTTTTAGGGCTGCCATCGCAGAGCCTGTGTGTGCAGTTTTAAACTGCCATTTCGACTTGGGAAGTACACCCACTTGCCAGGCCCAAACCTTCCCTTTTATTGAATGTAAGGCACCCCTAAAGTAGGCCCTAGGTAGCTCCATTGGTAGAGTGCAGTGACTTTAAAAAGTAGGACATGTGGTTTTAAGTTTTACATGTCCTGGTAGTGAAAAACTGCTAAATTCGTTTTTCATTACAGCAAGACCCATCTCTCCTATAGGTTAGCATTGGAGCTGCCTTGTAACACCCTACAAGTGTATCGTCCAAATGGGAACAGATGGAAAATTGGAGTTTGGTGTCTCTGAACTCACAATTTAAAAACACATCTTTCAGTGAAGTTGGTTTTTAAATTGCAGGTGTGAGAATACCACTTTTAGAAAATTGGCATTTTCTTACTTAACCGTTTTGTGTCTCTGCCTGTCCCTAGAATACATATCTGGGTTGGATGCCAGCTGGGCTTTGTGAATTCACTCTTGACATTAACAGACAAAGGAAGCTGAGGTGTGCCCTGCATATCCTGAAGACCCATCACCCGGCTGATGGGTCTTCCTGAGCTAAAGTGGTGGGAGGAGCTGACCCTTGCACCTGTATAGGGCTGTGTCTGTCCTCTCACAGAGAGCTGTCTACCGCCCTGTAGTGTGTCTGGAGCCAGGGGAAGGGCAGGGTCTTGTGCACTACAAAGACCTTTCTTTGAAGTCTCCCGACTTCAAAGGCTAAAATGGGTATAAGTACTGGACCTCTGACACCATTGACTCAGAACGCTCTGGACTGAGGACATTGTACTAAGAAGAAGAGCTATTGTGCTACCAGGAGGGACTGCCACTTGGCTGCTTGCTTTGCGGTGTTGGCCTGCTGCCTGCTGCTTCTGTCTCGGGAGTTAGAGGACTGGACTTTGCTCTCCCCATCTTGCTTTCTAAGGTTCTCCAAGGGCTTGAGTTGAGCTTGCGTCCTGTTGGATGTCTCAGGCCCATCAAAAACGTCACCTACAGCGCCAGGGCTTTTCTGCTGAAAGCCCTACTTTGCCAAGTGGTGCCAAATCCAGTTTCTGGGCCCTACAAAGTGAGTTTGCTGTGCTAAACAAGAAGATACCAGTCCATCGGCTTTGAGTGTGACTTCGGAGCCAGTCATTGACACCACTCCGCTGCCTGCACCGAAGCCATTGTCCCCGCTAAAACACAACAACTGCGACTTGCAACGCAGGCCCTGTCGCAGCACCTCCGAAGATCTGCCAGAATGTGAGTCTCGAGCATGGCGTCACCAAAGTTTATGACGCACGACTCTGCCGCAGCACCTGTGTCCCCGTGGTGTGACATCGACACCGCAAAGTCAATGCCTCCTGGCTTGACCCTTGATGCTTCATCAACCCCGCACTGCCAGTAGAACCGACACCTCGCCGCATCACCTCCCCTGTGCCTTGCAATTACAGTAAGGAATCAATGCAGCACCGGCCTCAGCGAAGTCTCACCTCCCAGGCGCTTCACAGTGTCTGTTTTGTCAACGTATCCAAGGTATTGTAACCAGGTCTGTATGACTCCGTAGCCAGCCAGCGCTCCCTCGTGGTTGGCTCCGAACTTTGACACTCAACTTTGTCAAGCACGTCGTTATAGCCCCAACCAGAGCTATTGTGTTTCTAAGTATAGATTCTGGGAAAAAACACTGATTGCATGATTACCTTTTTTCACTGATCTTTCATACATTTAACGTCTAAGCCAGTTCCTAAACAAAAAAGTCTGAATTCTCACATAGTCTGTTGCACTGCTAATGTCTCTTCCATCACTGTGCATCTCAATTTGGCAGTTTCTAACAGACTGGCGGCAAATATTCTGGTGACTCCATATTCTCCTCTCAATTACATCAAAATTGCTGCAACTCTATAGATAATGGCTTCGGGCATGAATAAACTCACCAGTCTGTTTTCACACTGGCTGAGAGTGCGAGTATTGCTCAAATGCTTCTTGATTTACCTGAATTCTCTCAACTCTCCTAATCTAATGCACTGAACACTTCTGTTTTTAATGAGCAATATTATGAATAGCTCCATCTTTACAAATTTTGTGTTTTCTGCCTTACTTAGGAAGGACATGAGATATTCTTTGCAACTGGGTTCTGTCAAATTGAGAATGCCTCTCAGCAACTCTTTTTTGGGTGCACATCCTGTTTGCAAACAGTTTGTCCATTATACATAGGTATGTTCAACGAATTTTGCACTTATCCTTTTACTGTTGAAGGTAAGCCCTCTCTTCAAAGTCTGTATAGTCTCAGTCAGCTGACTATTGTGTTCAGTTGTCAGAGCTAATCATTTACTGGAATCAAAGAAACAAAGAAACTTGAGCTAAGTAATGACAGACATCCTTCTGGGTCTGCTCATAGAGGGCATAGGGTTCCTGTGTGGTTGAGATGGCCTGCACTACTGTCCAACTGGGAGGATGGGACTGGAGTCAGTGAAAGCCTTGAATAGATTAGTGTCTCGGTATGCTGTAGCACCCACATCCACATCAATACAAGATGTAGGACTCTGTACGTTTTTTTAATAGACAGCAGCCCAATCCAAAATGGTGTTTCGTTCATGTCGCACCAAGCTTCTGGGTGACATTAGGCAGTAACAGTATTTATTAGGCCTGAATATCTCAGTGCTTCGCCTGTTAACTTGCTTTATTGGCGGATTGTCCTTGTACCCTCTCGTAACAATATTTCAAGTGGTTTCTGCAGTGGAGATTCAATTCCTATTTGCCACCTGCAGAGTGTTGGGTGCAGGGCCTGGCCGGACACCTGGCTCTGCAGCCAACCCCCAATGCACATGGCCAGAGGCTGTGCACAGTGGAGTTTGGCCGCCCACTTTGTGTTTGGTGCAGTATGAGGCCCTAGGCCAGGATCTTTTCCCGAGCCCCGTAGCCCATGGCCATAGGGTGTGCACTGTGGGTATTGGCCACCAGTGGAGGGATGGGGCCAAGAACTGGAAAACCCCAGCCGCATATGGATGTGCAACAGTGGGGATTGAACATCCATTGGAGGCTAGGCCCTTTTGCCAGGCCCTACGGCACTCTGCTTTCAGAAACTTGCATCGGGGGCCTCCAACCCACAGATTGTGGTGAACAGGGTGGTGAACAGTGCCAAAGTCCACTAAATACATCTGAAGGGCATGCTCTGTGGGTCCTGGATGCCCAGGGACGGTTTGACATAGGGCCTGATCAAAAACAAGGCCTTGCAGCCAGCCCACATTGCTCACAGCCGGGGGCTGACAGCCCTTAGAGGGTTGGGCAGAGCAAACCGTTAGATGTGGCACATGATTAAAAATCACAGGCCAAAGTGGAGTTATAGTGAGCTTTGGTTATAACACCTTAATGTGTGTTAAACAAAAATGGAGAAATTCACCTAAAAACCACCGTAAAGTGCATTCATGGTTACAAATTAAACCTAAAAAACTATGAAGCGGCCATGCAATTCACAACTCTAAAACCAAATGCAATGCTTATAGCCTCACAATATTTAAAACAATAAAAAACAACATCTAAAAGTGAAATATAGTTGAACAACACATACCAATAAATGGTACAACATTTATAGTCATATCTGTCAAAGTGGTAAGGGTAATGTGATATGTGACCACATCTTCAAGATGATTTACATTTGTAATTGCATATGTTTCATTAGGGTGAAGTTATGATCATTCCATTTGGTGTGCGAGTTATGGTTTTGCATGGTTATTGTGCGAGATATAGATTGTGATCCTAACCATAACTCGTGAATTTTAGTGTTTTTTCAGTTTTAATTACTAACCATACCTGCTATTTAACCATGTTTTTTAGTTAAATTTTTGAACTGTTGTAACCAAAGCTAACCATAATCTCACTTTAATCTTTGTTTTTTTCAGTGAGAATATACTTATAGTAGATGGATATTGTACTCAATTATTGTTAACCTCTATGTCATTCATTTAGCCTCAGAAGTGGCTTGCAATCCACTAAAAGGCTAGCAATCTACCGCAAGAACTAGTGTTTCCCTCTCACCTATGTCTGTTCCCCGTTTCCTACTTAAACGCCAGTCAGAATATATACATATATCTACAGTATAGCTGTGTCCTGATGGCAGGTGATATGCAAGCAGTGGCAAGCAGTGGACAGTCATCTGAATCTTTCAAGTCTTAGATACATATTGTCAAGGTCCCGTGCAATTGGCAGGATGTTGCTCACATAACCTACAATGCCACAACAATGTCAGATTAAATGGAATCATGCAGTGTTCAACACTGTGTCCCACCACACCCTTCTGCTCGGTCTCCACCAAATGGGAATCCAAGGGAAAGCCCATAAATGGGTCTCTTCATTTCTCTCCGGATGAACCCAAAGCATACGTCTCCCACCTTTCCCCTGGGTCCCGAAAAACATAATCTGTGGCATCCCACACAAATCCTCTCTAAGCCCAGCCCTTTTCAACACTTACATGGCCACCCTGGTCAGATCCCACGGCATGAACATAATCTCCTACGCTGACGGCACTCAACTCATCCTCTCACTCTCCTCAGACCCGACTAACACCAAATCTAACTTCCACAGGTGCATGACCAGCATCGCAGGCTGGATGCATAGGAGAAAACTCAAACTCAACACAGACAAAACAGAAATACTCTTCTTTGGGAACAGCAACTCCCTGTGGGACGACTCCTGGAGGCCAACGGACCTTGGCACCACACCCACACCGCATTCTAGAAATCTCTGAATAATACTCGACAGCAAGCTAACAATGAGGAAGCAGATAAACGCCGTCTCATCCTCTTGCTTTCTCACTCTGCGCTTACTCAGAAAAATCTACAAATGGATTCCCTTCTAAATCAGATGCACCGTCACCCAAGCCCTCATCACCAGCCGCCTGGACTATGGCAACTCTCTCTATGTGGAAATCACAGCTGAACTACGAAACAGACACCAGACCATCAAAAAAGCAGCAGCAGGTTCATCCCCGACCTCCTGAGGCAGACCTGCATCTCCCCTCACCTCAAAGTCCTACACTGGCTCCCCGTCAGCAAACGGTGTCAGTTCAAACTGCTCACCTACACCTACAATGTCCTTCACAACAAGGGTCCAGCCTACCTCAACCACAGGGTGAACTTCCACCAACCTACCTGCATACTTCATTCCTCATCCCTCTACCTAGCCCACACTCCCTGCATCTACAGAAGCAGGAGTGGTGGCCACGCCTTCTCACACCTGGCGGCCAAGTACAGGAACGGCCTCCACCTCTGTACTTCCACCACCTTGCAGGAGTTCAGGAAAGACCTAAAGACCTGGGTCTTCAACTAACTCATCTCAGCAGCAGCATATACCCCCCACCCCCCAGCACCAGGAAACCCTCAGGGGTGATAAGCAAAGCTCTACAAATCCTATTTGATTGATTGATTGATGCAGAACTGAATTGCACCATTCAGACATAAATGCTTCAGAGTCAAAATCAAAGTCAAAATTATCTTTATTCAGCTAATGCATCTGCCTATAAAAGCAGTTTTAAAAACAATTCAGATTAAATTAAAACATGTAATTAACATAATTTTTTTTTAAATGAATGACATCATAATAAAAGGCTATCTCATAAGACACTTAAAATTCATAATTGTTTCTCAATGTAATAGCAGCAACAATATAGCTGAGCACAGCAGTGCAAAGGTCAGGTTAAGCTAGACTTTGTAGATGTAATAATCCTTCTTTATAGAAAGTAAACTGCTTGTGCAGAAGTATTGGGCGTAAAAAGCTCGTTCTAAAGGTATGGTTCAGGGTGAAAAAAAGCATACAGTGCCCTGCGGATTGGGCAGAAACAGCATCACATGGGCAACATGGATATGGGGCAAACCAGTTGCCTTCTAGAGGAAAGGCCACTAAAAAGTGGATCATGTTCAGTCTGAGCCTAGTCAAATAAAATCTATATTCTGGGTTGGCAATCCAGGATAGATAGAGTTCCATGTCTGTGGTGGTAAAAAGTTGCATGTACCTGATGACTGAACTCATATCAAGTGTGTAGTGAGGTAGTCCACGCTGGTAAGATGTGGATTAAGTAGGTTTATTGAAGAAGATAACATGCAGAGTAGATCCAGTACAGCAACCCCACCAGGAGCAGCCTGCTAGCTGCTCAGCCCAACCACCAACTGTCACCACCCACACCAGTCACCCAAGCATTCCACTCATGGCCCTCACACCAACATTCCACACAGAACACTCACACTGGCTGAGCAGCTAGGAACCAGGTAACAGGGAACATTATAACACAACATGAAGATACTACATTATCTCCTCCCTTTAAAATAGAAGAATAATGAGACCAAACTTTTAACAACTATAGACAACAAAGTACAAAAGAAGTAAATAGTCCATAACCCAGGGATGAACAGTAAAAACCAACATCACGAAAGGGAACAAGGACTAAACAAGGAGGAAAGAAAAGTGAAGAAATACATACAAAATATCACCCATCCTCCTCCTTTAATAAAGAAAAAAAAATACCAACACAATGTGTATACTCCCCATGAAAGGAGAAAAGCCATGTAAAAATGTGGAAAATGGGACTGAGACCCAAATTCCTACCCCTCAAATAAGGGACCAAAGGGACCAAACCCAATAGAAACTAGGTAGTAGTGAAAAAACCCACTACAACAAACAACACGTGAAGCACAAGGTGACTTACACACTTAACATGGTTAAGCAGACATAATATCGAGTTGTAAATATCGATATGCCATAATATCGATGTTTAAATTTCGATATGACAGAATATCGACCTGCAAGAATATCGACTACAAGAATATCGACATGCAGGTAAGAAATATCGTTTTACTTAATATCGAAGTTAGTAATATCGTAAGTCAAAATATCGTTGTTAATAATATCGAAAACATTTTTAGTGTTTTTTATGTTAGTATATGTGTTAAAAGTATAGGTTATTTTTTTAATGTATTTTTGAATTTTTTTATAAGTAATTAATTTTATGTTAATTTTTTTGCGTATTTTCGTTACGTAGCGGGTTGTGGGTTTATAGGGGAATAGGGTGGGAAGTAATTTAATTATAATATATTAATTAATAATTTTTTTAAAGTTATTAATTTTTAAAATAAATAAATATTGCGTTTTAGTTCCGTAGCGGGTTGTGGGTTTATAGGGGAATAGGGTGGGAAGTAATTTAGTTGAAATTTATTAATTAATACATTTATTAATTAATATTAATGTATTTAATAATTTATAATGTTAATTGTGTTAATTAAGTGGTTATTAATTAAATTTTAATTGATTATCAATTAATAATAATGAATTGGTAAATATGGTAAATGTGTAATTTTTTTAGGTGTGGGTAGTGGTTTTATAGGGGAGTACGTTGGGAAGTAATGTAATTATAATTAATTAATTAATAATTTTATTAATTAATATGTATGTAATTAATATTTTATATTGGTAATTGTGTTAATGTTTTTATTAATTAGTTATTAATTAGATTTTAATTATTAATAATTAATTGGTAAATATGTTAATTGTGTAATTTTTTCAGGGGTGGGTTGTGCGTTGATAGGGGAGTAGGGTGGGAAGTAAATTAATTGTAATACATTTTTTAATATTTTTATATATATTTATTTAAAGTTATTTTAAAGTGTTAATTGTGTGATCTAATTTATTTTTGATGGTTTTTAATTTGCTTGTTAATTGTTATTAATTAATTAATTGATATTTAATTATGTTAATTGTGTAATATTTTATAATGTTGGTGTTGTTGTTTATAGAGGAATATGGTGGGAGGTTAATTATTTTTGAGAAATTAATTATTTGTTAATTAATGTTAATTATTTTGCAGGAGTGGGAATACTATATTATTCCCCTCCACTATTCAACACTTTCCCTACTGTTGCATTTGCTGGAGTGGGAATAGTAAATTATTCCCCTACGCTATCCAACATTTACCCTACTGTTACACTTGGTGGAGTGGGAATAGTAAATTATTCCCACTCGCTATCCAACACTTTCACTACTGTTGCACTCGCTGGAGTGGGAATAGTAATTTTTAACCCCCCGCTATCCAAAACTTTCCCTACTGTTGCATTCGCTGGAGTGGGAATAGTAATTTTTACACACCCGCTATCCAACACTTTCCCTACTGTTGCACTCACTGGAGTGGTAATAGTAATTTTTACCAACCCGCTATCCAACACTTTCCCTACTGTTGCATTTGCTGGAGTGGGAATAGTAAATTATTCCCCTACGCTATCCAACATTTTCCCTACTGTTAAACTTGGTGCAGTGGGAATAGAAAATTATTCCCACCCGCTATCCAACACTTTCCCTACTGTTGCACTCACTGGAGTGGAAATAGTAATTTTTACCCCCCCCCGCTATCCAACACTTTCCCTACTGTTGCACTCGCTGGAGTGGGAATAGTAATTTTTACATACCCTCTATCCAACACTTTTCCTAGTGTTGCACTCATTGGAGTGGGAATAGTAATTTTTACCCACCCGCTATCCAACACTTTCCCTACTGTTACACTCGTTGGAGTGGGAATAGTAATTTTTACCTTCCCGCTATCCAACACTTTCCCTACTGTTGCACTAAGTGGAGTGGGAATAGTAATTTTTATCCACCCGCTATCCAACACTTTCCCTACTGTTGCACTCGCTGGAGTAGGAATAGTAAATTTTACCACTCTGCTATCCAACACTTTCCCTACTGTTACACTCGGAGTGGGAATATTAATTTTGACCTCTCCGCTATCCAACACTTTCCCTACTGTTGCACTCAGTGGAGTGGGAATAGTAATTTTTACCCTACGGTATCCAACACTTTCCCTACTGTTGCAATAACTGGAGAGGGAATAGTAATTTTAACCCCTCCGCTATCCAACACTTTCCCTACTGTTACACTTTGTGGAGTGGGAATAGTAAATTATTCCCTTCTGCTATCTAACACTTTCCCTACTGTTGCACTTGCTGGAGTGGGAATAGTAAATTATTCCCCTCCGCTATCCAAAACTTTACCTACTGTTGCAGTTTTTGGAGTGGGAATAGTAATTTTATTCCCTACACTATCCAACATTTTCCTATTGTTATAGTTAATGTAGTGTAAAATATTTTTTTTAGAAATAAATATTAATTTTAATATTTTAATTTATTATATCTATAATTTATTTTTATATTTATATTACAGCTTTATGTATATATATGTATTTATACTTTTATTATGTTTCTAACATTTTATAATTGAATAAAATAATTATGTATTAATATTTTTAAGTTAATATATATATCATTTTTTAAAAATATGTATGTTTTATTTTTTTTTATATTACATTTATTGTTTATCATTTTTAACTATTTTAAATAATTGTAACTATGTTTTTATTAATTATATTTATTTTTAATTAATTTTAAATTATTTTTAAGACATTTAAAAAAACGATATTTTATACAACGATATTTTAAACAATGATATTTTGGTTTCGATATTTTTGTACTTACCTTTGTAGAGATAGGATGTCCATATTCTGTCCATCGATATTCTGGACTCGATATTGTTGTAGGTCGATATTCGGTCCGTCGATATTATGTCAGTGATCCCTTAACATGACCAACGTGCAGCGCATGGTGGCTTACGCACACATGGAACAAGACAACCTTGCAACAGGTGGGACTCAAACCCATTCTTTGCGTGAAAGGGAAACAAAAACCCCTAAGCCAACCCTCATGTAAGGGTACAATGGCTTACAGTGTGGACATGGGACTAAAACCCATTCCTCGCGTGAAAGGGAAACAAACTCCTTAAGCCAACTCTCATGTAAAAGTAAGGTGGCTTCCAGTGTGGATATGGGACTAAAACCCCTTCCTAGTGTGAAGAGAAACAAACCCCTAAAGTAAGGGGAAAAAAACATGGAAGTGGGACTGAAACCCCTTCCATCCCTTAAGAAAGGGATACAGGCTGTGCAACAAAACAAGAATCAGACCACCCTCCTGTAAAGGACGATGCACCCACCCAACATTTGGAAAAATGGGCTTACGAAAGACACAAAGCCAAAGCCAGATAAAAATGTGAAACAACAACAAGCTGGCATACACTTAAAACATGTCAGTCTAAACAAATAAATATTACTCTTAAATACAGCATACTAAGCACACTATATAAACATGCACCTGAAACATAGAATTTCTGTTAAAAACATTTTCGGCAAATAGACTATAACAATTGCCACAAACGTATACACTTTCAAGACCTTCATGCCATGAACATTGAAACCACCCCAGACACTGTAACTTTACCAATATTTTAAACTGTATAGTACATGAACCATAAGTCTTGGGAGGTACCCGCAGTAACCGGATGCCCCTCACACACTGTGTAGCAACAAGAGATGGGATCCTCGGCACACACTAGAGTTTCAAATGTGCAGCACCCGTAATGAACAGCACAAGTCTCTTGCACTAAATGTCTCCAGAAGGAAATAGGTGGCTGCAACACGACTGAAAACATGGTGACGTTCAGAATAAAAGAGGGACCTCACACAATACCCGACATATCTAGGGTCAACACCAGATCCTCGTGAAAACTGACTATTTCACCATCAACTGCCAGTACCTCCAAATGGGTAGAGTGGTGAGAGCAGGCTCCGCAACCAGTCCTCCTGAACTCACGCAGCCATCAAAACATCCGGACATGCTGGACACAAACGCACGCACAGGGCAAATCTCTGGTCCTGCCAGGCACACTGTAGGCAAAGAGAACTGCCGAGCTTGAAGTGTGCACCATCCAACCTCAAGATGGCGGCACGTACGTGACGCTGAGCCGGATGGCTCACGGCGTGTCTCTGCTTAAAGAAACGTCTGACATCAGCTGGTAACAGGCAGAACACTGCGTCGTCACAGAAGATGCCTCAAGTGCAGCACGCGACTCCAAACTCCCGGTAAGCTGCATGCGCATGGAAAGGCTCGTGCCATGAATTTTAAAGTGGACAGTGACGGTTTACCTGGCAAGATCCATGAAAGTCTTGTGAATTTTTGATTTTTCACTGCTGATGGCCCGAACTGGTCGCTGTTGCAGAGATTAAAATCAAACCACAAATTTCACCACGAAAAAGATTTCACTCCGTTAATGAGCCTCTGCTGAATCCGGTCCCAACAACACAAAAAATTCAGTTGCTGCACTTGTAAAAGTTCATCCACACTACTGGCCACACTTGAGCTCCCCGTGTAACAGACACAAACGGATGAAAGTCTGTGGAGCACAAGAAACTGCAAATACTTGTAGTGGAGAACACATCTTGACCCAAAAAGTGCAGGACACCCAACACGCAGAAGTTCTAGATCAAGCACACAAAACCTCTACCTTAAAAGTCCTGAAACTTTGATGATTGTGAGCAGAGACTTGCTGCAAATCAAATGTCCATGAAAATCTCAATGTGTGCAGCGTCCATGTTAGATGAGATGACATGTAGAATGTCAAAAATGATGTTGCTTACTTTCCTTGAAGGCGCAGTTCTTGTAGATGTGTCCAGATGAAACAGAGTACAGCACGCTTGGGCTGGGGCTGTCCGATGTAATGGACACTGGTGGGGCTGCAAGGCTTGCTGTTCTTGTTTTCTTAGTTTCCATTATGGCTTCTTAGGTTTCAAGACAAGCTCTTGGAAGACAACTAGCGCTGTATGTGTGGCCTCTTGTGACCCAGACTTGTTTCGATTTTTCCCGTGTGTTGTCTGCGCTTGTTGCTCTTGAAACGTCTTCTCAACATGTTGACTTTTTGTAATTGTCACCTTAAGCTTCCTTCAGACCAACTTTGAGCGTGAGAAAGTCTCCAACTCGTCGCCAAAAATATGTAGTGAGGTAGTCCACGCTGGTAAGATGTGGATTAAGTAGGTTTATTGAAGAAGATAACATGTAGAGTAGATCCAGTACAGCAACCCCACCAGGAGCAGCCTGCTAGCTGCTCAGCCCATCCACCAACTGTCACCACTCATACCGGTCACCCAAGCATTCCACTCATGGCCCTCACACCAACATTCTACACAGAACACTCACTCTGGCTGAGCAGCTAGGAACCAGGTAGCAAAAATCTGAGTTCCTCTCTATACCATTCAAAACTTTGACTATTTCTTTAGATTTAAAGGTAATACTTTAAGGTAAGTCTAAAATATGGTTGTATCCCAGAGTATAAAAGGTATTTTTAACATAAGCCAACCATGGGATAGCAGACATGCTATCTAAACTAAGGCATTCCACCAGCACCTGCCTTGAAAACTCTGGCCTAGTTGTATACCATAACTTTAACCACAGTAATAAAGGGGCCATATTGACTTGGTCCTCCACAAAACCCATGCCCAGTTCCAGAAGGGAAATAAAACTCGATGTAGCTTTTGAAATGGCTAAAAGCCTACACAAAAATATGTTTTTGGCTACCTGTAATTTTACGGGGACTGCATAGCCCCAGACTCCAGCTCCATATGTGCCAACTGAAAGGTACTTGCATTTATAGAGATGGATCATCTTCTTGATTGATTTATGGCCTAGTCTTTTGGCGAATCTAAAGATTGTGTCACATGCCGCCCTACCTTTTGTACTCTCTGACTTATTAACCTGTCCCATGTCCCATATACATCTGACAGTATCCTTAGATAGTTACCTGTTCTATGGGTGTCCCTCCTATATAAAAGTTTTTAGACTAAGGGGCCGATTCCGATCTCGGCCGGAAGCGCACTGAATACGATTCGTCCGGAAAAAATACGAGCCTGAACGCGGTTTACCCGACCGATTCGTACAGTCGCCCGAGCGAGCAAGTACGATGCGATTGAACGCGAAATCGCCGACCGACTCGTTTCCGGGTCCGAACCGCTCCGGCCAACTCGTTCGCACTCGATTCGTACCGCGCAATGGAGACGTTTTACGACCGAGCCAGTACGATGCACGATCCGGACAGCCGGATCGAGTCAGAGCCTCCGACACGAAAAAGCTCTCGGAAGCGGACTTCGGGGGTCCGTGCCGGGCCCCCCTTCACCCGTAGCCGTACGAGTCGGACACAGGGGGACCCATGGGTCCCCCTATACATGCATGTACGGTGCGGATGGCACCAACGCGTACTCCACTACAGGGGGCCCCCTTGTGCGCTAACGCACCCATTGAGTCAATGGGAGCCCATGTACACGTCGTACGACCGGCTCCCATTGACTTCAATGGGAGTCCGACCGAACCGAGTCCGGCAGCATACGGCCGCATCGTACTCGCTCGGTCGGACTGCAGGGGTCCGGCTCGGTCGGAAAGCTTTCCGACCCAGATCGGAATCGACCCCTTAGTGTTTTTCGGACCACAGGTCATAATTAATGATTTTTGCTGGTTCATCTTAAAATTAAGTTTGGTTATAAAATCATAAAACCCATTTAAAAGATTTTGAAAACCAGTGGCAATTCTAGGATCAATTCTACGGATGTCTTTACTGTATGATCTTAAAACAATTCCCAAAGAATTGATATAGAATAAAAAGAGAAAGAGGGCTAATATACAGCCCTGCCTGACCCCCCTTACAACCTTTTTTAGACAGTGCCATCCCCATTCTGCGTATAACGGACTTTTGTTGTGGAACCCCAATGTAAACGCTTTACAAGGTCCAGGAGAGGAGCATCAATACTCCCCTGGACCATCAGCTCCCACAACATACCCATGTCTACTAGGTCAAAAGCACAGGAGAGGTTCATGAAAGCCATATGTAAGGCACATCCCTGGCTTTGACATATTTGCCCGTGATAAGTGTGAGATTTGGGATTAGTCCCACAGTTACTACACCGGGTCGGAAACCATATTGTACTGGTGAGAAGAAGGAGTTTGCCTCTGCCCAGTTCTCCAATTTACCCAATATTACCTGTCCCAAAATCTTGCTGTAGAATCAATCAATTATATCGGTGGTAACATGCAGGTGAATTTCGGTCACCTTTTTTAAAGAGGCACTATATTGGCTTCTCTCCAGGAGTCAATAAGATTGCCCCTCATTGCTGCCCTCAATACATTTGTGACAAACGGATTACAAAACTCCACGCTGTGTTTAAATAAATCAATAGGGACCCCAGCAGGGCCAAGTGCCTTCCTGTTAGCAGCATTTGTGATAGTTTTAGTGACAGATGTGAGGTCTACAAGGTTTATTAGCCAATCTCGGTAAAAGGATAGGCATGGGCCCTATTCTCCTTAATACCCTTCCTGGACACTTTCTTGCAGGTCGCAGAGAAGCACCACAATTAAAAAGTAAAAGGCTCTGAAAGTAATGTTTACCTGCTGTGGTTCTCAACCCTTGGCCCACCCATTGCCCCTCGTCAGCTAATGGGACGTATTTGAGGGTCCAAATGTGGAACACAGGGTCTTGATTCCCAGTCCTTGTCCCTCTCCTAACTCCTCAGCAGCCTTTTTATAAGGTACTGAAAAGGTAAGAGGAGGCAAAGGTGCGAGAGCTCTTCCCTCATACGTCTGAACGAGGAAAGAAAACAAGCCTGCATGCCAGTTGTGGCACAAGACGGATACTGATCCACACCATGTACTACTGTAGTGGAGGGGGTGAGGGTAAGCTAGAGCGGGTAGGTTTATTACTTGCTATGCATACAAGTCAAACACATCCTCAAGAGAAACTCTATGGCCCTCATTACGTGTTATAATTACTGCACCTGATAAAATCCAACTCAGGAGTTACCACACATCACAATTCACCAGGCCGCTCATAATGTGGGCATTAGAGACAGAGCAAGTTGTGCAAACATTGAAAGGATAGCACAAGCTTGATTCCTAAGAGAATTGTGCTGGGTACAGACTGTACAAAAGAGATTGGGAAAGCTTAAATGTTCTGTCATTATGCAGAAAGTTGGAGTGAGTGCAGTTACAATTGATCAATTTTTCTGACAGAAACAAACAATGAACAAGGATCTGGAAATGGCTCAATACCTGGCCTCTTAGTGAACAGAGCAGTGAGAATTTCTGAAGGGATGTTGTGGATCAGTCTTTCTAAAGGAAAGCGTTTATATTAATCAAGAAATTTCTTTGGCATCATCCTCCTTCCAGTGTCAAAAAGAGCATCAGGATAGTTCAGCCAACACAGTTTGGAAATGAAATGCGAAATATCAAGCACTCCTTTTAATTGAAGTAAAATATATAGGGAAAATCTTTAACCAGTACAAAAATGGTGAACTATTATTAGGGTTATATTGTTCTAAGATCAAGATGAAACTTACTTTTCGTCGCAAATTTGTCTGCAGGCAGTTGCAGATTTTCTGTGTTTACTAATCATTTCTGAAGATTATGATTCTGTCAGTTCTTCCTTTCTTTCATATTATATGGAACTCTGTGATTTTTGAGATATTGGAATGGGAAATGCAACTGTTCTTGGAAAAAGCTTCTGGAATGCTGGGAAAACGGCTAAGATCTATAGGTCTCAACTTTGAAACTGAGCAAGGCCAACTCAGTAATCTTCTGATCAGGAGTATCATAGAACTCAGTGGTGGTCATACATCTTACAGCCTTCAGAAATGGCACAGCTGTAGTGATAAGTATTATAAAACACAACATTGCTGCAATATTTTGAGAAAGGTCCGAGGTATACACAATATAGGCCACTTACATTATAAAACGGTGGGTCAAACTTTTTGACCCACTTACATGCACTGTGAGAAACCAGCATAGGTCTCAATTGTGGCCCATTATAAACAGTGTTTATGATGGGCCACAATTGAGAGCACTGGAGTTGAGGCTGAAATGAACCAAGGCAGTGCAAGTTTCTCACAGTGCCTGCAAGTGGGTATGAAAGCAGTTTTATTAAAAAAGAAAATAGATGACAGTACCTCGTCCTAGTGTTCCTCTTCGGTCCTGCTGCAGCCCAAGGCTTCAAGGCAGCAAGGCATCTTTGAGCCACTCCCCTAGCTAATCTTGGAGCTGCTCTCATGCTGGTGATAATGTTAGGCAGCATGAGAGAAGCACTAGGATTGGCTGGAGCAGACTGCCTCAATGCTCCCTTAGGCACCAGGGACTGTGCATGCTCTCCACACAACCATCTAAGACAGCTCAGTGGAGAGGTTTAAAATGCAAAGATCAGGCTGCCCATTGTAAGACAGCCGGCCAAAGTGACATGCGCAGTTTAAACTAGAGCAGCAACACTGCTCCCTGCTGCCAATCAGCAGCTATGGCCCCACCCAGTGCTGCCACTCGGCTTGGCTGAAATGAAAAATAAAAAGGTAATGAAATCTGTTCATTACCATTTTATTTTTCATGTCTGCTGCACTGTCAGTGGGAGGGTGACACTCCTCCGCCCTCAGGGAGGAACCACCACTGGGTATACAGAATAAACTCTGTGGAGGTGCTGCGACTCGTTTGGACTGGAAAGAAACCATGCTTGGGTTAATCATGAACATGGGACTCAATCTGTTTCTCGAAACGTACCATTGGCTTCCAGCATATGTTTAGTTGTAACATACCCAAACCAATAATTCCTGTGGATTTACTCAAATCTTTCTTTGTTTCTTCACCTTGCAAGCCCAACGGATCACTGTGGTACAGACATAGCTTGCTCTTATTTCTAATGTTGTGAGCTGGTGACCAAGAAATGAGTGCTGCCCTGGAAATAGAGATGCGCAGGAGGCAGAGAGGAGGAAATTAAGTAAGCGGTGTGGATCAGTTAGTGTTGCCACTTTCCACAATCTCATAAGGACACCATATTTACAGCTCTGACAAATCATTACCATAAGATGTGCTGCTCCAGTTTGTTTAGTAGATACAATCTAGGACTAGCACTCTTAAATACATTAGGCTTTCAAATGTTAAGCCCTGAGCTGGAAACATGGTGTCCTGATGACAGGGAGTGATGTGGCAACACGGATGGTTAGGATGCAGAGAAATCAATAAGAAGGAGTGCCAGGTTAATTAACATCTGTACAGTACATAGAGGCTGAGTTTCCTCCAACAGGCCACAACAATGATCAAAAGGACTGATTTATTGTTTGTTATCACAAAGAAAGCAAATAGCCTTCTGTTTCCAAAAGCGCACTAACGAACCCCTTTATTTTGTTTAAAGCGGGTATGTCTATAGTATGTCCATGAGGACCAAATTCATGTCAGTTGTTTAGGATTTTCACATAACATAAAATTACATACTACGAATCCAAGTAGAAAACGTTTACATAGTGGATATCCTGAAAATCTGGCCTGGATCAGGCCATCCTGTACCTATGCTGGGCACCCCAGAAAAGCAGTGTATGTGTAACCTCGGACATGTATTTGAATAGTTGACTTTTTGCATGTGTGGTAATCGTTTTACCTACTGTATGCTTTTGTTGACTTCAGTAATGGCACTTTCTGTGACCTAACCTCCTTTCATGGGGGACACTAGTGAGCCGGCGGCAAGATGGCTGCTTCCTAGAGGAGCTCTGCCGGCCGAGTGCAATTATCCGCACAAGATCCTAGCAAACAGAGCACATCTGCTACTGTCATTTGCGGATATCGGACAAGGAACGGGGCGTGATCACTCCTGGACCAAGTGACACCCACAACAGACATTGCAGTGCCGGCATTTGGTGTTCGGAGTTGGAGGCCGGGAAACGCGACGAGACGGCAAGATGGCGGCTGTCAGTACGGTGCAGTGATATCGGAGCTGCCGGAGGACGGAGAAGGAGCCGGCGGCACCTGACGGCGAGAGATTGCGAAGGCCCTGGCTGCGGAGCAGATATTAGAAGGCGCTGTGCTCCGTAGGTGCGAGCGAGGTTAAGGAGAGGGACGAGCCCCACTCGGCTGGGCGGTTCGGACATCGCAGGCAGATGCCGCTCTGGTATGGGGGGGCTGCGGCCTAGTCAAGGTCCCCGAGGATCATGGACAAAGAACCTGGGACTCTAGGTGAACAGCTGGGTCGTGCCTAGTGATTAGCGGGCGGACCCAGTGGAAAAGCGGCTGGCTGGCTGAGCGGGCACTAACGCCACGGTGGGCGGCCTTTCTCAGCGAGCCTGCATAATCGAGGCCGGTGGCTGCGGCCTACATTGGCGCAAATACACGAGTGAGCCCGGTGGCTGCCTGAGTTTGGGACGGGCTGGACTGTAGGGAGATATAACACGGCCACTGCCCTGTGAGGGCCAGGATTGTCACTGAATGAACTGTGTGCCCTACAGTGGATTGCTACGGTGGGAGTCACTTATTAAAGCTGGAAGAAGTGAAGGTTGGGAGTACTGGATTGGTGGGTGTATGAACTAAGTGGAGGCCAAGGCCTACATCGCGGCTTCCCGTCTGAATACAGACCAAGAATATTATAGTGTGGCAGCAGTGGGGAGGAAACACCAAGCCCACCATGGGGAAAACAGACAAACAACAAGCGTGCCTCACGTTCGAGGCCCGAAACCTTCTAGGTCCCAACAATACGCACTATCAGACTCTGAACAGGATCGGCCAGAGAAAATCCCCTCTGCCCTGGAGGCGACACTAATAGCAATGCAGAACAGCTTGCAATCCATAGATGGAAAAATGGATGCCTTAAATATGCGAATGGATCTCTTTGCCAATAGATTGGATAAGCAGGGCGCCCGCTTAGGAGAAGCGGAACAGCGAATCTCAACCTCCAAACAGTCACGACCAAGAGTCTCAATATGGCGACGGATAACCTGGGGAGATTTGTCGCGATCTCGCGGAAATGGGAAGGGCGCATCTTGAACCTAGGGTCAGTATATATTCCTCCTGGCCTCAGCTTTTGGCGACCTAGGAGATCTACTGCTCGCTCTTCCGGAGGGTAGACTCCTTGTGGGGGGGAGATTTTAATTCAATTGTTTCAGATAATCTTGATCGCTGGCCCCCAGAACACCTACCGCCCGCCCGTACACAGATACATCATTTCATGGAGGCAATGGGACTCATTGATATTTGGAGGGCGCGCCATCCCATGGAGCAGCAATATACATTTTACTCGGGTGCCCACCGCAGTATGTTCAGAATAGACTACATTATCACAACAGCGGATCAGCTAGAACAGATAACAGAGGTGAGACACCTAGCTAGAGGAATATCAGAACACTCGCCTGTCTGGGCCCTGATAGAGGTGGGGGAGCCACAGATTGGAAGGGTAGCCCCAATAAATCCAAGGTACCTCAAGGATCCCTTGATAAGAGAAAAGCTAGTGAAAGAAACTGATCTTTATTTCAGTGAAAATGAAACATCAGTAGAGTCCTCTCAGACGTTATGGGAGGCCTATAAGACAGTGGTCAGAGGCCATGCCGTCTCACTGATTGCAGGCACCAAGAAAGAAAAACAGGCAGTAATGGCAAGTCTTGAAGCAGAGATACTGTCATTGGAAAGTCAGTTAAGAGAAACCAATACAGAAGAAGTCAGACACTCCTTGAAACTAAAAACAAAAGAATATGTGGCCCAAGCCACAGATGCTGCCAAAGCACAACACAGGGCAACTCTTAGTAGGATTTATGAGGTGGTGGATAAGGTCGGTAAATTATTAGCGTGGCTGGACCGCAGAGAGCAAGCCAGTAGAGTGGTGGTGGAACTCAGTGATGAATCTAACAACCTGAGCCGCAAGATATTGCAAACAAGTTTGGAAGTTATTATGCCCAAATTTATAGTCCCCAATCGACTTATACAGTGGAGGAGGCGGATGTATTCCTGAAAGACATCGCCCTACCCGTACTCTCTGACGATGACCGAAGCGAATTAGAACAGGAGCTAGTCGCTTTAGAGGTAGAAAAGGCAATACAGGACTTGCACTCGGGCAAGGCAGCGGACGCAAATGGTTTACCCATTGAATTGTACAAACTCGCTCCCAGTACAATTGCACCCTACCTTACAGCTATGTTTCAGGAGAGTAGAGAGGTGGGAGCTCTTCCACTAGATCAGAGACTAGCAAATATAGTGCTTATTCACAAAACTGGTAAGCCAAAAAATAAAAGCTCCTCATACAGACCGATATCATTGCTCAACGCGGAAGCCAAAATCCTTGCTAAAATACTGGCCACCTGTTTGCTATCGGTTATTACCAAACTGGTACATCCAGACCACTCCGGCTTTATGCCTGCAAGAAACACTGCTCTTAATTTGCGTCGGCTCTATGGAGTGCTGGCTCGAGTCAATGCAATACGAGAAGACGCGGTGGTGGTGTCCTTGGATGCCGCCATGGCGTTCGACACGATTGAATGGCCATATATGTTTTCAGTCCTAAAGAAATTGGGATTTGGCCGGATTTTCTGAGCTGGATACATCTGCTGTACAAAAACCCAATGGCTCAGGTGGTGGTAAATAATCGCAGATCCCCAATGTTTGCCCTCGGGAGAGGAGCCAGGCAGGGTTGCCCCCTTTCTCCGCTGCTTTTTGCCCTCATGTTACAGCTGTTAGCAATGTGGATAAGGAAGGATCCGATTATCAGAGGGCTCAGGTGGGCGGAGGAATGGGAGGACCGCATATCGTTATACGCGGACGATATTCTGCTATATCTGGCATCACCCAGTGCCTCCCTGAACAGAGCAATGCATATTTTTATAGCTTTTGGGAAGTGCTCTGGCTATAGCATTAATTGGTCCAAATCGGTCATTTATGTTTTGTGTGGCAAAACACCTACACTGCCACAGGGTATCAATATCACTGAAGCAAAATCAAGTTTTAAATACCTGGGGATTCACGTTTCGAAAGATCTCGCCCTCTTCTGCGAGCAAAATCTCTTGCCCCCGCTACAAAGACTAAGATCGGATGTCAAACAGTGGAAACGCTCCCGTTATCCCTGCTGGGGCGTGCGGCATTGTTTAAGATGATGGCCTTGCCGCGTTTCTTGTATGTACTACAAAACTCGCCTTGTCAGGTCGGGGCGGACTATTTCAGATCTATCGAGAGCTCCCAAAGGAAACATCTGTGGGGAGATAAGCCACCCAGGATATCCATTCAAAAACTCACTCGTGGGTGGTACGTCGGAGGGATAGCACTCCCCGATATAAAGCGATACTACTGGGCTGCTCAGCTAGCAGCAATTAACTAGTGCATATATGGGCCCCCGGGAGATCCCAGGTATCAAATGGACAGATGGTTGCTTCCAGGAGGGGATTTCACGAGGGTGTTATATACCAAACCCACTAAATTGAAACTTACTGGCCTCACACTACATGCGGTACAGATATGGCGAGTGGCATTGAAAAGTTGGGCCTGGGAGGGGAAGATAACACGCGCTACTCCTCTTTGGGACGCTGATGTTTTTGGAACTCTCAGGAAAACCAAGGGATTTGACCGTTGGGATCTGATCGGCATCTCTGGGGTTGGAAACCTGTGGAAAGGGGGAGAAATGGTCACCTTTTCCCAATTACAGAGAGAATACGAACTGGCCAATACCGAATATTTCAGGTACATGCAGATTAAACACGCACTGCAGACGACAATAGTAGGGGGAGAGACACCACCTGAATTCTCCCCACTAGAAGACAGGATCTTAGATGAATATATGCCAGAGAAAGCCATTACTCTAACTTATCGTAAATTGATCAATAACATGTCCGATCCCCTCCTCTAGCTCCGATCCAAATGGGAATATGATGTGGCGGGCTGGAGGACGATGAATGGCTTGAGGCACTTGCGTCCCCCAAAGAGGTAGCTATCTCATCTAGGCTGAGACTGATACAATTGAAAGTGCTTCACAGAATCTATCTTGCGGGCTCGGCAATGGTGAAAATAGGCTACAGAATGGAGCCGGGGTGCACGAGGAAGTGTGGACAGGAGGGAACCTTTATACATACACTCTGGGAATGTACGTATATACAGGGCTATTGGTCCGAGATTACGAAATGTATGGCAGAAGTGATGGGTTGCGAGATTGACTACAATGTTAAATTGTGCCTTCTGAACATTTGGGGCCCCACTGACCTAAACACCAAGAGTAAACTATGGGTGACTCTTGGTATGGCAATTGCAAAGCGAAACATAGCAAGACTGTGGAGGACGCAGGACCCACTGTCCATCACGGAGTGGGAGAACGACCTGGACTGGTGCATGCTGACAGAGAGGGCGGTGTATGAGTCTAGAGGGTGTCCAAACAAATGGACGCAGATTTGGGAAAATTGGAATAACTATAGGGGCGGCATATGTGAGCCCCCAAGGCAGAGAGATGGGGATGACCCATTGTAGATCAACAAGACACTCTGCTGTGTGTATTAACTGAGTTATGTAATCAGGCAATGTGCTTATTGTAAAATTAACAAGCGATGCCTACTATATTGATATTGTATGTAAGATGTCTGAGGTGTGTAACTTGTCAACAATAAAAAGAATCAAAAAAAAAAAAAAAAAAGAGTCTCGATATGGCAAAGGTATTGGCGGTGATACAAGCCAAAAATGAGGACTTGGAGGGGAGGTCATACCGAAATAATCTCTGCATTCTTGGGCTACCAGAGTCCACCAACACAGGCCGGATGGAATTATATATAGAATCGATGCTCAAGGAGGTGTTTGGGCCAGAGAACCTCTCTATGGTAATGCTGGTGGAACGGGCCCACCGGTCGCTAGCGGCACACCCGGTCCCGGGGGCTCCGCCGCATCCGGTGATTGCGCGGCTACTTAATTATCGGGACAGGGACACAATATTACGCCTAGCGAGGGAGAAACAAAAAATTGTATATGATGGTAATGTGATTGAGTTCTACCCTAACTTTCCCCTACTGTACAGGCGGCAAGCAGAAGATTTTTGCGACCCCCAGGAGTGCAATGGACTTCGTGAAAACACTGCAATAGAATCGAAAAACTCCCGCAGATCGATGAATGAGACATCATTTGGGTCGGTAAGGTCTGAGTGAGGATGCAGCCAGCATTTGGTGTATGCTACAGAGCCTGCACAGCCCTCTGCATAGGCAAAGGCCTTCTCTTGTTTTTGTTGCATATGTTAACAGGCATATTGGCAGTGAATCGGGCGGAACTGATGGGTGGCCCAGAAGTATAGTCATATGAAACAGACTGCACAGACAAATGATAAGTCAATGTGGCATGGAACAAATAGGTGTTATCTTTTAAAATGAGAACAGCAAATGTACATAAATTATGCAGATTTATGTGGGTCACTCAGCCACCTCCCATATCAACGGGAGGAAATTTCAGGCACCTGCGACCACCTTGATAGGTGTACCCCACTTGCAAATGCTAGTGCATGACTGTTTTGTACACTGGGTTCTGTTGTTGGGGAATGGCTTTGGCGAGGTTAAAGTGGGTAGGCTGAAGTGGGTGGGGGGTGGTATGTTGGGGATTGTTCGTGTTGCAGTTACAGTACATGCAATGGATGCGTGCTTTCAGTGGGCTGCCCGGTTGGGGAAAGTGACACCTTGCTTAGTTATGAGACCTATTCCCATGAATGACGACTAAGGGAGGAATAATTAAAATGATGACGTGGAATGTACGGTGCCTCAACAACCCTAAAAATATCAGGCCGATATTTGCATATTTAGACAGGCATAATGTTCAAATCGCTATGTTGCAGGAAACCCACTTAACCAGACACACAGAACACAATATAGGGAAAAAAGTGGGCAGCTGTAATAGTGGCCTCGTCATATTCTGTATACTTTAGAGATGTGATACTACTGGTAAAAAAAGGCACTCCATTTACAATTCTACACTCTGAAATTGATGATCAAGGCAGGTTTTTGTTGTTGCAGGGCTCCGTGGGGGATCGTTGGTTGTGCCGGTGAATAGTTATGCGCCAAATGTAGACGATCCCGTTTTCTACAGCGAAATCTGGAGGCGTTTGGGGTTACTTAACCCATCCCAGATAATTTGGAGGGGGGGAACCTGAATATATATCTGGACCCGGTGATGGATACGTCTGCCACCACAGATTGGCATGGTAAACAAGCTGCAAATACTGTCAGGGAGATTATGAATGCAGAGAGGTTGATGGATGCGTGGAGGGTGCGAAATCCAGGCATGAAAGAAGGCACTTTCACATCATTTGTGCATAATTCATGGTCCATGCTGGACTGTTGGCTGGTCTCTAAAGAAGTATGTACATGGACAGAGAGGGTGGTGCATCTAGCCAGAACATTATCGGATCATGCTCCGGTATTGCTGGAGTTGGCAGTGCTGATGTATACCAAACCCCCTTTTCAGTGGCGATTACAGCCCGAGGCGCTGCTGGATCAAGTCTTTCACACTACAATAGAGGCAGCTATTGGCAATTTCTTCCATGACAATGAAGGGTCAGTTAAAGAAACAGGAACACTGTGGGCGGCTTTTAAAGTTACTATCAGAGGAGAATGTTAGGTTATGTTATAACGCATTTGTAGAGCGCAGCTTTCACTCCGAGGAGCATCATGGCGCTAAGCGGATTCACTAACAGACATGGGTGGCTAGGACTGCACGGAGTTAAATGAGTGCTCTGCATAGGGCGTCAGGGGCGGTAAAGATCCAAGTTTTCAAACTCTTCCTGAATAGGGTTTCTGTCTGAATGAAACGAAGGTGATTGGACAGTTGGTTCCAGGCCTTAGTCCCGAACTCAGCAATTGATTTCCCTCCTTTTGATACATACCTGAAAACAGGGGGTTTTAGTAGGTTAGCGTTGGACTATCTGAGGGTATGGTGTGGCACCTAGCGTGAAAACCTAGGTCAAAGGTAGTGAGGGCCTGAGGTATGAAAGATTCGGAAGGTAATAATTAGGATCTTAAACAAGATTCTTTTATGGATGGGTAGCTAGTGCAGAGTTTCCAGTGCAGCTGATGCTGATGAGCTCCTGGGCCATTTAAGTACAAGTCGGGCTGCCACGTGCTGTACCATCTGCAGTTAGTGTAAGGCCGATTTATTAGCTCCAGCATAGAGGCTATTGCAATAGTCCAATCTGGAGGTGATTAGGGCCACTGCAACCGACTGCCTTTCTGTACCGGGAAGTAGGTCAAAGAACTTTTTGAGTGACTTTATCAGATGGAAGCAGGTACCAGCCACTGCTAAGGATTGCTGGTGGAAGGATAGTGCTGAGTCAAATTTGACCCCAAGATTCCTGGCTACTGTTACTGTGTTGGCGGGGGGGGAATGTCGGACGGCCACCATAGGCTAGGGGAGAAAGTGTTCACTTTTCCTAGTGGCAAGATTCCAGTTTTTTCTGAGTTGCATTTTAAGTGATTGGTTTTCATCCAGTAGAAGACTGCTGTGAGACATTGGCGGAGGTTTGCCTCAGCCAGTGTGGTGTTTCTGTCTAAGACCAGGATTAGCTGCGTATCGTCCACATATGAGATGATCTCGATGTTAAAGGACGATATCAGACTAATCAAGGGGGTCATATAGAAGTTAAAAAGTGCTGGACTAAGGATAGACACTTGTAGAACACTGGAAAGCAGTGGATTTTCGGCTGACTGGTATTGCACGAGAGTGATGACTATATTTCAATTTGGTAGAAACGATATAAGCCAGGCCAGGGCGAGATGGGAGATGCCACATGATGCAAGACCGTCCAGGAGGATGACATGGGAGACCGTGTCGAATGCAGCTGATAGATCTAATAGGACCAGCACAGCATTTTTTCTCTGATCCAAGGCAGCTTTCAGGGATTCAGGGGTGTAGAGGAGAATTGATTCTGTAGAGTGTTGAGGCCTGAAACCTGATTGATTGGGATGTAGGACATTGGCTCCTTCCAGATAGGTCATGAATTGAGAGTTAATTAGCTTTTCAGTGATCTTACTAAGACATGGAAGTAAAGAGATAGGCCGGAGATTGCTAAGGGTAGTGGGATCCGCAAGTGGCTTCTTTTGGAAAGGTTTGACTGCCGCACGTTTCCATTCATTGGGGACTTCAGCTAGTGATAGAGAGGTATTTATTATGTCATTGATCACTGGGTTTACAGTATCTATAATAGCATGTAGAATTAGGGGGGGACAGGGGTCAAAAGGGGAACCTGATTTTACAGAAAGAAAAGCCTGACGGGATTATACTAAGGTAATGGCTTGAAAAACTCTAAGAGATGGTCGGTTTTCCTCTAGATCGGCAGTTGTGGTGGCCGGAGGAGTTGGGGGTGCAGGGAAATCTTTTTGCAGGGACTGGACCTTCTGTTCGAAGTAGTCAGCTATATGGTCGCAGAGGGACTGTGATGGAGGGATATCTTGTTTAAGGGCTGTGGGGTTGGTGAAAGAGTTTACTATCTTAAAGATAGTTTTTTGTTTGAGTTAGCTAGTTTAAGCATCTCGGTGAAATGAGATTTCTTGGCAACTTTGATTTGCTGGTGATAGTTTTTGAGCACAGTTTTGTAGCTGGTTAGTTCTTCCTGTAGGTAGTATTGTCGCCATCTGTGTTCCAGCTTCCTGCAGTGGCTGTGTAGAACTTTCAGGTTTTGGGTATACCATGGGGCGGAAGGTTTTTTAAACAGTCGTTTACTTAGTGGGACAGGGGGTGCGAAACGATCCCTCAGAGTGGTCATCCATAGTGTGAACCGTTTGTTGTCTACTGCTGGCTCACCCGACAGCCTGGGCCTGCAAATTGAGGCTTCTAAACTGAGGTCAGGAAGGGCTGCCATATCATTCCATCTAGGTCTGGTGTTTTGAGTGATAGGAATGTGGCCCTTGGGTTTTTTCTCATGATGGTATATAATTTCTAGAGGTATAAGCTTATGGTCGGACCAAGTTAGGCTAACTGGGGGCTGGACTTTCAGGGTCATGAGATTAGAGCAGATACCATCCAGAGTGTGGCCAGCATTATGAGTGGGGGTGGATATCCGTTGCTCTAGGCCAAGAGTATCAATGATTTCCAAGAAGTTCATTGCACCCGGGTCACTATGATCATCTAGATGGATGTTGAACTCTCCTAATAGGGTGAAGTTGGCAAACCTAAGAGTTAGTGAGCTTACAATATCTCCAATGCTATCCAAAAAGGTTTTATAGGGACCGGGTGGGCGGTAGAGCAAAGCCCCTGAGAAAACGAAGGAGTCCTCTCCTTGAAAGCAGAAGCTGATGCTTTCTGCCCCTTTGTGGTCGGGTATTTCAAACACTGAGCATTTCAGTGAGTTGCGATAAATAATCGCCAGGCCTCCTCCCCATTGCTCTAGTCTATCCTGTCTGTGAATAAGTTAGCCCGAGGGTAGTGCACAGATGATGTCTGGAGTACACCAGGTTTTAAGACAGGTTTCAGTTATGAAGAGGCAGTCTAGGTTGTCATCTATGATGAGATGGTGAATACTTTGAGCATGTATGGATAATAAGCGGGCATTAATGAGACCTCCTCGGAGGAAAGTGGTATTGGGACTGTTTCCCAGTGATGTGATCTGAGGAGGACTGAGGAGTGTTTTACAGTTTTTACAGCAAATGGGGCCCTTCCATTTAGTAACATCGAGTTGGTTTTTACAAATAGGCGGACTGCTGTTACAGGCCAGAAGGAAGTCTCTAGTAAAACATCTTGCTGGTGGGAATTAGGCAGCACCTCTGGCGCCGGTCGCGTTCCGGATGCGGACAGTCGCAGACAGGCTGCGCGTCGGCACCATCGTCTGCTTAAATATGCGGGGATGGAAGGACTCGGGAGAAGAATAGAACGTCTCCTTCCTAAAGATGGCCGCCGAATATGGCAAACCGGAAGTCGGAGAAGTACGAGGCAATCCTCCCTCCACTCAAACAGCCAAAGTTGCTGCGGTGGACCGGGGAGGATTTAGCGGGAGAGAGACAGAGAGCAATTTAAAATATGGCGAGTGTTAGAGGCTAAAACGGTAAGAGCAGAAATTTGAGGATAGATTTACAACAGTTTAAAGCAAGTTAAAAGCGTTACTGGGCCTATGTGTGCAAAAAGCGGTGGGAAGTTCCCCCCAAAGATAGTCTAGCACCAAAGTACCTGTAGTGGTTTAGCTACTGCGCGTCAGCGCCATCGTCTGCTTAAATATGCGGGGATGGAAGGACTCAGGAGAAGACTAGAACGTCTCCTTCCTAAAGATGGCCGCCGTAAAATGGCAAACCGGAAGTCGGAGAAGTACGAGGCAATCCTCTCTCCACTCAAACAGCCAAAGTTGCTGCGGTGGACCGGGTAGGATTTGGCAGGAGAGAGACAGAGAGCGATTTAAAATATGGCGAGTGTTAGAGGCAAAAACAGTAAGAGCACAAATTCGAGGACAGATTTACAACAGTTTAAAAACAAGTTAAAAGCGTTACTGGGCCTATGTGTGCAAAAAGCGATGGGAGGTTCCCTCCAAAGACATTCTAGCACCAAAGTACCTGTAGTGGTTTAGCTGTTTAGAATGTATAGGGGTGCAAGCTGGGGTCCTGAGGTCACTCTGTAACAAAATGCAAGATATTGAAAGTAAGTTGCAGAACCTAGAAAGGCAATACAAGCTACCACCAGCGCCCGAACATTTAGCAAAAATGAGACAACTAAACTTTGAACATGCTGAGATTGCAGGGCAATTTAGGTCCCAGCGCTGGACAGCAAGAGCATATGGGGAGGGTGGCAGAGCTGGACGTACGCTAGCTGCAAGATTATCCAAGTACAAAGAACAGGGTCACATAGTTGAAATATTGGACAAAAACTTGGAACCACGATATACGACATTGGAGATCCTATCGGTGTTCACTGATTTTTATGCTGAGTTATATGTGTACCGACCGGAGGCTACGGATGTTAAGATAGCTGGCCATATGGACGATGTAGCGCTGGGCTGGTTGTCATCGGGTCAGAGGAAATTTCTCCTCCAGCCCCTAACTGTGGACAATGTGAAGGAGGCTATACAAAAACTACCCACTGGAAAGGCAGCCAGCGCTGATGGCCTACCCAGTGTGTTCTATAAAACGTACATGGACCAGTTGGTCCCAAGGTTGGTAGAAGTGTATGCGGAGCCATATGATTGTGGGATACTCCCCCCACATTGCGTGAGGCCCTGATAGTTATGCTATTAAAGCCCGACAAGGACCCAAAAGGTGCGAATCGTATCGCCCACTATCATTAATAAATATTGATGTAAAATCTTGGCTAAAATAATTGCGATGAAACTACAGCCCCTAGTGCCCTCTCTGGTATTACCAGATCAATCTGGATTTGTGCAGGAGCGATCCACAACACATAATCTAAGAACTTTGTTTGCAATACTACACCAATTGAACCCTAAACTGAAGGCATCAGCGGTGTTACTTGATGCCGCTAAATCATTTGTCTCCATACAGTGGGGTTATATGTTCACGGTGCTGAGTCGGATAGGGCTCCCTTCTGCATTTATGCAATGGATACGTTTGCTATATTCTGAACCGACGGCGAGGGTTGGGGTAAACAGGTTCATGGCGGACCCGATCCAAATTGGCTGGGGTACTAGTCAGGGATGCCCACTGTCACCAATACTGTTCTCTCTCGTGCTAGAGCCGTTAGAGTGCAAGATTAGACAGCGACATGGACAGGCAGTGCTAGGGTTCCGACAGCGGCCGTTAGCCATATTCTTATATGCGGACGACATGTTGATGTATGTCTGGGAACCGGCGGCAAATCTTGAGCCCTTACTCAGGGAGTATGTCAAATTTAGAGCGTTTTCAGGACTTCATATAAATCTGGAGAAGTTGGTGATATTACCTCTCACACAGTGCACTACATCATACGAGGTGGCAATTCCCCTTGACTTGGGCCACAGATCCCGTTAAATACCTTGGAGTTTGGATACATAGGGACCCAGAGGTAGTTGTGCAAATGAACTATGGGCGAGCAATTGCAGCATTAATTGAACAGGTGGCTAGATGGATACGCCTCCCACTCTCCCTAGCGGATTCGTATTGCAGTGATAAAAATGACGATATTGCCTAAATTCCTGTATTTATTTGTAAATATTCCCGTAGTGTTAAACAAACATTTTTTAAATCCCTACAGGCATGTTTGCTGACCCTGATGTGGGCAGGTAAGCAGCCGTGCTGTGGCTGGGACATTCTGGTACAACCGTACGAGAGGGGTGGTTTTGAAGCGCCGGACATGTGATTGTACTATCTGTGCGCACAAGCTCAGTTTGCGCACTACTGGCAATTTCCACAACGATATCTACCACACATAGCGGTGGAGGCAGATGATGCCCATCCAGTCCCACTCATGGCAATGCTACATTATATTCGACCTCTAAATCCCAGAGTGCACATAAACACGGTAAACTGCACTACTCCCACGTGGTGGGAGATGCGGGTCATAGTGGATAGGGAACATTTGTATGTGCCGGCCTTGTTGATAGATGCACATCCCAACATCTCAGTCACTCAGGAACAGGGGTCACTGGGCACACTGAGGGAAGCTAGGGTCACCACACTAGGGATCTTTACCCAAGCGGTACGTTTACAACCCTAGAAGCAATCACTGCAAAAAAAACATATACTGCCATGCTAGGGTTTGTATATGCGAGATTGCGTGCAGCTGTTAGGGCAGTGTACCCGGAGTACCCAAAAGAGCCGCAGGTTCTAAATGCATTACAGGTGCTGCTGTCCAGGGAGGATAGAAAGGGTCTGGTAACAAGGTTATATAGCACTTCACTTGTTGAGAATCAGATGGTTACATCTAAGGCGTATGAAAAATGGGAAGCGCTACTGGACTCACCGCTGCTATGGGATGATTGGGTGACGTGTTGCGCGCTGACTGGACGCCTCATGGCGAATTGTAATCTCAGGATCCTACATTTCAAATGTATTCATCAAATGTCCTATACGCCCGATAGGCTACACCGGTATGGGCTGCGGGGTGATTCGCGTTGTGTAAGGTAAGGTATGGAGGGCGCAGATTTCAAGCATCTTGCCTGGGACTGTGGACCTTTGTCGATACACTGGGTCAGGGTCACGCAACATCTCACACAAATGATTATTGAAAAGGTAGATTGCACTCCGCAAATATGTTTACTGGGATTACTTAAGACAATCAAACCATGCGATCGCAAATTGGTGGCTGTTACATTGCTGTTGGCCAAAAGGGTAGTAGCAAAGAATTGGGGCGGGAAGGCTGTACCTACAGTGGCCACCTGGTTCAGGGATGTAGTATATTGCAGGGAACAACGGAACATATATGCTGAGGACCTGCCTGTATGGGAAACAGCGTTTACAACACTGTTAAAACAACGCATACTATTACAACACGGTCGTTACAACAACCGCTTTGTTAGTACGCAATACCTTTACATCGCAAGTCATTACAATGACTTGCTGTAGGGGGCACAAAGGTATTGGATATAACATCCAACACCTTCCCTGCTGTCGCGCAAACGAGACTAGGAATAGTAAATAATACTATTCCTAAGTCCAGTGCGCCCCCTACAGCAAGTTGTTATAATGACTTGCGTACTAACAACGCGGTCGTTGTAACGACCGCATTGTAATAGTACGCGTTGTTTTAGCATGCAATGTAACATGCTATATTCGCCAGTCTCCTCCAGGCCGAAAGATATCTGGAGCCCAGTAATGCTATATCTTTTGAAGCACCCTGATGTGTTGAAGTAAATTGACTATTATGAATGTTTGTATGGAGGGGGGCGTGGCCATGAAGGCGAAGATGCCGGACGTGCTCTGATAGAGCTCCACTGCTCATCCCCCAATATCCTTTAAATCATCCTGAGGAAAGCTCCCCGGGGCTTCGAATGGACACTCAAAGGCCTGACGCAACATTGCACTACTTTTGGGCGTTCAACAGCGGCTCAGGAGCTGTTGGAAATTGGCGACCCCATCTTGAGCGGGAGCGGACCGGGACCTGGTGACAGGAGGCGGGGCCTATCGGAGCTACGCAAGTCCAAGGCCGCATGAAGAGAAAGACAAGCCAAAGCCCGGGGAACGCAACAGAGACGCTGTGTCCCCCCATCACTCCAAGAGCTGACTGAAGTAGGTGGGAGCGACAGGCGCTCCCAGAGGAGCGGACGCTCGATGGAGGAGGAAGCGAGCCGATAACGAGGTCCGGACCCAGAAGTGCGTAATAGGTTCGGGCCGGGCAAAAGGCAAGCCCACACTGTATGGAAACTAAAGCGGATCGGAGGTGAGCAAAAATAGCGTGTAAATAGAGCGAGAACGCAAGCCCACTTACAGCGCTCTACTTCCTACAAGCTAAATAGATGATTCTCACCCCGAGACAGTGAGGAGGCCTGGTGCGTCCGGGGTCTCGCTCGGGGAGTAGAAGAGGGAGCCGAACACGCAGCGACGCGCATAGAGCTGCCGGGCGCTAAGACAGCAAAGGGGACGTCATGGCTCCAACCTGCCGGCTGAGTGAATTGACCCACTGCAATTGACACACACAAACATACAGATTCAAAATAAGCGGGACAAAGGTGAAAGTCAGCAAGTAGGAGACAGTGGACCACCGGAGTGCAGGGCGCGACAAAGATCCACGAGGCGCTACAGCGCAACGGTCTAACCACGTACATGAAAATTGCAGCAGGAGGCCCTGATGAGCAGCAGTACTGTGAAGCCGCACGTTGGGCCTGGTAAATATAGTCTGGCCACCACAGCGCTGAATGGGGAAAGACAATAGATACGACCTCCATAAACCCTGTGCCCCTCCCTGCAATGTGTGATTGTCTAACACGCGGTCACCAGGAGCAATAAAGAAAAGCAGACCACTAGCTGTGGAAAATCGCGTGCATCGGACTGGGTATGAAAATTGTATAGCGTAGAGCTACAAACCCAAGCACTGCAATCACATGTCGGACATGGGCCGCCTTCGGTCGGGGGAGGGAGGCCAGACCAGTCATCCACCTCCATCCCGCTCCCAATCGGATAAAGCGTTGAATAAAACTTCTGTGGACCCCATGTCCAGTAAGCTCGATGCAGTCTTGGCTGCCGTGGAGAAGCTGAGCACCACAATGGAATTGACGAAGACATCGCTCGAGACCAAGATAGATAATGTAGCCCTAGAATTAAACCTCCTGCATGCGGACCACAGAAAGCTAGCGAGCAGAACACAAGTGTTGGAGGACACGGTGGCGGAACTCTCCCCTAAAGTCCTAAATACAGATATGCGCCTCAATGTGAGGGTCGTGTGCCTTCCGGAAGGAGAAGAAGGGAGGGACGCCACGACTTTCGCAGAAAGGTGGATTCGTGACCTACTGCCGGGGGGAGCATTGTCACAATACTTTGTCATAGAACGAGCCCACAGAGTCCCAACTCGACCTCCCCCTCCGGGGGCAGGTCCTAGACCATTCCTGTTCCGGGTGCTGAATTATAGAGACAGAGACATGATACTACAAGAGACTAGAAAAATGCAGAAAGTCCAAGTGGCGAATAGCACAGTAATGTTCTTCCCGGACTATACAGCATCAGTTCAAATACAGAGGTTCTCCTATATGGAAGAAAAGAGGAGGCTCCGAAACCTAGACCTCAAATACTCGCTACTGTTCCCTGCATGACTACGTGTGGCGGTAAAATGGAAAACTCACTTCTTCGATACTCCCCAGGCTGCCTGCAAGTGGCTAGACTCCATGGCTACCAAAGCCTTCGCTCCACATAGTGAAAAGTCGTCGAGTTTGCATTCCAATGCAGAACTGAAACAACACAGACGAGTGCAAAGGCGTAGAAAACACACAGGGGCATATTTACAAGGAGCTATCGCCGAGTTAACGGCACTTTATCGCAGCCAAAGCCAAAATTAATTTATATCTCCATTCACAAGCTGGTGCTAACAGCCGATAACACCAGTTTACCTGCGAAAGCATCCTCAAAAAACATCGCCACAGATATCCCCTGCAACTATCACTAATGAGATGCAGAGTAGGCGTTCCCGAGCAAAAATCCGCGACAACACCACACCTCAACATTCTCAACGACCAGCCCAATCAGCGATAAGACCACAAAACAGGCGATAAGGCGCGTTAGCAGCAGGAATCTAACACCTGCTCTGACCTGGTGTAAAGTCGGATGACAACCTGCACCATCAAAGGGAGCCCAGCCCACAGCCACACATGAAGAACAACAGATGCCATGGAGCTACTCACCATGCATCCCGGAGCCCCGAGAGGGCAACAACACCCACCGCCACCACCACCCCCCACCCCCCCGGACACCCACCGTCCCCCCGGACCAACACTGAGGCAGCGCAGACAAAGACAGCGACCCTCCGAAAATGCACCAACCCCACAGACCCAACACCAGAGAATGTCATTGCCCACTATATGCCCAAAGGGACAACCCTCCTCCGCATCCTGACCACCATAGCCCACAGGCTGACGGTACCAACACAGCGGACAACCAACATCCCACCGCAGACAAAGCTGCTGGCCGTGCTGCACGTGTTGGCCTCTGGTACCCTCCAACCAACCTCCGCCTCAGACGGAGGAGTCACACAGCCTGGCCAATCAAAGTCCCCCACAACGGTCATGGATGACACCATCAGCTTGGAACCCCACTATCCATAACTCACACACACTGCGCAGGAACAGCCGGAGACCAAGCAAGGTGTGTACGCCACAGCTGGCTTTCTGCACGTGTCAGGGGGCAAGTGACTGCACACATGTCCTACTAGTGGCCCCTGGCGACACTGCACAAAATAAGCGCAACAGAAAGCGCACGGATCCCACCAATGTGCAGGCAATAGTGGACCACCGTGGAATCTCCGCCAACGACGTCGCCAACCACCCAGGCAGTGTGCATGATACCTGCACCTCCCGACAGTCCATCATCAACCTGCGCCACCAGGATGGCACCCACAGAAATGCACTGCTCGTTGGCCAATACCAAATGCACACACCACACACCTCAACTCCACAATCATGCAACACACAACACAGGAAATGCACACGTCACAAGCTCACATACAACATGCACACCCACCAGACATGACAGCACAACTCACTGTGGGAACCTGGGCCAGCCATGTACATGAGTCATCAACGGCATGGCACCTCGGACACACAATAGCAGAATGTCGGAAGAGGTGGGGACCAGGCATGTGCGAAGGAGGCAAGGGACCGATGAATGAGAATGTACGCAATGCCAAGTGTGGCGTGGATGTGCTGGCCGGACTGCAGTATGCAGACCACACACATATCCATATCGACACACACCGCTGGTGTTTGGAGTGTAGTGGACAGTGGACGCAACCATGTCCCCCCAGCCAGTGGGGAAGTCGCGGAAATGTAGCTTGTGACGTCACCCCCCATAAGCGTGAGCGGAGTGGGCTGGCCCGGCGTACACCAGGCCAGCGTAGGGGTGTGAATAAAAGTCACGTAACCCTGGGCGTGGTCCTCTTCCGGAATGCCCAACATCTCTGCCAGGGCGGCGCCCCTCACCCCGCCACGAGGCCGACGCCGTGAGCGGTGTTGCCAGCGATCCTGTGCGCCTGCTGCACCCCAGGACGCTGGTCCCCGAATCAGTCCTGCCCGCCCCTGCGCACCCAGGCCTCAATGCCCACCTTCCGACACCGGCGTGTGTCGATGAGGGCCCACCACATGCTGGTGCAATCTCCAAGCCCGAGGCCTGCGACCTTGGCAGCCTCCTCAGACCATCACGGCCTCCGCAACACAGGCCCGCAGTATTCCTTTCACGTTGACGTACTCCACCGGCATGCACAGCGGACAAGTAGGTCACACATTTGGAACTGAGTCTTGATTACACCATGGCAGAGCACATACATCATGGCTGAGTGTATGTCACTATACACCCTTCGATGTGGTGCCAACAGGTCTTCGTGTTACATCACAGCCGCAAGATTCTGTGGGCCCACGCGGACTACTGCTCTCGGCCTACGCTGCGCTCGAGTAGGTCACAGAATTGGAACTGAACATCGATTATTCAAAGGCAGAGTAGGAATCATTGCACGCAAGGAGAGGCATAAGAGGATGACGCGTTGCATTTGGGAGGAAAAAAGGATCATCATTACGGAGGTGATCGAACCCTACCGACAACTGCCCTGATGTCACTAACTCTGTGCATCGTGGGGGGCGGAGCTAGCCACGCCAGGAGATGGCCGCGTTGTGAGCGTGCTCCTCTGATCGAGTCACTATCCTGAAATGATCCTGCATTTATAACCGACCAAATCACTAAAATTACAGATCGCAAGAACAGCTGGCTGCGGCGTACCTGCTCCGATGATGCTTCCATAGCCGAATATCACCCGAAACACGGCGAATACCTCCATACCAATCCCAACCGAGAGGCGGTCCTGCGGCTGCGGAGGCGCGTAGAAGGACGCGACCTGTACGCAAGCTCCGTGCGCAGTGACGGAGATAGAGGCCTCAGCGCGACGAGCGGAAAGAATATAGCAGGACACGCCGGCGCTTCACCTGTCTGGACACCGCTATCTGTACCCAACGAGAGGTGAGCGACCACCCGGTAAGGGCGACACACATGACCGGAGGCGTTGCCGGGTGGTGCCCCTGCCGGTCTGACTTGCGGGGATCGCTGTGTGGGGCCTAAACATCCTCGGTGCCCCGGCTCGGCCCGGCGTGAGGCCTATCTGCCGCCCCCCAGTCTAATACAGGTGCACATGGCGGGACTGTAACCAGATCGGCACCAGATGGTACAGTCCAGATATGAGGGCCTCGAAACATACAGCATAAGGCAACCCACGGAAGATGGCATATGAGACGCTGTGTGCGACGCGTAATCCTGTTTGATATCTTCCCCATTAATTGTTATTAAACCACCGACAGCAGTGGAGCATAGCAGACCTCGCATTGCACGTTGCATATACAACATACGGCACGGTGGGAGACGAGGGGAGCTGCGGCGGCTGTGAGAGAACGTGGCATGCTGACTGTTCCAATGTAATGATACGGCTGCCTCCGGAGAAAATAGAAACAGAAGCAGATATCCCACTAGCGCGTGATGGAGCGCCATGCATAACAGAAAACTACACTGCAACATCTGAAAGCACTATAACCTGTTAAGGCCGACTGCGCCCCTGTCGCAGAAACAATACAGCCACACATAAAACGCAGAAGGGCGCGAACGAAGACGGGCCTGTGGGTGCGGGCTGGGGTAGGATAACCACTGCCCTGCTTATTCGGGTTATCACGGAACGAGGCAGAGGCCACAGCGCTCCTTCCCGATGCCAGGTAGTCCAGTATACATCACTGGACCTCACCAGAGGTAAATCTGAGGCAACAAAAAGTGATAAGGCACGCCCTGCAGGGCTACTAGATAAAGCGCCAAAACCCTCGAAGCCACTCCAGGATCTGCACAATCATGGGAAAACTCGATAAAAATCAACCTAAATTACAATTTGACGCTGCTAAGAAACCGGCGGAAAACAATACTGATAGTCTCATGGGCAGCCAAGCTCAAGCTATTGCATCTGGCACAGATACGCCTGTGGATTTTCAAGCAATGTTCGCTGCAATCCAGTCCACACTCTCAAATATTGATAGTAAAATAGACACCCTGACGTATCGTGTTGATCGTATGTCGGAGCGACTGGACAAACATACCGAGCGCATTGATATGGCGGAGCGCCGTATATCGGACACAGAAGATGCTCAAAACCAATTAGAATTAAAACAAGCAAAAGTAGACAAGACAATGACTGCTCTGCTCGCAAAGACGGAGGATTTGGAAGCGCGATCGCGCCGAAACAACTTGCGCTTGATGGGGGTGGCAGAATCAACACGTACAGCTAATATGGAGCGCTATGTTGAGACACTATTAACAGCTATGCTTGGAAGAGACACCTTTTCAGAAGTATTTATTGTGGAAAGGGCACACAGATCGCTGGCACCACAGCCACCGCCAGGGGAAAGACCGCGCCCTATAATTGCAAAAATACTCAACTATAGAGACAGAGATGCGGCACTTCGAAAGGCCAGGGAGCTAGGGACGCTGAGCCACGAAGGAATGGCAATATCAATATATCCAGACTTCACCTCGCAAGTCCAAGAAGCAAGGAAGAAATTTCTAGACGCGAAAAAGAGACTCAGCGAACAGAATATTCCATATGCTATGATATATCCAGCCCGCTTGAGAATCACAGACAATGGGAAAAGTAAGATCTTTAGTGAGCCCAAGGAAGTGCTTAAATACCTACAGCTAGCACACCCACAATCTACCCGACGGAAATCTCCGAGAGGGACTCAAGCTGAACAGGACAACACTTCAGATGTGGAATGAGATATGGGTATCCTTTGACTATTCTTTTTGTTTCTAAAGCGTGACACTGGACTACCGACTATTGTGAATCTTGCATGAGAACACAGATAAGTCTTTCCACTACCGATGAAACTGTAGAATGCTAGATATCCTGGAAGGTATTGTTACATAGTGGTGTGTCAGACACAATTCTGGAAGGCAAACTATATACTGTTCTTCACCTTAAACGCGTGATCTGTTGATGAAATAGTTATCGTTGACGCAATGGTCTGCTAGGGAACTATGGGATGGTTGACTCGATCCCCCAGTGCCTGTCATTGGGGTCTATGGTGGGCAGTTTCCGCCACCCTTGTGTATACCACACGGTTAACTCCCCTACCACGACACACCTTAGGTTAGAGGGGAATTGTTAGAATTTTGTTTTCTTTTCTTTCTTCCTTTTTTTTTATTGGTAGCTATTTGGGGCTGTCTTCACCATGATTGGGATGGCGAAGTGGGTGGGGGGAGGGGTTGCACGGGATAATGTAATGTTAACAGTTTTATGCGAACCTAATTTCTATACATATGTAGGTAGATGTAATGCACTCTGGATTGTAGCACAGACGGTTGTTCTCCCTGCTGTAAGAAATGACGATAGTCTGTTGTATACCTATTCACTCATAGTTACATACTCGTAACTCATGGCTAGAACTACAACTTTGAAATTACTGACATGGAATGTGAGAGGATTGAACAATCCCAGGAAAATTAGACAGGTATTTGCATACCTAGATAGACACCACACAGATATAGCGTTTCTTCAAGAGACACACCTACTCCACCAGAGAGCGGACAGGTTTGGAACAAGATGGGCTGAGCTGGTGGCATCATCATCCTACTCATCATACGCCCGTGGGGTGATGATCCTCATAAAAAAAGGTACTCAGTTTATACTAGATAACACATACACAGACCCTCTAGGGAGATATGTTATTATTACAGGGATACTAAGAGGAACGAAAGTAGGCCTCATAAATGTATATGCGCCAAACGTGGACGATCCTGATTTTATAGAGAACCTACGATCCAAACTTCGAGATCTGCCTGCTGTAGAATTAATATGGGGCGGGGACTTAAATATGGCATTAGACGAAGCACAAGATAGGTCCCAACACACGGTGGAGCATCACCCCCGAGCTGTGGCAGCGATGCTGAACTGCATGACAGACTTCCGAATATATGATATCTGGAGAGTGCGTAATCCCACTGTGCTGGAAAGCACTCATTCGTCTACAGTACATAACAGCTGGGCAAGACTTGACTACTGGCTCCTTACTGAACGGGCTTGCACCTGGGTCCAGGCTATTCACCACTTACCCAAGACTCTTTCAGATCACAAACCTGTCCTGTTATCACTGCAGGTGCCCACCTACATCCCCCCCCCATTTGTATGGCGCTTTAACGCCATGGCCTTATTGGAACCACTATACAAAGACACAATCTATAATGCCATAACAGACTTCTTCGACCTGAATAAAGGCTCAGTGAAAAGCGCGGGAACGTTATGGGAAGCGTTTAAAACGACAGTAAGAGGCATATGTATTAGCACAGATGCTGGTATATTGAAGGATATCCGCACACAATTACAGCGAAGTGAAACAAAGATTGCACACCTAGAGGCTGACTATGACACCACTCACAATGCACAGACCCTCAGTGAGATTCGGACGGAAATAAGTAATTATAACACTTTGGCAGATGAAGAAATAAAATACATTACGAAGCGCCATACGGCACGTAGAATTGGTGAGGGTGGCAGACCAGGCCGACGTCTAACACAACAGATCCGTACAGAGCACAAGCAGTACACTGTTATACAAATAGAAGACGATAATGGGAAAATGCACTACGACACGGAGGGAATATTGCAGGCCTTCATGGACACTTATGGCGCTTTATATACCACACAGAACACCGCACCTACTCCTGAAATTTTGCGCTACCTGGAGGACATAGCACTGGTATGGCTTTCAGATGCCCAACGTGATTATTTGGCACAACCCATAACAGTAGAAGAAATACAATTAGCTATTAAAGCCTTACCTAATGGTAAATCGCCCGGCCCTGATGGATACACGGGGGAATTTTATAAAGCATATTCTGAATTACTGAGCCCCTATCTGATAGAAATGTATGATGAAGCCTATGAAAATGAAACCCTCCCACCTACTCTCCGAGAGGCCCTTATAGTCGCCCTACTAAAACCAGATAAAAACCCCGACAAAACTGAGTCATATAGACCCTTATCTCTGATAAATACAGATATTAAAATATTAGCAAAAATCATCGCCACACGACTCCAACCCTTAATGTCGACTATAGTTTTACCAGATCAGTCCGGTTTTATTCCTGCCCGTTCGACTGCACATAATCTACGCACCATCTTTGCGCTATTGCATCAGCTCAGCCCAGACTTGCAAGCAGTGGCTGTGCTTCTCGACGCAGCCAAAGCGTTCGACTCTGTTGAATGGACATATATGTTCACAATATTACAGAGAATAGGGCTTCCACACGTGTTTATTAATTGGATTAAGTTGCTGTACAATAAACCCACTGCCCGCATTAAAGTAAACAGACACATATCTGAGCCCATATCAATACAAAGAGGTACCCGACAAGGCTGCCCACTATCCCCGTTATTGTTCTCAATTGCACTGGAACCCCTAGCTTGTAAACTGCGTCAGAGGTACAGACACACGGCACTAAATTTTCCGCTACGACCCATTGGCATATCCCTATATGCAGATGACATGGTGCTATACCTCAGGGACCCTAACACGCACTTAGATCCGCTACTGCGAGAATATATACAATTTGGACGACAATCCGGACTTCAAATAAACTGGAGCAAATCGGCGCTAATGCCACTAACAGAAAACACCCAAGCACCACAGACTGAATTCCCTTTGGTTTGGCAAACAGACCCAATAAAATACCTAGGCATATGGATTCACCGAGATCCAGAACTGGTCATTAGATATAATTATGGTACCGCAATTGATAAAGTGGACACACAAATCACAAGGTGGATAACGCTACCCCTGTCCGTGGCGGACAGAATATCCCTAGTGAAAATGGTGATCTTACCTAAGATGCTCTATTTATTTACAAATATTCCGATACCCCCTCCAACTCCAATATTTAAAAGGATGCGCACAATGCTTATCAAATTAATATGGGCGGGTAAGCAAGCACGGATTAGTATTGATACGCTAGTACTCCCCTATGCCGCAGGCGGGTTCGCACTGCCCGATTTATATTTATATTATTTATGTGCCCAAGCACAATACGCATACCACTGGTATCACCCGGCTCAGCTCCTGCCACATCTAGCAGTAGAAGATGCCGATGCTAACCCTATCGCCTTAGCCAGTGTATTAGTACACCATCGACCACATCTATCTAAAAATGAGATAAATACAGTCCGGACTACTTCTGATGCCTGGCAACGAATTGGTATACTTACTAAGAAAACCCCTATTTATGCACCAAACATGCCACTTGCACAACACCCGAACTTGTCAGTTACGCAAGAAAGCAGCAGCATGACACTTCTAGCGCAAGCTGGAATAACAAAAATGGGAGACCTTTACCCCAATGGCACATTTATCACGCCAGATGATCTTGCATACATCACAAATCAGTCCATGCTGTTCAAGTTTGCGTATCACAGACTGCGAGCAGCGATCAGGGTCCTTTATCCCACATTCCCAGATGAGCCACCCACATTAAACTCGCTACAACAGCTGATCACCGCAACAAATCGGGCTCACATGGTGACACAACTTTACAACCAAATACAAGTAGAGATAAATGCAAACACACATAAGGCACGAGACAAATGGAATACCCTATTGGAAACACCACTGACTGATGATGACTGGAAGGCTTGCTGCTCTCTAACTACACTATTAACCCCAAACGGAAATCTTAGGATTATTCATTATAAATACCTACACCAAGCGTACCATACCCCACTTAAGCTATATAAATATGGACTACGAGACAGGGCGCACTGCAAACGGTGCGGGCAGGATCAGGCTGACTTCATTCACCTGGCGTGGACTTGTGACAGAATTAGACAATACTGGGAACAAGTGATTTGTTTACTGGGAAAAATAATGTCGTGTACAATCGGCTGCACACCGCAACTATGTTTATTAAATCATCGACTACCTATGAAATCCCAAAAGAAAAAACTACTTGCAATAATGCTTTTAATAGCAAAGCGGAGAGTAGCCATGCACTGGGATAGTAAACATGCACCTACAATAAAACTATGGATTACGGACACTCTTTACTGTAGGGATAATTTTTTAATATATGCTGAGGAATTGCCCACTACTGCCAAGCCATCCGACTTCTGGGAACCTCTCACCGTCTACTTACGAGAAAATCCTGATCTATTCAAAACAAATTGTTAATGTATACAAATATGAGGACATTATTGTGCTACTACATTGTACAAAAGATATATTGGTTTTATTTAAGCAGTATGCAGAGTGTTCATATGTACTGTATTATACTTGACATGCTACGTATGGCTGTTATGACAATATTGTGTTAATTGAAAAAAAAAAAAATCTTAATAAAAAAAAAAAAAAAAACTCTGTGCATCGTGAGCCTACGACACGTGGCTGTGGCCCACTGCTGACCGCTGCCTCTGGCCTACACTGCGGTCCAGTAAGTCACAGAATCTTGAATCGTCAATGCCGGAGTTCATATCAGTGTACCGGCATCATCGCAGACTGCATCCCCTCTCAGCCCCGGTGCCACTAAGTCTGTTCCCCGACATTCATGGACACTCTCTGGTCGTACATTGGTGGCGTTTGAGTCTATGGACTAGGGGGTAGTTTTCATCCTTATGCATCTGACACGGAATTGGTGGTGGCAACGAGGCAGTCGCTTTCCACTCCTCCATTTGCTGCTTCCAGATAGCTTCTGCCCTCTGCATCATGCCCTGGAAGAACACCTTCCACTGTCCCCCGAAACACTCTGCGACATTCACCTCCGACATCGACGAGGACCCGCTCAGTCTGCGTGGCCCTACCTCAGTGGACCGCAAGTCACCATCCCGTGGCGGTGTGCCTGTGCCTGCCGCTGTGCACCCGGGGCCACTAACTCTGTGCAGCTCAAGTCAGGGACCCTGTCTGAATGAATATTGGATGACCTCTGTGACAGTGGTCTTGGGGTCATCGACGCCATGTGCATGTGGCCCTGCGCTGTCCACTGCCTCCGACCTCAACTGCCGACCACCAGGGCTCACACATCAAATTGAGTCCTGACCGGCCCGGACGTCGCATTACCGCAGGACGCAAATGCCACCATCGCCAGGGCCAACTCCAACCACCATCTGCCAGAGTCGAGACAGTGGTACTGGCAGACTGACGGAGTTGCTCAGACCTGTCGTGGATGCCATCATCTGCCTGATCCCCTGCTCAGCACTCCAGGTGCCACTGACTCAGTGCACCGCAACCAATGGACCGTTACTGATTGAGTTTTGTGATGTGGAGATGTTGCGCAGCAATGTCACCTCAGGCAGTGTGGGAGACCTGGGACGTTGATGAGAAGTTGCTGCAGGTCTAACACACCCCACTGCATCTACATCAGGAATATCCCGAATGGACACAATCCAAGTTATTTTCATCACATGAGCGCGCACAGCTCTAGTACCCCAACCTCAGTGCACTGCAACTCACGGACACTTCTGTTTGTATGTTGGGTGACCTCTGTACTTGCTCCGGCTCCCTCCATGTTGCTCAGCAGTTGACTCTGTTATGCATGTGTTTTCTGTTTCCATTGCACTGGTGTCCACTGTTCAAGTTGTTGCCAGCACCGAGCACATCCAGCACAGGCGTCACTGTACATGTGGCCCTGCCAATAAAGGGGCCGGGCGCACGTGCCCGTAGCCAGTTCAACATAATATCTGCGTGTGTCTCTATGGCAGTGTGGGTCTCCTTTGTGGGGTGTAGGTGGTCCCTGAAGCGTAATTGACACCCATGTATGTGATCTAGTTCGCCTTCCATGGGTTCGGACTACACCCGCACCTGTTCGGCCAACTCCTTTTGGCGTTCTGACACCTGGCATTGGGGTGCCATGTGTGGGTCGGTGAAGTGTTGTGGGCCAGCCGTGCTTGCGTGTGCTTCATGCTGTGTGATCTGTTGCAGGGGCTGGGTTCTCCTCTAAGTAGCTTGTCTGCCCTGGTCCTGGTGGTGGGTTGCGTGGGATGTCCATGGACTGTTGTAGGGCGTCGGTTTCGAAGGTGTGTTGGTCGTGTCCTGCATCACTGATGGGTTGTCTGGTCTGACCTGCTGGAGGTCTTGTTTGTCCCTCTGCAATGTGAAGGGGAGATGCATGTTGACATTGTGTTGACATTTATGTTGGCGCATTGTTCTTGTAGACATGCAGACTGTGTGACAATGTACATTGTGACTGTTTGGGCGGTGCTGGCAATTTGAGGGGGGACAGTGGACATTTGGACTACATGACTGTTGTGAGGTTGTACCCGTACATATGCATCTCTCAGTTCCCTGCTCTGTCAAATGTGATTGGCCTGTTTCTGCGCATGGGCGGACCCAGTTGTGTCCCCTGTTCTGCAGTGTCGGTGTTGCACTTTGTGCCACATTGTCATGGGATGTGCTGTGATTGCCATGTGTGTGTGCTGCAGTGTGCCACGGGGATGGGGGACATGACCCTGGGTTATTGTGGGTGTGCAGTGTGCTACACGTCGTTGTGCATGTGTGCCATTGTGCCCATCTGCCCCCGTCCCCCCAGGACCTGTTCGTTACTCACCCTGTTGTTGTTTTGTCAGGTCCTCTCGAGCTGTGTCCGTACTCCCACCTCCTTGCACCGTCTCCACACTGATGGCTGGCCTCCATTTACTCCAGCTCCTCCCGCGATAGACTGCGATGTTGAGGGTTGCATTAAGTCACTTTTGCGATGGTTATCACACGTTCTTGAGAATATGCCCCACACTGTCACAAAGCCTCGGCCCCAACCTGGAGCAAATGCGTAAAGACCAACATAACGCGTTACAAGCTGCAGCGGATATCAGAAGCCAGCAAAGCAACACTTTATCAGAGGATACCTTGCTAGACAAGATGAGAGATGCAGACTCCACCGATGGCCAATCTAACTCACAGGACTCAGAAATAACACCGGACGTGACACCACAAACGGCAGACGACATAATTAACTGTTAACTATTTATTTATTTATTTGTAAAGCGCCTGAATCACCCCCCAAGGGGTATCTCCACGCTATAGAATTGCTACAGCCAGCCACAGAAAAGGGACAGATTAGAACAATTAGGTTTTAAGGAGCCTTCTGAACTGTAAATGATCAGGGCATTTGTCGCAAGTGGATAGGGAGTTCGTTCCAGTAGACGGGGGCTAGGTGGGAGCACGCTTTACCACCTAAGCGAGATTTTTTATAGCGAGGAATAAGAAGTAGAGATTTGGACCCTGATCGAAGGGACCTAGGTGGCAGATATTTGGTAAGTTTATCTGCTAGATAACTGGGACCTTTGCCATTCAGAAATTTGTTCACAATGCAGCAGATCTTAAATCTGATCCGCTTCCGCACCGGAAGCCAATGCAGCTGTTGCAAAAGAGTGAGGGAGGCTGTTCGAGGGGGAGCATTGGAGACCAAGCGAGCTGCGGTGTTCTGGACTACTTGCAATCTGTTTAAGGAGGCTTCATTTGCTGAAATCAGCAAAGCATTGCAATAGTCCAGGCTGCTTAACACCAGTGCCTTGATAAGAGTTTTTCGTGTGGTCAAAGGCAGAAAGGGAAATACCCTACGGAGAAGACCTAGCACATGGAAGCATGCGCCAGCAGTGGTTGTGGCGTGCTCCTTCATTATCAATTTCTGATCCAGGCGGACACCCAGATTTTTCACCACCAGTGTAGGAGTCGGTGCGATGCCCAATTCCTCTGGCCACCACCTAGGGGACCACTTCAGCGATGCATCTCCAAACAACATGATCTCAGTTTTCCCCGCATTAAGCTGGAGGAAGTTATCCCTCATCCAGCCTGCAATGGCCATCATGCCCTCCGAAAAGATAGACTGGGCATTGGGATTGTTCTTATCAAAGGAAAGTAGGAGCTGAGTATCATCAGCGTAAGATATTGGAACAAATCCTAAATTCCTTAGTAGTCCTGCTAAGGGAGCGACATAAATGTTAAATAGGGTGGTGCTCAGACAGGAGCCCTGAGGTACTCCCTTAGTCAGTTTTTTAGTCTTTGAGCGAAAAGGGCCAAGGTTGATAGTCTGAGTTCTATCAGACAGAAAGCTCGACATCCATTATAAGGCGCTCCCTTGGAGGCCAATTTCCCTAAGTCTCCTGAGCAGAGTCTGGTGGGAAATCATGTTGAAGGCTGCCGATAAATCAAGCAACACAAGAAGCACCACTTGTCCGTTGTCCAGGGACATTCTGATGTTGTCAGTGACCGCAATCAAAGCAGACTCCGTGCTGTGTCTGGGTCGAAAGCCCAACTGAGATGGATCGAGACAGCTCGAAGCTTCGACAAAATCAGACAGATATTTATTGATATGTTTTTCTAGTATCTTGCTCAGGAGAGGTAGCAATGAAATGGGACAATAATTAGATAGATCCTCCATAGGGGCTTTGAGGTTTTTATGGATGGGGATTATTTGCGCCGCTTTCCATTCAGAGGGGAGAAGACCCTCTTTCGTGGAACAATTAAGGATTGAACAAATAGGGGCAGCAAGTTGTTTGGAGAGCAGTGAGGTGGACTTAGCTGGAATAATGTCCAGCAGGGAGCCTGATTTTACTGTATTTAGTAGCAACTCTACATCCTCGGGCTTAAGTGCAGGGAAGTTGTCTAACCTCTGTGCATTAGATGTGGCCGCTGGGTGATCTGCCGTAGAATCTATCTGAGAGCTACCGGCTAAGGTGATTTTATTGTAGATCAATTCAATTTTCTGGGTAAAGTGAATTGCTAGCTTGTCACATAGGACTTGAGTGGGAGCTTCTTCATTATCGCATGCCTTGGGATTGGTGAAAGATTTTAAAATCTGGTAGAGAGTTCTGGGGGCGTTCCATGCCTGTTCAAGTCGCTGCAGTATGTGAGCTTTACGAGCAGTTTTTATGTTTTTATGATATTGAGCCAGAGCTGATTTGTATCTTTCTTTATCCTGTATATCATGTGAAAGGCGCCAGTGTCGTTCCAATTTTTTGCAGCGGCTCTTTTCTGTCTGAAGGTTTGGGGAGAACCATGCTGTCTGAGAGCGTCTAGTAAGGCTGGGGCATTGTTTCAGGGGGACTAGACGATCAATGGTGGTTTTAATTGTAGAGTGAAAACGGGCCAGGCACTCCTCTACATTGTCTGAGTCAAGATTCTGGGGTATAGGGAATATATCTTGAAAATGATCGGGCGTGAGTTTATGCCACTGTCTGCGCCACCTAGGAGGGTTAGTGTGGGAAACGTCGTGTGTCCCAGGGCCCCTGATTTGAAACTCTATTAATGAATGGTCTGTCCATGTCAATGGGTAGGTAGCTCCAAAGATAGTATTAGGAGAGTTAGTAAAAATAAGATCTAACGTGTGACCAGCTGAATGAGTGGGGTCATCGTTGATCTTACTTAACTCAAGTGTGGTTAGATCTGCCAGAAGTGTAGAGGTATCTTGGTTTACGATGTTTTCACTGTGGACATTAAAGTCTCCTAGAAGCAAGAAGTTTCTAGTTGAGATGACATGCGGCGAGATAAGTTCCATAAGTTGAAGCGAGAAGTTAGAGAGGGGACCCGGAGGCCGGTAGATGAGAGCGCCTTTCCAACTATGTTGAGAGAGCAGATCAATTCTAAAAACTAAGATTTCCAATATATCATTACTTAGTTGATCGAGTATAGAGACTTTAATGGAGTCTTTATGGATAATAGCTATGCCCCCCCCACCCCCCTTGGTTAATCTGTCCAACTTTTGGATGCGATTGCAGGGATAGAGCTGGGTTTAATCCAGGTTTCGGTTAGGAACCCGATATCAGGGAGTTTAGAAGAAAATAGATCCCAGATTTCAACTGTGTGTTTAGGCAGGGATCTGATGTTGCTTAATAGGCAGTTCCAGCCTCGGTTTTCTAGAGGAGTCTGGGGAAAGGAGTCATTCTTGTCGCAGCGGCGTAGTTGACTATTGCTCAGGTCAAATGTCATACTGTTAGTAGAAAGTTGTTCCAGTTTCATGCTCTGAAATCGAAGGGGCCTTCCATAACCATAGAAGTGTTAAGCATGGTATTTTTCAGATGTATGCAGTTGTTTGGGCTACCTCGTCTGATCTTGAGGAGTTCTTGACTAGTATATGTACCCAAGTCCCTTATTCCTTTACCTGAGTCTGACACAAAACATGAAGGGATCCTGGCTCCTGGCAATGCCCAGGCGTGGATGGGCGCAGACGGGCTTGCCTTAGGCGCGCCTTTGGCGCGCCTGCGTGGCGCGCGTCCGCTGCGCGTCGTGCCAGGCATCTGCTTAAGTAATGAGGCTTGCAGCTAGATTGCTGACCTCAGTTCCGTTAGACCGAGAAGCGCCAAAAGGCCACTTTCGCTTTTGCGTAGTCTCCCTCCACTCAAACGGGAAAACCCGTGGTGGACCGGGGAGGATCGTGACCGTCGGAGCAGTGCTATGGGCAACAGGTAAGTTGAGCTAGCAGTTATGTTATGTTATGTTACAGCAACTTTTATAGCGCACTAATACCCATAGGTGTCTAGGCGCTTAGGGACCGCGTACTGTAGGGAGAGTCAGTTTTTAAAAAGCCATGTCTTAAGATTCTTCCTAAACTCAATCAAAGAAGATATCTTCCTAAGCGCGAGCGGGAGGAAGTTCCACAGCCTAATAGCACCATGTCTGAAACTCCTCCCTCCCCATTTCATAGTCCTGACTCTGGAAGTAAGCATCAGGAAAGCATTCGCTGATCGTAGTTGTCTGCTGGGAAATACCAACTAAAGGCATGCCATAAAAATCGTGGACCAACTCTATAAAGTGCCTTATGCACTATACAGAGTGTCTTGAATTTCACGCGCTGGGCAACTGGTAGCCAATGCAACTTCTGTATCCCGGCCCTAATTGACTGATGCTTAGGGACATCTAGCACCAGTCTGGCAGCAGCATTCTGTGCCACTTGTAATCTTCTAAGTTGATTAGACTGTAAATTTATGTATAGGGCATTACAGTAATCCAGTTTGGATAAGACCAAGGAAGTTAAAACAATTTTCCTCGTGTTTATCGGAATGAAAGGAAGAATCTTACGCACGGTTCTAATGGTGAAGAAGGCAGAAGATACCACCTTAGAGACCTGCGATTTAAAATTCAACTTCTCGTCTATTATGACCCCCAGATTTTTAGCTTTAGCTACTGGTGTAGGAAGGGGCCCAGTGTATTTGGCCACCAAATTGGTGACCAAAGGGGAGCAAGGTTTCCAAAAGCACCACCTCGGTTTTGCTCGAATTGAGCTTCAGACAGTGCCTGCTCATCCACAAGCTCAGGGAGACCATACAATCATGTAGTTTATTAGAAAAATCAACATCCTTGTCTATGGTAGAAATAACCAATTGGGTGTCGTCAGCATATGAGGTCGGAATTAGATCAAAGCTTCTAATCAAAGGGGCCAATTCGGACACGTATATGTTAAAAAGAGTGGGGCTCAAGGAAGAGCCCTGTGGCACCCCACAAGGCAAAACAAAAGGTGTAGATTTAAAATCGCCCAATTGCACTGTCTGCACTCTACCTGCTAAAAAAGATGTTAAAAACAGCAGGGCTTTTCCTCCTAGACCAATGGTTTTCAGCCGTTCTATCAGTAAGTTGTGGTCCACGGTATCAAATGCCGCGGACAGGTCGAGGAGGATCAGAGCTGCAGATCCGCCACCATCTAGTGCGGTACGAATTTCCTCCGTAGTTTTAATTAAAGCTGTCTCAGTGCTGTGGCATGATCGAAAGCCAAATTGGCTGTGGTCTAAGACATTATTATCTAAAATAAATGTAGAAAGTTCCGTGTTAACAATTTTCTCAATTATTTTTGCAGGCAACGGAAGTCTAGCAATTGGTCTATAATTGGCCGGGTCCGTGACATCTAAATTAGGCTTTTTAATAGTGGTAGTATACAGGCCTGTTTCCACAATGTTGGAAAAGATCCTTGTAAGAGCATTTGATTAAAAATACAAGATAACTGAGGACTGATAATGTGACTAATATTATGCAGAATCCTCGGAGGACAGGGATCATCCGGGGACCCAGACTTAATCTTAGTGAGAAGAGTGGCAATCTGCTCTGGGGAGATAGAGGTAAAATTTAAAAAAGGTATTATGGCCTTAACTTCCTGATCAATGCCAACATTATGAGGAATGTGTGAGGCAAATTGATCATAGATTTGATCAACCTTTACTTTAAACGCCTGGGCCAATGTGTTACAAAAATCTTGGGTGTGATTTACTGTAACTTCCTTTTCCGCAGTTGTCAGATTACTTATAACTGAAAAAGTTCTTTACTTGAGTTGCCCGCCATCTCTATTTTCAGCGTAAAATATTGGCTCTTCTCAATAATTATTTTTTCTTATAGTTTGCTAACATAAGCTTATATTGTGCTTTTTCAGCTACATTATAGTTTTTCCGCCATGTTCTCTCTTGCCTCCTACAAGCTTGTTTGTCTAGTCTTAGGGCTTCAGAGAACCAAGGAGCAGATGGAGTTTTTCTATTTCTAATTGCCTCCGTAACAGGGGCTAGTTTGGCAAAACTAGAGTCTAGCCAGAAAGTATAACTTCTAGCTAATCCCTCCACATCCAACTCTGAAACCGGAATGCTTTGTAAAAGCTGGGTTTCTAATACACCTGAGTCAATGTTGTGCCAGGCTCTCCTAGTGAATTTGGTGTTAGACATATTGTTAGTTATGGAGCCAGGCAGATCCCAATGAAATAAAACAGCGTGGTGATCGGACCAGGTAAGAGGGAGAATAGATGTAATGGATAGGGCTGCATTATTTGTAAACACCCCATCCAAGGTATGACCCACTTGGTGTGTAGGGCCTTCAACTAATTGTTGAAGACCTACATCCGATGTAATATCTAAGAGTTCCTGTGTTTCCTTATCGGTTAGATTTTCCAAATGAAAGTTCAGATCACCTAACATGGTAAAACATCTGGATTGAATACCCAGTTCTAGCAAAGATGATAAATTTGTTAAAAAATTGGTTTTAGAGCCAGGTGGGCGATAGATTAAAAGTCCTTTAAAGGTTTCCTGTTCAGAGACACTAATTTTAAACAAAAGGGCCTCACAGTCTGGAGAGGGAAGTGTAGAGCAATGTGTTATAAATTCACTTTTGTGAATTATTGCAAGTCCACCACCTTTTTTTATAGGTCTATCGTGCCTAACGACTTTGTATCCAGCCGGTACTGCAATATTAAAATCTGAGTCGGATGTTTCCTCACCCCAGGTTTCCGTAACATACAGAATATCCAGCTTGTTGTCAATGATAAAATCCGAGATCTCGTATTTATGTTTAATTAATGACCTGGCGTTGATAAGCGCTAGATTAAGTACTGTTTGAGGTTTTTTGCCTTAATTAAACTTCTAGTGAATTTTCGTTCCTCCACGCCATACTTATGAATTCTCTTAGAACACACTAGGCAGTAAGGGTTATCTATTTTAAGTAACTCGTCACACGTGAATTGATGACAGTTCTTACCCCTTGGTTGATCAAGCGAGAGGAGACTCTCCCTTGAATAAACTAATCTAGGCTCCAAAATATTTTTTAGGCCAGGGTTCCTAGCCCTAGGCCCGGTCCCGGCGCGGACGGGCGCAGACGGGCTTGCCTTAGGCGCGCCCGCTGCGCGCGTGCGCTGCGCGTGCGCTCCAGCTCGCCCCTAAATAGGCGCTGCTGGAGCCTAGAGCGCTAACCGGGCGGAAGTAGCGTCCCGGAAGTGTAAAGGAGCGTGGCCCTCCCTCCGCAACAAACGGCAGACGCCGCGGCGGACCGGGGAGGACCAGAAATAAAGTGCAAATAGGCAAGTAAAGTACAAAAGACAGGGAATAATAAGCAAGTTTCAGTCAATATATCATTAAAATAATTTTAAAAATCAGCAAATACCGAATAAAAAGCAGGTCATCCAATAACTTGTTAAAATTAGGCTATAAAATAGGAGATAAGCAGACTAACAGTGTGGCAGCAAGAAATGGCGATTCTGAAACAATAGCGTCCCAGCAGAGCGCGTCCGCTGCGCGTGCGCTCCAACTCGCCCCTAAATAGGCGCTGCTGGAGCCTAGAGCGCTAACCGGGCGGAAGTAGCGTCCCGGAAGTGTAAAGGAGCGTGGCCCTCCCTCCGCAACAAACGGCAGACGCCGCGGCGGACCGGGGAGGACCAGAAATAAAGTGCAAATAGGCAAGTAAAGTACAAAAGACAGGGAATAATAAGCAAGTTACAGTCAATATATCATTAAAATAATTTTAAAAATCAGCAAATACCGAATAAAAAGCAGGTCATCCAATAACTTGTTAAAATTAGGCTATAAAATAGGAGATAAGCAGACTAACAGTGTGGCAGCAAGAAATGGCGATTCTGAAACAATAGCGTCCCAGTTTAGGTTAAAAATATATACAAACAAGTAATCAGGTAAATGTATGGCTAAAAACCCCTTGTGGGGGAAATTACATTAAAATGCTGCAGTTCAAATAAGTCAGTTCTCCGATTTGTGGGCTGACTCTAGCGCGTCCGCTGCACGTCCGCTGCGCGTCTGCTGCGAGTCGTGCCAGGCATCTGCTTAAGTAATGAGGCTTGCAGCTAGACTGCTGACCTCAGTTCCGTTAGACCCAGAAGGGCCAAAAGGCCACTTCCGCTTTTGCGTAGTCTCCCTCCACTCAAACGGGAAAACCTGTGGTGGACCGGGGAGGAACGTGACCGTCGGAGCAGTGCTGTGGGCAACAGGTAAGTTGAGCTAGCAGTTTAGGCTAAAAACATAAACAAACAAGTAATCAGGTAAACGTATTGCAGGGAAATTACATTAAAATGCTGCAGTTCAAATAAGTCAGTTCTCCGATCTGTGGGCTGACTCTAGCGCATCCCTACTTAGTGAACCTTGGCTAGGAAGCTGCAAGGATGATCATGCAAGTACTGTGTGTCCTGAATGTGTAAAGGTCTTCACTCCAATATTGATGATATATGTCATGAAACTGTGCTCAAAACCCTCTAACCAAATAAGATGATATGACTATTGAATCCAGGACAAGGAGGGGTCCCCCTTTCCCCCACCCCCCTTCCTTTTCCCCCTACCCCTCCTCCCGTTCCCCCCCTCCTCTATATACATGATTTTGGTGCCGCGTCATAACATCATCACTACACACAGCTGAGGCCCCGGCCATTGCTTAACACCAGTCAAATGGGGGAACATATTTTTCTTATTTGATACACTCACTGGCATCAGACGCCCGAGTGGCCCAACCCACTAACATTTGTTGAAATGTTCAACAGTTTAGATGTTTGGACGATTGCGTGTTGCAACTTAGACCTACTGGTTTTCAAAGTTATGATCATTGTTGATTAGTTTACACAGTATATTCAAACACAAACCCATGCTAAAAACAGCTTGGAAACGCAACATAGAGCAGCCCCTCCTCTGGGACCCCCAGCAGACAGTGTAGATGCCCTTGGGACCCTCCTGCCAGGCCATACACCCCGGATAAAATGGCGCATATTAAAGTATGCACTTGGAATGTTTGGGGGATACATACTCCTTCGCGAAGGTATTTGATCTACTCTTACTTGAAGAGACACCAAGTGTACATAGCGCTTCTTCAAGAAATGCACCTTACCAAACAAGAAACCTTGAGCTTACAAAGAAGATGGAGATGCCAAATATATGCCACTGGCTACTCAGCCTTCGCCAGAGGTGCATTGATTTGGGTTAGGCCGGGGGTTCCATTTAAAGTGGAGGAGTCACACATAGACCCAAACGGCCGTTATATCCTAGTTAAAGGCAGACTAGACGGTAGATCTGTAGTGGTCACATCTATATATGCGCCAAATGCAGAGCAAGCAGGATTCTTAGATTTGCTGGCGGGCAAACTATTGGTATGGCATGGAATCCCACTGCTATTAGGAGGGGACTTTAATTGTGTACTGGACATGTCGTTGGACCGCTCCTTTCCCCCCTCCCTGGGGCACCCACTGTAGTAGCAATGAAAGCATTAAACGCTTGGGCCACGCATTGGCATCTGGTGGATGCTTGGCGGCACAGACACCCCGCAGATAGGGTCTACTCATTTTACTCAGGATCGCATGTATTACATGTCCGACTCAACAGAATACTAGTCACAGCACATCTGCTGCCAGTCATCACAGAACCTCAATACCTAGGGAGAACACACTCCGACCACAATCCACACATGCTACAAATAGAGTGGGATAATGACATAGCTCCCACACCTAAATGGTGTATGCAACCCACATTGTTGGAGGACGAGATATTCCGTGAATCCATGGGCACAGCGATAATAGACTATTTTGAGGCAAACACGGACACAGCATCATCAGCCCTAATAGAATGGGATGCCTTCAAGACGGTGAAGCGGGGACATTGTTTGGGCATACAGGCCGACATGCATAGAGCGCTGGAGACAGATCTAACTAAGCTAGAGAATAGATTAGTTCATTTAGAAACTACAGTTTCAATTGACTCTTCATATAGCAATAAATTACAAGAGAGTAGGGCAGATCACACTAGCCTGCTGAAAATATTACGCTGTCTCAATTATGCTGCACACTTGACACGCACTCACAGCGCATCAGATAAAGCGGGCAGACTGCTTGTGTGGCTTATTAGGCAGGATGATGCTAAAACTCCGATCACATCCATTCGTTCTCCGCAAGGTGACTTATTATATTCGCAGTGGGAGATACATCAGGCGTTTACCAGACATTATGTCAAACTGCATAAATCCACAGTTACAGCAGAGACAGAAGAGATCCACTGGTATCTCTCGGAAATCACCCTCCCCAAGGTAACCCCAGTGCAAAAAATAGAACTTGACGCCCGCTTAATTTAGAAGAGATACTGGCGAGCATGTGCACCTTACCTACAGGAAAAACTCCAGATCCGGATGGGCTACCAACTGAATTTTACAAGGCTTATGCTTCAATATTAGCACCACAACTCAAAAAGGTATATGACACCGCGCTAGCCAACTCTACACTCGCAGACATGCAACGCAAGGCAATGCTGATTTCTCTCCCAAAACCAGACAGGGATACGACTATGCTTGGCTCCTATAGGTCGTTGGCACTCCTAAACACGGACTATAAAATCTTAGCTTCAGTCATTCCATCGAGGCTAGCGCCATTGGTAAAGGAGCTAGTACATCCAGATCAAAATGGATTTGTCCCCACAAGGAGCACCTCCTTGAACATACGTAGATTTTTTAGAGTCCAAGAATATGCAGTGCAGACATGGCCTGACTCGGGGTGCGCAGTTCTGGATCTAGAGAAGACCTTCGACTCCCTTGAGTGGCCATACCTCTTTGAGGTACTGAGCAAATATGGACTAGGAGATACTTTCTTACTACTGGTTAGGCTGCTCTACACACAGCCCACCATCAGGATATGCATAGGCACAAGGACTTCAGAAAGCGTAACCATAAACAGAGGAACTAGGCAGGGTTGCCCGCTGTCCCCGCTCCTGTTTTCGTTAGCCATGGAGCCACATGTGGCTCGACTGCGAGGCGGAGGAGTCGATTGGGGTATTCAGTTGGGAGATGGGGTACACACGATCTCCCTTTATGCAGATGATCTCCTATTGTATATTAGGGATTTGCATAACATACCGGATACTATAGCAGGAATATTACAACAATTTGAGACAGTGTCGGGGCTAAAAGTAAATTGGTCTAAATCATGCCTGTACCCTTTTGGGAGTGAGACCCAAAACCCGAATCTCCAGATAAATAAGTCGCCCCTCAATTGGCAACCGGTCTCCTTCCGCTACCTGGGCATATTTATATACCGCAGTCCAGCAGATATATTAGAAGGCAACCTGTCCAGAGCGATTTCCTCAATCAGGTCACAAGTGAAGTTTTGGAAGACGCTGCCACTGACGGTGATAGGCAGAGTAGCCTTGACCAAAATGGTAGTATTGCCAAAGCTACTGTACTATTTTGCAAATCTACCTGTCTATGAACCATCAAAGATATTTTGTGACCTGGAACAAATGCTACGGGACTTCATATTGAATAATGGTCACCGCAGGATAGCGCTTTGGAAATTATATGCACCCTTGAGCAGGGGAGGACTAACCGTCCCGAATCTGGAATTATATTACTTGGCGGCGCAGTTACAATGGGTAGCGCAATGGCTGGCGGGGCATAATCTTTCCGACATGGCCACAGGAGGGCCGGCATGGTCGATGTCGCAGATATACTATACATTTCATCCAATGGCGAGACCTCCGACACCATTGCCCACAAGCCTGGCTCTGGCTTACCGCTGTTATAAGCGTAGTTTATATCTCACTAAGAGCATAACACCTTACGCGCCGGAGTTGCCCCTAGTGGGCTCCCTGAGAAACAAACACAACGTATGGTATGCTCGCACAGTGGGAGGAAGCTGGTGTGCACACCCTTGGCGACCTGTTTGAGGAAGGCACACTTATACCTTTTGACACGTTGACCAGTGATAATGATTTACCGGCAGGCCAATTTCTTTTATATAACTCAATCATAAGATCATTAACAGAGGCATGGGGAGGCATGGACACCAAGCCACAGATGCACCTTTTGGTCCAAAACCTACACGTGATGGGGAACGGGGTCATATTGTGCATTGGCTGGCGGAAGCACTATTGACACACACCATACAGCCATTCGTGTCATTGCGCGCAAGATGGGGAGAAGACAGGGGGACAGTCGCGGCTCTTAGAGGGAGTTCCGTCGGGCGGTGACGTGGTAAGGGGCAGGGTGGGGGGTAGTAAAAACCGGAATCCGGCCGAACAGAGGTAAGTTAGCAAATAATTAAATAAAACGAATTTCGTAGCGCGCGCTGCATCGCCAACTGCGAGGGAACGCCCACCCTGCGCCGGAACGCCCACATGAAACCTGACGCAGGTTTCATGTGGCGCAGGGGTTTACAACGTGACGCATCTCCCTAGATGCGTCACTTTGTAAATATTGCGCAACGTGGCGCATGTTTTGCGTCGCTGCTGCGTCACATAAGTGACGCAACGGCGGCGCAAAAGTGGCGCAAGGGGCTCGTAAATCTGCCCCACAGTGCAGAAGGAGATAATGCGCAGAGTGGGGATGAGAACGGAGAGGGAGCAGTGGTTTGACCCGAATACACATCCGCACATATGTAAGCATCGAGGGTGAGGTATCAAGCAGGATACAGAAAAATACAAGGGAACACAGGGACACAAATAAGCGCGAATTGGAAAATAAGACAGGATGCAATGGAGGTGAGACCGAGGAGGGGCTGGGTCATAAAAACAGAAAGACATGCTGAAGATGTGTTGCGAACTAAATGTGCTGATTTGTTTGTTATCATTCGATATTTTATGTGTCAGCGATAAATAGTTTAAATATTGAGAAAAATGGGTAGTGTGTGTGTAGTGTAAATCACCACTGACCTGCTAACACGCAGATGTTTGTTTTCATATGGCACAATAAAGATTCAGCTACAGTACAGATAATTGAAATATAACGTAGGATGCTAAGAATGAACAATACAAGTAATGGTAGTTAAGCTAAGGTAATCTTCTAACCGGCAAAACAGAAAGGAAATCTGTGCATTGACTGGAATTTTTGCTTCAATCAGAACAGTAGATCATGTGATGTAAAATATATGCAAAGCCAAAGCAAATGATGTTACCACTGTAGACTCATTATATGTATTATAATGGAAAAAGGTAAAATGCCAATAAATACATTTAAACAAAATGAATATTTGTATGGAGTGGGAGCGGAGGCACTAGATATATCCATGTCAAATGGGATGGTCGCAGGGCCTGAGCTGGGTAGCCGACAAGAGTCAAACTGAACCAATTGTACTGTAATACGTGTTAGTGTTATGTACTGTACGTTGTTATTCATACTGAACATGTTATACTGAGTTTGTATAATGAATGCAGATGTATTATGCAATGATGGAAAGCCAAAACTCAATTAAAAAAAACACTATCATGTCGCAAAGGCCAAAGGACACGTAACTTCACTTTCTTTGCTACATGTTGGCCAAAGGGCATGGGATGGCACTTTCTCTGAAGTCATTAGGGGCTGGGGGTTACTAACACATATAGTCACTTGTACTAGTTTTGCCTTTTTGGTGAATTCCCATCCATGTTGTGCCCACTTATTCTTTCAAGCTCTCTCTCAGTCCATGGAATGCTCAAGTTCTCCTTGCCATTGTTCAAACCTCACTCAGCAAAGGATTCCCCTTCACCCCAGATCCTCTTCTCTTTGGGACTGCTGCAGTGCAGCATAACGTCCTTTCAGTCTATCTTCCAACTGTTATATTAAATCACAGGTATGAGTTCTTCGTCTCAAGGAGTGATCTATGTTTCCAAACTTCTACACTTCCCCAGGTTTCTGCACCTGTTTTCCAAAATTAAGCCATTCTATCAACTGACTTAACATGGGAAAATAAAGTACACGTAACACACAAACTTCATACCAATTATGTTTGAATTCTTCTTAGCAGGAATATATATTCAGTGAATATAGTTAAAGTTTCATGGGTAATGTAGCCAGCACAAATAATATAATACAGAAAATCAATTGGATGCTTTCGGCGAATAAATTGTCAAAGGGAACAATAGACAATCCAGTTTATAAACGAGTCAGCAAAAGACTGGGTCATTTAGAATAGCCAGCAAGACCCTGCTTGAGAAAATGAAATGTGCTCATAGAATCTGCCAGCAAATTACGCACTTGTCGTACAAGTTTGTTATGAAGTGAAAATAAACTGATAGTGCTAATTGTGCCAAGTATGTTGAAATTATAGCCTCTAGGCAACATCAGTGCAGCAGCAAAGGAACATGGGCAATTGCAAGATAATTAAAATACCCTAGCGAAAATATTTCCAAATGGAAAAAGTGCAGCACTGACCAAAAGGGATTCGAGCAAAAAGGAGCTCCTGAACTCGAACCTTTTTATAATGATTTTAACAATACACATTATACAGAAAAATATTGTGAGATTCTAAAACACATAACATTCGCCAGCAACGAATTTAGGAAACTAAAATGCTACATCAAACTAAACACATTTCTCTTGCTTTCCTTCTGGGCATATGTATTTGTTAAATACTATGCATTTCTATGCAAACATTCATTAATAATGTAATCTTTTCACCGGAAGCAGAATATCGACTTTAAAATACGTTGCATTAATTCATGTGGCCACCCTCCCCGAGCCTTATTAGTCCCTGGGGACTCCATCCCTCAAGGTCACTACTTAAAATAAAGGGGAAAGGGGCTGTGCGGCCCCCCTTTCCCGAGCCTCATAAGGTCATGAGGAGCGCATCCACAAGGGCAATTTTTTTTATTAAAGGGGAGTGGGTCCTGTGGCCACCCTCCACGAGCATATTAGGCTCTGGAAACCCCATCCCCATTGCCATTACTCAAAATAAAGGGAGGGGGCCGCACAGCCTGCCTCCCCGAGCTGTTATTGGCCCCGTAGACCCCACCCCCCGGGCTTGTATTACTTAAAGGTGTGTGTCCTGGTGCCCACCCAGGGCACCCACCATACACACTTTAGTGGCCGCGGGGTGGAGCCCCAAGGCCCCAGTGACCCCAGCCGCCTCCCTGCATGCAGTGAGATCAGGCATTGCTCCAGCCTACAGGGAATAGATACTTATGCTGCTCCTTCTGGGCAGGAGCTACATTATGATCTGCTTCGGGAAACAGATCAAATGTCTGCTTCCAGCTAGTGGGAGCATTTTTAAAGCTCCCGCTGGCTGGGAGCAGACTTTGTGTTTGTTCCCGCATGGCGTGAGTTTTAAAAATGTTCCCGCCAAGCGAGAACAAACACAGATTTCCCACCTATTCCGGTGTGGGCAGGGAATCGTCTGTACCCGGGGTGGGCTCCCCGGGACACAGCATGTGAGCCAGAAATGGGGGTCTTTAGTTGGCAGAGGTATGTGCCTTTGTCCAAGTAGGGACCCTTGCTTCTTATCAGGGTAAGGGGGATACACACTTTAGATAACCCCCCTTGGTAGCTTGACATGAGCAGACAGGCTTAACCCAAAGGCAATGTGTAAAGTATTTGTACTCAAAACACACAGTAACACAGTGAAAACACCATAAATGGACACCACACGAGTTTAGAAAAATAAAGTATTTTTATCTAAACCTAACAAGACCAAAACGACAAAAATCCAACATACAGGTAGTAAAATAGGATTTTAAAACAGTTATTTCAAAAATAGAACTTGTAGACAACAAATAGCTCCACCTGGAGCTATTACTAAGTCGGGATAGCACTAAATCCAAAGTATGGCGCAGACCGCAAGGTGCGGGGCGTCGGGCACGGAGTCACACGGACCCCCAAACTAACAGTACCATGAAAAACGAAGTCGATGACGATGCATGTCGTGGAGGTGAGGCGTCTGTGCTGAGGTCGAGACCGGCCTCCTGGCTGCCATGGGGAGGGTGAGGTGTCATGTCTGCGAGGAGTCGATGTGTTGAATCCTGGACAGGGGAAGTTGATTGCGTCAGCGGTGAGGCGTCAGTTATGGTTAGGCGATGCGAAGTTGGCAAGTTCCTGAAGTCACCCTCGGCGGTTATGGGCGCCGCGATACCTGGAAGCAGCTGCTGGCGGTGACGATGTCGGTGTGAGCGAAGGCGTCGGGGAGGCCGATAACTGCAGGCATCGAAGGGCATCGGAGCTGCGGTGCAGGCAGGGCGCTGCATCGTGCACTCCACGAGCGGTGCCCCTGGTCTCGGTGCAGGTCGCGGCGTCACGACGGCATCACTGATGGAATCGGAGATTGTTTTTCTTATTTCTCTTAGGGTTCTTCCAATTCCCAAGAGAAGGAACAACTTCTAGAGGCCCAAAACTGGAACAGGCACCTCCTGGCAGGTCAGACCTCTCAGCAGTAAAGTTCAAGGGAGCTGGGGGAGAAGTCTTTGTGTCCCTGAGACTTCAGAACAGGAGGCCATCACACACAAGCCCTTGGAGATTCTTCTTCAAGCAGGTTTCTCAGCAACGTTCCACTCTTTGTCCCTACCTTGGCAAAAGCAGCAGCTGCAGGCTAACCCCACACAGCACACAGCAAAAGGGCAGTACTCCTCCTCACAGCTCTCCAGCTCCTCTCCTTGGCAAAGGTTCCTCTTGAGCCCAGAAGTGATCTAAATCTCTGGGGTTTAAGGTCCACGACTTATTCCCCATTTTGTCTTTGTTTTCTTTGTGGCAAGGGTCTCTGAGCCCGGTCCAAACCAGTTCTGTCCTCTCTAATGCAGCATCACTACAGGAGGTGGAGACAGCTTTGTGCAGAGGAGACATTGCCTATTCAGGTGTAAGTGAAACTCTTCCCACCACTCTAAATGCAGCCAAGGTCTATTCAGCTCAGCTCTGAGCCACCCAGGAAAGGCAGGACACACCTCAACCCCCCAGTGGCTGTCTACAGTGAATGCATATCCCCAGCCCCTGTCACTCCAAAACCAGACAGTCAATACATAAACCAGCAGAGGCACACAGAATGGTTAAATAAGAAAATGCCAACTTTCTAAAAGTGGCATTTTCAAACACACAATTTAAACACCATCTCCCTAAAAAGATGTGTTATTAAATTCTGAATTCAGAGAGCCTAAATGCCACTTCTCTATCTTCTCCCTATGACAAGTTATACTTGTAAGATGTTACAAAGTAAGTCCCATGTTAGCCTATGGGACAGATAGCCTTTCAATAGTGAAAAACAAAATTGACAGTATTTCACTATCAGGACATGTCACACACACCAGTACATGTCCTACCTTTCACGGACACTGCAGTATCAGGTCTGAGATACATTTACAGGGCTACTCATGTGGGTGGCAAAACCAGTGCTGCAGGCCTACTAGTAGTATTTGATTTACAGGCCCTGGGCACACACAGTGCAGTGTACTAGGAACTCACTCCTAGGGTCTCTGACCTCAGGGCTGGCAACCCCTGGCCCACTGCTCCTTCCACTGGAGACTGTCTCCCCCCCTCACCCCTTGCTCTGTAATCATGCACGGTCCCAACTTAATCGGTGCTGCCAGACACCAGAACTGGTGGAATGCTTGTTACAGCAGGCCCCCCCAGCTCACCCGACACCTTGGGATACCCTTCAGGGGATGGCCTCCCAGTACAGATCAGGCCCCCCTTCTGGTGTTCACTCATGGAACCAACACCAGGCTCTGGGACTGGGACTCAACCCAACCCCTTTCCCTCTCCTCAGAGACAGGCCATGGGACCCCTCACCCATCCCACTCCACTGGGACCTATCTAGGTTACCACAAACCTCCCCTACCTCACTTGGTTGGGGAAAACCTGAGCCCACCCCTTTAGGGTCACTCCCAAAAGCTTCTTCATACCCTTTGGAATCCACCAAAAGGTCTGCCTCCAGCACAAGCTCCCTGGGCTCAGAGAACTCACACTCCACCGGGTGTTGGCATAGCTCTGGAAAACAGGGACTTAAAATATGCTCTCCAACAATTGAATCAAACAGCTCCACACAAGTGTTAACCAAGCTACTCTTCATCTCACCATCCAGTACCTCACATCACCCTTCTGAGACTGGTAAGACAGTGTCTGACCGTTTTTGTCACTCAACCCATACTCTTCTGGGCGGTCTCCACACACACGTACCAGGACGTCTACCATGAGGGAACCCCTCTCACTGCACCTCTCATCTAGAGTCAGTAGAGTATCCCTCCCACCACTAGGAATATGATCCCCTGAGCCAGTTCCCCAATCCACCTCAGGGACACTGTGCACCACTGGAGCTACCTCATAAACCTGAACCCCCTGGTGTGTGTCAACCCCTTCCTTCAAGTCAAGCGCCACATCTCTGGGTGTGTGTACTTCTCTCTCAGCACTAGATATCACATATTTGCTGCCACCAACTGAGCTGGACTCTGCCCTCATGGCTTCCACCTCCAGCATGAGCTACTCACTTTTCCTTTTCTTGGGCTAAGCCCCTCTTGGCCTCAGCCCTCTTGAGCTCCCGGTCAGACTCTCTCAGCGTCCGCTCAACAGCTAGAAGCCATTCGTCTTTCTCTGTTTCTCCCTCACTGCCAGAGAAGTCGTCCTCCTCAGAATCATCTGGTAGCATTGCTGAAAAAACGGTTTCCTCATAGCAATACAGGGCTGTCTCCAGATCCCTCCTTGTGGATCCTCTCTCCACAGGCAACCCCCTTTCCTTGAAAAAGCTTTTATCTCCATTGTGTAGATGTACAGGTGCCAGAAGTTGATCCGCATTTTGTAAAGACTTCACAGGTGAAACAACGAACCAGAGTCTCAGTATCATAAATACATCCAGGAGGACACCAGAAACAGAAAGAAAACCAGTATGTGGTTGCATAGTGGTCTGCACTAGTCTAGTGATGTACACCAATTACTGTGGGTCAAATACAATACAAGTTCAATCCTCACTGCTGACCACCAATGTTAGAAATGGGGGTCTCTAGTTCGCAGAGGTATGTACCCTGCCGCCAGGAAGGCCTATAACTGCAGGCATCGGCAGGTGTTGAAGGGTGTCGGAGTTGCGGTGCAGGCAGGGTGGTGCACTGTGCACTCCACAAGCGGTGCCCCTGGTCTTGGTGCAGGTCGTGGTGTCACGGGGACGTCACTGACGGCATTGGAGATTGGTTTTCTTGCTCCTATTAGGTTTCTTCCAGCTCCCAACAGCAGGAACAACCTCCAGATGCCCAAAACTGGAACAGGTACCTCCTGGCAGGTCAAAACTCTCAGCAGTAGAGTTCAGAGGAGCTGGGGGTGAAGTCTGTGTGTCCCTGAGACTTCAGAATAGGAGGCCAGCACACACAAGCCCTTGGAGATTCTTCTTCAAGCAGGTTTCACAGCAAAGTTGTATTCTTTGTCCTTACCTTGGCAGAAGCAGCAGCTGCAGGCCAATCCCACACAGCACACAGCAAAGGGGCAGAACTCCTCCTCACAGCTGTCCAGCTCTTCTCCTTGGCAAAGGTTCCTCTTGAGTCCAGAAGTGATCTAATTCTCTGGCATTTAAGGTCCACTACTTATACCCCATTTTGTCTTTGTTCTCTTTGTGGCAAGGGTCTCTGAGCACACAATTTAAAAACCACCTTCACTAAATGGTGTGTTATTAAATTCTGAGTTCAGAGAGGCAAAACGCCACTTCTCTATCTTGTCCCTATGACAAGCTATACTTGTAAGATGTTACAAAGTAACTCCCATGTTAGCCTATGGGACAGATAGCCTTTCAATAGTGAAAAACGAAATTGGTAGTATTTCACTATCAGGACATGTCTCACACACACCAATACATGTCCTAATTTCACATACACTGCACCCTGCCCATGGGGTACCTTGGGCCTACCTGAGGGGTGTCTTACATGTAAGAAATGGGAGGGTTAGGGCATGGCAAGTGGGTGCACTTGCCGGGTTGACATGGCAGTTCAAAACTGTGCGCAGACACTGCAGTGGCAGGTCCAAGATACATTTACAGGGCTACTTATGTGGGTGGCACAACCATTGCTGCAGGCCCACTAGTAGCATTTGATTTACAGGCCCTGGGCACACACAGTGCACTGTACTGGGGACTTACCAGACAGCATATGCACTTTAGTACTGATTAGCAGTGGTAAAGTGCCCAGAGTCCTAAAGTCAACAAAAACAGGTCAGGAGAAATAGGAAGAAGAATGGAAAAGTTTGCGGATAACCCTGCAAAAAGGGCAATTTCCAGCAGCACTCAACACACAAACTTCATACCAATTATGTTTGAACTCTTCTTAGCATGAATATATATTCAGTGAATATAGTTAAAGTTACATGGGTAATGTAGCCAGCACAAATAAAATAATACAGAAAATCAATTGTATTCTTTCGGTGCATAAATTGTCAAAGGAAACAATAGACAATCCAGTTTAAAAACAAGTCCAGCAAATGACTGGGCCACTTTTCCACTTGGAGGCTTATATTCCTTAAAAAAATATATATATCCCCTTTCCCCCACATCCCGGGGGTGGTAAACTAATTAAAAGAGAGGGGGCTGTGCCCCCCCCCTCCGAGCCATTAATGGCCCCGGAGAGCTCACCCTCGGGCTGGCTCACTTGCTGTGTCCCATGGAGCCCACCCCGGGACACAGCAGGTTCCCTGCCCACACCAGCACAGGTGGGAAACCTATGTTTGCTTCCGCTTGACGGGAACATTTTTCAAAACTCCTGACAATTTAGGTAAGTGTCTAGAACACTAGCTGTATTTGGATGGTAATCGGATAACTACAAGAAGAAATCTCACCTCAGGTAGGTTCAACCACTTTCAGTTGTAGGGTTTTACTCCTTTCAAAAATATATGTTTTCCGGATTTGGACAGCTCTATGAGCGATACTGGTAAAAATGAAAAAAACAATATATTTTAGCATGGATACTCACTTGCTTGAAAAACGTGGTGTAGATAGAGATAAGGACACAGCAGGATTAAGAGGTGAATTATTTGTTACAAACTTGGGGGATTATGTAAGATGCATGAGATGATTGAATTTCACCCACAAAAAATGTTAGGGTGTTTTGTGATCCCACTGGTGATGGGCTGTGACATAGCATGAATATTTACCCACACATGACGGAGGCGTCTTCACGCCAAAATGTGCGTTGAGAAAAAAATACAAGCCACAGTTACTTAATATATCGATTCAAGATTGGATGAAGTATAATGTTAAGTAAGCATATAATGATAAATTGTGTCACTAAGTATAAAGAATAAATTGTGAAAAATAGTGTAATTAGAAAGATTCAAGATCAAGTTGAAAATATATCCTGAGACATTAAATGATTTTATTAGAATGACTAGGATGTATATGTAGTATGAATGATAGGATACATAATAAGAAGAATGCTATCCTAAATTTATGAATTTTATCTTTTGTAATGTGCAATATGGATGCTCAGGATATTGGAAAAAGTGTAACATTTGAAGTTTTTATTTTGATTGTCAATAAAAACATAAATGTAAAGTAAATACCTTCTCTCTGATCCATAGAATTTGTGTGTATAGATATATGAATGATTGAGGTTTACGCGTTTTTTGGGGTTTTTTTTGCAATATTGACAACGCCTACTCTGGCCATATGATACCAAATCCAATATGGTGCCAAGGCACCATCATTCTAAAATTTATCTACAGGGCATTGATGATACATTGTGCTCTCCACCTCACTTAGCCATGTGTATCTGTACACTCAGAAATGGTGAATAGCAAAAGGAGTAGAGTTACACTGAGGTGTATTAGCAATTATTTATATATATATTTATTTTTGTGAATCATGTCATTGTCTTAGTTTTATAAAAATGAAACAAATATTTGCCTACCTATTTCACTTTCTGATGTGGTGCCTGTTCAAAGTTGCTACCCTCGATAAATTGATGGGAAAATCATTCAACAGCTCAAAAGGCCTATGTCTTAAGCTGCATTTTGTATCAATACAAAACGTACTACAAAATATACTACAAAATGTATATTTTGCCAATACTTTTATGTGCGGTGTTCTCCACTCTGATTGCAAAGTTTCCACACATGTAAGTATAGATTTTAGTAGTAAATGTGGGAGGGACACATGGGTGTGGGTGGGAAAAGGCGCTGGCTTTCCACTAAATGGGATTGGATTAGGGATGAGTAAAAGCAGTATGCTTATAGCCAGAGAAGGGTTTAGGGAGGATTGCCACCCACCCACACAAGAGTAAGCCAATCACATTACTCTGGGGGTGGAGACAGGTAATTTGCACTTTTGCAGTAAGTTTAAACTCAGAGTTTGTGACGACTGAAAGTAGTAAACTTACTAAGAGGTGTAAACGTACTCAAAAGTGAAACCTACTTTTGCAAGTCAGGCCCATGGTTTTCAACTCTGTGTGTAAGCTGCACCAGTTTCAAAAGGTGTCTATATATTTGTTCCTGTTAAACTGTTTGGATGTTATGAGCTACAAGGAAAGAACAGCTTCTTCAAAGTAATTAAAACATTGGTAAACAACATTATACCTTCTTTAAAGAGTTTTTGGTTATAACTGATGAGTGAGAATAATAAGACATTGTAGAACATTAAATCTATCTTGCTGCAACGTCTTTAGGGAAACGAAGCGAAAAAGGTCACCAAGAATTCCTTTGGCTCATCATGCTGTTCCTTTTTTAATCAAATCAGGTAATGCAGCTCTTAAGCAAGATGGAAACTTCCATTAGCGAGCAGAGCTCCAAAGCAAAGACAGCCCAGGGGGAACAGATCCATGAACTTCAGCTTCTCGACTACAAGTAAGTGAATGAAAGATTTTAATTACATTAATGGGCATAGATGAGTGCCTGAACACAATGACAGCCTGGCACAGGCCAGGAAAGTACATTCACTCTTCTCTCTGCATTGAGAAATGAGGCATCGACAGTATAATTAAGATGCATCCATGAGAAACAAGGCTAAAGGTTTTCATTACTTCTGCTCAGGCGCAGTAAAGCTATTCCAAATATCAAAACAAAGTAGAAATCAAATGCTGCAACACGTGCATGGTACCGAAATAAAGTAGTTCCTGAGGAATCCTGATAAATGAGATGTGAAAACAGCTACCTCACAAAGGAATATGTGCATAAATTACATAGAAATAATGTACAAGTTAAATAACTTTCTAAACATGCCTCGGTACATACACATCTGCATGTGCATGGATGGCTGATTATTAGACCTCACACCTTTTGCATGGTGTTCCCCCCCCCAGACGTTTTGCCATCACTACCCCGTTTTTGCTGGACCCATTTTTGTTGGCAGTAGCACTCTGTGCAGTTCACACCTGCTAAACAGCAGTAAAGTACTTGTGCCCTCTCCCTTAAACTTAGTATAATCGGTATATACCTAATTGGCTGGTTTAATTTACTTGTAAGTCCCTAGTATACATGTACACAGGGAGTATAATTAAATATAATTAAATGCTATAAGTGGGCTACTGCACTCATTGTGCCACCCACTAAATTAGCACTGTGAAACATGTCTCAGGCCTGCCACTGCAGCCTATGGTACCGGTTTTAAGCTCCGATTTCGACCTGGCAAAACAAACCTTTCGCCAGGTCTAAACCTTCCTGTTTAATGCTTATAAGACACCCCTAATGTAGGCCCTGAAGGCTCATATGGAACTGTGCATGGAATTGAAAAGGTAAGACGTGTGCTTAAGTTTTCACTGTCGCAAGGGTACCTCTTTCATATACTGAATTACCTTATGACACTTAATAAATGATACCTTTAGTTTGAGAGCAGATAAATACTTCTTCTACTTCATTCTTCTTTAATGCTGAAGTTGGAAAGTTGGCATTCTTCTGCCTAAACCAAATGGGCTTTTCTGCTAATGTCACATGACCGATAATGGCTCTCCTGTGTAAAGATCTGTATTCCTTCCAGACAGGGGACAAAAGGGCTTTGGGTGTTTCTCTCATGAGCAGAATGACTTGGGGGGCGGGGGGGTGTAATCAGCCCTCTGTGAGTTTCAAAGGGTCACATTAAAACATGTGCCACCCCCTTCCAGTCCTCTGAAGCTGCCAGCCCTTTCACTGGCAAATGCAGCTGACACCTGGGCCTGCCTGCCCTTTGTTACCCTACACAGTTTGGAGCCAGCCTCTGGGGTGAAGAACTGACCAGAACCAGTTTAGGGGTAGACAGACGAAGAAAGGGACCTCCACACCACACAGGCTGGAACTGGGTATAAACGTTGAACCCTCAAAACCTCTCATCAGAACCCTCCAGAACCTGTGGAAGATTCAGAAGAAGGTGCACTCTGCTGTCTGAATAAGGAAGACTGGAGCTACTTGCCTTAAACAGAGGATCCCCAGAACTGGGTCCCAAGAACTGACTCCAAGGGTCAGTTGGCTGACCTTATGCTTGAGCTACAGTTACACAACAAGCTTCTAGAGGACTTTCTTGCAACTGTCCAGCTGACCAGTGTCAACTGGACCTGCCTTGGTCCTGCTCCTGGCCTCTGCTGGAGTGAGCCCTAAGCCCAAGAGGTGCCGCACCAGGTCCTGACCTTTGGCTGGCGTCAGAGTGTACTCCTCCACCCTTAAATCTGAAAACACTGGACTCCAGACAAAAATCTAGAAGTTTGGGGCCCTTTGCAATGGCAAATGACTGCCTGCATCTCCTGCCAACGCGAAGACACATGGCGACCAGTTGTTCTCACCGACAACGATCTCCTAATGGCTCCAGCCAACACAAAGCCACCGGCTGAGGCTCCTAGCATGAAACGGGACTGTGTGAGAAGGTAAACTTCCACCCAGACGAACTTGACCCCTGTATGCGAACCGCAATCCATCACCCTTGGCCTTTGACCCAATCCAGCACAATCAGATAACCACAAGTGTATTTTTTTTCTTCTTGGTACTATTTTTACATGAAATCTAAAAATTCATAAACCTGGTTCTAATTATTGGATTATTGTCTTTATGGTGTCATTTATTTAAACGTACTCAATTTTTCTAATGTGATTTGGGATTTTTCTTGTGATCTGTTTTTACTTTATTACTGTTTGAATACTGCATAAATACTTTGACATTTTCTTTAAGTTAAATCTCACAGCTTTTGTGCCAAGCTGCCAGATAGTTAAGCACAGGTTTATTTCTTGACTTTTGTGCTTCACTCTGATGAGGATTGTGCTTATTACTTTTGGGGGCTATCACCCCTCTCAGCTAATAAGCCAATTTCTTACACTGATGTATCTGGATTCTGTGCATCTACACAATAGTTTAGATTGTATGATGTTTTTATGGTCTTGTGTTTTTGTTTTTTAGTTTTCGTATTTGCAGTGTGAACCTACGCGAGCCTACCACAACACTTCCCATATTGATTAGACATTCATTCACAGAAACAATTAAACACCATTCCTAACATGAGATATGTATACATGCAAGTGACAGGAAGTTTCAGAAGTTACAGACCTGCAGTGAACCTGTTTTGTCCTCACAAATGGTTCAACAGAGGTAGTTTTGCTGGAGATTTGAGTTGGCAAGTAGATGTTTTTTAGGATGGTTTTGAATGACGTGAGAAAGGAGCTGTGCATAATTCGGTTGATAGAGTTTTGCAGATTTTTAGGGGACTGGTGGAGAAGGAATGTTTCACGGTGAAGATTTTCTTGTACTCTTGTACTTGGGATGACTGTTGTCCAGGAAGTCCCTCTCCTTTAGGTCTTTGCTTCTTCCAGCTGGGCTCAATTTATTTGGTCGATATTTTGGGGTATTCATGTGTATGGCTTTTTAGGTGATGCTGTAGATATTATACGTGTTCCACGCCTCAAGGGAAAGTAATTTAAACGATGCCATGATCGTAAGATATGACTGAATTTCCTAGTTCTGGAGATGAATCGGGCAGCGGACTGAAGGGCTGCTTTTACAGGGGCAACTGGGTTTTGGGTTGGACTATGAGTGTTAGAAATGGGGGGGTCTCTTCTTGGCAGAGGTATGCACCTTTGTCGAAGTAGGGACCCTTCCTTCTAGTCAAGATAAGGGAGTTACACACTCCTGCTCACCCCCTTGGTAGCTTGGCATGAGCAGACAGGCTTATCCCAAAAGCAATGTGTAAAGTATTTGCACCCAGACACACAGTAACACCGTGAAAACACTACAAATGGACATCGCACCAGTTTAGAAAAATAAAGTATCTTTATCTTAACCAAACCATACAAAAATCCAACAAACACAATTCAAAATATGACTTTTAAAATGTTTCAAGCAACTCTGTCCATAGAAAACTATGGATAAGTGACTTTTACCTAAAGTCCCTCAAATGCGTCAAAATACACAAGGCAAAATGGCCGCAGAGAGGGAAAGCATCAGAAAACACAGCGATGCGTCAGTTCCTGAGTCACAGATGGAAGCAATGCAACAGATCTGCTGAACGCAGAAGTGATGTGTTGAATACGGACTGTAGGGGAAACTGATGCATCGATTCCAAGACGGTTCTGGTCTACGGGTGATGCTTTGGAAAACTTGCCCCACAGGGGCGATGCATGGAAATCTGGATGCATTGGAGGTCGATGCGGCGGCTGCAAACAGGCGCTGCGCCGATTTCTTGAGCCGCGGTCTCACGATGCGTCGATTCTGCAGCGGTGCTGCGGAGGAAAAACAGGCGCTGGAAGAGCGATGCGTCGATTTTCTTGGTTTCTTCAAGCTTTTTCAGCTCCCAGCAACTGAAACTACTTTCAGAGGCCCACAACTGGAACAGAAACCTCCTGGCAGGTCAGATCTCCCAGCAGTGGAGTTCAAGGAAGCTGGTGGTGAAGTGTTTGTGTCCCTGAGACTTCAGAACAGGAGACAAGCACACAGCGGCGGCCGGCACAGGTAAGCGCGGTGAGGCGGGGCAGGGCGCGGCGGGGCAGGGCGTGGCAAGGGGGAGGCCGACAGACGTCGGAATAGGTATTATTTATTTATTTAATTATACCTATTCCGTCGTCTGTCAACTCCGCCCCCCCCCCCCCCCCTGCACATGAAAAACGAATTTGGCAGTATTTTACTATCAGGCCATGTAAAACACACCAGTACATGTCCTACCTCTCACCTACGCTGCACCCTGCCAATGGGGGTACCTTGGGCCTACCTTACATGTAAGAAAAGGGAAGGTTAGGGCCTGGCAAGTGGGTGCACTTGCCAGGTCGACATGGCAGTTAAAAACTGCCCGCAGACTCTGCAATGGCAGGTCTGAGACCCATTTAAAAGGCTACTGGTGTGGGTGGCACAATCAGTGCTGCAGGCCCAGTAGCAGCACTTTACTAGGGGCTTACAAGTAAATCAAATATGCCAATCATAGATAGCCAATCAGAATCACAATTTACCCAGGGAGCACTTGCACTTCGGCACTCAGCAGCAGTGGCAAAGTGCCCAGAGTACCTAAACCATCAAAAACGAAATCCAGCACACAGTCCAAAAATACAGGAGGTAGAGGCTAAAAAAGACAGGGGAAACCACGGCAAGGATGCCAAGTCTAACAAGATGGCTTTGAATAACATGAGAAGGGAGCTGTGCATACTTCGGTTGAAAGAGAGGTGCAGAATTTTGGGGGACTGCTGGAGAAGGAATGATTCACGTGGAGTTTTTCTTGTACTTGGGAAGATTGTCCTTTAAGTCTCTGCTGCCTCCAGCTGGGCTCAATTTATTTGGTCAATATTAGTTGGTATCCATGTGTATGGCTTTGTAGGTGATGATTGAGATATTGTACGTGTTCCACGCCTCAAGGGAAAGTCAGTTAATTGATGCCCAGATCATAGTTATGGAGATTAATTGGGCAGCAGACTCAACGACTGCTTTTACAAGGGCAAGTGGGTATTGGGTAGCAGTATGAGTAGCACATTGCTGTATTCCATTCTAGATATGACCATTGCTGTGAATAGAATAATAAAATCTGATTGGAGAAGGAAATGTTTGTTTAATATTACATATCATTCTGAGAAGGCTTTTGACATTGAATGAATTCAACATATGCCCGGTTCTTCCCTTCTAAGTTTAAAGATGTCCAGGACAAGAACTCCTTTCTTTACGGAGCCTGGGACTGTTTGTAAGGCAGGGAACCTACTCTCAGGCAGACACCTCCCGGCAATGGTCGGGATGACCTCCCATAGACCGCCAACTTCACCAAAGACATCTCAGGGGTGCAAGGTATTTTCCTCTTCTCCTCCCTCAAATGATCCCTCAAATGATCAAGCCCAGGATAGCTAGCACTTAGCCCTGCTGTGGCGGCCGCATTCCAAGCCTCCCTTGGGTCGGCTCCAACTACAGCCACTGACAGCTCAGATGATGGCATCCCTTCCTTGTTGGATCAAGGTGAACCGGATAGGCACTCCTGCCCCAAACAGCGGACAACTTCTTCTGCCATTAGACAGGTCTATCCAATTGGAGTGTATTGTTTATAACACACTGATTGAACTCTCCTTGCATTGATGCACTTCTGATACTACCATCTCCAGCCACCCTAGGGGTCCATCGGTATCCACCTCTTCTTAACTCAGGGGACTCACCATCTCCTCCCTCTGGCCCACTCTTACAAGCCCCCATTAATCTGCCTTGAAGGTACTATACTTCGCTTTCACACAGGTTTGGAGAGTAGGCATATTATTCTCTGTCCTTGGTATTGTAGTTATTTTTGGGCCTCATGGTCATAGTTATTCTGTTGATATAGTTAGTACTCTGTACACTACTCCTTCATGGACTACAGCTTGTCCCTCCACCACGATCCCTTCCTAAGTGGCCACGGGGGAGCTGATCATATCTCTTTTGGTATGCAGCCAGAAAAGTGATGTATAGCCAACATCACTTTTCCATCATGACATGGAATATGAAAGGGGTTCACACTCCATCCATGACATACCAGATCCAGTCTTACTTAAAAGGGTGCAGGTTACAGATAGGCCTAATCCAGGCATCTCACATAATAAAGGTGGAGGGTGCCTGCCTCCAGAATAGATGAAGAGGCCACCTCTTCCCCACCAACTACTCGGTCTATGCTAGGGAGGCACTCATTTGGCTCAAAGCAGGAGTCCAGTTTGTAGTTTATTCGTAGCTCCTTGATAAGAAAGGTAGGTTAGTTCTCCTTCAGGGTCTCCTTGACGCTAGCCCCCTGGTCCTTGCCATCATCTAAGCCCCTATAACCAATCAATCCACCAATTTTTTCTAACAACTCTCCAGGCTGCTCACTCCTGGGATCACATCCTCTGGATGGGGTGGCTTTAACTGTGCCCTCCATAAGACTTAGACAGGTCCCATCCTCTACTCCTCTCTGCTTTAACCATCCTCATCGCCCGGGAACTCTCAAACTGGCTCACTCACTGGACTCTAAAAGATGACTGGCATCACCAGAGTCCACGGCTTTGACTTTATTCATTTTAATCTGTTGTGCATGACTTCTATGTGCGCTGTGACCAAACAGAATGCTCAGAACGACTTTGCTCTCTGGTGCCCCGACTACTTAGTAGGGGCCTCTCCGATCACAATACCCTGCTCCTTCACTTACATTTGAAGAAGTCTCTGTCACCCCTACCCACTTGGCATCTCCAACTGCCTGGTCTTGATGACTCAGCTTTCCGAGCAACCACTGAAGACAATATCCACTCTTCCTTTGCTGATAATGAAAGCATAGCCTCCTGCCCTCAAATGGAGTAAGACGGCTTCAAAGTGGTAACTCGTTGGCTCAGTATTCACGCCACGAATGGGGCCCTTATGACCCTGGAAATGAATCTTGAAATGTGCAAGGATGAATATATAGATGCAGAGACGGATTGGGTCATCTGAACCTGAGAGATGCCCTCGGTGAGATCCGTGAGAAGGTAGCCACACTAGTTGATCGGCTGCGATACTTAGACTATAGGGCCTTTTAGGAAAGTAGGATCTGCTTTCATCGTTACCCCCACTTTCTGATGGTGTCAGTAAGGTTTTTGACTAGTCTGACTGGGATCCTGCTAATCAGGACCCCAGTCACTGTTTCCTCCCTAAATTCGACTATGGTAAGTACATTTGTACCTTTACAATTGGCTACTGGTGTACCCCTAAAATTCCCTAGTATATGGTTCTGAGGTACCCAGGGCCTAGGTACACCAGGGGTCTCCCAGGGGCTGCAGCATGTATTGTGCCACCCCTGAGAGACCACTCAAACCGTGACTACAGGCATGCCATTGTAGCATGTGTAAGCTGGTGCTAGCACCACTTACGACAGATATACGTTTTCTTATATCTGAGGTCACTACACTTAAAACTTATAAGACCCCCCTAAGGCAGGCCTTTCAGTCCTCAAGGTAGGGTTCTGGGTTATAAGTGGGAGCAGGACATCCCTACAAACCCCAGAGTCGATTCTCCAGGCTTTGTAAGTGCGGTCAGCCATTTTGATACATATAGTGGCGATGCGCCATACAGTGGTATCAAACATGTTGGAATCATACCCCAACACCGTTACCAGTGTTGGAGGCATGATTCCATGCACTGGGGGGGCTTCTCCGGGAAGCCCCCAGTACTCCTGGTAACAGCCTTTCAGGGTCTGCTAGCAAGCTAGTGCTGCTGCTGACCACAGACATGATTCTGCCCTCCTGCTGCTGAGCTGAGCTCGAGCAGGGCAAGGTAAAACAATAGGTTTCCTGTAACAGGGAGGTGTAACCACCTCCCCGACAGGACTTAGTGTATTGGGTTCGGGTGGAGGCACTTGCCAGCGCCATCAGACTGCTTTGAAGGGCACATTTGGTGCCCTCCTTGCATACTCCAGTTTGAGTCAGTTCAGGGAGCCCTTGGTTCCTGCTCTGGCGTGAAACTGGACAAAGGACATGGGAGTATCCTCCCCTCTGTCCAGCCCCTCCTCTGGGAGGGACCCCTGAGTCATCCTAACTCCTTTCTTATGGTATAAAAGGGCTTACCTCAGGGTGGGTCCTCAGATTCATCATGGGACAAGACTCAAGCCTGAAACCACATCTCTCTTCGACCGTCTGGACACTTGGCCTGGAACTAAGACTGCATCAAGGAAGACTCCTGCTGCTCCTGGTCTCGCTGTTCTGCAAGTCTTCTTCGTCATCTGTGTTTCTTCCAGGATCTTCAACAGACTTGTGGGCATCAAGGACACTTGAAGTAATCTTCTTTGGAGTGAAGAAGTCACTCCCCTGCAACTGCAGGCACCGCAACGAAGCTGAACGGTCTGCTGCTCCTGACGTCCCACAGACTTTGAAAGGCTTGGCAACACAGGTGGTGGTTCTGCAACTCCATCGAGGCCTGACCTGTCCTCTCTGCAATTTTGAGGCCAGTATCCCTTGTCGGATCCGCTGGAACCGAACCCCTGTGCACAACGTTAACTTGCAGTTGCCAAGGATTGTTGGATCTGCACTCCAGAGATCTTCAGCCTACAAGAAGCTCCAGCCTCCAGCATCGTTTCCTGCCAAGATTACTGTCCTCACTGCATCCACTGCACCTTGGGCCTGCATCTTTTGTGAGCTGCTCGAGGTCCTCTTGCGACTCATGTGCCTTTGCCCTGTGGCTTCTCTCAAGGGTATTCTCTTGCTTCAGTGGGCCCCCTGCTTGCTCAGGGCTTGCTCTGACTCTCCTTCATTTTGTGTGTCCTTTGGACCTTGCTGGTCCCAACGTTGCTCCTTCATTGTTTTCCACGCCTGTTGTAGCTGCCAAGGCTTGTTGGTGCTCCCGCCGGACACCGACCCCCTGGTTCTGGACTTCCGACGTGGGACAGCTCATGCACGGCTCCTTGTCTTCCTCGGCATCGCCTAGTCCTTACAGCTGCAGTGACAAGGTCACCGCCATCACTCCTGCATCAACCGACATCGGTGGGCATTGCTCTTCCGTGCCTCCTGGTCACCTCCGAGTGGCATAGACTCTGTCCCTTCGGTTTGCAGGTTCTTCTCTTCAAGAATCCTCTATTGGATTCCACAGGACTCTTGCATAGTCTTCGCCAGCTGCATCTTTACTGAAGTCCTCCATTGTGGTCTATGGCGGTTTCTGACGTCACTCTGCACCTGTGCACCCGGCTTCCCTGATGTAGGTATCCTGGTTCCTGGGGTATCCACGGGTGGGGTGACTCTCCAACCTTCTGTCTTCCACAGGGTTTCTTCAGGGCCTACTGGGAAGGGTCCTTCTTCAAAACTGCAACCGCAACATTCCCATTGACTTCTATTGAGTATACAGCTGTTTTTCCACTCTGCACACAGCCTTCGTGGGGTTCCTGGGTACTTAGATTGGGTGGTTCCTTGTGTCCCCAGCTCTTCTGAGTCTCCTAGTCCAAGTACCGACTTTGGTTGCAGTTTGCATTCCACTTTCTTAGTATATGGTTTGGTCTCCCACCTGGAGACCACTGTGTATTGTGCTTACTTACCTCTTGCAATTGAAGTATTGTTGTGTATTTGTGTTTATATCTCTGGGTAGGAGATATACCAATGTGTTACTGAGTGTTGTGTAATAAATAGACATATTTTTATAACTACACTGTGTGGTTCTTTTCCCTTTAACCTACACTACATGATTAGATCCGGTAAAACAAGCTGCTTAACACTCCTTCTGGACTAAGCCTGAAGGCTGTTTTCCAAAGCTACCACTTAGACAGCTTTCTAAGGTTGTCTAAGACCACTAAAATCACCATAAGGGTTGTCTGGATTAGTGCAAGGTGCTTCACTTAAATAAGTGTTAACCTCCTACAGGCCTATTCCTCTCATTCCCATGCACAAGGGGACAAATCTGGCTGTATACTGGCCTGGGTGGTTAACAATGAAAACAGGGTGCAGTTGATCACCTTCCTCTGTAATTCTAGGCAGATCTAGTTCTCTCTCGGGGCAATATAGTATTTCCTTTCTGGACTATTACTCTGAGCTTTATGGCCCCGGCCAGCCCCTCTTGGTCCTGAAACATTGGACCCGTTTGCAGATCTTGCCCTCCATAAACTCCCCCAAATTCTATGGGAAGAAATAGGGTGCCCCATTACAATTCAAGGCATCAAAAAAGTTATTGTAGACTGAGCGCCTGGGTAGACCCATGACATCGATGTGCTTCCCTCAGAATTTTAAAAAGCCAACTTATCCCTCTTAGCCACAAAATTAGCCCAGGTATATGAATCAGCAGCAGCTGAGGGTAGTCTTCCCTCATCCTTACAGGAGGCTTGCTTGTCCCAGCCATAAAGTCGGGCAAAGACACTCAAGACCCTGCTTCCTCTCATCCTATTTCTATCCTTAAAAAAGGCTATAAAATCCTCAGTAAGATCCTAGCTGATCGAATACTTCAGGCACTTCCCCATCTTATACATATGGACCAGACTGGCTTCATTCCAGGCCACAGCACCTCTCAGAACAAAAGGCGGCCTTAAGCGGTCATGGAAGCAGCCCTCCAATGCTGTCCCAATGTAGCCTGTACTGTAGTGGACCTGGAAAAAGCCTTATATAGCTTCTCTTATGCCGCCAGACTGTCTGGGTTGCTTCATCTCTTCCTCTTTCCCTATACACTGGGGGATGTGCCAGGCTGACCTATTTCTCCCTTCCCCTTCACCCTGGCCATGGAACCGATTGCGGTGTATGCAAGGGCAGAGGGGGTGGTTCCCTACACAAAACACACACATCATATCCCTTTATGCGGTTAACGTTCTACTATATTTACATAATCTGTGCAGTGATCACTCCTCCATAATTAGGTTTTTATCTGATTTTGGGCAACAATCAAGTCTCCATGTCAGCTGGAGCAAATACTGTCTCTTCCTCCTGACTCCTTGGCCCATCAAGTTGAATTTGACTTGGGAGGCAGCCCATTCCGCTGGAAAGTTACCTCCTTCCGCTACTTAGGCATTCAAATATATCTCTGTAATTGCGACCTCCTTAAGGCAATCTTATCAAGATGATTGGCCGCTCAGAGTGCAGGCGGGTTTCTTGAAGGGATTACTCTTGTTGGTCTCAGTCAGGTCGTCCTTTCAAAGAAGGTCACGCTTCTGTGTCTCCTATAATATTTTGTCAATTTACCTCTGTTTCTTAAGATTTTTAATTAATAAGATTCTCTCCTAGGTGATCTCATCTGGCCCATAGGGTGCCACAGGGTGGCGCTCACCAATCTCAAACTCACGGTTAACCAAGGGGGTCTGAGAGACCCCAACTTTTACCATTATTACCTAGCTGCACAACTGCAGTAGCTATCTCACTGGATTGCCAAAAGAGATGTGGATCTGCTGTCAACCTGAGACACTGTCTGAAGTCACCAGAAGCTCTATTCCCTTAAACTCTCAAAAGTGCAACTCCCTTGTGAGGTGCCTTCTAGTGATAGCACTACAATGCTTTGCTAAAAGCCTGCGCATTACCTAACATATCACCCATATGCTCCTGCAATACACCTGGTGGGTCTCCTCTAACTCCAGGGCCGAATTACAGCCCTGAATTCGTACCGCTGGGATGACTTGAGCATCACCTGTTTGGGCCAACTTTTCCTAGGTGGGCAACTTCATGTCTTCTCCTCACTTATTAAGCAGTTTGGGTTACATTATGGTCAATTCTTGAGATATGGCTCACTACTATATCGTGCCTGCTGGGTGATCACTGCCTGAAATCCACTTCCCCAAGGCCTGAATGATGATGATTAAAAAAATTTTTTATTATTCAATAAAAACCATAAACATTGTCAAGACCTACACTCACATATCACCAGTACTTATTATTAAAAAAGGAATATGCAAACCATATAAAAAGTTACCGCCAGTAAAACAAAAAGATAATATCACATTATTAAAATGCCATTCCTAATCATAAGCCCGGGGTAGCTCCCATGCATAAATTGCTGAGGTGCATATTAAATACTAGAGCTACTACATCCCTAGCAACTCACCTTGATGTAGGTAAAGTCACATAGCTTATAGGTGCTGAAGTGTGGATAAAGTGCCAGGATGCATTGTAGAACCTGCATGTAAAGCGGATGCTTGACAGGGCGGTGTAGGGACTTAAGGCATCAGCAGAGCTTACTACAAAGCTAGCATCCCACCTTGGCCTAAAAGGGTTAATTGATCACTGCCCATGAGTATTGAGGCACCTGGACATTATAAAAAAAGTAATTCCCAATCATGAGCCTGGGATAACAACCACACCTAAAGTGCAGAGGTGCATGTTAAATCTTGGAGGTAGACCCATGCTCAACAAAGCGAGATAGGGTTTGAGCATCAAAAGGAAAAGAGAAGTGCTTACTCCATCCCTAGCAGCCCACCATGATCTTAAGTAGAGTCACATAGTCGTTGCCTATGGCCCGTGAAGCGCATAGAAAGTGGCAAGGTGCATATATTAGACCTACATGTAAAGCGGTGCTCGACAGAGCGGGATAGGGGATTGAGCCATCAACAAACGTTACTGCATCTCTAGCAGCCCACCTTGGCCTAAACAGGGTTACATCCATAGCAACCCACCTTGACCTAATCAGGGTTAACTAATCAGGACATACATGTAGAGCGGGTGCTCAATGGGGCGGGATACGGGCTTGAAACATCAACAGGACTTACTACATCCCTAGCAGCCCACTTTGGCCTAATGGGGTTACATTCCTTGCAGTCCACCTGACCTAATAAGTGTTAAAGAATCAGTGCCCATGAGCATTGAGGCATCTGCTATAGTGCCTATATTAGCGGGTCCTTGGCAAACATCCGTAAACTGACCCATCAAGGTTTTTAAGAGTCAACCTGAGGCCCGCTCTGAGCGGGAGTCTTTGCCTTGAAGAGGTCCTTAAAAACATCCATGAACTGCCCCAGTTGAATGTTCAGCATCGTATTCCATGGATTCAGTGACTCCATTGCAGCCACGCTACACGTGCTGATTCCTAGTGCTTTAAATTAATTTCTCCGCAAGGTCTCTGCTGCAGGCCTAGACAGGAGCAGATGCAAAGGACATACAGCAGCGTCTCATTTGTCTGGTGGCACAGTGACACTTCATGTCCCCTCGTTGTCCTTCCTCCTGACATTTTGGCTCAAAGTCTAAGGTGGGGAACTCTCCCATTCTCATTAGCAGTAACTTTGTTTTGACCTTAAGAGAGTAGGTGGCTTTCAGGAGAGGCCAGTCCTTTTGATCATCGTAGGAGCTCAAAACCAGCCACTGTGTGCTAGTTTTGCCACCATTTCTTTATCCTCCACCCAGCTCTGCAGTTTGACACTTATATTTACCATCCTCTTGAACACTTGTTCGCTTATGTCTAGCTTCCACAGCTCACTCAAGATACTTTTTGTAACCTCCTTCACCTCTCTGGAGGTTAATTTCTGGCCAAACACAGTGGGCTGATGACCCCTTAGCAGCAGATCTCAGCTTGTGACAGCATTTTATAAATACCCCAGGCCTTGCAAGGGTCTGTCTTACCAGTGAAAACTCAAACCTGATTTGAACCAGCAATGCTGATCTTGGTAGGTGGAAGGCTTGCTTAAAGGTTCTTGAGGCAATTTCATCCAATAGGGTGGCATCTGACCCCAACATTATTTCACCTTCATATGAGAGGGTTTGTATCAGTTTTGACTTGATTATCGCGGCCAGAGTTTCATGCCATGGCTTTTCTTTTAATTGCTTCCTTTTGGGGTGCAAACGAGGCCCTTGAGTCTATCTTGACAGATAGATAAACATAAACTACCATGGATCCATTAAGGTGCCCTTTGTGCTGGTTGGAGATACGCCGGTTTAGTGGAATTACCTTAGTTTCTTGAGGTTGATCTCTAGTAGGATGTCAACTGCATATGTCGCTAGGCGATTGATTAGCCTCTGTAGCCCTATTGTGATGTTGCTGAGAAGGAGAAGGTCATCTGCAGAGAGAATATTCGACAGTGAGAGACCACCAAGACTCGGGCATGGGAGGCTAGGTCGTCAAGTGCAGAGGAAAGGTCTGAGATGTATAAGTTGAATATGAGGGGTGCAAGAACACATCACTGTTTAAGGCCAATCGATGTCCTCACCTCTTGCGACAGATGAGTTCCATCTCCGACCTTAATCTAGACCCACATGTTTACATAGAGCAGCCTGATTGCCTTCAAAAGGTTATGCGGGATTCCCCATTGCTGAACCTTTAAAATCAACAAAGTACAAATACAGCGGCATGCCAGTGTCGTTTGCTCGTTTCATAATTAATCCTACAGCCATCAGGTTTGTTAATGTCCCTTGACTCTTTGTGAACCACGTTTGATTTAGGGGTAGCCTACCTGTTTCAAGCACCCATGCTGCTAGGTCTTGAAACAGAAATGTTGAAAAATATGTCAAATTTACGTCCAACAGTGCTATTAGATGGTAGTTGCTTGGGGACGAAGCGGTTCCTCCTTTAAAGATTGGGTGGATAATTGAGCTGCGCCAACTGTCTGGAATAGCCCCTTCTGCAAGTATGATCTTGAACATCTCAGCCAGGAAGCTTGCCAAACAGAAGCATTTTGTTTAAAGCAAGCTTGGGTAATTCCATTTGGTCCAGGGGCGCAGTCAGGTCACAATTTCTCGATGATCTTAGTTATCGCTAAGGCTGTGTACTCCAATGGGTCAGAGGTGGTGCTCGCCATACGACATTCCAGGAGCTGCTCTAAGAAGGCTGCATTGATCAAGTTTCCTGCAAGATGTGGCTTTAGATACTCTATCCAGCCATCCTCGCTAATATTTGCATTATTTGCCGCCCTTGTGCCTTTGTCAATTTCATTCACCAACTTCCAAATTTTTCTTGAGCCCTTTTGCTTCAAGGCGTGTAGGAGCTTAGCCCATAGCCCCAAGGCCTGGAATAATCACACAATGCTAGTTTTGAATTAATACAATTCTCTATTCTGCATGGAGCCTACCCCCCCGTGTCCAAAATTAACCGCCTGTTTCCTGCCTGCGCCAGCTGCGGGTCGCACCTGTGGATTTCTGTTACAAGCTTTGGGGAATTTCTCTACTATCACACTTTTAGTTGGGAGTTCTTACCTAGATAACAGAACTAAGGGGACTTCCAAAATTGGAGTCAAGGGAGGCCTGAATGCTGGGTATCTTCAAGCGACTGAAAAATGCAAAAACTGCACTGCGCTTCCTCAACTTGGTGCTCTTGTTGGCAAAGCGAGTCATCACCAGTAATTGGAGGTCAGCCCAGTCCCCCTCCTAAAACAAATGAGTTCGACATTGGGTGGAAGGTGAGGGAACAGTCCATCCCAAAGAAGGGGCCCACAGCCTTCGCAAAAGCCCCATCGGCAGTGAATGGGACCCATTCTGAATGCCCCTCATGACACCCCTAAGCAAGGTGCTCATGTGCCCCTTATCAGCTCCCGTCCCTTCTCCTGTCTGGAGAGTTTAAATGCCTCCTTTCTCTCCCGCTACCCCTTCCCTACCCTAATCTCAATCACGCCCCCCCCCCCACCGACTAGCATCCCTTTCTATTATTACAAGCCACCCGATGTTTTCTCCTAGCAGCACCCAAGGTCACAATACCAGAGCCCTCTGGACTCCAAGCTGGACTCCCCTGTTAAGTCCTGAATGCCATCCCAGCCTACCAGGTTCTCTCTAGTTTAATTTTTACTCTATAAACAGTTTGGGTTCTTGCTAAATTTGTGTTACTATATATTGCAATATTTCTCCGGACCTATCAGCATGTACTCCTGTCCTTATCTGAAGTAGCTGGAACACATATTTTTTGTTACCATATAAGAATGATCTACATTCTGAAGTACCCTTGTTTCTATCCTGTGTTCTGCTGGAATATGTAAGCGTCAATAAAATGATTTGAAAATAGAAAAAGAAACCCAGGACTCAGTCACCTGCGCCTCCCAGACCACCTTTGACTTTGGTGGCCTCATTGCTTTCTATATATGCTTTTTGTTTTTTCTTTAAAGATCTATAATTCCTGATCTCCTTAACCAGTTTTTGGAATGTTGGTGTCATGTGATCAGTACATTGTTCTTCTATTAGCTATATTGCTATTGAAATTGTACCCGTTTAATATTCTAGACGATAATGTTACCTTGTTCTTTTAAAATACTTAAAAGGCACTTTCTCTGATGAAAGCCTAGCACTTTGAGCCACATCTGCCAGGAGTAAGCTGAACGTAGGCTGTGCCAGATTGTTGGTGGGACCACTGACACTGTCTAAACTTTGCAAATTCTGGGGCATATTAGCAAGGGCACTATCGCCGCTTTAGCGGCACTTTTTGCCGCTAAAGCGGCGATATTTTTATCGCCCTATCAGCAAACTGTCTCTAACAGCAGTTAGCGACAGTTTTCGGAGCATTAGCGCCCGTTTTTTACCGCTTTGCATGTCAGCGATATTTATCGCTAATGACATGCAAAGTGGGCGTTCCTCACTAAAAATACACGCAGACAGTCGCAAACACAACTTCACACTATTAGCAAGGCCCGCGAGCGATAAAAAATGTGCGTTAACCCCGATTAGCGCTGGATTTTAACACCTGCTAGAAACCTGACTTAGCCATTATAGTCTATGGGAGGTGGATTCTACGGTTAAGTCCCCACCTGCCTATTAGCGAGTTTTTCCTTAGCGATAGGAATTTATCGCAAGGAATTCTCGTGCTAATGCTGGGAATCGCCGCTATCGCTGGATTTGTTTCGCATTGGAGATAAAACGTTGCTAATAACGCGTTATCTCCGCAAACGAATCCAGCGATAAAAAAAACGACGCTAACTGTGGTTTGCGTTAATTAACGCACGCTGTTGGTAATAGGCCCCTCTGTCTTTATACTTCCAACAAGAAGAGCATATATTACTGAATTTACCCACAGTTCACACACATTCACACTGTCAAAATGCAGTTGTAGCACTGTCAACAGCTAAATTTCACTGCAGGGATTACTGCTGTATGTGCCCGTACCCACTCACACAGAACCTCATCCACACACAATCATAAGAAAAGAAAAATAAATATGTGTGTGTGTGTATATATATATATATATATATATATATATGTGTATATATAGGTATATATGTATATATGTATATATATATAGATAGATAGATAGATAGATAGATAGATAGATAGATAGATAGATAGATAAGAAGCAGAGAACTCTGGGTAGTTCCCAAGTTTAGGTGGAGAGCAACTTCTGTATACGCTGTACACAGCACCCTATAACACCAGCGACACTCTGAATCGGCTCACCTCAAATGTCTTGACAAAGGCCGCCTCGGCTGAAACGCATTGTTTTGCAAAAATAAATTGCTCGTGGATAGGATTGGTGTGCCGCCTCCTTTTCATTTAGGAACGAATTTAATGGACATTTGTGGTTTCTGCCGCCACTGCTGGCACCAACACCGAAAGGCAGGCATACGGCGTTGTGGCAGTCTTGTGGAATTTTAGATAGATAGATAGATAGATATATAGAAGAAGCAGAGAACTCTGGGTAGTTCCCAGGTTTAGGTGGAGAGCAACTCCTGTATACGCTGTACACAGCACCCTATAACACCAGCGACACTCTGAATCGGCTCACCTCAAATGTCTGTTTTTCTAGCAACCTTTTTAAACATGGAACTAGCATAGTGCCATCCACGCCAAGCTAGCAAGGGACAAAGGGCCATATGTATCAAGCCTTTTTCCCGTTTGCAAACGGGCAGATTCTCAGAATCTGCCCGTTTGCGAATGGGAAAAAGCCTTTTGGGATGTATCATACCAAAAGGCCATCGCAAAATAGAGAATCGCAAAATTTGCGATTCTCTATTTTGCTCATGCAATTAAGGAATTGCAAATTGCGATTCCTTAAATGCAAATCTGGAAGCACCAGAAATTTGCTATTTGGCCTTAAGGAATTGCAAATTACCACCAACTTCAAGTTGGTGGTAATTTGCGATTTTCTTTAAAAAGCACTTTTTTGATTTTTAAAAGTGCCATATGTCGCACATACATGCCCTTAGGGCATGTATGTGCGCAAAATGTGCACACATGCATATTTCAGGGGTGTAACAGGGTGTCCTTTTGGCACCCTTGCAGCCTTGAAATTGCATTCTCAATTTGCGATTCTCTAATTGGTAATCGCAAATTGAGAATGTCTTCCCATTCATTCCTATGGGCCTCCTAGCCCATAGGAATGAATGGGAAGGTATTCCTTATTTGCGAATCTCAATTTGCGATTCGCAAATAAGGAACATGTAGGATTCGCAAATTTTTTAGCAAATCCTACATACATTGCATTTTGCGATTCTCTAAAAATCGCAATTTGAGAATCGCAAAACTCTTTTTTGATACATATGGCCCAAAGTCTTTTGCCATTTCCACAGCAAAGTCCGTAAACACTGGATTAGCACAGTGTCATCCATGCCAAGCTGTAAAATGACAATTGACTTTTACCACTCCAGGCACAGTATTACAGCTTTGGGTTGGCATAATGCCATCCAAGCCAACCTGTAATGAAGAAGAGCAACCCCTGACACAGGTTTCGCTATCATGATACCTCTTCAGAGAGGTTTAGCTTTGTCCAGACACAACGGAGCACCCAGTGTAAGCCAAAACAAAACCCTTTCAGGTTTAGAGTGCCACATAAATCATGCAAAAAAGAAGCAGAGCACTCTGGGTAGTTCCCAGGTTCAGTTGGAGAGCAGGTCCTGTATATAGCACCCTACAACTCCAGCAACTCACTGAATCTGCTCACTGCAAATGTCTGTCTTTCTAGCAAAGTGTTTAAGCACAGAATTAGCACAGTGCCATCCACACCGAGCTAGAAAAGGACTACGTCTTTTGCCACATATATATATATATATATATACGTTCTCCCTCTAGAAAATAAAGAGCAGGAACTCCAGTGACAGTATGTTTATTTACAGATGGCTACACAAACTATATGCAGCAAGGGTCAGGTCAATTGCAGAGGCTGAGATGCAAGACCTGGAGCCCAGGCCTTGTTACTTAATCCTGCTGCACTCAGCTAAAGGGCTTGTGCTAGGTTGTTGGCAGCCTACCGAGGCTTGGGGGCAGCCAGACCAGGCGGCCTGCCCCCTGCTATGCATGACTGAAGGCCATGCGCAGCTGAGGTTGGCCACCCCCTTAGATTTGGGTGCATGATTTGGCCAGACACCATGTGACCAACTCTCTGCCCTGTATCCAACCCTGCTGTGCACTGCGAAAGGCCATGTGCAGTGGGGTTTGGCCACTTATCAAAGGTTGGGCACAAGGAACTCTTGGATGTAGTATACTAAAAAACAATGGTTAAACTGAAGTTATGGCTAGCTGAGCTTATAACACCTCAAAGTTTAAAACAACTCAGAAATTCACCAGAAAAGAACAAAAGTTAAAGTGCAGTTATGGTTATGAATTAAAACTGAAAAAACACTGAAATTCGCAAGTTATGGTTGGTTGGAATTGATATATCGCACAACAGCCATGTAAACCATGACTTGCACACCAAATGCAATACTTATGAACTAACACTGTTCATACCAATTAATAATTCCAGCTAAAAGTGAAATAAAATTAAACAACAACATATATTCAAACCAATTAACAATGCTATATTCACTGGCCATTCTGTCAAAGTGGTAAGGGTATTGTGATATGCAATCTCATCTGTAAGATGATTTACAAGCTGCAAAAAATCACCAACGTTCACAGGTTATGGTTTGGCTGCAATCCATAACTCGCATAACAGACAACCAAGTTGTAACTTGTACACTAGATGTAATGCTTTTGACCTCACTCTTGTTGTGATAGATGCAATTCAAAATCTCATAAATAATCGTACAGATGAAATTTCATCTAGATATGTTATCCTTAACAGTATGAAAGAGACATCTATGAATGTAGTATTACTTATTACTTATTGGCTTGACTTTGTGTTGGTGTTTAATTATGTTGTGCTTTTAGGTGTTGTTACTTATTGGGATAAATATTGTGAGGCCATAAGCACTAAATTTGGTGAGCAAGTTATGGTTTACATGTCTGTTGTATAAGTTATGAAAAGTGGTCCATTTTGATCTTAATTCACAAACATAACTCCACTTTAACTGTGTGTTTTTCAGTAAAATTCTAACTTTTTTTTTTAAACATGTGTTAATGTGTTACATTCAAAACTTACCAGAAATGCATATTAACCTCGGGCCTTTTCAGTTAATATTAATATTTTATTGTATACCACATGCAACAAGTCTTTATTCCCAAGCACCCATGGGAACCCAGCTCCCACTGCACAGGGTCTGCAGCCTTGCACAAAATGGTATGGTCATAAATGCTGGCTTGCAGTTAAAGTGAAGTTATGAATACAAAACAAAACCTAAAAACCACTGAAATGTGCCAGTTACATTTAAGTAAACTAATTATAACTTACGTCCCCTTTATGCACTGCCTACGACCTGGAATATGGTATCAGTCATAACATGTTTAAAGATGTCTTTAATTATATAATTTATAACATTACTAAAGGCATCATTCTTATGATTACTGATGACAACATCCAATGGTACCAACACAGTGTTCATCTCCCTTTAAGAAAATTCTTTTTAAGTGGATTAATATTTATTAAGTGTCTCTCCTAAAAGCTGTTATGGAATTGTTAATCCACCTAATCTGCCTATGATTAAAACATACAATAGTATTGTAACCACCACTACAAAAGCACATCCCTCCTTCAAACATTAACCCAATATAATCTTGCCAAACAATTTTGGGCCTTATTACGAGTTTGGCGGACAGGGTTACTCCATCACAAAAGTGACGGATATCCCGTCTGCCAAATTACAATTCCATTATATCCAATGGAACTTGTAATACAGCGGACGGGATACCAGTCACATTTGTGACGGAGTATCCCATCTGACAAACTCGTAATCAGGCCCTTTGTTTTAAAGCACATGCATCAACTGTCATAAACTCTTTAAAAGTGCTAACACAGATGAATGCACCCACTATTTCACTACCACACATAAACCATCATAACATAAAATAACTAACGTAATATACCACACAACTGCATTGAAAAAGTAAAACATTCAATATCATACTGCAAGACACCTTCCATGATTTAGAAACACTGCCATGTATTATAAACATTCCCCAGTATCACATGACCACACATCCACAAATGAATTCAAACACAAAGAAAAGTGTGCAGACTGTCTGACTATGACAAACTTGAACAGTTATACCTCCCTTACCAATTAACACACATCACCACACAAACACAAACATTTCAATATCAATTTATCGATATTACACATACTGAATCATGTTCCTACATACCAAGCACTCAACTATTCTTTCAGTACGAAACAACACCTTTATGTGGCAAAATAGCATACATAACCAATACAATCTATTTTGTGCATTTTGTAAGTCACAAAAACAGTAGATACAAAACAACGCATTACAAAATATATATTTTACTTATATAATATTATAACATATTTTGCCCTTGGAAAACCTGCACTCTTAATTGCACTATACTCACCTCATTTGTTGCTTTTTACATTTCCCTGTTCTACGCCCATCTTCCCTCCTATATCAGTGGTGTTGGAACAACTTTCAGGTTTGAGGTGCTGCCATCAATTTTACATCATTGAACTCATAGGGATTCTGACAAATTCAAGCATCACACAAAGAGCAAGTGTTGCAAATTGGCCATGCCCATTCAGCAGGAGAGTGGTAAGAGTTTAGGATGTGGCTGGCCTTGAATTTAGTATAGCACACTGTTACAACTATATTATTAAGGCATGGTGTGATAGCACACTGTCATTTGCAGGCAGCACATTTTCTATTAAAATGAGCACAACATTTTCAGACATACAGTTTAGTGACAAAAGCTAAATTGCGCACAAATGATAATGTGTGTACATTGGATTTCAGTGAATATTTTTCATTTGTGCATCACCGAGTAAAGTGTTTTGATTTATTTTGATCCTATTAAAATCTTTCTTTCCATCATACACCAGAATTAGAAAGAAGTGCTTAATTTGTGTTTTCCTAACTGTTTATTTTGAAATATTTGAAATATTTGTACAGTTCATTTATAGGTATATAAAATGTGTTGAGTGCTAAAAAAAACATGCTGTAGCCTTTCTTTCACACAAGCAAGATTGTCACATAGTTCACTTTCAAACTCCTCACACTTTGCAGTAAGAGAAAGAAAAGTAAACAGTTGTATGATGGAACAACGACAACTTAAACAACTTCAGTCTAAACAACTACTCCTTAACCACTACTTAGTCTAAACCACTAAAGTTTTAACAACAACTATTTTTTACAACTACTATGCCTTTACCACGATTGCCTTTACCCAATTATTGTATCTATTTTACAGGTAAGTATAAACCCATATTTATATATATATAGTCATTTTACATATGTATTTAAACAGGCAATAACTTGATTTATCAGGTTCGCTCATAGCAAGTATGCAATGAATTAAGTGCATTAGTGGCAAATCCACAATAGGTATGCAAAGGGAGGCAGACAGCAGGTCTGAGGGCACGTTTAGTATATGTAAATTCAAGTGTGAGGAAAAGGGCACCGTGCAATATGACACCAATGCATGTATGTCAATTATTAACTTTAGAGGTGACGTAAAATGCTAATTTGCACAAAGAAATTTTCATAATTAGTGTTTTTATTCAAAATAGTCATTTTATAACAGTATTTATACTTTTATTTAAATGTGCAATTGTATATACGCATAGTATTTTTTCTATTTCCTCTAGTTGAATTTGGAGCACTGTCACTTTAAAAATGGCGATCGGATATGCCAGCGTTGTCATGTGATCAAGGCCGGTAACGGCCGAAACGCGTAATGGCGGAGAGGTGTGAGCAATAAAATAACCAGCACGAAAATTGGGTCTGCTCTCGTTATTCTCTTCGGAGGAGACAGAAGTGGCGAGGTTTTGGATATCTTTACCGGATTGACGTGCTCCGGTGTTGTGGACCCCCACCCTTCAAGTTGGCTCCGTGAGTGGCAGGTCACGCTTCTGGTGAACGCGGTCGGCGGCACTTGGTGTTGGAGGCTGCGGAACCCGGAAGAACTGAGTAGTATTCCGGCAACGGAAAATACACGGAAGCCCCCTGTCAGCACGAAAGGTGAAGCCTCGGTGAAGGAGACAGGACGGTGCGGAGCTGTACTCGCGGCGGCTATTGTGACAAATCAGTAGCAAGACTGTGAGGGAGACCGTAGCTGTACGTCTCCCGAGAATAAAGGTATGCTACAACAGTGCATTGAAGCAGGTGGGGAGGTGTGCGTGCAAGTGACCTCCGGCAGGTTTATACAGCAAGGAGGGTCCTAAGTGCACATTATAAAGCAAAAGCTCACGATGTCCGCCGACACGCTGATGGATCGTGAAAACACTGCGGAGGAGATGTTTTCAGACTCTCCTTCGGGGCAGCGTGATATCAGCCAACGTGCAGAAATTGAAGCAAGTGGAGGGGCAAAAAGCTTAATCCAAGTGGTGGGAGTCGAAGTCACTCCAAAAGTATTTGGATGTGGGAAGGATACCTAGAGGCTTGCGGATTATGATCGCCCCAAGCTATGACACACCGAATCCCAGGATGTTGGCCGAGTGGGCGGAATGCAAACTAGACTCATCCCGCAAGCTGGTGCAAATATTGGTAAAATACGCGGAAAGTGACAGAACAGATATTCAGCTTAAAATAGACGCCCTAAACGAGGAAATAAAGATGCAAGGCGATTCTCAACAGAAAAAGAAAATGCATGAAGAAATGCTGATCAGGTTGCACAAAGAAGAAGAGAAAATCAAAGCTAGAAAAAACATAAATTTAGAAGAGACAAGGAAGACTACGCTAATGGGCATATTTTTACTTTTGCCCGTAAATATGACTGAGGAATGCCACAGTCAACAAGCGCAGACAACTGCCTCATCAAACGGACAGGGATTGTCAACAGGCAGATGCGACATCGGCATCGGACTTGAGCTCGGCGCCTGGGAGTGAACCAGAGTCGGAGGCAACAGGAAACAGGCCAGCCCCAAGCGCCATAAAGTTATCTCTGGGGGAAGAGCTGGATTTTTAAGAATAAGCAGAAGGGAAACACTCCGGCCAAGGAACAGGCCAATAGCAAAAAACGAAGCACCCAGAGAAGAAGGGAAAGAAGGAATACCTGCAAACAACGCAGGAAACAAGAAACAGGCGCGCGGACGGGGATTCTGGAAACGGAAGTAGAAAGGGCTCAACAACCCCCTACCCCCCGTAATGAAGAAAATACAATCATCAATCTGTCTCAAGTAGATCTCAATGCAGCTGAACAGCAATTGCTCTCCCTGGGTCTCTCGAATTGCCCGGAGAGCAATTTTAATTACGCACAGACCCGAACTGATATATACAAGTTTATCCGGAAATTAAAATTGAAAAAATATCATCAGTTACAATCTCACTCGAAGCATATGGATAATACCGCACTGACAGTGAATAACCCTACCACCTCCAATTTGACAGCTGCGGATTATGGTCTTTTTGCGACCTGCAGGATTTGGAAAAAGAGGATGTGGGTACAGAGGATGGTGCCATTGGCCAAGAACTCCATGATATAGGGTATGGGGTTAAATCACCAACGCAGGAGACCTGTGTCAAACCGGATACCCCATTCAAAACAAAATCCAAATTTGTCCCCATAATGCCACAGGACTCCATAGATGTCTTTAGCGAGCAGGTGGTGTCGCAGGTCAAAAAGCTGAATGTATGCATCAACAAACCACCAAAAAGAAAAGTCACCTACCAAGAGAGAAAATACTCCCAACTTATTGAAAAATTAAAGAAGGAGAAACAAGTGGTAAGCAGAAACTCAGACAAGGGAGGGAACATTGTATTGTGGCCCTTACAGGATTACCTGGAAGAAGCGCATTTACAACTCTCGGACCCTGAATGCTATAGAAAAAGTTCACTCCAGAAATATAGAAGTACACAGGACGTGTTCTTTGCAAAGTTACTGGCATGGAAGAGCTTGGGATTGCTGGACCCGGAGGAATATAAGTTTCTCAAAAAGGAATACCCGACTATCCCTGTGATTTACTTCATTCCTAAAATCCATTAAAATATGCACAAGCCGCCAGGGAGGCCCATAATAGCGGCGTGCGACGGACCTTTGGAGAACATTTCAAGGTACATTGACTTTTTCTTGCAGGAACATGTCAAGTCCTTAAAATCTTATGTGCAAGACATGAGTGACTTTCTACGTAAAATTGCTGACATCCATTGGAAGCCAGACTATTTGTTAATAGCCCTGGATGTTACAGCATTGTATACGTCTATAAGGAACAACGATGGTATCAGGGCTGTTGAACATTATTTAGCTAATAGACCTCTAATATATGCTCAGCATAACAAAATGCTCATAGACATGTTGTCATTTTGCCTTGAAAATAATCTGTTTCTTTTTAAGAATCAAATGTACCAGCAGATACAGGGGGTTTCAATGGGGGCCAGCTTCTCTCCCAGCTATGCATGTTATTCATGGGCTGGTGGGAGGAGCTGGTCCTCAGAAAGCAATATGAACTCGTTTGTCAGGAGAAGATCATTACTTGGTTAAGGTTTATTGATGATTAGTTTCTTGTGTGGCAGGGCTCTGAGCTCAGTGCAAGAGAATTTATTACACAGATCAATACTAATGATGTAAACCTTAATTTCACCTCAACCATTAGCAAAGAAAGGGTCACATTTCTAGACGTGCAGGTACAGATTGTGAATAACAAACTCACAACGTCACTATACCGTAAGCCAACAGCTGGCAATACGGTGCTACATGCATCCAGTTCACATCCCCCTCACCTCATACAAAGCATCCCATACGGGGAAATGCTTAGGATTAGGCGCATATGTAGTGATGAGGGGGATTTATCTGCCAAACAACTAGAAAGTAAAAAGCGCTTTCTATCAAGAGGCTACAAAACAGGGGCTATTGATGCGGCAATTGCAAAGTCAAGGAAGCGAGCTAGAGATGATTTGCTCCAATACAATGCTAAGCAATTGGCAAAAGAGAATGGGTTGTCGGACCCAACAAATGAGCCTACCAGGTTAATTCTAACATACTCAAGACAGGAGAAACAACTTAGGACCATTATTAGGCGTAATTGGCCCATTGTAAGGGATTATCCTGTAATAGGTGGTCTCTTACCCAAACAGCCAGCAATAACATACAGAAGGGCACAATCAATGGGAGATGCACTTGGGAAAAGTAGCCCTGAAGATCAGGAGTCAGGGAGTTGGTTAACAATGAGAAAGGGCTTTTTCAAATGCTCTAGCTGTAAAGCTTGCCAATATGGCATAAATAAGACTTCCTACCAAACAGCATTTGATGGCAAAACAAGGCTTATTGACAAACACCTAACCTGTAAAACTGAGTATGCAGTGTATTTATTGGAGTGCAGCTGTAATTTAAAGTATATAGGAAGTACTAAACTAGCTGCGCACAAGAGGATCCTGCAACACACAAGGGCAATTGTAAACAATGATGCCAGTTATCCGGTTGCGAGGCATTTTAGGGAACATCACAATAGCAATCTTAAACATCTGAAATATTTTGTAATTGATGCGGTCCCAGCCCAGAAAAGAGGAGGCAACCGAGAGGCTAGGTTAAGGTGTTTGGAGACACGCTATATATTGGAGTTAGACACCAAGCATCCAGGGGGACTAAACGCAAGTGAGGATATGTACACATATCTATAATTCAAGATCCCATCGCGTTTCAGAACCAGGATTGACCAAGGCCCCTAGCAAGGATAAGGTATACTAAGTAGGGTGTCCCAAAATCAGACATAGAGGTGTTGGGGATAACAGGCTTCGAAGGCCAAGAAAGATTCTTATTATGGCTGTATATAGATATTTCTATCTTGAACTTTTTAAGACCATTTCAGAATCTGTGTAGCTGAGATATGCAGTTGTTTTCATACACATTTGCTCCAGGGTAACCCAATATGAATTTGTATATATTGTATTTACTGTGTGTTTTAATCTTTTTGGACCCCATTATACATGTATTACAACTAATGCACTTTGGAATTTGATGCAGGCAGGCCACTAAGACATTATGTCAAAATATAGGCCACTGCGTGAAATCAATATGTAGCACATAGCACTTTAGTCTTTTTTTGCACTGTAACCTGTTTCAGGTTGAAAGAGGGTTTTGAGCACTTAGTCACTTTACATATTTTTAATTATTTGCCAATTTGCACATGAACTAATATATTGCATATAGGAGGATGGAGGCATTTAAGCAATCATTTTACATATGTATTTAAACAGGCAATAACTTGATTTATCAGGTTTGCTCATAGCAAGTATGCAATGAATTATGTGCATTAGTGGCAAATCCACGATAGGTATGCAAAGGGAGGCAGACAGCAGGTCTGAGAGCACGTTTAGTATATGTAAATTCAAGTGTGAGGAAAAGGGCACCGTGCAATATGACACCAATGCATGTATGTCAATTATTAACTTTAGAGGTGACGTAAAATGCTAATTTGCACAAAGAAATTTTCATAATTTTTTTTTTTTTTTTTTAAACTTTATTTTTTTGATTTATCACAAAAACAATACATTGGCATCAAATAAATACGTATGCATACATTTCGTTGACAGCAATTATAGGCGCATGAGACACAAGGCCGCACCAAGAAGGGAAGGGGCAAAGGGAACAGAAGAATCATTTCTAAACATGTCGCTGCGGGGAGAGGGGGCGGCAACAAGGCACCCCCACCCAGTGTGGACCCCCTCAGAGCCAGGCGTCGCGTTCCCCACTAGAAACAGACCCCCGGTTATATCAGCATCACTCTGCTCACTAGTAGTGACATCCCGGGAGGACGGCTCCACCTCCGTCAACCCTGTGGCACACAGGACCCGCCAAGCCATCTGGTCATCCTGCAATTTCTCATCCCGTCGGGTGTGCTTCATGTGGGCCTCTTCAGCCAGCGACCACTCTCGGACGTCTTTAAGCCAAGCAGGAAGTTCAGGGGCCCTCTGCCCCATCCAAGTTATGGCCACCCTGCGCCTGGCAAGCACCAACATTAACTGTAAGAGTTTATAGGGGAGTTTCTTCCTCTTGGGCCTGCGAACCATCGCGAGTAGACACTGCAAGGGATCGAGGGCCACCCGAAGCCCCGTGGCGCTTACCACCCTAGGCACTACCCCAGACCAAAACTGTGCAACCAATGGGCATTCCCATGCCAAATGTAAAAAGCCTGCATTGTCTGCTGCACATCTAGGACAACCAGCGCCCCTGCTACTGTCAATGCGCCTCAGTGACACCGGGGTAAGGTAGGTGCGGTGTAGGTAATTAAAGTGTGTTAGTTTAAATCTGGCATTGCATGAAACGGTGTGTGTAAGGGAGCCTATGCGTGCCCACTGTGCCTCCTCCAGCGGGGCAGCAAGGTCCCGCTCCCAGGCAACCCTAGATGGCGGGACCGGAGGGGTAGAATCCCGCCTCATCGCGTTGTATAGGAGGGAGATCAAACCACACCCCCTGCCGCACGTAAGCATAACATCCAGGGTATGCGTCAGTGGTGGAATGTCTGGGTACTGGGGCCATGTGATCTTCACTACGTCCTGCATACCCCTGAAATGCAAAAATTGGCCTTGCCCAAGACCAAAACTCTCCACCGCCTGCTCATAAGTGATAAAAGTTTCATTAGGGTATAAATCAGCGAGAACCTCACATCCTCCCTCCCTCCAGAGTCGGAAGGACATATGACGTGCCATTACTATAAATGGAGCCAGTATCCAGAGCGAGAGGTCCCTGTGAAAGGGCGCCCTTCGGAGGACCCTCTCAACAAAGCGCTGCCATATACCAGCAGTATGTCGCACAGTATAGGGGAGATAAACATCCGATCCCGCACCCTGCATCAGTGCCTCCTGCAGTGTCTGGGTGTCTGCCCCAGCAAGCAAAAGGCGCTTCTCCCAGTTGTCAGTGTCGGGGAACCAACGGGCCGCATGTTGGAGCTGGGCGGCATAATAGTATAGGTCAAATCGAGGGGCTTCGAGACCGCCCTCCTCGTAAGTACGGACAATGGTGCGAAGGGCTACCCTACTACGCCGACCTGCCCAGAGCAAAGATGTGAGCAATGTATTGAGAGTTTTAAAAACTCGGGGTGGCAGAGGGCAAAGTGAGTTCTGTAGCACATAAAGTACCCTGGGGAGCATCACCATTTTTGAGATGGCGAGGCGGCCCATCAGTGAAAGTGGGAGAGTATTCCAGAAACGCACGGACTGTTGCAATGCCGTCGTGACGCGGTCCACATTCCGGACTAGTGCCTGCTCATCCGTCAGGGTCACCTGAATACCTAGGTAACGGAATGCCGTCCGCTCCCACCGCAGTTCCAGATCCGGCAGATCTTCCGAAGGCACTGCCGCCAGCCCCGCCAAGGGAAAAACTAGGGATTTGCCACGGTTCAGCCGCAATCCAGAGACCTCACCAAACCGATCCAGGTGGTGCAACAGCACCGGCAGGGCATCGCGGGGGGAGGTCAAGTAAAACAAGGCGTCGTCCGCGTACAAAGAAATGACGTGAGTCATGGTTCCCAGCTGAATACCCCACCGCGCCATATCTGCTCTAATCCGGACCGCAAAGGGCTCTATAGCGAGGGCAAACAAGAGTGGGGAGAGAGCACACCCCTGTTGTGTACCCCTCCTGAGTTGCCACTCTTCGGACCGCGCGCCCCCGAGCTTAACTCTAGCGCATGGGGCCTTATATAAGATACGAACCCAGCGACACAATTGGGGGCCCATCCCCACAGCACGCAAGACCTCGAGAAGATATCCCCAATCCACCGTGTCAAAAGCCTTGGCAAGGTCAATAGAGACCAAAACCATCTGCTCCTCGCTGTCCCGCACCTCATGCAAAATGTGAGTCAGTCGCCGTAGGTTCATGGCCGTGTTGCGTCCCGGTATGAACCCACATTGATCCTCGTGGACCAGGCGGGCCATATGCGGCGCCAAGCGAGAGGCCAGGAGCTTGCAAAGGATTTTTATATCCGTATTAATCATTGTAATCGGCCGATACGATGACGGTTCGTGCGCATCCCCCCCTGGTTTCAAGATCATACAAATCTCCCCCTGTGTCATACTTGGTGGGAGGATTCCTCGTTTGAAGGCCTCATTATAAACTTGCAGGAGGAGAGGGGGCAGAATGTCGGGGAATGCTTGGTAGAACTCGGGCGGAAAGCCATCACTACCCGGAGATTTGGCCCGCGGAAGCTGCTTCAACGCGGATTGAACCTCGCACAGTGTCAGTGGCTCATCCAGTTCCTGCCGTGCCTGTTCAGACATGGTGATCAGGGTCAACCCATGCAAATACGGGAGATAGGATGCCTCCCCTACCACAGGATCCGCGGTGTATACTGCCTGAAGATGTGATTGAAGGACCCGCAATAATCCCACCTGTGAATGCACCAGGGCCCCAGAGGAGTCCCGTAAAGCCTCAATCGCAGCAGGAGCGTGTTCTCGGCGGAGGATCCAGGCCAAGAGACGACCAGATTTATCCCCTTCTCTGTAAAGGCGCTGTCTGTATTGCGTGAGCGTATATTTATCAAGCCTATCTAGGATGTCATGGATGCGCTCCTGGATCTCTCGTTCCCCATCCCTCTCGGATGCGTCAGTGACTGTCGAAGTCTGCACCGACAACAGTCGGCATTCCTCGTCTCGGAGCTCTTGTTGGAGCTGCTTCCGAACCCCAAACGTCACACTCAGACATGCCCCTCTCACTACCGCTTTCAGGGCTTCCCATTTGGTAGCCTGCAATAGGTCTGTCCCACCCCAATTGAGATCGACGTAATCCGTAAGGGCAGTCTCTACATGGTGCCTCCCCACCGGATCCTCAAGAATCTCTGCCTGCAACCTCCAAGTCCGCGGGCGGCATCTCGGGGCTCCCCACTCCATCACGCATGCGACAGGGGAGTGATCAGATAGGAATCGCGCGAGATGGGTCACCTCCAGAGACATGTTGGGATCGGGATTCGCGACTAAAACCCTGTCGAGGCGGCTATATGTGTTATGAGTAGATGAGAAGCAGGTATACACTTTCTGGGTTGGGTGTCTTTGACGCCATACGTCTTGGGCCCCCAGATTCCCCATAACCTCCCGGAGTTTCACGGTCATTCTGGGTTTCGTGCCAGTGCGGGAGGGAAATCTGTCCAGGGCAGGATCGAGAACACAATTAAAATCTCCCAGCCAAAGCAATGGAACCTCTAGTTCCGAGACCAGGACCTCCTGCAGGGACTGATAAAAACCCGGGTCATCCGTGTTTGGCGCATATGTGTTCACTATGGCAATGTCTCGACCATCTAGCCTAGCCCTGAGGAGTAGGTACCGCCCCTGGATATCAGCTTCCACATATTGGACGGCCAGAGGAACCCCGGGCGCCACCCACACAAGGACCCCTCTAGCATAGCTCGAGAAGGAGGAATGAAAGAGCTGGCCCCGCCACTTCTTTGCCAGTTGTTGAGCCCCCTCGTCCGTGAGATGAGTCTCCTGAAGGCATGCTAGGGATACCTGATGTCTACGAAGGAAAGACAGGACCCTGTACCGCTTGGTGCATGTACCCAGCCCCCTCACATTCCAGCTTAAAAATGTAAACCCCATAGTGGTTGTAACTCCCAATCCCCGGGCAGACCATGCCCTACGCAGCGACCATGCTGTGCCTCAACTGCAATGCATACGATGCCAACAAAAACCCAACAAAACCCCCTTAGAGCCCCCTCCCCCCACCCACGAGCAATTTACTGTCAACCAAACATGCAGAAATGCCCTTCCCGTGCTGGTGCCAGGACGTGCACAGCGAACCCATGAGCCCAACAGGGCCTAACTCCATTTATGAATGAAAGAAAAAGAAAGAACCCCCTCCCCCTCCCCAAAATCCGACCCCCGACCGGAACCAGCCGCTCATGTCCTGGGTATATATCCCGGGCCGCCCAACTAGAATCTGATGCACATAGTGCAGACCAACGCAATCAGCGGAGCCCAACAAAGACAGCCATCGTCATCCCTGTGATCTCGGCAACATCTCTAAAATCCCCAATGTGGCCTAATCCCCGATCCCTCCCAGCCCAGCCCCATCCACCCCAACTTTGGGAAGAACAACAGGAGACCAGCAATAGGGGCCCACAAGGAGCCCATGTCCGAATCAGGAAATGCACGGGGAATGTACAGATGTGGGACCAGCAGCGGACCCCCCCCCGAGCCGCATCCTCAACCACGGAGCCACCACGGACCAACTGCCGGCGTGACATAAAGTGAGGCAGAGGGTCCCTGCACCCTCAGGGTGGGTCCGCAGCAGCAGGAGGCGGATCCATAATAGTTTCTGGAATCACTTGATTAGTGGGTAGAAGGGTGTCCGGCACCAAGCTCTCCCCCGGCGGTCCCACCATCGTGCCCGGGGGAGAAGCCTCCGAGTCCGAGGAGTCCACACGCAGAGCACCATCATTCCCCACCGTGATCCGCTGTCGTTCCTCCCTGGCGCCGGCTAGGGCCCGGCCCCCGCGTCTACTTCTGCGTCTTCTCCTGGGTCTGGTTCCCCAGGTACTCCGGGATTCCCCCCGCTCACGCACGGGGAGGGCCCCCCCTCGGACCTCGAGCCACTCCCATACTTCCTCCGGTGAGTCAAAGAATTGAGCCTTTCCCTGGGAGATCACCTTGAGTTTCGCTGGGTACAATAGCATATATTGCAGGCCAAGTTCACGGAGCTTTTGTTTAACGCCCAGATAGGATTTTCGCTGTTCCTGAACGTGGCGGGTGTAATCAGGATAAATGGATATTCTTGCGCTCTCGTAAGTGAGGTCCGCTGCCTCCCTAGCGGCTTTCAGGATACAATCCCTGTCCCGGTAGTTCAGGATCTTAGCTATGAGGGCCCTAGGGGGCCCCGGGCGGAGGCGGAGGGGTCAACGCCCTATGGGCCCGTTCCAACACAAAGACCGCAGACAATCCCGTGGGGCACAGCTTCGTTCGGATCCATTCCTCTAAGAAGCGCTCCGCATTGCCCTGCTCCGCGCGTTCCGGGACACCCAGGACCCTGATGTTACTGCGTCGGGCCCTGCCCTCCGCCTCCTCCGCTCTGCGCTCCAACGCACCGGTCGTGGTGGTGAGCTGGGTAACCTGGTGTTTCAGGGAGGCCACCTCCCCCTGTAGCTGGACGATGTCCCCCTCCGCCGTAGAGACCTTATCTGACACCTTCCGCAGATCCGCCCGCAGTAGGTTCACATCAATGGACACCGTCTCTATTTGCTGTCCCAGGGCAGTGTGGGAGCCCCGTATAGCCTCCAGCAATTCGGCTCGGGACGGCTCAGTAGGGGAGTCACCCTCGCCCGGTCTGGCGAGTGATCCTCTGTGTAGGGATACGCTGCGTGGTGTACTGCATAATCGTATTAGGATTAGAGGCGCGCGGGGGCTTATCCTTACCCATGGTGCAAAACTCAGGTCGGCAAGTATGGCGTTCACCTGACCCGGTCCGGTCCTGTAGTGTGGTCTCGTCCCCTCCGTCGACACAGGGAGCACAGCCGAACAATCCGGGGTTCAGCGGACCAGCGGCGCCCCTCCCGGACACCCACTTTGGGATGGCGTCAACCACGGGCGATCAGGCCGGGCAATCTGGCTCCCCAGGGTCACTTCACCACTTCATCAGCTCCAGGTCATCAACTCGGGCCCACTGCATAGCCACCGCTGGGGTCTTTGGCACCCCTCCCGGCTCCAGGATCACTGTCAGGAGTGCCCCGAAAGAAGGGCCAGACACCGCCGCCCTCACTCAGGAGGGCACTCCGCGACCAGGGGGGCCCGGACAGGAACCCCCACTCCACTCACAGCGCGCACCGTGGCAGGCCGGCCCCCACCTCCACGCCCGCCTCCTACCAGGTCAGCGTCGCCAAATAGCCGGGGGAGGAGTGCACGACTCCAGCATCTCCCAGACGGCCGACGTGTAGCACCTCAGGCCCCGCAGCCCCGGGCCCCGATCACGATCCGCTGCGCAATGCGGGACCAGGCAGGCAGGCACCCCAGGGCCAGAGAGAATCCACCAGGCCTCGGGGCCCCCGTAGATTAAGGCCCAGCGCAGGCCTCCAGCCCGCAGGCCTCCAGCCCGCAGGGCCGTGTCGCAGGGATCATGGCCGGCACCCCACCGGGATCCTCCGGGGGACAAGACCGTCGTCCAGGCCGGTCCGAGGGCCACAGCACAATGTCAGGGGGAGCTCCCACACTCAGGGCCCGAATCCTGCTCACGCGAGCAAAGGCCGCATCCCCGGCCTCCCGTAGGAGCGATCAGCCGGAGCAGCCGCCGCCGGAACAATTCCGCCGGTCTCCAGGGCGGACCCGGCTCCGAGACAGGTCCGGAGCACCGCCGCTCTATTCAGGGCTCCAGGCGCTCAGAGAGTACTGTTGTGGGCGCCCGGAAAGGATTGCACAGGATATTTTGCGGCTGGCGGGTCGGGAGCCGAAGGAGCTTACGTCCTGTCGGCCATGTTGCTTGGCCACGCCCCAGAAATTTTCATAATTAGTGTTTTTATACAAAATAGTCATTTTATAACAGTATTTATACTTTTATTTAAATGTGCCATTGTATATACGCATAGTATTTTTTCTATTTCCTCTACTTGAATTTGGAGCACTGTCACTTTAAAAATGGCGATCGGATATGCCAGCATTGTCATTTGATCAAGGCCGGTAACGGCCGAAACGCGTAATGGCGGAGAGGTGTGAGCAATAAAATAACCAGCACGAAAATTGGGTCTGCTCTCGTTATTCTCTTCGGAGGAGACAGAAGTGGCGAGGTTTTGGATATATATATATATTTATATATATATATATATATCAAAAAACACAGTTACCCTTTCCGGTGAGCTACACTCGCTGCTTAGAATTATGCTGTTTCCTCACAAGCAACCCAGGCTCAGACACCACCTTCCTGTAGTAGTGCCAACGCGTTTCGGGCTTGGCGCCCTTCATCACAGGCAAATCTCACAAAGAACGGCAAGCTGTGACCACAAGAATGTTCCCTTATTTATTCACAAACTCCACACAGGTGAGTAAAACTTGCAAGGTATCATGGGTCTTGTAGTCTAATTTCCATTACCCACGTGGGTCGTTGCCGTTCTGAGGAAAATAAAACAGTATCAAGGGTGAGTTGTAAAATGTCCCGCACTGTTATGCTTGCAATTCACACAGCGCCATCCAGCTCTACTCGTAACTGCCCCAATAAGCAGCTGAGGACCCTCCAGGATTTTGAGGCGGTGCAAACATCAAAAAACACAGTTACCCTTTCCGTTGAGCTGCACTCGCTGGTTGGAATTATGCTGTTTCCTCACAAGCAACCCAGGCTCAGACACCACCTTCCTGTAGTAGTGCCAATGCGTTTCGGGCTTGGCGCCCTTCATCACAGGCAAATCTCACAAAGAACGGCAAGCTGTGACCACAAGAATGTTCCCGCACTGTTATGCTTGCAATTCACAGAGCGCCATCCAGCTCTACTCGTAACTGCCCCAATAAGCAGCTGAGGACCCTCCAGGATTTTGAGGCGGTGCAAACTCGTGACCTGGGCAGGTCACTAAACATCAAAAAACACAGTTACCCTTTCCGGTGAGCTGCACTCGCTGGTTGGAATTATGCTGTTTCCTCACAAGCAACCCAGGCTCAGACACCACCTTCCTGTAGTAGTGCCAACGCGTTTCGGGATTGGCGCCCTTCATCACAGGCAAATCTCACAGAGAACGGCAAGCTGTGACCACAAGAATGTTCCCTTATTTATTCACAAACTCCACACAGGTGAGTAAAACTTGCAAGGTATCATGGGTCTTGTAGTCTAAATTCCATTACCCACGTGGGTCGTTGCTGTTCTGAGGAAAATAAAACAGTATCAAGGGTGAGTTGTAAAATGTCCCGCACTGTTATGCTTGCAATTCACACAGCGCCATCCAGCTCTACTCGTAACTGCCCCAATAAGCAGCTGAGGACCCTCCAGGATTCTGAGGCGGTGCAAACTCGTGACCTGGGCAGGTCACTAAACATCAAAAAACACAGTTACCCTTTCCGGTGAGCTGCACTCGCTGGTTGGAATTATGCTGTTTCCTCACAAGCAACCCAGGCTCAGACACCACCTTCCTGTAGTAGTGCCAACGCGTTTCGGGCTTGGCGCCCTTCATCACAGGCAATATCACAAAGAACGGCAAGCTGTGACCACAAGAATGTTCCCTTATTTATTCACAAACTCCACACAGGTGAGTAAAACTTGCAAGGTATCATGGGTCTTGTAGTCTAATTTCCATTACCCACGTGGGTCGTTGCCGTTCTGAGGAAAATAAAACAGTATCAAGGGTGAGTTGTAAAATGTCCCGCACTGTTATGCTTGCAATTCACACAGCGCCATCCAGCTCTACTCGTAACTGCCCCAATAAGCAGCTGAGGACCCTCCAGGATTTTGAGGCGGTGCAAACTCGTGACCTGGGCAGGTCACTAAACATCAAAAAATACAGTTACCCTTTCCGGTGAGCTGCACTCGCTGGTTGGAATTATGCTGTTTCCTCACAAGCAACCCAGGCTCAGACACCACCTTCCATATATATATATAGAAGAAGAAGACAATCCGCCGAAACGCGTCGGTCCATTCTTGAGATGGAATAAGGATTGTGTAATGCCCTGAACATGGAGAATACAAGAATGAAGAAAACGAAATAAAATATTGAAAAACTTACATGGAGAAGTGTTGCAATCTTTCGACCGTGTGCCGCTGGGTGTGGTGCTCGTGAAGGGAACGCCCAAGGAAACACACACACATACATACATATGAGAGAGAAACTCTGTATTCCTATTTAAATACAAAGCGACTCGCACACCAAGGTCAGTTTCAAGATTTAGTGTTTTAGGTCAAATGGCGACGCGTTTCGATCACGGAGTTTCTTTCTCATTTTAAACGGGTTCTGGCACCCGCACCCCGCACCGACCCCGACTGGTGAAGGTAACCAGCAGCGCCGGAATGCTTCTTTCATTAATATATATATATGTATATATACAGAGAAAGGCTTCTACTCCCTAAAAGGTTCACAGGGAAAGAACGGCACTCAGCAGGGCTTGAAGTTTACTGGAAGTCATTTATTCCACCAGGATACATCGGTAAAAAGCGCCTACGCATTTTGGCACAGAGCCTTTGTCATGTATATATACATATATATATGTATGTATATGTAATGGGTTTGTATATACCTGTAAAACACAAATTTTGTGGTAAAGGCATGTATGCTAAAGACATATGTGCTGTAAAATTAATATTGGTAAATATTAACACTATATATATATATATATATATATATATATATATATATATATATATATATATATATATATATATATATAAAGTTCAGGGCTCCTGCTGCCTACCCCCGCCCTCTGCAGAGGATCGCAAAAGGTTGGCGGAGCACGCCAACTGTAGAATTTCTGTTTCTGTGCAAATCAAGCGATCACTCGGAGATTTGCTTACACCAGTAGATGGTTTATTCCAGGGTTAAGCGTTTCGCTTGCACAGCAAGCTTGGTCACACAGTGATACAAGGGAAAGTGTGGCAATACATAGAGTATGTAGAAATTGAAAAAGGACAATTAGGTAGAAACAAAACTGTAGCCAAAATGGCATCCATTTTAGAGTGTAGTTTCACCACCTATACTACAGTATACATTGGTCACTCACAATAATAAAATGTATTAATCACCTACAATTCTTATCTAAAGTGTGTCACAAAACCTGTTATAATCACATACCGAAAATAAGAAAATATAAATATATATATATAACAGAAAAGTGACTTGCTATATTAATTGCTCTGCATACTAGTAAAAATGCACTAGCCTATTTTGTATACAATTCAAAATCAATATCAAGAGCAAACAAAGCAAAACAAAACACTAAGGCATATATCACATACTAATAACGTATACTCAATTATAGTGTTTTTGACCAAGATTATATATTCTAATCCTAGCGATACCATAGGTCATTTACTATTTTACTCGGCATGGTGCCTTATAAAGACCTGGTACACACTCAAAAGGTCTGCTGTTTAGGGGCTATACTACATGGCACCCTGAGTAATCTCTTGTTATACTCGGCATAGTGCCTTTCTGGAGACTTGTTAAGCAATAACAGTTGCATGTTATATAGCAGTAGGCTGTAAAATATCCTCGCCAGATCAGGTGAATTACGAGATGGCCAATAAAACACTGGCTAAGTGCCTGATTGCATATCCCACCAGCCAGGGGTCCCTACGTTCCTCTATGTAATTTGCCTATCCCCATACATCAACACTGCACTCGGTAGTCCACAAGGAATCTAGTCAAATAAATATGTATACGTGTCATAAAAATTATTAAAGAAATTAATCTAAGACTAAAGAGAGAATACTCAGTAAACGCAAGTCTCTTAACTGTCTCGTCGAGCCCTCCACCAATATTGATAGAAGAAAAGGGTAGGGGTGGATTGCAGGGAAGGTGGTTCTCCGATTCTGCTCCTTCCTTTTCTCCTGTGAACGAGAGAAAAATAGAAAAAAGAAGAAATTTCTTTAAAATCCATGAACAATGTCATAGTCTAGATTAAAACTAATATCAAAAACAGGTTACAAATGCACATTTTAACAGTATGCAAGGGAAAGATATATCTACAACAACAAAAAAGTCATAATCAATAACAGTATATTATTCATGTAAATGAATGTTCATTTCCTCGTCTTGATTAAGCCCTTCAGGGTTTTTAGTTTGGAGGTTAATTATATGCCATGATTCTTTTTTACGCAACTGAAGGACTCTGTTGCCTCCCCTCATAGTACGTTCAATCTGTTCTATCGCAAAGAAAGTCAGGAGTGAGCTGTTCGAGAGATGGTACTCAGCAAAATGTCTGGCCACTGGATACTGGGGGTCTTTATTAGCAATGGCCCTCATATGTTCCAGTACCCTTTTCTTAGTAGCTAAGGTGGTACTGCCTACATATCTTTTCCTACACGGGCATTCAAGGATATAGATAGTAAATATAGTGCCACATGTAAGGAATTGTTTTATAGTTCTTTCTCCTGTGGGTGTATGGTAACTCTTCCTCATGGAGCTATTTCTGCAGGCTTTACAGTGGCCACAGGGAAAGAAGCCTTGGAGATTAATCTGAGTATGTAATCTTGTGTTGGTAATGTCCCCTTTCACCAGAAAATCTCCAAGATTTCTCCCTTTCCTGTAAGTTATCTGTGGTCTCTCTTGCATAGTATGTCCTATGATAGGATCACTGGTGAGGATATTCCAATTACGTGCCAATATTCTAGATATTGGCTTAGATTGTTTATTATACGTAAGGATCACTCTCGTTGTGATATCTTCCTCAGTATCTTTATCTTTCAGTGTTTCCTCTCTTTCAATTTTATTGATTCTATCTTTCGCTCTATTTAGGACCCAGTTCGGGTACCCCTCTCTCTGAATCTTGTAATCATATTATCTTGTTCGCTTAAAAACTTTCTTGTGTACTACAGTTCCTTCTTGCTCTCAGCAGTTCACCAAATGGAATACTCCATTTCAGAGTTTCAGGGTGACTGCTGAGAGCATGAAGAGGCTGTTACCTGCTGTTGATTTTCTGTGGAGTTTGGTGCTAATCTTGTTGTTCGTGATCTCCACCAACACATCCAGGAACTCTATTTGTTTCTTGCTGATGGTGTAAGTGAGTTTCAGGTTAAAAGTATTGTAGTTAAGGTCTGCAATCATGTCTATGGCACTTTCCTCACTGCCCTTCCACACAATGAACAGGTCATCGATGTATCGACGTGTGCTTAGAAGTTGTTGGCAACAGCGAACACCCAAGGAATGGTCAATAATAGAGTACAGTGAATTGACATCTAGTGTGATCATTTGATAGTCATCTTCCCATACAATATCCTTGACTTTCACTAAGAAGTATTTGGTGTCTCTTATGTGCGAGGGAAGTTTCTCTACATATTCACGAAGAAAGTGATCTATATATTTAGAGATATTTTCCGTAACACAACCAATGGAGGATACAATGGGTTCACTGTACTCTATTATTGACCATTCCTTGGGTGTTCCCTGTTGCCAACAATTTCTAAGCACACGTGAAATCTGTTACTTGGAACACACTGATATGCTGATGGTGTTGATGAAATTTTGTCTACTTAATAATATGTTTTTATTTAATGGCACCATGTATAAACAATGCCTCGGGACTGCGATGGGTACTTGCTTTGCCCCCAGCTTTGCTAATTTGTTTCTGGGGGTATGGGAGGAGGAGGTCCTCAAAAAACTTAATCAAGACCCCGCCCACAAGAAGGTGATCAAATGGTATAGATACATCGATGACCTGTTCATTGTGTGGAAGGGCAGTGAGGAAAGTGCCATAGACATGATTGCAGACCTTAACTACAATACTTTTAACCTGAAACTCACTTACACCATCAGCAAGAAACAAATAGAGTTCCTGGATGTGTTGGTGGAGATCACGAACAACAAGATTAGCACCAAACTCCACAGAAAATCAACAGCAGGTAACAGCCTCCTTCATGCTCTCAGCAGTCACCCTGAAACTCTGAAATGGAGTATTCCATTTGGTGAACTGCTGAGAGCAAGAAGGAACTGTAGTACACAAGAAAGTTTTTAAGCGAACAAGATAATATGATTACAAGATTCAGAGAGAGGGGTACCCGAACTGGGTCCTAAATAGAGCGAAAGATAGAATCAATAAAATTGAAAGAGAGGAAACACTGAAAGACAAAGATACTGAGGAAGATATCACAACGAGAGTGATCCTTACGTATAATAAACAATCTAAGCCAATATCTAGAATATTGGCACGAAGTGGAATATCCTCACCAGTGATCCTATCATAGGACATACTATGCAAGAGAGACCACAGATAATTTACAGGAAAGGAGAAATCTTGGAGATTTTCTGGTGAAAGGGGACATTACCAACACAAGATTACATACTCAGATTAATCTCCAAGGCTTCTTTCCCTGTGGCCACTGTAAAGCCTGCAGAAATAGCTCCATGAGGAAGAGTTACCATACACCCACAGGAGAAAGAACTATAAAACAATTCCTTACATGTGGCACTATATTTACTATCTATATCCTTGAATGCCCGTGTAGGAAAAGATATGTAGGCAGTACCACCTTAGCTACTAAGAAAGGGTACTGGAACATATGAGGGCCATTGCTAATAAAGACCCCCAGTATCCAGTGGCCAGACATTTTGCTGAGTACCATCTCTCGAACAGCTCACTCCTGACTTTCTTTGCGATAGAACAGATTGAACGTACTATGAGGGAGGCAACAGAGTCCTTCAGTTGCGTAAAAAGAATCATGGCATATAATTAACCTCCAAACTAAAAACCCTGAAGGGCTTAATCAAGACGAGGAAATGAACATTCATTTACATGAATAATATACTGTTATTGATTATGACTTTTTTGTTGTTGTAGATATATCTTTCCCTTGCATACTGTTAAAATGTGCATTTGTAACCTGTTTTTGATATTAGTTTTAATCTAGACTATGACATTGTTCATGGATTTTTAAGAAATTTCTTCTTTTTTCTATTTTCTCTCTTTCACAGGAGAAAAGGAAGGGGCAGAATCGGAGAACCACCTTCCCTGCAATCCACCCCTACCCTTTTCTTCTATCAATATTGGTGGAGGGCTCGACGAGACAGTTAAGAGACTTGCTTTTACTGAGTATTCTCTCTTTAGTCTTAGATTAATTTCTTTAATAATTTTTATAACACGTATACATATTTATTTGACTAGATTCCTTGTGGACTACCGAGTGCAGTGTTGATGTATGGGGATAGGCAAATTACATAGAGGAACGTAGGGACCCCTGGCTGGTGGGATATGCAATCAGGCACTTAGCCAGTGTTTTATTGGCCATCTCGTAATTCACCTGATCTGGCGAGGATATTTTACAGCCTACTGCTATATAACATGCAACTGTTATTGCTTAACAAGTCTCCAGAAAGGCACTATGCCGAGTATAACAAGAGATTACTCAGGGTGCCATGTAGTATAGCCCCTAAACAGCAGACCTTTTGAGTGTGTACCAGGTCTTTATAAGGCACCATGCCGAGTAAAATAGTAAATGACCTATGGTATCGCTAAGATTAGAATATATAATCTTGGTCAAAAACACTATAATTGAGTATACGTTATTAGTATGTGATATATGCCTTAGTGTTTTGTTTTCCTTTGTTTGCTCTTGATATTGATTTTGAATTGTATACAAAATAGGCTAGTGCATTTTTACTAGTATGCAGAGCAATTAATATAGCAAGTCACTTTTCTGTTATATATATATATTTATATTTTCTTATTTTCGGTATGTGATTATAACAGGTTTTGTGACACACTTTAGATAAGAATTGTCGGTGATTAATACATTTTATTATTGTGAGTGACCAATGTATACTGTAGTATAGGTGGTGAAACTACACTCTAAAATGGATGCCATTTTGGCTACAGTTTTGTTTCTACCTAATGGTCCTTTTTCAATTTCTACATACTCTATGTATTGCCACACTTTCCCTTGTATCACTGTGTGACCAAGCTTGCTGTGCAAGCGAAACGCGTAACCCTGGAATAAACCATCTACTGGTGTAAGCAAACCTCCGAGTGATCGCTTGATTTGCACAGAAACAGAAATATATATATATATATATATATATGGTTGCATGATGGAACAACGCCGTTTCCCAAGTAAACACCAGTCCCCTAGTTAAAAGAATAAGCAGCAATTTGTCAGAAAGCATAGCCTGACATTTGGCCTCTGTCTTTGCAGAACGGCAAATGTGACAAGATAAAACCAAAATGTAAGTCATCTTTAATGCTCATTCACCTTTGGAACTCCAGCATGTATTTTTGTAGGGTGCTGCAACCCCCCGCACCTCTACATCCAGCGGATAAGCAGATATTTGTTGCAAGACATATTTAGGTTCTTGAAACTCTCTTCAAAAGTCTTCTCCTGCAAATGTTGTACCATCTAAGTAACTCCTCTCTCTCTAATTCTTTTCAAAAGCTCACTCTTCCCAAAGAATTTTAGGTAGCCCTACAAGTGAAGACTCATACCAGTTATCACATAGCTTTAGGTATTGTTATAATCAAATCACTTCCTGTGCACCCCTAACTATTTGAAATACTTGATTATATTGTTTAGAGGTTTCAGGTTATTGAAACCTTTAACTAGAACATTCCTCGTTTGTGCGTTGGCATCAGATATCAACGCACTGTCCTGTAATGCCCTTAAGTCTGTCTAGATCAAAGGCCTGGTTTTGTCATGGGCAGAAAGGACGTAAATGCCACAGTCTGACTACTGATTTGCTAGATGCCACTTATTCAACCTTTCATTAACCTCACTGAAAAGGTACAGGAAAGGTAGGGTCCTTGGATTGATCTGGTTGCACTGTTTAGAGTTCTCCCCAGGGAGAACAGAAATCACCAGTAGCCACCCTGAGTCACTAAACGGCTATCTCTGTTTAGCACCCCGGAATGTGGGAAGGTTACTCAGATTGTCTACATTTCCTGCGTGGAACAGCACTATAACCCTTGCCAAGCTGAAAAATGACCACAGCCACCGCTCTTTCCTGAGCCAAATCATCTGTCACACATTCATAGTTTAATATTTTACTTTGTTTTATAAAAATGACTGTGGGTGTGTGTGTGTGTGTGTGTGTGTGCGTGAGTGTGCGTGTGTGTGTGTGTGTATACACACACACACACACATTCCTGAAATAAATGTGTTGGAGGTGTACCTCTTGTTTCCTGTGACTTGGGCATGCATTGTTAGCAAGATAGTTTTATTTTTATTTCTCGTTTAGTTGATGTTCGTGTGTGTGACATATATAAATATATATATGCATGTGTGTGTAGTGTATATGCGTAAAAGGACTTTTTCCATCCTGAAACAAATGTGTTGGAGATGTACCTCTTGTTTCCCGTGACTTTACCATGTTATTAGCAAGGTTTTTCTTAATTTCTCATTTAGTTGATGTTTGTGTAACGTACACAAACATAAACTAAACGAGAAATTAAAAGTCACAGGAATCAAGAGGTACATCTCCAACACATTTGTTTCAGGATGGGAAGAGTCCTTTTAGGCATACACATTACAAGTCTGCCTGTTAGTCACAAAGATCTGCACTTTGGGCCGCAAAGGAACAGACGGACACAATGAGGCACTAAATTGTGTGAAAAAGGCTGCTTTATTGAAGACAGGTGCACCTACAAAAACATACCCTCGGCCTTGCGGTACAAAAGTAAACCTAACTATACATTGCTTCATCTACTTATCCTCCTCCCCCACCCCTAATGCTTCCCCACCCTTCTCCTTTATTTGCAACTATTTAACAACTCCAACTCAGTCATTAACTGTTGAACCTTTAAACCCTGTAACCTCTTTGCTACTTCTCTAAAGATCTAACTAACTAAGTATCTCCTATCTGAACCTTATTACCTGCTCCTGTAGTAACTTGTTCCCAACCCTAAAGTAAACGGTAAACCTGTACATAACTAGCTACCAGACGCCTTGCACCTGCCTCCAGCGACAACCAAATACATCTTTTTAACTGCTCCTTAAACCAGATGCACCTGCCCTCAACATCAGGAACCCCCTGCATGAAAAACCGCCCCCCAAACCCTGCTTAAAGGGAGGGAGGGAAAAACCAACAACTGGCCCTACGCTGAACCAGCTGCTGTGTCACCTTCCTAAAATGGTGCCATGGCGCCCGAAATGGCCGGCTATAAACCCCCGCCCGCCAGTCCAAAAGTAGCCCAACGCCAGCCCGATTGTCTCCGGGCTGCACCAAGCGGCCCAAAAACCCCGGGGATGCGAGCCTCCCTTGCGGTCGGCTGTCCCTCAAAGACCCATTGGGCCGTAAAGGAACAGACGGACACAATGAGGCACTAAATTGTGTGAAAAAGACCGCTTTATTGAAGACAGGTGCACTTACAAAAACATACCCTCAGCCTTGCCGTACAATTCTAAACTTAACTATACATTGCTTCATCTACTTATCCTCCTCCCCACCCCTAATATTTCCCCACCCTTCTCCTTTATTTGCAACTATTTAAACCCAAACTCAGTCATTAACTGTTGAACCTTTAAACCCTGTAACCTCTTCGCTACTTCTCTAAAGATCTAAATAACTAACTATCTCCTATCTTAACCTTATTACCTGCTCCCGTAGTAAATTGTTCCCAACCCTAAAGTAAACTGTAAACCTGTACATAGCTACCTACCAGACGCCACTCAGAACAGTCCTCAGACTTTTCTGACCCCCCCCCCTTTGGAGTACTCTGGGGTACCTACGAATATCCAATGACCTGTCCAATAGTTCCCTTATTTGGATTAGATACAATTCCATGCCGTAGAGAGACAAATGGACTCCATCCCCTCTGAAAAAATATATCGCCGTATATTTCGATTCCGTGTGCTCCACCCTCCCAAAACCTGCTTTGTTACAAAACGTCTCATGTCCCTGTTTATGTTCCACCTGGCTTTGTCAATGGCGGCGGGCCTTTCGGCCCCCCTCCACTGCCTTCTAGGTATGAATTCGGTCCAGATTACATGGCAACCTGACCACCTCTGCCTAATCTCCAACAAATCTCTTTTCATTTGTGTTATTAATGCCAAACCTTTGCAAACCACTAAGTCATTCTCCCCCAGATGTATTAATAAGACATCAGGACAAACATGACGATGCAACAATAAATTTAAGCTTAGGATAAGTTTGTGCCAACGCATCCCGCCTTTCCGTGCCAACATATGGTAAACAGTGCAGGGTCCAATCTAAGATTAACACCTTTCCCTTTTTGAATCTCATGCTTTTCTGCCCATTTCATGAAAGAGTGCCCAACTATCCAAATAGATAGTGACGCCGACTCCCGCCCCGCTACTGCACCTGAAAAGACACATGTGTGAGAAAAGAAAACTACATAGCAGAATTTTCCCTGCCTCCCTTTTTGATGTAAAGCTTACAGCAATCCGACGAACAGCGCCCCAGCTGCCTTAATTTCTCTGGTCCCCACCCAGATTGTGCCGCATCTGAGGTCACCCCTATTCTGAAAGAATGCATGCCAAAATCCCAAGGAACTTCCCCCAACTGTTGCAGAGCCCTTCTCATGACCCCCAACAGCTGAGCCGCTGTCACCCCTCATCCTGACCTTCTGCGGAAAACTTCCCCTAACTCCCCCCCCATACCTTCCCTTCAAAGTGTCCCCCCACAGCACCAGGCATATCCTCTGGTCCTTGCTGGCCCCCATCACTACCCATTTTCCCGCACCTCTCTGGTCCCTCTTCGAGCGCTTGAGGAGGATATGAACTGCCCTGCTTCCAATGTCCTACACCTCAACTTCCTCCCAACAGTGCCCTGGGGTCCCTTTTCTCCCCAAATGTTCTGGTACTCTGAACGCCCCAAAATACAACCACGACATTAAAGCTGAAAATAAGACAGCTTCCTCCTGGCAGTAGCATATTCCCAGAAGGACTGCCAATATCATGGCTAACATCCCAATGGACAGCGGCCTCCTGACTCTCTGTCCCTTTCCCGACTGCCTGGCCCAGCCTTCGAGCATGCACTTCCCTAATTCCCCTGCCGACGGTGCATTGCCCCACCACAGCTTGCCCATAAATGCAATCCCTGCTAACTTTAACGCAATGGTGACTCTCGATAAACCTTTATCTATCATGGACATGATGAATTGGATAACGTCTTCCTCCCTTGCCCAGACTCCTGTCCTTCTCTGTGCCCCTCCCTGCAGAAACTCCAACCAAGCTTGGCCGTACGCCCTTCTCGTGGAAACTGCTAACGACCGTACCACCAATTGCAGCATCCTTTGTTTTCTACAGACCACATTCCCGCCGGCACCGGTGTCTTGAGGGTGTCCGCTGCCGTGGCCAGCCCATGGATCCTCTCCCACTGCGAACGAGACAAAGCATCTGCGATGTCATTGTCTCGCTCGAAACTGAATGTCGTGCTTCAAACAACTCAATATGAACACTCTCAATAACTTCAAGGCCTGCTCGTCCCTGGCTGACTGCCTGTTCACCACCTGCACTACTGACATGCTATCCACTCTGAAAATGACCACCTTATGAGCTAAGCTCCTCCCCCAAACTGTAACATCCACAACCAATGGGAGCATCTCCAGGAAGGCAATACTCCTCCCTCCATTCTTCCACTGTTGTGGCCACTCCTCTGCACACCACCTGCCCTGCCAGAATAGCCTGAAACCACAGGCACCCGCCGCGTCCAAAACTATCTGTACGTCCCACTCCCAATCTGTTGGAGTGGCCATCGGAATCTCATTGAATTCCTCCAAAAAACTGCACCACATGTGTAGATCCTCTTTTGTCCCTGCAGACAGTCTCATGTGATGATGTGGCAAAATCAGTCCCGCCAGTGACCTGCCCAATCTCTTGCAAAAGGTCCTTCCTGACCTGACCACCCTGCAGGCAAAGTTCAGATGTCCTAACAGCACTTGTACTGTCCTTACTGTCACCTTTTTCCTGGCTAACATGTCGACAATCAACAACCTCATCTGCAGTTTTTTGTCAGTCGGTAGCCGTGCCTCCATGGCCACTGAATCCAATTCAATACCAAGAAATGACAACACCGTACTTGGACCTTGTGTCTTCTCTGGCACCAAAGGCACCCCTAGTGCCCCCATGAGCTCTTGAAAACGTGTCTGCTGTTGCTGACAGTCCGCTGAACCGGGCCGACCTACTAGGAAGAAGTCATCAAGGTAGTGCGTCACCGTCTCTTTACCCATTCTCCAGGAGAAAACTCATTGTAAGAACGAACTGAACTTCTCAGATAGGGCACATGGTATTGAACATCCCATGGGCAAGGCCTTATCCACAAAAACCTTCCCGTCCAGCTGTATGCCCAGCAGCTGAAAGTCCTCAGGGTGTACTGGCAGCAGCCGGAATGCGGCCTTAATGTCGCACTTTGCCATATCGGCACCTCTGCCAACCCTTTCAACCAGTCCCCTGGCTACATCCACTGACGAGTATGACACAGATGTTAGCTCCTCAGCTATGAAATCATTCACTGACCCCCCCTGTGGCCATGACAAATGCTGAATCAAGCGATACTGGCCTGGCTCTTTTTTGGGGACCACCCCCACCGGGGAAATGATCAAGTCCTTGATCGGACATTCCTCAAACGGGCCCTCCATGCGCCCTGCCGCAACTTCCTTCATCAATTTGTCCCAAACGACTTGTGTGCCGCTACAGACTTTAAGTTTTCTGCCCAACGTGCTGACCGGGGTCCCCCGTAACCCAACCTGAAACCCTCTCTAAAACCGTTACTCAGAATTTGTGCATCCTGCTCCTCTGGGTAATGTCTCAGCCAGGCATCCAAACACTCCAGATTAATGGGTGTATGAGCCTTTTCCCATATATCCCTGTGCTCCTTTTCCACCTCTGCTCCCCGCCCCGTGTTGGGCCTGCTGACCGCTGTAGCCACCTTGCTGCTGCATACTCTGTCCCCCTTGCTGGCCCTGTGCTGTGTATCCTGCTCCAAAGCACTGCACCAGCGGGTGCTTTCCTGAGCATTTTGAGCATTCGTGCCTAAATCCACAAAAGTCCCTGGAGCAAGTCCCTTTGTTGTAGTCCCAGCATGCCCCCGGCCCACTGCCCGCGGTTTTTGCTGTGTAGCCCATCCCCCCCCGGGTGGGGCGATTTTGAAAGGGACGGTAAACTAAGGGAAGTCCACTGGCCGTATAAGTTGTTTTCCCAAGTTTCACTGCCCCCATGGTTTGCTGGTATAAGTCGGAGTCAATTTCCCCCTACGTTGCCTCTGGGTCCCATGCTAGCCTGGCTCTAAATTCCTCGCCATGCATATCCCCTGTATGTTAAGTGTGCTCTCCTGACCACGTCCATGTGCTTGAACAAGGACATGCACATGTCGGGGTACTTCTCACAGTGCACACTCGCAAATATCAGAAACGCTGCCGTCCAGTTTTCTATGGTCATGGAAACCCTGGGCCTTTTTGACAGCTCCAACTTCTCCTCTTTCGATCCCTCTTTGGACCTCAGTTCCCTCTGCAGGAGCTTCAACATTTCAACATACTCTCCTTTCCATATTTTCTCCTTCGTGGCCAACATGAGGTGGGCCCCCAATGGCTTTGTCACCCCATGTATGGAATTTTTGGCAGCTTGACCTCGCTACTCCATTTTCCTGCCACGTCACCTGTCTTACCCTCCCTGGAGTTGTCAGTCTCCCCTACGTCCTTCTGCGCTTCCTCGCCTACTTTCTCTATTGCCTTACCTGTCTCCTCCTTTCCCTCTGCCTTCTGCCCTTCTGTCCCCACTCCTGTGTCCCGCACGTATCGCCCTTTCCGCAATTTGACCTCTCCTTCCACTTCTTCCCAGCTCGCATCAGTCCCTGTGGACACTTTCCGCTTATTCCCAGCTTGCCGAACATACTCTCCCACTTTCTTACCTGGCGTCAAGGTCGGTGTTCGCACCGGATCCAGCCGCCTAACCAGTCGTGCAGCTGGTTGAGTTGCATGAGCCTGAGCCAGGCGAACCACTCCTTTTCCTTTGCTCTGTAAAAGACTAGACACATCGTTACTCCTCTCCCCCCACACCATTTGCAACCTCTCTTCCTCTTCATCCACTATCTCCCCTTCTTCTATACTGTCCTCCTCATAATCCAGTTGTATGTCCTCCCATGCTCCCCCCCCTTGCTCGATTTGCGCTCCTCTGTGCACCTCCATACTCTCCCGCCTGCTGCGGATAAGTTCTTCAATATCCAGCACTGAATGCCGCGGGGGCTCCTGTTGCCCGTCCGCCCCCTGCTCTTGTTTTGGCCATTTCGCCACTGTCCCAGAGGCTGCATCGACCCAACTGGGCTGTCGCCCTGCTATGGCCCTCTCAAAACTCTGCTTAGGCATGTTACCTCCGTCCCTCGCCGTAGTCCGGCCGGCCGCCCTAGACCCTGCCATCTCTTCGACCCGATATCGTGGAGCCGCATGGGACTCACCCAAGTTTGGTGCCTCTTGCACCTGTTGTCCCTGTAAAGAAAAGGCAATGTCCGGCAAACCGGGGTTAGTATCCCTACCTTTCCCTGCCAGTAAAGGGGTCGGACACCACCGCCAATATCCCCCCACACCGGGCCCGTCCCGCAAGCTGGTATCCGCGTCTTCATCGTCCCCCTGTTCCCCCCTCTCTGACCTTAAGAAGCCTCCCTCCCCACTCCCTCAGAGTGCCCCCCTGCGTGCTGCCCCCCGGACGCTGTCCTCCTGCTCCCCAAAATCCTCGTCTCCCCTCCCTGCATCGTCCTCCCCCTCTCCTCCCCCTCGCTCCACTCCAGCAGCGACGCCAAGTGCCTTCCTGCTAATCCCTGCCCCAACTTCCCCGCCCCGGACCCCGCCCCCCTCCCTGTGGACCCCTCTCTCCTCCAAGGGCCTCTTCTGCCCCTCCTGTTTCCACCCCCTCCTCAGACCACCTGTCTCTAACGCCCCACGGGGCCCTATATAACCACCCCTTCATTTACAATGTTTTCACTGCCCCATCTAAAGAATCCTGGAACCCCCCTCAGCCCCCTGCACTTTTTGCGCCCATCTCGACTCGCAGGGCCCCAGCTCCCAGCCCCCTGCCTCTCTTCCCCCTCCAATATCCCCTGCCAGCTTCTGCCCCTCTCCTCCCCCTCCCAGCTCCTGCCCTTGCTCCTGCAGACTCCACCCCTGCCCTGTACTGCCCCCCCCTCTAGTGACTGCCTCTCCTCTAGGGGCTTCCCCTACCCCCCTCCCACTCCCCAGTGGACCCCCTTCCATCTGTGGCACCAGCAGCTCTCATGGCCGCTGGACCCTCATATACCTTCCTCCCCCTTGTGGCCCCGCCCTTCCCCTGTTTAAATTCCAGCGCCTGGCGCCGAGCGGCGCCCTGCCCTGCCCTCTGTCCTCTTTTGCCTGGGGCCGCGGCCCCGGCCCTTCTCACGTACCTTGCCTTTTCCTGTCCAGCCTGCTTTCTGCCACGGCGGAGAACATGCACAAACCGCTGCGTCCACACCCCCAGCCGCACGTTGGGGCGGCCGCACTGCCTCCGGTGTCCTCACGAGGTCCATGCGGCCAGCCTCTGCTAAAAGCCGCTTGGCCTCCTGCACTTTCCTCTTGGCCTGCATAGTCCTGATACTGTAAACTCCTGCTGCCCCTCGTGCCGAAACCTACACACACGATTTTTCCCTTTAACGGAAAAACTGCAAAAACCAACAACTGGCCCTACGCTGAACCGGCTGCCGTGTCACCTTCCAAAAATGGTGCTACGGCGCCCGAAATGGCGGGCAATAAACCCCCACCCGCCAGCCCAATTGTCTCCGGGCCGCACCAAACGGCCCAAAAACCCCAGGGGTGCGAGCCTCCCTTGCGGTCAGCCGCCCCCCAAAGCCCCATTCATCAGCGGTCTGTAACTAATAAATATTTTTCACTAATACTAAATTGCCATGTAGGCTGTTAGTTGAAAGCAACGATCTCTGGTAGATGTTCTAGTGAAAAGGTGAGTTTGAACTTAATTGTTGAGTGGGATGCACTGAAGCCTTTTGGAGACTGTACAGTACCTGTTCTCCCACATCCAGAATCATAAAGATATCTGTGTAGCAGTCATATGTTTTCAGTTGGGCTGCTTGCCAAGAAGCCACTTTATATGTTTGTTTTGTAGTATAGTTGTGCCACGTTTCCCCCTCGCCCTCTCCATATGTGAAGCAGTTATGGATCAATATATACTCCGTGGACTTGCTCACCTTTTCCCTAAGGTGGCGGTGAAGCCCCCGGCCTGTTTATCACCACTTTTGGGGGTTTTGGGTAACTAAGGGCTGTTTATCTCCACTTTTTGAGGTTGGGGTTATTAAGTGGTAACAAGCCTACGGTTCCTGGTGGTGTTGCCTTCTTGAGAGGACGAACAGCTTTCAGGTTGCTCAACTAGATTCTTTTAGGTGCTCAGACCACTTAAGAGAGTGCTAAAAGCAAAACGAAATAACACGTGTGTACATCATATAGATAAATCCCGCAAAAAACCACACAGGTCCATAGTTGCGATGTGGGGGCAACCACTGCCTCTGGCTAGCTTTATGTTATCCGTTCGCCCCGAGCACCTCCTGCAATCTGCAGGTCACAGCTCTGAATCCTTGCAAAGCTTCCGAGGTTCACAAATTGAGTTCCATTAAGTTGTCTGATAAAAACACTCCAGGTCATAGAAAAACCAGAAGAGAAGTATGATTTTCTGTACAAAATAGAAATTATGTTTTTATATTATTATTGTAACCGGCTGCTGAGTGGATTCGGTGATGCATTGTGCACTGTGCGTTACCCACCCAGTGGAAGTAACTGTGGCTGAGGAGACGCATACATGTGAGTGCACCCAGGACAGGAGGCTTCTTCTCACCACTGAGTGATGGTCTGACATTGGGGGACTGATTCCAGGAGCCGCTGATGGACAGAGACGTTTTAAGGCATGGGCAAAGTGGGCTCTGGCCCAGGGCCTCAACCTTTCAGGGGGGGCCCTCTGTTGGAGCCAGATCTGTTCTGCAGAGAATCTTGCCCTGATGATCTTGAATCATTCTAAAACAGATTGCTTTAAATAGCCGTTTCCTTTAATTCATTTTTAGTGTGGGTGGTGTGTGGGAGTCTATTACAGACATTTTGCAGACAATTGTGTTTGTTTTATGCAACATCCGTAAAAAAAGGTTTTTAGATCAAAAGAGGACTTCACATATGAGAAATGAGAAAGTGTCACAGAGATTATTTGCAGTATTAGTGAGCACTGTTACAAGATTGAAAACACACATCACTATCCCTGAATATTGGATGTAAACACATTTTGGGGCATATTTACAAGCCCCTTGCGCCACCAGTGTGTCACTTTTTTGACGCACCGGCGGCGCAGTGTGCTGGCACATATTTACAAGCTCACGCAAAGCCACCCTGCGTGGCTTTTTGTGGCCTTGTAAATACGTCCCCTTTTCACGCATCACTTTGCGCGAAAGGAGCGTGCCATAGGTGTTGCTGTGGCTGTTCCCACACAACACCCATGGATTCTGCCACATTCCCAGATTTACAACCAGTGGTGGCTGGTGACATTTGAAAGTGGTGGGCGTAAAGTTATTGGCATACTGCACCGCAGCGAGCGAGCGTAGCGAGCGAGCCAGACAACCTAAGAGGGTTCGGGGGTTCTCCCGAGAAAATTTTGAAAAAGAGTGGACAAATGGTGCATTTTCAAGCAAATTTGAGAAAGCAGGAAGGTTAATAAAGCAATTGTGAAAGTGCAGTTATTACATTAATAAAGAGATGTCATATAACATAGGTAGCTGCTTATTCAAGCTTTCTTTCACCCCATAGTCCAGCAGGGTCTTGATACAAGACAGATAAGAGAAAAAGCAGTGTGGTCCTCGACCAGGAAGACACTCATATTTTGTTGGTAAGAAGTCAAAGGATTGGTCAAATTGAAAACCTGAAATGCAATATGCAATCAAACAATTTGCAAGTACATCTCATCTATGTTCAACAAGCCATGTTTTACCCATGATTGGAATTGTGAATCACCAAATAAACTGAGCCACTGCAATCAAAAGCAGAGGGCCTCCTCAAAAAGTATGCCATTAAGAGAGTTCTCTCATCTCATGTCCTCTCTATATTTTCTCTGGAAGTTGAAAACTCATCACATTCTACTGCACAACCCTGAACCCTTCTGCATATTCCAACACCAGAACTCATTCTTGGCCATTTAGTTTGGAGCCATTCATACCAGGAATACAGAAAATACCTTTAAATAGAGTAGAAGGTTTATGAATACAAGCACTTAGCAATTGTACATATACTATGAATGAGAGCCAAAGGAAACAAAAAGGAATAAAGAAGGGAGCAACACTCAAACACAACTCATGCTCCGGAACGCCATAAAATTCTCTATGTGGCAAGTTCATCACCTATAGCAGAACACAGTACATTTAATGTCTCCCTCAGTTTAGCATATTAAACAATAGCAAGTGGTAATTCTGATGGCTGAAAAAACAATTTTACAAAAGCTTCTGATATTTCACAACCACTTAACAGGGGCAATAGAACAAATAAACACCGCGCCAGATGTTCAGTGCTGGAGTTACTAGGCACCCTTTCAGCTGAGACTAGCAGTTCGTGCAAGGCATCATGGGAGATGCCATGTCTTGCAGAGCAGCAGATGAAATCAGGTGTTGAGCACAGAGGGAGCACAATTCACTATAAACAGTTTTAACGGCCTCAGCAAAAACTTTGTTTCATGAAGAAGGGGGAAAAATCCTTGCCAAAACTATGTTTTCTTTTATATTGAGCCTGACACGTACGTGCAGAGTGAGGGGTGTTTACAAGCGATTCTCTGTTGGGGAGCGCTAGCAATTCTCTGTGTATGGGTGTTTCCATATTAGTGTTTGTGTATTTCTCTATGAGTGAGTGTGCTCTTACTTTTCTGAATGTATTTGTTTGTAAGTGCATTTGTATGTGGATATGCACACACGTCTGTGAGTGTGAATTTGAGGTGGTTTCTCCTATGCATGGTAACCTTGTCTGGCATACTTGAGGAGAAAGAGCGCTTCTTGAGCATTGACTGGCCTGTGGACATGCAAAGAGCACATCAGGAGCACTGACCTAACTATGGGAGATCAGTTACAACATGACACTGACTGGCATGTGGTGGAAAAATAGCCGCATTGTGGCACTGACTGGCATATGACTACTGTGCCTGGCAAAGCCATGGTGTGCCATCTTCCACCCTAAATTCCAGTCAATACCATGATTTGTCCTTGTTTACACCCATATCCTAGGCAATGATGGAATGTGCGAAACTGTGCCATGTCACAGGCCCTGTTTCATACCTGGGGTTAAATTATTCACATCATGGGCAATCACTGGCATACAGTGAAAAGAGATCACATCAAGGACATTTATTGTCATAAAGGCAGGCCAGGCACATGATGGCATATTGGGTGTCATTTTGGGAAATGAGCACACAGTTGCATTAACACACCTAGTGAGGGATACCACTACACATTATCGTAGTGACTTGAATATTATAGGGGTACTAAGGGCGTGGTGGCAGTGACTCGATTATGGTGTGGTGTCACTGCTGGTGGCCTGCTGGCTTCCCTGCCCGGTGCCCTTGATCCTCGTCCCTTGGACTGCCAGCCGGAGCGTTCCGTGTAAGCTCCTGCGGGGTCTCTTGCTTGCAGCAATCCAGTCCTCTCCGGGTAAGAGCGGCGGAGCTCTCTTAGCTTGCAGCCATTTTCTTTTGCGGAAGGGCACGCCCCCGTAACTTGTAATTCTTAATTTAACTAAGTTATGACAAGCAAATCATTTGTTTTATACTATCGCTTCTTTAATGTTTTTGTTTGTCCAGATTTCTGTCCTCTTTACCTCCCATCTAAACCTAAAAAAACAAGTATCCATTCTTTAACGAGGTAAAACAAACTTAAATTGGGAAGACCAACTCGCCTTTTTCTAATTTACAAATAAACAATCTAGGTATGGTCTGAAACGAACCAGCTATGTCGAGCCTAATTAGAGGATTGTTTTCAACAGTCCCATTGTAGACAGAACAATATAAACAGCAAGCTTTAGAAAGCCTCAGGTCGGATGAAGAAGCGGCACCAGGACCTGCTTCACCGCAAAACGCAGAAAAAAGTCTGTGATCTTCTACTTGTCAATTACCGGTGTGTATGCTTGAATGAAAGGGTAAGAGGCATTCAACTAATCTCACTCGTACAATCAAACAAGTACACCTGTTTACTACAAACCAACCAGCACTGACACAAATCAGCAGCTATATGAAAGCTCTATATATCCGGTTCTCGGCAGAAATGAAAAATACGCGAACATTTTCGCACAGCCACTTGGAATTGCCAACAAACATCTTCAGACATGACACAAATGCTAATTGTCAGCAAAGTATTTTCTAAGAGCCCTTAATCTAATTTAAGAAGCTGCACAAATGTTCAATGGTGGCACACTCTTTGAAGTTTATAAGTTGTAAACGTACAGGATTAAACATAACGTTTAAAATGTGAGTCATTTTGAAGATCTTTGAAATCTACACCAGTGTAACATTCCACCCCTGTAAGTATTGCTAAAATGCTGGCTGAAGTAGTATAACCTACTAATGTCTTTACTGTTTATGTGTCACCCACATTAGTAATGAAATAATCACATTACACGCTGTGTAATATGATTATTTATTTATAAGTGTGGCTGGCACAGTAAACAGGAAAACGTACCTTAAGGTAATGGCGGTACCAGCAGCTCCTAGAGAGATATGAAAACATGTCCAGTGTACAACAAACTTTGTAAAGATACCAAAGAACGAGGGTGAGGAATCCCATTGAGAAAGGGGAGATAAGATTTAGTTCCTCCTGATAGAGGTGAGCCAACCTAGATGGAGATTAACTTGAATTGTACGGACAAGCTAGCATAGTGCGTTGAAGCCATAGCGCTATGAGGACTTAGGGAATACACGGCTACATGGTATAAGACATATTTGATCAAATGTGTCAAAGATCAAGAACTGTAAATGTAATTTAAAGTGTGTAGAAAATATCAGTAACTGCGTAGAACATCTGGAATGTAGACTGGGGGTGAAGGGTGGGACAAAATGTATGTTATAGAAGGCAGATGAAGTGCATGTAGCGCCCTTTGTGTGTAAAATGTTGAAACGCGGTCGAACGATTTGAATACAGTACGCCTCCCCCCACCCTCCCCCCCCCCCTCTCGCACGCTTATTTGTGTAGAGCAGCAAACAGACTTAACAAAGCAGCCCTGGCCAGGTCAACCATAGCTCTATTAAACTTTCACCCCCACAGGCCCTACCTGAAGGCCAATTTTTACTCACTCTTAAAGCCATTCCATCGGCTATCTTGACTTAACGTCGCTCTTCTCCAACAGCCGCTCTCGCAGAAATGACAGAATATTCCACGAATAACACATCACGTCACAGATTTACAGCCGCGATAACTGCGCCATAAACGGCGCACCTCATGTGCTCAGGGACAGCTGTTAATGAAACGAGAAAAAGGCCTGTGGATGAGGTAACTGAGGGGCACATGCCGGGGTGTGCCCTCGCGCGTGTAACGGAGCTCTGCCTGTCAGCAGGGAGGCCTGGGAACACTTGTCAGGGCGGGCGCGAGGGTGCCACAACCTACACCCACAGTTGCTGTTGGAATGGAATCCGGAGGCTAATTTGAAACTTGAGGCACATGATCCGTCCGCATCCGACAACTGACACCACCCTTACCCTCTTCTGCTATGCCGACTCCCGCCACCCCTCCGGACTCCCTCAATCAACCCTTTGCTTATGCACCAATCAAGGACCATCTGCTTTGAGGCTCCAAATCGAAAAACCTCACACAAATTAATATGATGCCTTCAAAATTGTCGCTTGTAGAATCTGGGTGTTTGTAATTGTTTGTAGGTGTAGTTTTAGCAACATGTTGTTGCCTCGACTTTTGATTAACTATCAGACGCGGCTCGCGGGGGGGGGGTGCCGGGGGCCCGGGAAATTTTTCAAATAAAACAAAAATCCTACCTGACTCTGAGGAGGTCCGCCGTCAGGATTGGCTTAGGGCACGGTTACCCCTCGCCCGCCTGCCCATTAGGAGACCGAGGTTTGAGCCTTTGCTCAACCCTCGCTCTCCTAATGGGCATGCGCAAGCCAGTGCACACACAAGTGCGCATGACTGGGCACGGCGCGAAAATTCGGTGCCCTTGCCCACTCATGCGCACTTGTGCTGCAGTGCTGCCTGCTGCCCCTGGTCCCTCTAACAATCATGTCAGTCAACATGACGCAGGACCGCCCACCCCCTTCAGACTCTGAAGGGGTGGGCGATCCGACGTCATGCTGACTGACATGATTGTCAGTTCTCCCTCGGCTCTTTGAACTTAAGTAAACTGATTCAGTTTACTTAGGTTCAAAGACGCCGAGGGAGCTGCGGGCGGGGGGGCTACACCCCAACGGACGCACCGCCCCTGTTTACAACATTTCGTAAACCTGAGAATGCGTCCCCAGGGGAGGCGTAAGGAGGTGCAATGAGGAGAAATACTTTTATTCCTCCTCGTTTTTTCCTCTTTCTATGCATGCTGAAGGCAGCACGCAAAGAAAAAGAGGAAAACACCATCAATGATTGTTTTTGTGCAGGAAGATGTCCCTCTCTGCACAAAAACAATCATACCCGCAACGCAGGCCCCCTTGCACCATGGTGCAAGGGGGCCTGCGTTGGCGCATGGCAGCCAATTGTGAGCCAGCGCAGGGATGCATCATATTGTTGTAAATATGATGCATCCTTGTGCGTTTAAAATGACGCAGCTCGGCGCAGCAAAACGGCTTGCGGTGCTGTGCCATTTTGATGTAAATAAGGCCCTTGTAATTTGCACCAGTGTGTCTCTGCACTGTCAGTGATCTGGCCAAAGAGGGCACGAAAGAGCTGAAACTGAATCATAAATTCAAAGCTGTTCCGAACAGGGGCCCCCCAAATACCTTTGGCCCAGGGCCCCCAAAATCCTTAAGATGTCCCTGCTGATGGAGCGATCAGTCGCAGTTTGCTCGTCCTAGTTCTAAGCAGCAGTGAGTTGCTCATATGATGAGGGAGCGTCTGTTCAGTGAATCCATGCCGTTGGCTGCGCTCTTAGAATGTGTGTGCACTGGCCATCTGCTGGTGCTGCACGTGGGCCCTTGCGCCCGCGAGCCTGCAATCGCATCTATTTCTGGTGTAGCATATTTACCCTTCGGTGCTGTGGCAGCCTCCTCTTTTGACTGCACAGATTCACACTCCATATATTCTGCATATGTCCTACACATGTTCCTGATGCAGACAGGGTCGCGTGACGGCGGGGCTGTGCTTGGAATGGATACTCCGGCCTCTTCACAGCTGTACAGCCTTTATTAGCAAACGGAGCCACACACGAGTGACGTAAATTGCATGTAAAGCTATCACTCTGAATAGCTTTCTGCAATACACTTATCTAACACAAAGGCGGCGCTATAATTAGTGCTGCCGGAGCAGCGGCACCAGATGCAGGGCTGTTAGAGGACCACTGGACCCAAAGGACAGCAGTTTCTTCCTGTCAAAGCAGGGGACCCAGGGGACTTGGTGGCATTCGGGCCCCTGAGATCCTGCTGCGCATCTTTTCCCGAGGAAATGTTTACCAGGCGTCTTTGGTCATAAAGTCTAGTAACTTGAGGAAAGATGGCTGCTCTGCTTCCTCGTGTAAATAGATAAGCAGACTGCACTAAGATCGGCTGCCGGCCGGGCGGAAGGCCTAGTATGATGTGACTGCTTTTTCACGCTGAAGGACTACCTTGCTCTGAAGCTTTGATTGTGCTCAATTTATAATTCATCACGTTGAAGAATGTATAAATAGGGCAATATTATATACCTGGAGAAATGCACTAATCCACATTTGTGATGTGCACCAGAAAGAAGCGGAATGTGCCTTGCTTAATTTGAGCCAGTGGGGCACTCATTTTTGGGGACCTGAAGCTGCACTTTTTTTCCCCTCATCGGACACTTCCCGAGAGCAAGAGAGAAAAATACACAAATGGGAAAGAAGGAGGAAGAGAAAGACAGAAAATCCATCATCAAGTGAGAAACCAGGAACCAGCAAGAGTGGGTTAAAGGGGCAGGGAATGTCTGACAGTGGATTAAAGAGGCCTGAGGTGGATTCAGGACTACACAGCCTTGGTTTTGGGGCGCTGACATTTAATAGTGCCAAAGAGATTTCTGAGCAGAGCTTTGGGCACCCGCACCTGTTAATTTACATATTAAGCTCTGGTTTATGATGGTCAATGCAAACACAAGGAGATGATGGACAGAGCGCTGAAACTTTTCAGACACTCATCCCCAGTCCCTAGGGAAGACCTGGCTTGGCAGTTAAGGCTAGACTGTTCCCATGAGGAACAGGGTTAAGACTGATTTGCATATAGCTGGGTCTGAACTGGGGTGGCGTAGTGAGCTAAAGAACAATGATGGATTCAACCCAGATCTGTGACTGGGGGTGAGTGTCTGAAAAGTTTCAGCGCTCCGTCCATCTCCTTGTGTTTGCTTATGATGCTCAATGCCTGCAGAAGCACACCTATGTATATCAAGCCATGTTGCGTCATTGCACCCCCTCAATTCCGTAATGTTCTTGAGCCAACATAAGATGGTGAAAGCATTGCACACATCACTTAATGGTCGAGCTTAGCTATGTGAGCTATGCAGCATGCCCACAACTGCTGTAATAAACCTGATTTATGCACACAAGTGGAACAATACCATATTTCCTTAATACGATTGGTTAATGGTGACCACTGTGGCATCGTTTTGTGCCGTACAGACCTATTGCTATCGCTTTATCAATGGAGTTCTAATGGTATTCAGTGCCCATAAAATATATCTATTTTCAATTTAGATTGGCGAACGTTCTCTCGGAACTCCGCGGGCAAATTCAGAGCCAGAAGAAGTGGACGGAGTCCCAGCTGCAGCGGTCAGAGCAGGATCAAGCACGTTATGCAGACCAGCTTCTAAGCACTATTAAGGAGAGAGTGGTAAGAAACTGAACTCTTAGGGCAAACCTAAGCGTGCTTTGACTGTTGGGCTACATTCTCCTGAGTGGAAATAAAAAGTCATAAAAAGAGAAAGCAGTGTTTGCCTCATCCAAGCCTACTTACACTTCAGTTCGTATTTTCCCCTCACCATTATGGCCACGTACCTCTCCCCTGGTCCACCACACCTACTGTATACTGTGCACGTGTACGCTGTTTACCATACACTTTGTCCTTAGGATTGTCTACAGGCATCACACTGCAATAGTAAATGTAATGGATTTGATTGACACATTGAACTTTTTTTCTTTTCTCTCCACCTGGAGACTATTTTCTATTTGGATGCATCAATTGCCCTACACACAATAAGAGATGGAGATGTGGTGGGCGTTCCACCGCAACACCCATTGATTTTGACACTACCCCATATTTACAAGGGTGGCGTAAATATGGGGCAGTGCCAAAATTAAGACCAGGGAAAACCTGGTCCTACCCTGGCGCAACGAGGAGAAATGTTTCATTTCTCCTCGTTTTTGCTGTTTCCATGTGTGCTGCGTTGTGCAGCACACATGGAAACAGCAAAACGCCATAGTTTGTTTATGTGCAGGAAGGTGTCCCTTCCTGGACATAAACAATCATTTAAAAAAATGAAGTTTTGCAACTTCTATATGTGCTGCATTAAGGTACAAAACACCAGCTAAATTATCACCAATGCAGGGGGAAACGCAGGGCTGCACCATATTGTTGTAAATATGGTTCAGCCCAGCGTTTCGGAAGTGGCTGAGCACAGCGTAAAGCCAAGGAGGCTAACGCCGCGCTCCGCCACTTCTATTGTAAATATGCCCCTTAATTATCTAAGACAATTTAATAGCATTCCAATGCCATGTGTGAGCCCCTGAAAGTTCAAACTTTTGCAGCTGGATAAATAAACAAAATGATCACAGCCGTGCAGAGGGCAAACTTTTTTTGTTGAAGCATGCAACCTCTGCCCAATCAAAACATGTACTCTTGGCTCCCAACATGTAGAGGAGCCAAAGCGTCTCTCTAGTGATACTCACATAATTGTTTTGCAAGAGCTGCGCTGTCAAGCCTGACCATAAAAACATCAAAAGCTAAAGGACTAGCCAACCAGCCTTGACACGCAAGTACACACATTTTCAATCTGGGGCAGTGTCAAAAAGCCATGGGCGTTGCTGGGAACGCCCACAGCAACACCTATTGCACGCCCCTTTAACGCAGAAAACTGTGTTAAAGGGAACGATATTTACAAGGCTGCATTAAGCCACGCAAAGCGGCTTAGTGCTGATTGTTAAATATGGAGCAGACCCCTGCGCCACCAGAGCGTCGCAAAAAGTGACGCTCAGGTGGTGCAGCCTCATTATAAATGAGGCCCTGACTACTTCAAGTCCTGTTTGGGGTTAGGGAAGTTTGGGATAGCGAAGAACTGAAACAAATACTTAGCTTTCCCTTTGAGCTTTTTCAAATATTTCTGTAAGTTTTGCGTCCTCTGGGGTGTTCCTCTTGTTTGACATTTTTTATGAACTCCAGTGTTCCAATGTACAAAGGGTATTTAAGGTTCCTGACCCTATATTTGCTCACAGTGGGCAAATCATACCCAATCTTCCATTGTGCAAACCGCATATTTCACATGAACATTTATATAGTGCAGGTTTTGCACTGGCGCAAACTGTGCTTATTTACTAGCTCAAGTCCCTTACAGAAGACTAGGTAAATAGAGTGTAGTGGAAACACCGACAGCTCGAACAGAAGCTCTTGTCTACTGCAGCAAGAATAGTGCCCTTGTCAGAAACAGGACCGCTCCTGTATACTGTACCTATAAGAAGCCATTACCACGGGAAGTCGGAGCACAGGACATAAAATCATTCCAATAATACAAGGAACAATAAATCCTAGTCATCTATAAATTCAGTAAAGACAGGAACACTGCCAACAATAAATGCTGCACCAGAGAAAATAATGCCTCTAAAAATACGTCAGAAGAAATACTGTCTTCAGAATCTGTGGAAGAAGAAGTGTTCTCGTCATAATACTATGCCAAATATACCCTCTGCACCAGGAGCAACAGCACGTTCTAGAAAAATGTGTCTCGGGAAACGATGCCCTTGAAATGACCCAAAGGGAGTGCTGTATTAAGAAGTCAAGAATAACTGTCCCCCGTGAAATAATGCATCATGAAATAGTGCCCTAGGGAGAAATGCTGCTACTCACAATACTGACCTAGGAAAAATAGTGCCCCGTTAAAAACTGTGCCCAAAGAACCCAGATGTCTTAGTGGCAGGGCAGTGATGTGCTCTGGAGCAGGAAACGGGGTGATCTTCAGGCCTCCTTTCTTGGTTTTTCTACAACTATATTTTCTTACTTGCTAACGAGTCCTAAGTATTGCTAGTGAAATGTAAATAAACAACAATGTACATCTGATCTGTTGACTGCAATGTAATTATATTATGCTTTAGATTAAACACCATCCTGTATCCACACCGTTGTATATGTGGGTTTTCATTTACAGAACCAAATCGCCCATAATACGCAGAGAAAGTATTACTCATTATCATCATTTAACTTTATTAGCAACACCATAAAAGTGCAGTTATTACTCATATCTTCACTATTCATGACATTCGCACCTCAGGCCAAGAACCATCGATCCGCGCCCCTCGAGGGTGTCCTCGCGAGAGCTGGCGTGACATATCATGTCTGTTGAAGTTCATTTGTCAGCAGCAGGGACCTTGGACACTTTGCACGATCAGGTAGCCCTGGTTGGTACCCCCTCCTTGAGGAACAACCCTTCCACCCCTGAAAGGGATGCAGGTAACTTTAGGGCTGATCCTAACTCCTCGTTTGAAGGTTCATCCCCTATTCCCAACCCATAGGTTCCTCTGCCCCAACTAATGGTACCTAAAGCTACTACGCTGTTAAATAAAAGTCCTAGGTAACCCAGGACATGTGCAAGTATGTTTTACCCCATGATGCCCTCTTCCTCTACAAAGGTTGAAGCCCTCATCAGAAGCTATGGTTGCAATTTTTTTGACTGGTGGCAGAGGGTTAAGGAGGGAGGTGTTGAGGATAGGAAGCAGTCTAAAGACTAAAAGTAATGGAGGCACCACAAAGTAACTTCATCCCATTCCGAGGGCCTGGATCTCTCCTATTCCACACCTTTGAGTAGGCTCCACAAGACAAAAACTAGAAAACAGTGAGCAAGTGAAAGGCAGAATCAGGCACCCTACGACTCAAGCAAACGTGTGAAACATGTTGTTCAAATTGTGCATCACATCATGAGGAAGAAGTGAGGGCAAATAGATTACAGAATATGTGCGAGCTGGTCCATGTAAATGCCCTGCATATCTCTCTGCTGTATACATGTACGGAGAACGCATGGAAGCTGCCTAGGCTTTGGGGGATTGTGTGTTCAATGATATTTGATTAAAAAAAAGGCAGCCTCTGAATGTCATAGCAATGGGAGATACAGCAGTCAAAAGTTGTTTGGGAGGCAGATTTACACATCTCTATGTCAATGTTTATGATACAATGTATGTTAGAATAAAGCAGATCTCTGGTTATATCCAAATAGAATGTTCGGCTTCTTGGTGCTGATCAATTTTGCTCTGCGCCTGCAGGCTTTTATAATGGTAAGTACATCAATGTAGCGCTTTGCATGCCTTTGTGCCACACGAGTGCCCAGGCAGATCCTTAGTAAATAACCCAGTAAGAGCACACTTGGCATCATATGCCAAACCTCCTCAGCTAAGGAGATGTAATGATCCAGGAAGAAGCAATACATCTTGATCAATTACAATTTAGTGAACACGCTTAGGATGAAGAGGTGAGTACTGAATACCATCCTCATTACAGACGAGGCATGAGGAGCTTAGCCTCAACAATTAATAAAGCACGTTGCAAGTGTAATGACATCAAGAAAAGTATTTTGCACTAAAGCAATTCATGTTGTTGGAGGCCAGTGATGGATGACATATACTTCAATTTGGTCCTTTCAGACCTGATTCTATAGGCTCAACAGCATCTGGTGATGACACTAAATTGATAGTAGACTTTCTCATCAGTTAGAAGAAGTGTAACAGGTAATTGGAGGTTGAAATAATCTCCTTGTCCTTGTAGGAAGGTGGGATCGTTCTAGCATGGTTACCCCCACTTTTTGCCTGGTGTCAGTGTGTTTTTGACTTAGTCTGCTGGGATCCTGCTAATCAGGACCCCAGCAACTGTGCTTTCTCCCCTAAATTGACATGGTAAGTACTTTGGTACGTCCACAATTGGCTGCTGGTGTACTTGTAAGTCCATAGTATATGGTACCAGGGTACCCAGGGTTTAGGTACACCAGGGCTCTCCCATAGGCTGCAGCATGTATTGTGCCACCCATGGGAGTCCACTTAAACTGTGACTACAGGCCTGCCATTGCAGCTTGTGTGAGTTGGTGCTTGCACCTCTCATGATAGATATACGTTTCCTTATATCTGATGTCACTGCACTTAAAACCTATAAGTAACCCGTATGGCAGGCTCTTCAGTCCTGAGGGCAGTGTGCTTGGTTATAAGTGTGAGTGTGCCCCTGTATGAGCAGGACACCCCTACAAACCCTTGAGTCGATTCTCCAGGCTTCGTAAGTACAGTCAGCCTTTTTTAGACATATAGTGGACATCAGTCATTACGAGATGTCTAACTATATAGTGGCTGCACCGAACCCCGTCATGTTTGGTATCAAACATGTTGGAATCATACCTCAACACTGATTCCAGTGTTGGAAGTATGATTCCATGTAATGGGGGGCTCCTTTGGGGACACCCCCTGTACTCCTGGTTACAGCCTTTCAGGGTCTGCAAGCAAGCTAGTGTTGCTGCCGACCACAGACATGATTCTGTCCTCCTGCTGCTGAGGCACAGGGTGAAGACTGATTTGCATATAGCTGTGTCTGAACTGGGGTGGCGAAGTGAGCTAAAGAACGATGATGGATTCAACCCAGATCTGTGACTGGGGGTGAGTGTCTGAAAAGTTTCAGTGCTCCGTCCATCATCTCCGTGTTTGCTTTGTTCGCCCTAAGTTGGCAGGGTATGCCCAGACGTGGGTCCCTTGCTCACTTTGCCACTGGATTCAAGCTAGCCTGGCTGATGAGGGCTGTTAGCCCGAAACCGGTCCCAGGATGCTTGTTTCCGGTCCAGGGAAGACATGGCTTGGCAGTTCGGGCTGGACTGTTCCCATGAGGCACAGGGTCAAGACTGATTTGCATATAGCTGTGTCTGAACTGGGGTGGCGAAGTGAGCTATAGAACGATGATGGATTCAACCCAGATCTGTGACTGGGGGTGAGTGTCTGAAAAGTTTCAGTGCTCCATCCATCATCTCCTTGCGTTTGCTTTGTTCGCCCTAAGTTGGCAGGGTATGCCCAGACGTGGGTCCCTTGCTCACTTTGCCACTGGATTCAAGCTAGCCTGGCTGATGAGGGCTGTTAGCCCGAAACCGGTCCCAGGATGCTTGTTTCCGGTCCAGGGAAGACATGGCTTGGCAGTTCGGGCTGGACTGTTCCCATGAGGCACAGGGTCAAGACTGATTTGCATATAGCTGTGTCTGAACTGGGGTGGCGAAGTGAGCTAAAGAACGATGATGGATTCAACCCAGATCTGTGACTGGGGGTGAGTGTCTGAAACGTTTCAGTGCTCCGTCCATCATCTCCTTGTGTTTGCTCCTGCTGCTGAGCCAGATTCGAGCAGGGGAAGGTAGGACAATAGGTTTCCTGCCACAGGGAGGTATGACCACCTCCCAGACAGGACTTAGTATATTGGGCTGGAGTGGGGGGCTCTTGCCAGCACTACCAGACTGCTTTGAAGGGCACATTTGGTGCCCTCCTTGCATACTCTAGTTTGAACCAGTTCAGGGAGCCCTTGGCTCTCATTCTGGCGCAAAACTGGACAAAGGACATGGGAGTATCCTCCCCTATGTCCAGCCCCTCCTCTGGGAGGGACCCACAAGTTGTTCCAAACCTTTAAACCTTTCCTTAGGGTACTTAAGGACTTACCTGTGGGTGGGTTCTCATATTCGTCGTGGGACAGGACTCAACCCTGAAACTACGTTGCTCTTCAATCGCCTGGACCCTTGGACTTTGACTGGAACCGAGACTACACCAAGGAAGACTCCTGCTGCTCCTGGTCTCGCTGTTGTTCAAATCTTCTTCATCTTCTGTATCTGTGCTTCTTCCAGGTTCTTCAACAGACCTGTGGGCATCAAGGACACCGAGGAAATCTCCCTTGGAGTTAAGGAGTCACTCCCCTGCATCTGCAGGCACTGCAACGAAGCTGACCGGTCTGCTGCTCCTGTCGTCCTATGGACTTCCGGAGGCTCAGCAACACAGGTAGTGGTTCTGTAACTCCCTCAAGGCCTGACCTGTCCTCTCTGCAATTGTGAGGCCAGGTTCCCTCGTTGGAACCGCTGGGACACAACCGCTGTGCACAGTGTCAACTTGCCGTTGACAAGGCTTGTTGGCTCTGCACTCTAGAGAACTTCAGGCTACAAGAAGCTCCATCCTCCAGCACCTCTTCCCTCCAAGATCAGCATCCTCACCACATCCTCTGCACAGTGGGCCGTCATGTTTGGTGAGCTGCTCGAGGTCCTCTTGCGACTCCTGTGCCTTCGACCTGTGGGTCCTCCTGAGGATCTTCTCTTGCTTCAGTGGGCTACCCTGCTTGCTCTGGGCCTGCTCTGGCTCACTTTGCCACTGGATTCAAGCTAGCCTGGCTGATGAAGGGTGTTACCCAGAAACCGGTCCCAGGATGCTTGTTTCCTGTTCAGGGAAGACCTGGCTTGGCAGTTCGGGCTGGACTGTTCCCATGAGGCACAGGGTCAAGACTGATTTGATATATAGCTGGGTCTGAACTGAGGTGGCGAAGTGAGCTAAAGAAGGATGATGGATTCAACCCAGATCTGTGACTGGGGTGAGTGTCTGAAAAGTTTCAGCACTCCATCCATCATCTCCTTGTGTTTGCTTTCTTCGCCCTAAGTTGGCAGGGTATGCCCAGATGGGGTCCCTTGCTCACTTTGCCACTGGATTCAAGCTAGCCTGGCTGATGAAGGGTGTTACCCAGAAACCAGTCCCAGGATGCTTGTTTCCGGTTCATGGAAGACCTGGCTTGGCAGTTCGGGCTGGACTGTTACCATGAGGCACAGGGTCAAGACTGATTTGCATATAGCTGGGTCTCAACTGAGATGGCGAAGTGAGCTAAAGAATGATGATGGATTCAACCCAGATCTGTGACTGGGGGTGAGTGTCTCAAAAGTTTCAGCACTCCGTCCATCATCTCCTTGTGTTTGCCCTGCTCTGACTCTCCTACTGTTGGGGAGTCCCTTGCTGGTCCTAACGCTGCTCCTTTTTCGTCTGCCACGCCAGTTGCGGCTACCAAAGCTTGTTGGTGCTCCTTCTGGACACCGTCCACCTTGTCACCGACGTCTGACATGGGACAGCTCGTGCACGGCTCCTGGTCCTCCTCAGCATCGCCTGGTCCTCACAGCTGCAGCGCCAAGGTCACAGTCGACTCTCCAGAACCTCCTGACATGGGTGGGCATTGTGTCCCGGTGCCTCCTGGTCACCTCCGAGTGGCATAGACTCTGTCCCCTCTGCTTTCAGGTTCTTCACATCTAGAATTCACCCTTGGATTCCACCGGACTCCTTCACAGTATTCTCCATAGGCATCTTCTTCGAAGTCGTCCGTTGTTGTCAACGGCAGGTTCCGATGTCACTTCACCCCTAAGTACCCAGCTTCTCTGGTGTAGGTGACCTGGCTCTCAGGGCATCCACAGGTGGGGTGACACTCCATCCTTCTATCTTCCACAGGCCTTGTTTAGTGTCCTCTGGGAAGGGTCGTCCTTCTTCAAAACTGCAACCGCGACTTCTCCATTGATTTCCATTGGACATGCGGCTGTGTTTCCACTCTGCACACAGCCTCGTGGACTTCCTGGGTACTTACCTTGGGTGGTTCCTTGTGCCCTGTCTCCTCTGGGTCTTCTGGTCCAAGTCCCGTTCTCCTTTGCAGTTGGCATTCCACTTTCTTAGTATATGATTTGGTCTCCCCCTGGAGACAACTGTGTTTTGTGCTACTTACCTGATTGCTTTTGAAGTATTTTTGTGTATTGTGTTAATATCTCCGGGTAGGAGATATACCAATGTGATAGTGATATTGTGTTGTAATAAATAGACCTTTTTTTGTTAAACACTGTGTGGTTTCCTTTTATCTAACTTACACTACAGATTTAACTGGTAAAACAAGCTGCTTAACACTCCTTCAAGATAAGCCTGAAGGCTTCTCTCCACAGCTACCATTTTGAGAGCTTTCAATGGTTTTCAAAGACCGCTAAAATCACCATAAGGGTTGCCTGGATTAGTGCAAGGTGCACCATATACTAAGCCAGCCTGCTACAGTCCTAATTTATCTTAGTTCTGATCAACACTTAGGGGCAGATTTACAAGAACTGGCGCATCCCTGCATATTAGCAGGGATGCGCCAGTTCATTTGCGACACGTAAAAAAACCCTTGCACCACCATGGATGCGCCGCATTTACAATGCGGCGCACCGTGGCGCAAGGATAGACAGATGCGTGACGCATCTGTTTGGCGTAAGGGCAGCGCATTGCTGGAGTCGTGTCGCAAGTACGACGCAACTCCAGCAATGGTTAGGAATGCCTATTCCTAACATGCTGCGTCACTCTTTACGCCTGCTTCAAGCAGGCACAAGATTTTGACGCAGTGGCGTCATAAAAGTGGCTCAGAGAAATCTTGTAGATTTCACTGCGTCACTTTTACAAGGCTTTCCTGCGTGGGAACGCCCACCCTGCATACAAAATACCTGACACAGGTATAATGTAGCGCAAGGCATAATGTAGCGCAAGGCTTTACAACGTGACGCATCTCCCTAGATGGCGCATTGTTTACGACGCCGCTGCGTCACAGAAGTGACGCAACGGCGGCGTAAAGTTGTCGCAAGGGGCTTGTAAATCTGCCCACTAGTAGCTACTGTGGTATGTGTCCATTTGCACACCCGACATCACCAGGTACCAAGAGAATTACATGAATTCATCCACAGAACAGGTAAGAAGGTGATTGGAATTGGGCAGAGCTTAGTGGCATAAAGTCAACTACGTGTTCCAGTATTGAGACCTCCTAATGAATTAGATATTGGGTGCGCCATTAACTGGGGTTACTTGGCATAGACTGGGTCAGTAAGACCAATTACAGGAAAAAATGTGTTCTCCACAGTGCAGACACAATCGCAGGCTGCTCGCACCTGCACTGGGTGGTGGAAGGGGACCCGAGTTTAGTTAAGTAACAGGAATCTCCATGCAGGCAGAATGCAGTGTGTGACTATTTACTTGCTGGGGGGATGTGCCTGGGGAGTACCTGGAATGCCTGTGCCCTCCTCTCATGGTGCACTCACAGAGTATGCACTGACTTCACCATGTCATATGTGGTTCACAATCAGTGCACCTCCCAGCAGCTTGTTTACTCATGATCCTGTGTCTGTAATACAGTGTGTGCGAAAGGGCAAGGGAATGTCCTCTTGTGATTTCACTGTGATCCATATTACAGAAGGGGCTGCACAAGCATTTGGGGCCTTCTGTAATGCCAAATTTTGCACTCAAAATGCAAAATGAGTGCATTTTCTGGCAGTCACAAGGACATCCGTGGTCTTGGAGGAGAGGCAATGGTGTTTAAAGGCTAGCTTCTCATGAATCTGACACACAAGACAAGCAAATGAAGGAAAGGCAGTAGGATCCTTCCTTTCCATACAGAAAATATTGTAATACAAGGGAAAGATTGAGGCATTCTTTCAGTATAAGGCACAGGCACAGGTTGCAAAGTACTAAAGGGCATATTTAACAAAACAATGACTCAGCGCGGCGCTGTAATCCATCTTGCTACACCGAGCTGCAGCAGTAGGAAAGTGAAGGGATGCATCGCTTTTACAACAATACAATGCATTCCTGTGCTTTCCTCTGTGCTGGTGCACAATAGACTGCCTAGCGCCAACGCAGGCATCTTTGCACCATTGTGCAAGGGTACCTGTGTTGCAGGGATGATTGTTTTTGTGCCGGAAGGAACACCTTTCTGCACAAAAACAACAATTGATAGCATTTTCCTCCTTCTATGTGTGCGGCAGAATGCAGTACACATAGAAAGAGGAAAAAACTAGGAGAAATAAAGTTATTCTGAAGCATTCCCAGTAAACCTTGTAAATCTGGGAATGCATCAGAATCCATGGGACACAGCAACACCCATGGAACGCCCCTTTCATGCATAGCAATGCATGAAGGGACACAGCAACACCCGTGGAACGCCCCTTTCACGCAGAGTAATGCCTGAAAGGGAGCCATATTAACAAGGCCATGAAAAGCCATACAGGCTGGCTTTGCGTGACCTTGTAAATATGGGCCAGCACACTTCGCCACCGGAAAAGTGACGTTCCGGTGGCACAAGGGGCTTGTAAATATGCCCCCAAATGTGATGCCCATGGCTGCAACCACAAAGATGAAATAACCTTGTCTATGACTTTCTGCAGTGATCGGAGTGGCCAGGGTGAGAGCATATAAGATCCTTCCCAACCAGCCCGACATAATACCTCTCCCCAGCAAAGGGGCTCCTTGACCATCTCAGAAGCAAAGTTGTTCCATCCTATATTCAGATATTTCACAAATGCGTCCATATCTGCTCACCTACAGGCCTTTGAGTTTTACTCAAAGGCTATGGAATAGGTCTCTATTCATTAGGTGAGTTAAGGCACCTGCTTATATTATAACAATGTGTACAGCGCACAGCTACTTAAAGAGTGTCCCGGCGCTCAAGACCTACGGCACCAACTCAAAAACTAGTCCGAATGTGTGAAAAGCCAGGTTTTCAGTTTCTTTTTGGAAGCAGAGAGATCACTGGTTAGCCGTAGATCTCTCGGGAGTTAATTCCAATTAAGGGGCCCCAGATAAGAAAAGGATCTGTCACCCATTCTAAGTCGATAGATCCGAGGAACTTTTGCCTGGTAGGCAGAGGAAGAACACAAAGTGCGAGCTGGAATGTATTCATGAAACCTCTCTCTGAGGTATCCTTCTCCTGAGTCATGCAAGGTCTTATGCACTAGGACCAAGGCATTAAATTGCACCCTCTTTTTCACGGGAAGCCAGTGAAGGGCCTTCAGATGAGCGGACATGTGGGACCTAGGGGGGAGTTTAAGTAGAAATCTGGCTGCCGAGTTCTGCACCACTTGAAGTCTGCTCAAAACGTACTCTGGGAGGCCGAGGTAAAGGGTGTTCCCATAATCCAGTCTAGTAGTAATCAGAGCCTGGATGACTTTTTTTCTGGCCGACTCAGACAGGAGAGGTAGGAATTTTTTAAGCATGCGAAGAATGCCAAAACAGGAACTGAGGTTGGAAGGAAAGGGTACTGTCAAAGATTCCTTACAGAACTCTGTATAGGACCTGGCTGCAGCACATCCTTAGGGCAACAAGATCTTTAAAAGTTGGGGGCAGCCCCAAAAATCACAATCTCAGTCTTGTCCGGGTTGCTTTTCAGTTGGTACCGGGCCAACCACTGAAATACCTTGGAGAGACATTGTGAGCTCCCCATCTAGCTCCTCTCCTCTACCACAGGAAAAGAGAAGCTGAGTATCGTCCGCGTATGAGGTTACTTTTGCGCCCATCGACTCTGCCAATGTCGCCAAAGGCATGAGGTAAACATTGAAAAATGTGGGGCTCAGTGGTAATCCCTGGGGTACACCCACCGTCAGAGTTGTAGCTTGAGAGGAAAATGGGGGCAACCATACTTCTTGGCTTCGATTGCTTAGAAAGGAGGAAAGCCATTTCAGGGCTGTGCTTTTGATCCCTATTGCCCGAAGGTGTTTGAGTAGTTTTAGATGAGGAACCGTGTTAAAAGCCACGGTTAGGTCCAACATGATCAGGATGGTCTTGCCTCCCTTGTCGAGGGTGCTTCTGACATGCTCCACTACTTCCAGGAGCTCCGTCTCATTGCTAAAGTGTGGTCAGAAGCCGGATTGACTGGGATGTAATAGTTTGTTTTCCCCCAGGTATTGACGACAGTTGACGATTGACTGCTTTCTCCAAAATTTTGGAGAAAGCAGGGAGGAGGGAGATGGGTCTATAGATTACCGGTTGGTTCAGATCAGCTGTAGGTTTTTTCAATAGCGGGAGCACTTTTGCCCTTTTCCAGTGTGCAGGGACCATACCAGTTGCAAGCGAGGTATATTATTTACTATTGGATTGATCGTTTGTGGAGCCTTAGTCAACAAGTTAATGGGGCATGGATCAGATGGGGAGCCCGACTTCAGGCAGGTGATTGCTGTTAGTGGCATCTCGAGGGACAGCAGATCAAATCTGGCCAGGGTGGAGCTACAGGTGGGAGAGATGGGGGGTATCAGGGAGGTCAGAGAGAGTCTGGTTAGACTGTACAACGTTGAGAAGGTTGGCCTGAATGATAGCGCTCTTTTGATAAAAGAATGATTCTAACTCCTTACACCACTCAGCTGTCAGTTTACAGTCTCTTGATATGACCTCAGGTCTAAGAAAGGATTTGACGATTTTAAAATCTCATTAGTCTTGTTACTTGCCTTCTCTATCTTTGTTTCAAAGAAGGCCTTTTTAGCTAGAGACACCTTAATGTGATAGCTTTTTAATGTTAGCTTATAGGTCACTATCTTTTTTTTTTTTTTAAACGTCTTTTTATTAAACATAAACAAGCTTCAGTTGAATATCCATTCAAAAGTGACACATTAGGAGAGACATCTGAGACAGGTTTCACAGTTCTTAAAATGTACCCCGTCGGAAGTTCCTGCTATTAAATATCCACATTCTCTCGCCGTAAACCATAACATCATTTCTCCCACATCAGCACATAACATTTCCCAGGGCCTTTATCAAAGGTCTCTATACTCGGCCCAGGCACTCCATATCTTTTCACCTTTACGTGGGCAGCCCCGGCTCTGATATATAACCCGTTCTGCCCCATAGCACCAATCCAGGTCTTTCTTCCAGGCTGTGAGTGTGTGGGCTGCCCCTGCTCCCCATGCTCGGGCAATGTTTCTCTTGGCCACCCCGCCTGCCAGGGCCAGCCAAGTCTTGGCCCATTGCGGCCACGTCGTTTCTCCAGTCACTCCCAGGATGAGCCACCTTGGGTCAAGCGGGACACTCTCACCCACCACCTGTGCCATCACTCGGGTTATACCTTTCCAGTACGTTTGAATCCTGGGGCATGACCAAAGTATGTGGAAGAAGCACCCTGCCTCGCCACAACCCCGTACACATTCATCAGTCTCACAGGTGCCCATTCGAACATAAGCTATTCGAGAAGCATAGGATCTATGGAGAATACGGAGCTGAATAAGTCTGAACCGTGCTCTTATAGCTATTTCCCGGGGTGTCTGTAGTGCTTCAGCCCAATCATCATCCTCTAAGAGGCCCACATCCGACTCTTAGGCCTCCCTCAGTGGGCCCAAACAGTCCGGGGTGTTGTTAATCAGTTTCCGATAAGTCAGAGAGATGGCCTTATCGATCATGGGATCCAGGAGCAGACGCTCCTCGAGTGGCGAATATTCTGGTAACGGGGACCCCTCTTGCAAATGACAGTGAAGCGCATGGCGCATCTGTCGGTATCGTAGATACTCCCCCCTCCCCATTTGGAACTGCCTCTGCAGTGTGTCAAAGTCCAACATTTTCCCGTTCTTCCAGACATCCCCCAAGTGGTCAATCCCTATAAGGCTCCATTTCCGAAAGCCCGTTAGTCTCGTCAACTCTCCCAATTGGCCACCCTCCCAGAGAGGAGTTTGTGCTGTAAGTTTATTTTCCCACCCGGTCATTTTGGTTGCTCTATGCCAGACGTCAGTAACCGTTCGGGTATGTACCGGGAGGAGCGAATTACCTCTCCCTTTCCGATATAGTTCGGTTAGGTAACTGTTGTTGCCGAAAGCCAAACGGTCTACCCTATACGCCGGTTGCTCTAATGGGGAAAAGGCCTACCCATTAATGTTGACGAGCTGAGAGGCCCAGTAGTATTTCCTAATGTCAGGAACAGCGAGGCCCCCTTCATACACACCTTTCAGGAGTTTCTTCAGTGCAATTCTGGGGTTACCTCCCCCCCCGTAGCCATAGACGTTGCTCGGACTCAATGGATCAAAAAAACGTCTCCGGGATCTGGTACGGGGTATTCTGGACTACGTATAGTAGACGTGGGAGGGCCATCATTTTAAAAAGGACCGCTCTACCCATCAAGGAGACGGGGAGCCGTCTCCAATGTGCAATGTCCTCCCTCAATCGTACCAATTGTGCCTGTAAATTGAGCCGCATAAAGTCATCCTCTTTCTTGGTGATCCAGAGACCCAAGTACTTAAACGTTTCCCTAGGGACCAACTCTGAACATGCCGGCGTTAAGGGCGGTAGCACTCCCGCCAATGAGAACACCAGGGATTTATCCCAGTTAACGCAATATCCTGAATAGGTACCAAAGGACTGTATTATGTGGATGAGACGATGGAACGTTTGTCTTGGGTTGTGGGCATACAGCAGAATGTCATCTGCGTATAAAGAGATACGTTCTTCCCAACCGCCCCCTAGGTCTATACCTCTCACTACTGGGTCCCCCCGTATCCAAACAGCCAATGGTTCCAGTGCCAGGGCAAACAGCATCGGCGATAGAGGACATCCCTGCCAGGTGCCCCGGTGAAGCGTGAAGGATCTAGAAATATTGCCATTGACACTAACTCGTGCCATCGGGTCGGTATACAAGAGTTGTATCCATTGTTGAATATTAGGGCCGAAACCAATCTTCTCCAGGACAGCGAATAGGTACGCCCATTCAATACTTTCGAACGCCATCTTCGCGTCGAGCGACAGAAGCGCGGCCGGTGCGTCCGTGCGTTTCTGAGTCATCTGCATCACGCCATAATGGCGGCGCAGATTGAGCCTAGTGCTCCTGTGTGGCATCAAGCCGGATTGATCTGGATGTATTAGGGATTGAATGACCGAGCTTAGACGGTTAGCTATGACTTTAGCTAAAACTTTGGCCTCGAAGTTCAAAAGGGAGATGGGCCTGTAGGAACTGCAGAGATCGTGGGGCTTCCCTTTTTTACGAATGACCACTATGGTCGCCATGCGTAGATCTTCCGGGAGCACACCTTCATCTCTTGCTCCATGAAACATATCAAGCATGTGCGGGCAAGTTTGCTTGCTACACATTTAAACATTTCTGTCGGAAACCCGTTGGGGCCTGGTGCCTTACCGGATTGCAGATCTCGCATGGCATTTTCGTCTTCTTCTACCATCATGTCGGAATCTAGCACTACTCTATCATCGTCCCCAAGTGCCCGCATGTGCAAATCTTTCAAAAATTAAGAGGATTCTCCCTCCTCCCGCGTGGTCTGCGAGCGATAGACAGTTTCGTAATAATCTGCAAACACCTCCGCCAATTCGGCTCCGGTACCGCCTCGCACGCACTCCTCAGTTCTGATTTCGGAGACCCAGTTGCGGCTCCTATCCCGTCGTTCAAGCCACGCGATAAGTTTGTTGGCCTTGTCCCCCAGATCATAGACCTTCCTCTGTGTTGCCAGCGCGTGCGCGCGAGCAGCGTTTTCCTCCAGGTCCCTAAGCTCTTTCTGTTTGAGTTTGTGTGTGCGTTTGGCAGTGCTCGCAGGACCAGAGTCTAGCGTCCGTTCAAGAGTTAGGATCTCCTGCTCAAGGGCATCACATTGTGCGCGCTTTTCTTTGCGTCTAACGCCACTGGCCGCCTGTACAAAGTCCCTGGCCACTACTTTGTATGCTTCCCAAAGTATGCAGTCTGACCGTACCGAGCCAACATTTTCAGCAAAATATTGGTCCGTGCAGTCCCCAAACTGTTCCCTAAAGTCCTGATTTCTAAACAGGGTGGGGTCTAGCCTTGGCGGGAGTGAGCGCTCTCACCATGGCCCGCACATCTGAACCTCCACCGGCGAGTGGTCAGAGATACCTCGCGCCCTGTGGCATCCTCCCCTGAAGAGTCCCACCGATGTTGAGTGTGTGAAAATGTAGTCTATTCGCGAGCCGCTCCCGTGAGCCGCAGATATATGTGTGTATTGTCTCAGGTCAGGGTTATGACTCCTCCAGAGGTCTGTCAGGCCCAGTGAATGTGCAAACGTAGACAGAGACCGTGAGTCCCTAGCCCTGGATGAATGTGACTCCCTGTCCACGTCCGAAGACATAGTATCATTCATGTCCCCCCAAGGATCAAGGTCCCCTGTGGTAAGTCAAGGAGCAGCCTACTAAGATCAGGAAGTGTAGTGTCGTGTAACCTCGGAGGAATATAGACCGAGCAAACATTTAGCGCCTGTCCCTCCCACGTCCCAGAGAGGGCTACATAGCGACCCATATGGTCGTGCCACATCCGTTTGATGATGAGGGGGAGTGAATTTTTAGTGAGTATAGCAGTGCCCCTGGAGCCAGTCGTAAAGCTGACATGTGCCCTAAGTGTGTAGCCATAGCGATTCAGCGCCAAATAATGGGTGCCTTTGAGGTGGGTCTCCTGGAGGAGTACCAAATCCGGGGAGTGTCGATGCAAATACTGGAGCACCATGGTGCATTTTATCTTATCCCCCAGGCAGTTTACGTTCCAAGAGAGAATTGTTAAGTTCCTCATATGTCGTGTCGCCTCCCTCCCCTCCACCCCACCCTCGTCCCTATCCCCCTTTCTTACGGATAGTCACAGCGAACATAAAATCACAGGTCTCATCCCTTCTAAAGTGCAACAATTGTTCTGAAGCATCCACAACCCAAGAAATCAAAAAACAGCACACAAAAAAACATAACAGTACCCCGCACCCTGCAACCCTGCCTTGTAGGTCTAGAACTACCCACATCCCCAATAGCAGAGCGCCTGTCGTCCCGATAACTGAATGTCAAATGTTGGGTTGCCTGACACCACCACCCAGCAGCATCCTCCCCCTGAGCCCGCAACTCTGCCCTACCACAGGTGAGGGTTTTTTTAAACGAGGAAGTCCATAGTTCACCCGGCCCTATCCCAGTCCATTGTAGTGAGCATGAGAAGGTATCAAATTATGACCGCAAAGGAAAAACTATACCTTGAATTATAACAGTAAATAGACAACAAACCAGCAAAAAATATCAAGTCTTTCACTTTCCAGCACGCGCTGCATCACTTGCGGGGCTTGCAGATCAGGAACTTCTGGAACTGGACACGGACCGCACCCTCTCTCCGCGTCGGTTCGAGGATTCCAGGGAACGATGGCCGTCGTCCCTCCAGCCCACATCATCTCGCCGGCGATTAACCCGGGAAGGGCCCTCATCAAGCCATTGTTGAGCCTCCTCGCTTGTCGTGAAGAACCAGGACTTGTCGCCCTCCACAACCTTAAGCTTGGCAGGGAAAAACATCCTTCGAAAAACCCCTTCGAAGGAACGTCTCTCTCGCTGTACTTTCAAGGTGAAGTCCGGGAAGAATCGAATCGTCGCGTTCTCATAGGGGAGATCACCTTTGACTCTGGCCGATTGCAAAATTGCGTCGCGGTCCCGATAATGGTTCGAGGAGGGGCCCCAGGTTTTGGTTTGGGGATCGGGGCTCTGTGTACCCTCTCCACGAAGAACAATGGTGACAGTCTCTTGGGCTTGAGGTGATGTAGGACGAGGTCTTCAAGAAAGAGGTCCACACTGGGGCCCTCCGCCCCTTCAGGCACACCCACCACCCGAATATTGTTTCAAAGTACCCTCCCTTCTTGATCGTCCAGCTGTAGCGCCATTGCCTTGTGTTGGTGTGCCAGCTTTTGCACCCGCTCCTCTAGTTTGTGCGTCGTCGACTGTAGCTCCCCTATGTGTTCCTCCGCCGCTGTGACTCTTTCGGATGTTTTTCGCATGTCTGCCCTCATGAGGTTCATCTCGATTGTGACCTTGTCGATTTTGGTTTCCAGGTTCGTCCCCACCGTCTGTATCGCTGCCATGATAGAGCTAAGGGACCGTTGTTCTCCGAGCGAGTCCTCGCCCCGTGCTCCCTCTTCAGAGTGTAGTTGTCGTGGAACCGCATACTTGTCCATTTTGTTAGCCTGTATAGCGGCCGCGGCCCCCTTCGGTTTCGTCATGGCGAGGAATATCTCCGGTGGGGCTCGATGGACCGGTCACTACGTCACCCGGCCTCCGCGGGGCGCCCCCTGTCCCTCTACCTGCCTCCGGATATAGGTAGCGTGCAGTATTGGGATGATGGCGCTCACCTCTTCCTGAGTCCCCCAAGAAGCACCATCCAGCGCCCACTGTCCCCGGAGGGGTCCCAATCTCCCGGCACCACGGGACAACTCGTTGGTACTCGACTATGGTGCAGGCAACGTCCAATAGGGCTATTTTCATCCCCACCGGACGTGTCGACCGTGTCAATGCGCGTACAGTAAGGAGGGGGCACTGGGATGTGCGTGTGTCCCTCTGCGGTACTTCACGGTAGGACTGGGCTCGCTGTCTTATGTACTCCCGGTTGCTCTCTGGCACTCGCTCACATCCGCCCCCAGGGGCCACCGATCAAGGGCCCAGATCTTCTCAGCGCCGGCGTGTCCGTCAGCAACCATCTATTAGGGCGGTCGCCCCGTGCGCACCAACCTCGATGGCACCGTGAGGACAGGCAGGGGCCCACAGCTTCAGCCAGTACCTCGGTGTCCCACAACAGTATGATCCTCCACCCCCTCACCTCCAAACAGCAGGTGCAGACCAGATCTCCCGACTTTACACTTCAGGGGGGAGAAAGGGGGGGTTCCGGCTGGAGTCCGCCGCACTGGTCTCTCTTCTGGGGAGTGCACGAGGCGCACCCTCGCCGCGCTGAAAAGTATCGCCGGGTCCGTGTCAGATAGAGGCCGTGCGCCTCGGATCTTGCGTAACAGAGAACCCCGGCCGCTGGTTCCCAACGCGAGCCGGCGCGTCACGCGACTCCGCCCCCTGAGCTTTGGAGAGTCTGCGTCGTCGTCAGGCCGGGCCTCGCCTCGTTGTAGCGGCTAACCTGTGTCGCCAGGCCGAAACAGCGTCTCCCTCGCCCCGGGGCACCTCCAAGGGCACAGCACCGGTACTTCCCCCCGTAGGCTGCCGGATATAGAGCGGATATCGCGGGCTTCGTTGCAGGCCCTGACGGAGCTCAGAGATTAAGCCGCCATCACGGCCGGTGCCAGGCCACGCCCCCCAGGTCACTTTATCTTTTAGCTTGAAATTATGTCTCCATACCCTTTCAAGGTGTTTACACTGTTTTTTGCATGATCTAAAGGCATCATTAAACCACAGGCCATTGGTTTCAACCTTGCTAAAGCTCGCCTTGTGATAGGGGCTAGCTCATTGATGGTCCCTAGAATCCAACTCTCCAGGCTTGCAGCATCTTCTTCAAGAGAGCCGGAGAGGGCTGGGGTGTTAGTTACCAGGGCTTGACTCAAGTCCCTTTTCTGTACATTGTGGTAGGCATGGTAAGGGACCTGGGTATTTTCCGTAGGAGGCAGCTTGACACGTGTTTTTGGCCACGTGAATGAAATAAGGTGGTGATCAGACCATGCAAGAGGGGATGATTGCGGCATCTCCAGATCCAAATTCGATAACACCTGGTCTAGTGTGTGGCCTGCTTGGTGAGTAGAGCCAAAAACCAGTTGCTTGAGTGAGAAGGCGCTCATAGTGTCTAAGAGTGCCGAAGCCTCTGGCTCTGAGGGATTGTCCAGATGGACATTGAAATCTCCCAGGGCTATTAAATGGACATATCTCATGGCCCATTGGGCTAAGGTGCTTCCCAGCAAGTTCAAGCATGAGCCGGCCTGACCACGGGGCTGGTAAATGAGGGCCCCAGCCAACTATTGATGGGGAGTTAGGGACAGGCAGAAGCCCATTGCCTCTGCCTTCTCAAGACCCTCAAGTGGAAAGGATGTACATTCTGATTCCTTTTTGTAGACTAATGCTATCCCACCCCCTCTACCTATTTCACGGTCCTTCCTCAGGAATCTGTAATTTGTTGGGATTGCTGTAGCTAATATGGCATTGGCCGTATCAGAGAGTCCAGTTTCTGTGAGGAATAAATCATCCAAATTCTCATCATTTAGTAAGTCAAAGACCTGTAGTTCATGTTTCTGAAGAGACCTCACATTAATTAGAGCTGCCGAGATCTGTTTTGATGGCCTACTGGAATTACCAGGAGAGGGGGATGCTCTGTTATTTTCTATCATGTTGGGGGTCCATGCGCAGTCAGGGCAGATATACTTTTCGGTTAGCTTACAAGGAGAACAATGTAGAGAGCATTTTCTTTTAGAGGCTAAACTGTGCAAAGTTGAGATGTCATATAAGGTAATGAGCCTGCATTCTGGAAGAGTTCTGACATAGTGGCTGGCGCTGGGCGCTTCCGGGACGCTGACTGGCGCGACGGCATTGCCTTTGGCACGCCAGCGGTGCATGCGCACCGCGGCTCTCTTTATCAACATGTGGGCCGGACTAGAGTGCGCACTAACTAAAATGGCGCCCCTAGGACGTCCAGGCCCGTAAGAGGAAAGCGGGAAATTCCCTTCACTTTCCACTTCCCACGTAAAGGTTTGCAGTCCCACTTTAAAATAAAAGATGTCTAACTGATTAAAAGTTAAAAGCTCCGCTGTAACCCCATAAGCAAAGTGCAAAGTGCATCTTCAAATTCAAACAAATTCATACAGTTTTTGGCAGGAGAGGTGCTGGGAGCCTCACCGCATCCGCGCTCCGACTCTCTTTATCAGCATGTGGGCTGGACGACTAGAGTGCGCACTAACCAAAATGGCGCCCCTAGAAGGTCCAGGCCCGGAAGAGGAAAGCTAGAAATTTCCCTCACTTCCCACGTAAAGGATTGCAGCCCTCCTTTAAAATAAAAGATGTCTAACTGATTACAAGTTTAAAGTTTTTGTGAGATGATCCAAAAATGTGCATTCATTATGACTTCAAAAGTCATTAAAAAAGATCAAAAGATTTTATTCTTGAAGTAAGAGTAGTCATTTATATTGTGGTTTAGCAATTTGGAAGAGGCAATGATTCCAGTGATGGGGTTGCTTTATAGGACTTTGTTTTAGGGCGCTAGTGAGGGAGCTGAGAAATCAGCCCCTAGATAGCTTCTCATCCACTGATATATCGAGGGATATTTTGAGAGACTTTAGTAATAAATGGGACAGCAAGGACCTGAGAGCTCTTGGGAATAATTTAAACAAAACACTCAGGAAAATCAAGTTAGCAAATAATTATGTTTTTTTCACCTGGAGGGGATTCAAATAAGAGCTGCCTATAGGAAAGCCATCTGACAAGTTTTTGAGGTTTGAAAATCAAGGGATGCAAGTAAGTTTTGAAATTTTATTAACAAATTTGTTAGTGAGGGAAATAAGAGAAGAGTGAACAATGTTTCTCCAGTAGTGTGGAACTGTCACATTAATAGGCTTTATGTTACCAATGACATTACTCCAGCTGATGCACCCATGCCGGCTTTAAAAATTGTCTGGCATTGGTACCTCCAGTAGAGTATTGAAGTCTTTGAACGCTGATTGGAGTGATGGCCCACAAGGTCCCAATGGGTTTCCCGTTGTAGTTTTCAAAACTATCATCAGTGTAAGGGCTAGCATTTTACCTCCTCTAGTTGATCATTCTTTGCATACAATGGCCCAGATTTATTAAGGACTTACATTGTCCTTGCATGACACAAGTCGTTGCAAGGCTGCACAAGTCCTTAAAGGGAATTTACAAAGCCATGTAAGGGGCTACTTGTGCCGCCTTGCGTGATTTTGTAAAGAATTGAAACGAAATGCAGCGGCTTGCGCTGCTTTGCATCACATTTTGTTGTGGTGTGCGTTCCATGGGTGGTGCATGGACGTTCCCACGCATCTACCCATGGAATTTGACGCAATCCAAGATTTACTAAAACTAGTAAATCTAGGATTGTGCCAAAATGGTGCGCCTACCACAGAGAGACGTAACGAGGAGAAATATGTTGATTTCTCCTCTTTACTTCCTCTTTCTATAGATGATCCATTCTGCATCACGCATAGAAAGAGGAAATTGTTTTGTATGATTTTTTTGTGCAGGAACATGTCCCCTACTACACAAAAGCAATACTCCATGTAACGCAGACCTTCTTGCACCATGGGACAAGGGTTCCTGCATTGGTGCTAGCAGCCTCAAGAGCAACAGAGCAGGTAGAGAGCTGGAGTGCGCCATATCTTAGTAGGTATGGAGCTCTTAAGCTTTATCCCGTTCATGCAACGCAGCAACTTTGCTTGCTGCCCTGTATTCCGTGAACTATTAGTAAACAAGACCCTGTTTACCAGAACGTTGTCAGAGCTCTAGTTCATTTCTCATTTACAGATAGGGCCCATGCGCCTTTCCTACAAGTTATCGTCTTACTGTGTTACTTGCTGAAGAGGGGAAATGCTTTGCTAAAGTTCCATGAACAAGAAGCTTACGTTAATAAAAATAAACCTGTACCTTTTTTTTATCAAACAAGCTTCCAGCAGGGTTGTGGCATAAAAGAAAACATTTTAACTTTCAGTTTTGACACATTGCATTACCCATAACAAAGGCCGCCGCAGCCCTCACTTTGAGGGGCTACCATGGTTTACATTTTAGAGGTGACCGTAGCTAAAGCTCCCACCTTACTGTTTTTTTTTTTTACCAGCATGAATATTTGAATGTTCCGGCTGGTACAACCAGCATTCGGCTAAAAAACACTGGCAAAGCCAATGAGTTCCAAAGGCAAGCATTTGTGTTTGCTCACAACTGTCTGTCTTAAAATCCATTATATTGATACTCTTATCCTTTTTGTTACAAAATGTATTCTCAATAATTGCTAATGATTGTTTACGTATTCAATATCACAAGAAGAAGTACACACATACATGTGTTCATATCTTGTTATATTAAGAAGATTTGAAATCAAAGTTTTCTCTGAATTCAGTAATCTCACCATCACCTTATAAATCCCGTTTCCATTTTAAGTGCTCTAAAATGGTCTGTTGGTAGTGCCAGCAGTATTTAAAGTGAGCCGAGTCAGAACTACACTTCCCACAATGCATTGGGCTACTAAATAACCTTTGTGCCCAGAGTGTCAGTCCTCTAGCCCATACACTACAATGCAGGTATCCAGGTGACATTTTGTTGCACTCGAATGGTAATTTAGCGGAATAAGGTTTGTCTATCCATCTTTTCAAGACAGCGAGGGTGGTAGGGCCTATGGCTCCTGCAGCAGACTGGCAGGAACTAGCCGTCTCTGTAGACGGATCCTCCATGCATTAGTCATTAAGGAGCTTTTATCTGGGGTCCGTGGGTGGGGCAGAATCAATACAAGAGCCGCATGTGAGGGAAGCAAGATGGGATCAGGGAGCCGGAAGCAAGACAGAGGGCACAGTGGAGGTCAACAGCAACACAGAGCGCACTGGTGTTAGAAAGCAACACGAAGTACGAGGGTTGGGGAAAGCAAGCGAGAGAAAGGCAGCAAAGAGGAGCTGGCATGGAGAAACACACCAGCGAGAAAACAACACATGGGTGCGAGGGAGAAGGATACGCAGGCGGGGAAGAGGTGCATGAGTAGGACAACTGGAAAACATATGCATTCGTGGAGTGCCCAAATAAAAAAGAAAAAAGAGTGCTCATAAAATGAGCAATGTAATGACACAAGTAATGTGAGGGGAGGGACAAATGAGGAAGAGGAAGGAAAGCAGGGCACAAGTCCTAAAAAAGAAGTGGGGGACTAACCTAGTTAATCAGTAAGCAAGTGACATCACGGCGCGTGACATCACAGGAAGTGGCATCACAAAAAGTGACATCAGATCTTAAGCCATCACATACATATTTAGCAGGTGTATCACGAGTACATTGCAGCACATTTCGAGTATACTTCTCCTGAATTAGGCAGCAGATTCACACTTTTGTACGCTACACATATACACATAAAACAATGTTGCCTTTTGTCAGCGTAAAGCTTCTTCTAGCCATAGTGCTTTAAAAGAAAAAAATTGTGATATTTAAATTATTACAATGCCTCCTCAGGGGTAGTAAGCCCTATATAAATGCTATTTATTTTGTGCAAATACTGGGAAAGACCAACACATCTGATGTTCTTACAGTGCATGCATATCTCCTAAACAGAGCCTGAACAAAGTGAAAAGCTGCCTCTCTTAAGTATGTGTGAAGTGCTAACAAGGTGTGAGCCTTTGTTTCCCCTCTGCTGCATTTGCATCAGGTGTGAGGCTCCTGACTGCTGCCAGCCAGGAGACTCGAACAAAAGGAGGCCTGATGACCCCTCAGATTCGGCCTTTGTTAAGAACCAGCAGGAGTTAGAAATAAGAGAGCCTCATTCCGTCCCCGCCTGCACGTTGTTGCCGATCGAAAGCAGATAACAACGTGCAGGCGCTGCTGAATGTGTCCCGGTGTTTAGATATTACACTGGGACGAATTCAGCATCTTTATCAGTGGGGCCCAACTTCTTGGCAGGGTGGACGGCGTCCCCCCTGTGAAATAAGTGGGGGGACGCCGTCCACCCGCGTGGACCCCCGACTCGTGCCCTGAAGGAAAGCATACACGATCTAGTGAATAAGAAGCAAGCAAATGAGAATGATAGTAAATGATAGTAAAACCAACCAATGATAAGCAGAGGGGGAGCTCTAAGCTCACTGTAAGATAGCAATATGTCTTGCATCACACAGTGCAGGTGTTGTCTTACCTGAGACCTAAAAATGAATACATGAGTTTTTATATAAAGTTCTATTTAAGTATCTTCTCTGGGGCTTTGCGGAATCTTTAAACATAACCAATGAACAAATGGTTGGTATTTTTTAAGGTGTTGATGCAGCGCGAAGATTTTCTCATTCACAATTTCAATCTTATCACTTTGTCATTATTTCCTTATTTACCTCAATCGGGCCCATTACCTGTATAACCATTACCTTCTTACCATAGGTCCTCCGACGGATCTTTTTTGTGGAGCTGATAGCAAATGGAGACACTTGAAAATGCAATCAATTATCCTATGAGGACCTAGAATAGATAATTGATACCCTGGCTAAAGTCTCCTCAAACCTGCATCAAAACCTTCTTTAGCCACACATATATGCTCATTGAGACAACGATTAAAGTCAAAAGAATGAGACAGAATGGGAATAGGTAATTCAAATAAAACATTTATCTAATGCTTTAAGTTGGATAGTCAGATCACGAAAACAATTCGACATTCAGTTTTAGTAAAATCTATATTATAAAAACATTCGCAGTTTAATACAGATTAAGCGAAGACAGTCCAGATTCAGGCCTTAAATAAAGCATGGAGAGAAAATACAAACACGATTGTTAGCATACAAACCAAGCAAGGTAGTTCGCTTCAGGTCTGTCATCAAAGTCCTTCAGTTCGAGATCAGGCTACAGCACCACATGCCATAGCAGAAGTCAGATAACCTCTCAGCCGAAAGGTTCTTTCTCACACTCGGCCTGCAAGCAGGGCACAAGATTTAGGGGTCGCCGTTCGAGTTAAAGTTCAGTTCGATTTGGGAGTAATTTTCCTCACATTAAAGTAAGGATAATCATAAATGGCCCAAAGTCTAAAGTCAGTCTGACAGGATGTCAGACAGAAAAAGGTAAAAGATAGCCAGCCAGTCCCCTTTCTCCTCCTATGAGGCAATTATACTCCAAAATAGTTCCAGTTCACACCCCTTAAAGTATCGAATTCATCAGTCCATGGGGTTTCATTGGTCCATTACACTGGTCTGTTGTAGGGTGATCAGTAAATTTTACGAAATCCAGAAGAATTAAGTAAGCCATTTCTCACGTTTTCCTTAACCTCATTATATTTCATTAGGTCAGTCTCTGGTGACACCCTCTGAAGTATGCGGCACCATCATTCATCTGCTGTCAGTTCGTTCCCAAGCACCTTTTCTGGGGTTTGCAACATTGTTCGTTACAGTTCCATCGTTTTCACTGCTAGTGAAAGAGAAATCCATTGTTAATCCAGACAGAAATAAAACCTTGCAGAAAGTTCTCATAGGGCTTAGGTGACCTATCCTACATGATTCTGTAATTTCGAGCAGAAAAGAAAAATATTTGAGGCCTACACAGAAAACAGCTTAAACAACTGTAATGTAAATCTTTACTGATGAATTCATTTTCGTAAATGCATTTAACTTGATCATTAATTCATTTAACTCTTGAATACACGTTAATATTTGGTACTACTTCTAAAAATTTCATTTCATTTCTCTTTTCTTTTCTCTTTTTGGTCACATTAGTTCAATACCAGGTATTAGAATTTCTCAACATAACAATTTCAGCACACATTTTAATTTTCACATACATTTTAATTTTTGCATTATCTGCAAAATTAAGGCATCTTCTACTTTTTCTTTTTAATACTACTGTGCATTTATGTTAAAGCACCTTTATGTGTTTATTCTTGAAACTTTCAGCATTTTTTCACATTTTGTTTATTTCATAGCACATAAGCGCGCCAATTCTTAGGTTCTCAGTTCTTCTCACTTAGCTTAAGCTTTTCATAACATCATTGTCAAAGAACTCTGCATGCTTTTACAATGCAGTATGTGAACTTATAATTTTGTCAAAAACGTGAACATGTCAAATTTCGGTAAAGGTGTCAAAATCGTTTTTTTCAGGTAGAAATTGAAAAATGTATTCGGTAATCACCATCCACGCTCCATCAGTGGCAACCCTATGTCCCACGGCCCTAGCTTACCACCAAAAACTGTATTAAAAACAGTAGTTTAATAGTTGCTGTTGTTGCAGCAAGATCAGCTGAGACATCAAAAGCTTATATGTCTAGGTCTTAGGTAGTGGGTGGGGCCCCTTGCAGTGTGTGTGAATCCACTCAGCTATGCGGTCAATTCGACTGGGAATCAGTTGTTTTAATTTTGCAGTCCCAGGAAGGTAGGTCTGGCCCAGTTAGGAGAACAGAGAAGCCAGTCACAAGATAAGGCCCATGCACAGAAGGCACAGTTAATTGAAGCTAGCTTCCCAGCTTTCTCTTTAACTTTCTTTTAGCATTCTTTCCATTCCATATTCTCATTGACCCTGAGCAGAGGCTTCAGTAAAACAAATGTTTTGACGTGTACCATGGACCTCAGATAGAGGTGAGCTCAGTGGATTGATGGGGTGGGAGGTGTGGCTTGTGGTAGAGGTGCATTCTTTCTGTCCCCTCTCATGCACCCCATGAAAGCTGCCGTAGACACACAAACCTATATCTCATTTACCCTCTGGTGCACACCAACGGGTTGAATCGTGAGCAGTGCAGTCCCTATTGGACTTTGGTGCACCCCACTGTGTCTGTCTCTCTTGCTAATTAAATCTCATGCATTTAGTTTTAGTGTAAAATCATTTCTGATTCAGAATGACAGACAAGGACTAAAGTTTAAAGGCTTACTCAAAGATTATCAGTTACAGAAATGTATAAGTTTGATCATCAATCAATTAGTACAATAAGCGTACAAATCATGAGGAATACAGAGAAGAACTCATGAAAGTTCTACTGAAAATCCAGCATAGATTTGCCTTCTAAGAAAGGGAAAAAAGTGCTCACTGTCATGGAGGAATCACATCCTTGTATAGGTCCTTAAACAAAGGATCTCACATATCACTATGTGAGTACATGGTTCACATACTCTTAACCAATAAGAAACAAGCAAAAAGAAACATTTACTACAGAATACTTTCAGTGATTCTCTCACCATTCTACTACATTTAACACAAGTGTTCCAAGAGTCGGTACATGTGACATGACTTGTTACGTAGTATTTTATTCAATCTGAAACAGTTGGATTGGCCTTGGGAAAGTACATTGTGTTCGGTTCAGCTGGGAAAGCATTAGTCTCTTCATAACCAGTCTAAAATCCTTCATTACATCAAATAATAGTAACAGTGATAATCTTGTGGTATACAATGATGTTGCATTCAAGAGGGATGACAGAATAAGCTGACCTAACTCATTGAAAGCCAATTTCCCCTGTTTTATTCACCACAAGTTGGAAAACAGATCTCACAACCCTCCCTCTGATGATTTCTAAATCATCAAATTCAGCTAGTCATCACAAGACAGCCGTCATCAGTCTCGGATTCTTCTGCTTGGATTCTTCTGTTTCTTTTATTTGGTCATAAAATTCACTCTACAACTCCTCTCATTTGACATCTGCTCTTCTCCTTTTTCTTCCGCTCATTTCTTACAGCTTCGTTTTTCCACAATTCAACCCACATTGTGATGAAATTCTCTTGCAAAAGTTTAGAAGGAAAAGCACACATGCAGCACTGATTAGCATGACTAAAAGAAGGGTCAAAAGCAATGTCAGTATTCCTCCCCCTACACTTCCTAGCCATTCCCCTATTTTGGCAAATGCCTGTGCAATAGATCCAAATACAGAAGCTATTCCTTTCCAAACACCTGTCTCCTAGTTCAGTTCAGTGCACAGTCATTTCAAATCCCTGTGCACGGTTTTCAAAGCCCTTCACGGAACAGGACCAGACTACCTGCAACGGCGCTTCCAATGGTACATCCCCAGAAGAGCCCTTCGTTCTGCGGAAGCAAAAGGGGTGGTTGTACCGCTAGCTAAAAAAGCTAACTGGGGCGGTAGAACTTTGTCACCTGCGCCGCCCGGGCATGGAATGAGCTTCCTTTTCACCTCAGAAGCACCACGGAACTGCTGACATTCAGGAAGGGGCGGAAAACCTGGTTGTTTACCATGTAGGCCAATACATACTCTGGAACTTGGACAAACAGTAGCCAGCGCCAGGACACCCTCGGGTAACCGTGCGCTCAAGAAATGCAATTAACATAACATAACAGTTAGTTGATGGGTCATATTAGTGATATTGGCAATATAACTATTAATTTAGTTATCTACTTTAGGTGTGTACGCACAACATTCCCTTGCATGATTTGCCTTGCAAACTCCGCCTTCCTTTGCGAGAAGAATGTCTAAAGCGAAGCAGTTCTGTATAATCATGGCTTTTATTGCAAGCAGTTCTTTATTAATAACAAATAAAGCTCCTGCGGTCTTAGTAGCAAGTCTATCTACTCGAGTTGACAACCTTCTAATTTTAATGTCATTCAAAGCCACACCCACTTAGGGTGTCAGTGCTCCAAAGATATCACTTATTATTTGCTTGAAACTACGTTTGCTCAGTCTAGTATATGAGTGAAGTTTATGGTCTGTATTGTCAGCATGATAGATTTTAGGGAAAACTAAAGCTGTATAGCAACTACCTACACAATTATGCGGCACCCGAAAGTAAGCTGACTTACCACACACACAGTATATATCTTTAATACTTATCCTTGATTTCAGCGAAAATCCTATCCTTAACTAATAACTAGGCTCACATTCGCTCAATCCTACATCCTCTATGACCTCATTGCCTTCTTGTCTTCTCACCTTGCATAAGGTTCCCATCTTGGCAAAGTCAACATTCAATGTTGAGGGCGGTTCTATCTTTCCCTATCATGTTCTCTGGTTCACCCATTCACTTTCCTTCTCTTCATCTTGTCTTATTCTTTCATTTAATGTGTCTACAAAGGTTCTTTCATCTTTTTTAACCTTACAGGTTAGATCATGCCTTCCTTGGTTTGGAACTTTCATCAGTTAGGGGAGTAAAGCATTTCAACACTGATCCATTCAGTTAAAAGCCTTAGAAAATTGATAGTCGTGCTTAGTTGCCCAAAGATACGTTTAATCCCTTTACAAATGGTACTGTAGTGTAGCTCCTATTTCCCTAATAGGCTCTGCGCATTGGAATAATATATCCTATAGGCTTGACATAGGACTGAGGTCGGTATGTCCCTATCGAGTATATTAAACTTAATTACTTGTGCCAGCTAGCTCAGAGGCCATTAGAAACTCCTTGGATAACAAGAAGGGAGTAGTTTCTGGCAGCCGCAAAACATGACCACTTTGTTTCCCTTTAGAATCAGAACGTGTCCCAGAGTCGTGGAAACAATAGATAACCGTTTCACTCAGCTCAATCGTGCATACTTAGTTTTCCTCAAAGTTAAACAGAAAGAATAGACGGGTGTTTCAATAAAAGATTTATTGAACAGTCTTGTTTCTCGTGTAAGTAATATGTGCTGTTACGATCACAAGACAGTATGCTAAATAAATAATGTACAGCGTAAGCAGTAGAAATAAATAATACTGCGCTAGCATGATCTTTAGTAGATATTCATTTACATAAATAACACAGACTAAAAATGCGAGTACTCATACGATGCGTTTCTAAGCTAGTTCTACCCCAATGTACCTAACCTAGGTGTAGGGAGAGGTATGAAGTAGGTGAAGTATTCCTTACTATGGTATACTAAGAGTATGTTAAGTCTAGTATGCCTAGTATGCCAAGAGTCCCTCTAGGTTCTAGTCAGCTCCATACCTTAAGAATGAGAGAGGTGGGAATCTCTTGCCAGATTCGAACTCCAACACCCCGCAAGGGAAGTCGGATCACTGGAAGCTGGATTCTCTGCGTGCAGGGATGACAGCGTCTTCTCAGTGCGTCAGGCCGGGATACGGGCTCCTCTGAAGTCGAGGTCTCCTCTAGTTTACAAGGGCTAGGGAAGGTATATTTATACCTGAGAGGTACCTCACAATGTTAGCATTGACGTGAGTCGGACAGCGGAAGACGTCATGAATGAACCCCTAAGGTATAACGGTTCATGCATAATAGATGAGTCCTTGAAGAAATCAATAGTCCTGTGCTAGGGAAACTCCCGAAGCCTAAGGGTCTGTTCTTCAAGAACTCGTTGTGACGTTTAGGGTGGACGGATGTCGGGGACCATGCCTGTATTTGGAGTGCACGGTTTAATGCCTAAATAAGGACTGGGATTTTATGCCTATATAAGGGCAGGGCAAATTGTGCCTATATAAGGACATGATACAGGAAAACCTATATACGGACATCCTAAGAGGAATACAACACCCACTCCACTTTCGTGTGTACGATAATAACATAAATGCTAAACATTTAAAATGCTAAACATAAAATGGAGTACCGCATAGTGCTAAAATATTTCTTAAAAGCATTTAAAAAACCTATTAGAATGCAAAAAGTACTGTACATTTTAAGCATCGCTTTTCATTTCAGGCATATATTTAAAAATAAAATGCAAATCGAATGAAATAAGCAGTAATATTTACATGTGACAAAAAAATGATCGATAAGTTGTACAAAATCAAAGTCATTTCATGTCATGGAAATGAATGAACTTTTTTAGACTAACACAATGATAAAGTGTCTGAGGAAGTACCGCGAAGTCCGTACTATAAGAATAGTTCTACTTCAAGCAGATTGTTGTGCCATTTAATTTGAAAAAATGGGAAAAAGTTCAATTTGGGAAAAGTTCCAAGTTTTTGAAATATGAAGGCCAAATTGTTACTGCATCTCCGGAACACTGTGGGCTGAATCAGAGTCAGTGTACGGGTCTGGTGTAAACATGAGATCATCTATTTCTGTAGACAAAATATCGTCCACTGTAGCTGGTGACATTCGGAACACCTCGTGTAGTAGATTAATTGCACAGAGATGTGAAGCATCGCTTCCAACATAGGATGCCGCAGCAATGTTCGCGTCCGTTGTTACCTGTGTGCCTGTAGATCTTTCTCGTACCTCAGCAGCAGCCGGAAGCGTCTGTGAGATCTCAATGAATGCCATCATCAGGATAGGTAGCCTCTGGGGACAACACAGAGCATGGGCCGTTATCGGGTCCAGCAGAGTATCGATATCCGTTGGCGTAGCTGACGGAAATGTTAGACAGGTGTCCAACACGCATTCTTCACCGCATAGCAGGCATCGTAGAACAGGTAAGATGCAATCTTGCCAGATTGGTCTGAACGACAGGAACCACGTGGTATTAAGTTCCCGTAGACGATTCATGCCCAAAAGCTGTACTATTCGCTCACGGCACTTTCGTTCAAGGAGAGCTTTTTCCATTTCGCTCGGAGTGATGTCTGCGAATAGGCTGGCCATAGCGTAATAGCAGGGAGAGAGATAGAATTCCGGCAACAAGTGCTAGAATTAATGGTATGCCACCAAACACCGAATGTGCAAAGTTTGGGATGATTCCGAGTATTGCCTGGAAAGGTGTTAACAGGCCGGAACAGATGCTCTTAAATACATGTACAATTCCACTTGTATCAGACATGTTGAAGATACGTGCTATCATTTCTACGAAATGTATAGGGCAGTTTGTACGTATTAAAGACTGTATCTCAGCCGAAGTCCTTGCTATTTGTAGATCATAGGTTTCTTTGGCCGAGGTCAAAGGCACTGTTTGTTGTAAAAGCATGGCTTTCATTCTGCTTAAAGTATTAAATCTTATAAAATAGACGTTCAGCGAAGGCCTCAAAGGCGACTCCCTGACTGTGTCTATCGGGGCAAACAATACGTGCATACAGCAAGTGACCCTGGAGTTCACCGTTACTAGATATGGGATGCCTGGCAACATGCCACAGCAACTCTGATCATTCAACATGAGGTAACTCCCATTAGAAAGTTGTCCAAACGTTGGATTAATCACAGCAGCTGGTATACCCTGCTGGTGGCAAGACAAATTTGCCACAGAACCATTACAAGCCCCGTGTAAAGAAATGTCCTGACATACTAGTGAACCGCTAAGTGCATTTTTACAGTGTGTACCGCTCAGAAACACTTCACGATCCCCACTCCAACATCTATATGTGTATGGTAAATTCCAAGATGTCTTGATGTATTCCTTACCCAACCTTTCATATTTGCCTGCTTGCATTTGTTTGAGGCAATACTGAAACTGAAAAGTAGTCACAGGTAGTGTGATTTTGCCATGAATAAGTCATTCTGTAGCTGGTTTTTCTGCCACTGTGAATGGTAACTTTTCCAGTTTTTCAATGCGCAGCACTGTATACTTTGCTCCTCTTTGTGCCAGTTCGATCTGTTTATCAGTGAGATTGTATTCTGCAAACAGAGCCGTTGTGTTGATAAAACGCCAAGGCACATAGCCCGCACGCAAAGATTGCAGCGTCCAGCTTAATAACACAATAGAACGTAATTGAGACTGGCCTTGTTGTAACATCGCCAAATCTTGTTCTAGTATGTCGATAGCAGAGGATACAATGCCATCCAATGAATATATTCTGGAGGACAAAGTTGTTAACCCATTGTCGACCACAGAGAGAGTTTTCTCTAAATTAATACGATCAAGTTCACGTATCCGTTCTGCGGCCTCCATCTGTGACACTTTCCAAGCTTCATTATAAGCAGCATAAATGCCAGCATACATGAAACGTTTTGACGCGGTTTTCTTGGTCCAAGCAAGAATTCCCTAAGGTCTGCGTCCTTTTTAAGTAAGGATAAGTGTTGTTTCACATCCCATAGTGTAGATTTATGCAGCCAATCGAGGCATCATTTTCCTACACTATATGTTGTTACTACCCCCGGATGCTCTCTTTGGACGTATCTTGGGTCTGGCCTATGAATAGTAAAGCCCTAGGTTTTATTCAGGAATCTTTCCTGACAGTTGTTCGTGTCTGTGGGCCAGATCAACCATTTTCTCCAATCAGGATTAGATCTGTTGAGTTGTAGTATTGTGTCAACTGTCACCGCTGCCTGTGTATTGTTATCACTTGCAGGTGTTGCTACAGAAGGTGTTTTCATCTCTTTGATCTTGGCTAGTGCAAGACGAGATGTTTGTTGGACAGTTTCATTCAAAAACATTATTTGTTCAGGGATGATGCATGCTCTAAATAAAGCTTCTATCCCCTGCACTTGCCAATCTTTAGTACCCCAGACAGTTTTTGTGTCTATTGTGTCCTTCCATAAGTCGAAACCTTGTCTAGACAGTTGGGCAATAAATGCTGCAGAGTAAATCTGTTTTGTATTTGTTAACATAATTTTCAGTCCTGTTTTGTTTACATTTTTATAGTAAAACGTTTCTGGATCAGATGTATTATAACCTGAAAAATATGGAAACTTGTTGACAAATGTTTTTGAACTACCTTTTGGTGGTGTAGGACAATGCTCCCATTGGTTAAACATAAACACATTTCTAGTGTATGCAGATTTATGCAATTAATGATGACCATAGTGGTTATAGCAATACAGCTGTTCATAGTCTGATTAACCCTCTAAATATTCACTTTTAGAAAATGCAGCAGATTTTTCTAGGTCAAATATTATGTCGTTAACAGTCTCAAAGTCCCAATCATCTAAATAGGTACTGGACGAAATGAGATCACTTAGTGAAATTTTAAACAAATGTGGAATGTTCAATTGTTCCGTCGGGCCAAATATATCAAAATCTGTTTTGTCCCACACTATACCATCCTGTATAGGAACGGCTGTGATGTTCACTGTTGACAAGTCTCTTGCTTCACGATGGGAAGATTTATGAGGTTTCAAAAGTAAGTTCACTTCTTTTCTTTCAGTGTTCACATGGATGAATTTGCCATTTATAAGCACGCTCATATTCATAACCAAAGCTAGCCAAAGCAGGAAAACAAATAGTCCAGATATAATCCAGAGCTCAATCCATGGGGAAACCAGATAAGTCTTTTTCAGAAAGTGAAGAAAGTCTTGTACTTGCTGCTTGAGTTTTAATGATGCTGGCGTCGTTTCAGGTTCACTTGGATCTTCTGAGAACGTATCAAAGTTAATAAAATAGCCAGAAGCAGTTCTGTCAATTGTTGAAATTGCATGAGGATTTGTAGAAATCGCTGGAACCAGTTGATCACTTGCTACATTGGTGTAGACAGGTGTATTTGGACGAACTGTTACTTGATTTTCAAGAGGGATGAGTTCCATTGCATTGTTGCTCAGTCCTTCATCTGTTACTGCTGAATTCTCGATGGTTATCAGTCGTTCAGTCTGAACCTCTTGGATAGTAGTGAGAGGAGTGCGTCTGCTACTAGGTCAGAGTCCACGAGGCCTACTATTTAGTATTGGCCACATACTGTGGTTTGATGAGGTCGATGGACACAAATCTTTTCTCCTTTCTTCCAGCAAGGGGCGGCAGAAGTACTGTTCTTGTTCCTTGAACTGCTAGGACAGGTACTGGTTGTCTGTAAGAAGGTCCAAATTCCTTCTTGTCCGCAATCTTTTCTCTGACTAGATCCCCAACTTTTGGAATCCAGACAGGCCTTGCTGGGACCGCCGGTTTTTCCCCAGTGGTGGTTGGCTGCAGGAATACGTTGCTTTGTTTCGATCTCACTTCATTGAGTTCCTGTAAAACAGCCAAACGATCTTTGATATCAAACGGTTTATTTTCCACCACTGTGCCTACGTGATCGAGGTCTGGCACCCACATTCTTGTCCCAAATAGGACCTTATATGGAGTGACCCCCCTAGAGAACTTCTTGGCAAGTTATTTAATGAGCGTTGGACCCCATAAAGATGTTTGACCCACCCATCACCCGAACCTAATACCCTAGCTGTTATAGACTGCTTTATGTCCCGGTTTTTCCTTTCCACACCCGAATTTCCCTCAGGATGGAATGGAGAGGAGTACCGCAATGCAACGCCCAGACTGGCCATGGCTTCTTTGTAAGCCCGAGAGCTAAACGCAGGGCCCTGGTCAGAATGTAGCGTGCCTATTGCATATGTGCCGATAAAGACTCGCAAATCTTTTATAACAGTTCGAGCGTCAGCCGAGTGCTGAGGCCATATCCATAGGAACCTTGATTCAGTATTTGTGGGTTTGCATTTGTCCAGAAGGACGCATGCACGTAGATAGTCTAATGCTGTCTAACAGTGGTGTCTGTACTGGGCAGCTACATTCGTAGCATGGTGTCTGGTGGCGTTCTGCTTCACGCTGTACCTTACAGTCTATGCAGTTATTGATGAAGATGTGGATATCTGTATTCATTCCAGGCCACCAGTACATCTCTTTTAACGTCAATATTGTTTTAGAGATCCCTTGATGTGACAGACCCTCCCCCAAATATGCTTCATAAATTAAACCTGCTCTATGTTCCATGTTTGGAATTACCCTATCCCCCACTCCAGGGATTCGAGCAAAAGGAACGTTGTTCGCATCAATTACATAAGAGTACTTGAGTGGAAACTTTTTTGGTAACGCTGCACCACTGCCTTTGCTTGTAGCATTGACAGCCAACATTATCTCACGGTCTATTTTTGTTTTTGAACGAGTGATCGCAGCTACGGAAGCCGTCTGAACAGCCCCCTTTGCGGCTTCGTCAGCCAATGAATTCCCTGCAACGTGAACGCCATCACGTTGATGACTCAGTGTGTGGATCACGTGAGCCTTTGGTAGTTCGTTTTTTAACTGAACTACTTGTTCCCAAAGCGTTTTATGCTTTATTGTGCCACCTTTCGCATCTTTGAATCCATTTTCAAGCCAGTTTTGTATATATTCATTATACGACTGAACACAGTAAAAGGAATCGCACACTATTAGTGTGGGAATTCTCGATCTGTACTTTCAAGTGGCAGTTTGAATGCTTGTAGTTCAGCTCGCTGAGCTGTACAATCTCCTAGAGATTGAGTTTTTGTGACCATAGGTCTGAAGATGCCATCTCGCATGCGACCTTTAACGATTGCACATGCTGCACTGTAAGCTTGCTTACCCCCTGTTGCGGGTTGTGCGGATCCGTCAGTGTAAATTATGAATTCGTACTGATTGAGAGGCAGAATTTCAGTGGGCAGAGGACATTCTTGTTCATATTGCAGGAATGCTTGTGTTTTTAAATCAGGATCAAAAACATATTCAACATCTGTTGCAGCAAGATAATTAACCCACTGTATCCATCTTGGATGTAATGCTTTAGCATTTGGAATGCTTGCTTTTGTGACCGCTTCTAAAGCTGGTACTGGGGTTACGACAATAATGCGTTTCCCTTGTGCTAGGGCTCTTTCTTTTGCTACAGCGGTTTGAACTGCTGTCAGAATTTTTTCTGTTGAAGTGAAGCGCATTTCTGCTTGTGTGTACAAATGAGATTTGTATGCGATTGGTATTTTCTCACCCTCATTGAAGGTTAAGTAGGGGAATCCGCATTGACCCGAAATTATTCGGATCACCAGGTTGCGTTGACTTACGCGTGTTTGTAAGTGATTTGTTGCTAACATGTTAGCCTGTAGTGAACGCAAGATTTCTGTGTGTTCTTGTGTCCCATTCTTGATTGAAAAATCAGGTTTGATTAATGCGTAGAGAGGTTTAACCCTTTCTGCGTAATTTAGAATGTATGTTCTTCCAAAATTTAGGAAACCCAGGATGGATTGTAAGCTTTTTAGCGTTTTTGGAGGTTGGAGCAGCGCACACTTTTCTAAAAGTTAGCTGCCAAGCTCTTGCCTTCACTTGAAAGCTCATATCCTAGAAATAGGACATTGAGATGGGCAATTCGTTACTTTTTAAAGTTGAACTTGTAGCCCTCAGAGGCGAAGCCCAGTATAGTGGTGCTTACCCTGTTCAAGTGTTTGTCCAGGTCATCGTCCGTCAGATATATGTCATCGACGTAGGACAATGCCTCATTGTCATAAATTTGTAGTAACTCCGTCACTCTCGCTGAGAATAACCCCGGGCTGTTCTTGAACCCTTGTGGGAGTTGACAAAATTGACGCTGGGTCCCCATTATGGAGAATGCTGTTAAGTACCTGCTTTCAGGTGCTATGTTTTGACAAAAGAAACCATTTGAGATGTCCAATGTGGTTTTATATTTTTTACGCACAATGTTATTCATTAATGCTGTGCTATGTGCATTTTGCACTGCAAATGTTTTACAACAAGTGTTTAAGTGTCTGTAATCCAAAACTAGACGATAGGTGTTGTCTGGTTTGGAGACAGGAAACAAAGGATTGTTCATTGAGGAGGTGCATGTTTCAATCACCCCTTGGTATTCAAGTTGATCTAAGATCTCCCTGACCTGTTTTTTTAGCTTCTTGCTTTATTGAATACTGCCTTTGTGCAGTTGGTTCATGTTTCAGATGTATTTTATGGTGAGGTGAATCCTCATCCCATCCTACATGATTTTTATATAATGCTGGGGCCTGGGCTACTGCCCATTTCCTGGCATAAGTATATTTTAGATGAATTGGAATATTGTTAGAGAAGGCAGGCATAATAATGTCCTCGCCATGTGGGCACTCCCTGACAAATTGTGGTGGCCAGTCTTTTTCTGCTAGAAGTATGTCATAGCCCCTTGAAAGTTTTTCCCAAAAGAGTGCTTTCACCTGTCTAAGTATGTCTCCCTCCATTCGGAGTGTTATTTCATATAACCTTTGTGGAGTACTAACCCTGGTGTCTACAGTCTCAACTGTAATGTACTCATTAAAGTCCACTATCTCCAGAAGTTCCCTCAGGTTCTGGCGAACTATTGTGACTTCTGCTGCACTGTCCAGCATTGTCTGAGCCCATTCTCCGTTCTTGAGTTGTGTTCTCAGTATTCTCGGCATGTCTGATCTTCAGACCTGCTACTTTCTTTTTGGAGAATTGAGGTTTTGTTTTATTTTTTGAAGCGTGTTTATCTTCTTTGGCTTTCACGCGTTCTTCTCTATTTTCTGATCGTCCTCTTCTTTCCGAAGTCCTTGACGAGATCTGAAAGGTACGAGAGGAACGTGTATCAGTATCTTGATACCGGTCAGGTTTTCTCAAATTATCCCTATTCCTGAGGTTATACCTCCTTTCAGAGGAGCTCCTTTTGAGGAGACCTACCTCGAGATTGAGAACGTTTCTCGTTTGATTTTTGTTTAGTAGACTCCCACTTCTTTTTAGAAGATGTAGGAGTTTGTTTAATAGAGTCCTTCTCAGGACTTTCAGATAGTTTTGGTTTCACTGGTCTTCCACCCAAACTATCTCTGCCTAATTCTGCATATGATTGTTCAATTATTCTGGGTAGTTCAGTTTGATGTTCTGTAACATCGAATTCCCTTAATCGTTGGCGGCTCGCCACTGCTGCTGCCTCCCCTTTAATATTAGATAATATTATTGTTGAGACCTGGTCGAAATTATTCAGTAATTTCATACCTAAATTCAGAGCACGTTCTGCCCCGTATTCATTTTGAATTTGTTTCAGGACATCTGGTATTACCGCAATTGATGGAATACCATGTGTTTTAGTATAGATGGCAGCAAAGACTGAGCCCCAAGTGGTACAGTCTTCCAGTTGTGGTGTGATCCCCATTGGTAAACTGATTGTTAGTATTCTGTGTTTCTCATACGGGCTAGTATTTGGAAATACTTGCTTCGATTTGAGTAATTTTTGAGCTATCCAGAATGGAATTTGCTCACGTTTTGTGGGCATTTTACCCATGACTGCGTATAGAGTCTGTGGTGTAATTTTTAGTGTATTCCCCTGTTGGGGAGTTTGATTTGGAATGGTTAATGGTTGTTGGACGGTAAAAGTCCGCATGACATATTGGACCAATTGTCTGTAGATTTTTATTAACTCTGTGAGTTGAGTAAGTAATTCCTCGTCTGACATCTCTTCAATGTCAGGATGAGGTGTGTAGCCGGCTAGAATCGGCCATGTTGCTCCTGGTCTACCTAGTGGACCGAGCCTGGTAATGTTTTTGTGATGTTTTATGGCGCCATTAAACCAGAGCTGATGCTCCTGGTATGTTAGTGGAATTTCAATATCCTCGAAAGGAATATATTCCTCTGGTGGATCATCTTCTTTGTAGAAGTGAAACATGTGTGTAACTAGATTGGATTCAGGAAATATTACCCATGAATAGAATACCTCTGTCTGAAAAGATTCGTGTGCCTCTATCACGAAAACTGCTCTACCGCCTCTTGGTGGTAGGCCGTGTTTTATGAGTTTTAGAGTGATGGCTCTTCTTAAGTTTGGATGGATGTCTATAACACCCTCCTCGGTTCCATCTAAACCGGTAATGTTTAAAGCTCTTAAAGCTGGTTGACCCGGAACTTCACCGTTTCCGGTCTGTGTAGGAGCCAGACATTTTGAGAGAAAAAAAAAATGTAGAACTAGTTTCAATGAAACAAAGATAAGGTGCACAATATTTTGGAACACTGTATCCTTCAACGTTGAGCAAACCAAACAGCTAATATATAGGGTGTTTCCCTATGTAGCCGTGGTGGATACCACCCTGCCCACTCCAGACGTCTTTTGGAGGATATGGGTAGGGGTCTCTGAGAGAAAAAAGCACGGCTGAGTTACTCAGTATCTAGCGTTGAATTACCGCCTTACCAAACGTTGGGCGCCATGTAGTGTAGCTCCTATTTCCCTAATAGGCTCTGCGCATTGGAATAATATATCCTATAGGCTTGACATAGGACTGAGGTCGGTATGTCCCTATCGAGTATATTAAACTTAATTACTTGTGCCAGCTAGCTCAGAGGCCACTAGAAACTCCTTGGATAACAAGAAGGGAGTAGTTTCTGGCAGCCGCAAAACATGACCACTTTGTTTCCCTTTAGAATCAGAACGTGTCCCAGAGTCGTGGAAACAATAGATAACCGTTTCACTCAGCTCAATCGTGCATACTTAGTTTTCCTCAAAGTTACACAGAAAGAATAGACGGGCATTTCAATAAAAGATTTATTGAACAGTCTTGTTTCTCGTGTAAGTAATATGTGCTGTTACGATCACAAGACAGTATGCAAGATAAATAATGTACAGCGTAAGCAGCAGAAATAAATAATACTGCGCTAGCATGATCTTTAGTAGATATTCATTTACATAAATAACACAGACTAAAAATGCGAGTACTCATACGATGCGTTTCTAAGCTAGTTCTACCCCAATGTACCTAACCTAACCTAGGTGTAGGGAGAGGTATGAAGTAGGTGAAGTATTCCTTACTATGGTATACTAAGAGTATGTTAAGTCTAGTATGCCTAGTATGCCAAGAGTCCCTCTAGGTTCTAGTCAGCTCCATACCTTAAGAATGAGAGAGGTGGGAATCTCTTGCCAGATTCGAACTCCAACACCCCGCAAGGGAAGTCGGATCACTGGAAGCTGGATTCTCTGCGTGCAGGGATGACAGCGTCTTCTCAGTGCGTTTGGCCGGGATACGGGCTCCTCTGAAGTCGAGGTCTCCTCTAGTTTACAAGGGCTAGGGAAGGTATATTTATACCTGAGAGGTACCTCACAATGTTAGCATTGACGTGAGTCGGACAGCGGAAGACGTCATGAATGAACCCCTAAGGTATAACGGTTCATGCATAATAGATGAGTCCTTGAAGAAATCAATAGTCCTGTGCTAGGGAAACTCCCGAAGCCTAAGGGTCTGTTCTTCAAGAACTCGTTGTGACGTTTAGGGTGGACGGATGTCGGGGACCATGCCTTTATTTGGAGTGCACGGTTTAATGCCTAAATAAGGACTGGGATTTTATGCCTATATAAGGGCAGGGCGAATTGTGCCTATATAAGGACATGATACAGGAAAACCTATATACGGACATCCTAAGAGGAATACAACAGTACACTTTCCAACAGATATTCATAATTCGTATAAAACAATTTAATCGAAGATTTCTGATAAAACAGATTCAGGAAAATGCTACATAAAAGAAAAAGCATATTACAGGGGCAGATGATAAGCCAATCCTTCGGCTGCTGAAGCTGGAAGATAGGAGAAGACAAAACAGTTTTCAATCTACAATATTTTAACATATTCAGCAAGCATCTGGAAATATATATTACAGCTATAGACACTCTCAGAACAGAAGAAGGGGTGTGTCAAAGTTTACCCACATGCCTTTCTTTATTAACTGAAGGTTTATTGGTTTGATTAAATTGCGGGTGCAGAATATTTCCCTCCAGCAGATAGACATTTAATATTCACCCAACTATGGAAACAGCAATGGTAACTACAAAAACTACTAGGACAGTTTTGCAGCGTTGCTGCGCCATGTTATCTTGCATCAGAACCAATGAAGACATTAGACTTTGATAAGGAGATAAGTTTTTCTAAATCTACTCTATAGTCACTAGCCTAGCTCAGAATCTACAGTGATTTTTATTCTATTTCAAGTGGATGCCTAAGGGCCCTGTAGTCATCTGACCGTTGCCCTATCATCTGACCGTTGTCCTAAATCTTTTTCTGTCCTTACAGCTTTTGACGACAATGTGTGCATAAGTAGAGTCTTCTCATCTGCTGTTTTGGCTCATGGAGATTTGTCAGCCTCAGTCAGACAATCGTCATAAGTCAGCGTCAATTTTTGGGAAGTACATCTAGTCAAGACCTGAATACTTGCAATTTAGTTTTCACTCCTTTTTTGGTCTTTTAGCGGTAATTGACTCTAGGTCCTCATCATTGTCGTTTTGAAGTTCTGGATTTTCTTGTTACTCTAGCTCAATTTCTTCCCTAATTGTCTCTAGTCTCTCAACTTCTGGCAACAGTCTCTTTTGACTAGCCCTAGTCCTTAGCCATTTTTCCTCTGGGTGCACTTGTTCTCTTGAGGTACTTAGTAGAGGCTGATTTGTTTTCTGATGTGGAACTTTCTTTGTCAATTCTGCTCTCTGATCCGGAGATACTTGTCCCAGGCAGAATAGTTTAGGCTTTCCATGAGTGCTTGCTCTCTCTGCAAATGCGTAATCTCAGTTTGAAATCTTGAGTATCAGATGCAACTGAAGAATCTGTATCGCTGTTTTGCTGTGGTAGTTGTCGAAGCTCTGCTGTGCAAGGCTGGGAAGTCCCAGACTGACCTTCCTCTTCCTCTTTGGAGGTCTCGGAAATTTCGAACATGGGCAGATTCAGGGAGTTAGTGGATGTTGACTCTGCTTCTTCCTCAGCTCATCTCACACTCTTGGTATTGGAGACATGTATCCAGTTTAGCAGTCCGGCACACTTCACAATGGTGTTAGTCATCTGGATAGCCTGGTAGGGTCCTCTCCAGTGTTCCTCCAGGCATGACTTGCAAACTTGTTTCTTCACGTGAATTCAATCACCAGGACTCAGATCACAGCATTGGGCTTCTCACAAAGATAGAGTTGTAACATCGACTCGGTAAGAGATAGAACGTACCACATCAGGCATTCCCTTGCAATACTTGATAACCTTTTCATCTATGGTATTCACAGAGCAACAGCCAGGACAGGAGGGGTTCTTATGGCTCTCCCCACCAGCACCTCATGAGGAGACAATCCTGTTCTCTTGAAGGAAGTGCTCCAAATGCTCATCAGTACCAAGGGAAGTGCATCAGGCCAACTGAGAGATGTTGAGGCTCAGGCTTTGGCCAAATTTGCTTTGATTGTCCCGTTTATCCTTTCTACCATACCTGATGCTTCTGGTCTGTAACTGCAGTGAAATATTTGGTCAGTCCGTAACGGCATGCACAGCAACTGCATTATCTCATTTTTTAAATGACTCCCTGGATCTGATTTGAAATGAACTACAATTCCGAATTGTGGAATCAATTCCTGTAGTAGTAGTTTGACAACTGTCAGGCTGTCAGGGTATGATTTCCAAAGCCATCACCTAACCATCTCATTCCACATGTGTGGTTGAGTTGAGTTCAGGGCAGTGCAATGCATAGTAAGCAGCTAGTATTATTAGCTCTCTGCTGCTATCATTCATTTCCATGTGAAGAGCATCTGAAAGGCTTGACAAGAGCAGGGACAGAAAAGGTTAGGAGGTGTGTGTGTGTGTTTTGTGCTGCTTGCCTTGTTCTTGGACACAGGGAGAGTGAAGTACAGTGTCATGAATCCAGGTCCCGCAACATTGCGCCTCTGAGGCCAGTGCCTGACTTCCCATCTTTTTTACAGCTGCCTGCTAATGGCATGGGGCCCTAAATAGGTGAGTCTCAGGGGAAACCGCCAGTTTAATAGCCCTGCTTACCTTTATGATGTTCATTTCAAAGATTTGCTGCACATCGTTGAGAAGTTTATATGCTAACGTTCAAGGATCTTTAATATACAAGTTTGTTTCTGGGATAATGAATATGTATTTTGTAAATTATAGTCGAATAACATAGCACTTGATGCCTATATAAAAGCAACTGTTGCTTTTAAGGATGGCAGTCTGGCATGTTTAACTGCGCAGTTAAGTGCATACATCACATAAGATATCTTCAGCTTATCCTAGCATTTTAGACAACATCATATTGAATTCTGAGACTGGTGCTTTTATTTTTACTGTTATAAACATGAGTATATTATTTGAAGTTTGCAAAGTGCTGTTGAATAAAAAGCAAGGCTGGTGGAAGGTTTCAGATGTGCCATGTGGCTGCTTGGCAGGTTAGCACACCTATGCTTTCACTGAATGTCTGTTTTGCTGATGGCCATCATGTATTTCTTTTGTGAGACATGCACTACAGCCACTATACTGTACCTGTTATAAGTAAGGGAGGCTGACACTGTTACTGTTCATGCTTTTGTGCAAGGCTGGCTTATACAGCACTAGCCATGCTTGTGTTTGAGGGTTGCTTGGACTGATCTTCTAGTGCTGTATAAGTTCTTTGCAAGGGAAGTTTGCCCTGCTTCTTCCTGTGATTTATGCTTTCTTTTGTGTAAAGGATGCTTGCTTTGCCGTTTCATGTCTTGTGCATATTTTATATGAAGGAATCCTACCTTGCTGCTTGTGCTGAACGATGGGTTATTTGACTATTCCTTCCTTTGCTGTGTTTATACTCTGTGATTTGTGCATGTGGTAATCTTGTAGTTCTGCTTCTGCTGTAACTGGTTCTGTGTGTGCATGAAGCTTTCAGCGCTTCTACGTATGCAGTACCTGTGTTGCGTGTCTAAGTAAGACTTACACTACCACTGTCTGCACTGTAACTCTTCCCAGAGTGGGAAGCTTACTCTGTTGTTGCTTTTTAGGTCAAAGCCTACCAGACAGCGCAGTTGTCTGGTTTGCTAAAGACAGCTTGGGGACATTCAGAAAGCTGCCCTGGGAATGCATTCTGCCCGTTGCTTACCACCGGCTTTGTAACTCATATTTCCTGGGTTTGTATTTTATGGCTTTATTTGTTTTAGGCTGTCCAGAGTGAGTTCGACCCTCTCAAGGAGTAAAGCCTTTTCACACTACTCTTCCAAGAGTGCTTCTTTCTGTAAACAAGCCTGTAAATCTTGTTCTTATCTTGTCACATTTACTGTGATTTCAAAGCCAGAGGTCAAATGACAGGCTCTGTCTTCTGAGGGCGCTTGGTGTTTAATTTTCTTTAGGACTTCAAATTGAGATAATTTATGTGACAATCTTTCTGGATACTGCTGGTAGAAAAGGGTTTTTTCTAGCACACAACATTTAAATTAACAGTGCAAGTATTTGTAAAATGAATAGTTTTATCATTAAAACTGTATGTCGGTGCAAAAGTAATGGTAATTTCAATTGAAAATGTGTTGTCAGTAATGGCAGTGTGCTACCACTTCATGCATACTCCACTCTACTCTGCACCACTCCATGCCACTGCACTCTACTCCACACTGCACCACTGCACTCCACTGTGCACCACTCCACACCACTGCACTCTACGCCTCTCTACTCTGCATCACTCCACTCTATGCCACTGCACTCTGCAGCACTCCACTCTATACCACTCTACGCCAGTCTATGCCACTGCACTGTATGCCACTCTACTCTGCACCACTGCACTCTACCCCACTGTACTCTATGCATCCTCTACTCTGCACCACTTCAGTCCACGCCACTGCACTCTACTATGCAACACTCTAATCTACGCCTTGTAAGCCGATGAATTCTATGCCGCTGCACTCTATGCCACTGCACTCTACAGCACTATACACCAGTCACCACTACTCTTCACCACTCCACTCTTCGCCATTCCACTCTACGACACTCCATTCCAATTTCCTCTACCGCACTAACTATTAGCCATGCTGAACAGCAGCCATGCTGGTGTATACCATGGGTGAAACACATGGGCAAAGCCAATAGCTCTTGCAAATCATGGTGCCTATTGTTGTGAATTTGTGCAAAAAATGCTTATAATTTAATATAAAAGTGCAAAATTCGTTAAAATTGGGAGGAATAAATATAATTGGATTTCAAACATTTTTTTGATCAATGTTATTTGTATTTTAAATGAGCATATTAATTCACGGCCTCTAGTGGACAAATTTAATCAGTTCAGGCTCGTCATCTGTTGGCACAAAATGACCAGTTTTTTTTTATTTCAATGTGTATATCCAGTCCACAGTCGTCACCAATATTCAAATGCATCAAATTTGTTGTTGCATTTCCATTTGCTTTTCCTTTGTGACTGTTTGTGTACATAATTTCCTCCAGTGGGTTTGCCTTCATGTGTTTGTTTTGCTTCTGAATGTTTTATTTTATACACTCTAAATCATTGATCTTTGCCATCCAATTGTAACATCTGTTCCAATCATCATTTTCTGATTAGTTGTTATTTGCAGATTATTTGATCTTCAGAATTTCTTTATAATGGTTGTCTTCTCTAACCTTTAAAATGCACATAAAGCTCTTCATTTTGATTCAGACCCATGGGATTTCGAGTTCTTAATGACAAAATATACTTTGATTCTTTTTGTCTTAGCAATTTCTCTTAATCACCCCCTCTCTCCAGCGTAGGGATTTGTTCATTTGCATAATAATTCAGCTCTTCCCAATTGCTTTCGTGTTGTTCCTCCATATGTTTAGCCACTGCATTGCTCTGATCTTTATTGCACGTTGCCCTAATGTGTTCGAGAATTCGTTTTTTTAATTCACATGTTGTGCTCCCCACATATTTTTTTCTGCACGGGCATTCAATCACATAAATGACAAATTTGCTCTTACAGTTTGTGTTGTTTGATTTTCCAAATGGAGCCATTGGCCATCTTTACTTGTTTCTTATTTATAGCTATTTTGCAAGCTTTGCAATTGTTACAGCTCCTAAACCCTTCTGTATTTAACCATGTTTTCTGATTCATTCTGAAATGACTCTGTGTCAATTTATCCCTCAGATTTCGCGCTCTTCTATATGTGAATTGGGGATGACTTCCCATTATTTTAGCAGCTGTGGAATCTACTTGTAAAATCCCCCAGTTTTTTGGTAGGATTTTCTGAAGTCGTTTTGATTCAGCAGAAAAGGTTGTTATGAGTCTGATGATGTTGGTTGACTCTTTCTTTTCCGTATTATACATAATTTCTGATTGTTTTCTTCCTCTCACTTTTTCAAGACTATTTTTGATTATTTTTGTTGGATATCCTCTCTTTTTGAATCTAATCTGTGCTTGTTGACTCTGTTCTGTGAAGTCTTGATCCATAGAACAATTTCTGCGAATTCTTAAGAACTCCCCATAGGGGATACTCCACTTAATATTCTTGATGAAAACGCTCCACATGCAGAATGGCATTGGTAGCTGTTTCTTTTCTGTGTAGAGTTGTCTGCACAGTATTGTTATATACAAATATCTCAGTATCTAGAAAGTTGACTTTATTGTTACTGATTTCGTAGGTTAATTTGAGATTTTCCGAGTTGTTGTTTAGTATATTGAAATAGACTGCAAACTCTTGTTCTGTTCCATCCCAGATTATCAAGAGATCGTCGATGAAACGCAGCCACAATATTATTTTTTCAATGTATTTGTCATGGCTTGGACCCCATGCAAATTTTTGTTCGCACCACCCCATTACCAGATTCGCATAAATGGGTGAAAAGGAAAAACCCATAGCAGTTCCGCGTTCTTGTTTGTAGATTGTTTTATTGAACAGGAAGATGTTATTATTCAAAAACATGGAGATCATTTCCAAGAGCGTTTTGTTATGCTCGAAGAACTGAATATTTGTTTTGCCTAAAAAATGTTGACAAGCTTTCAAGCCTACTTGATATTCGATGCTTGTATATAGTGATATTACATCCATCGTTATCAATTTGTATGATGATTGCCATGGAATTCCATCCAACTTAATTAAAAGGTCTGACGTGTCTCTCAGGTATGAATTCAGGTCTTTTACCAGAGGGGCCAAGAAATAATCAATGTAATTGGAGACTGATTCCCAGATAGATCCTTTTGCTAACACTATAGGCCTCCCCGGTGGGTGTTTTTTGTCCTTATGTATCTTGGGTAGAAAATAATTTGTCGCTATCACTGGATGTTTTGTTGTTAAATATTTTGCTTCTTCTTCATCTATCAAATTGGATTCCACCCACATTTTTAATTTTTCTGTTATTTCCTGAATTTGATTTAAGGGGTTCATTTTAAGGCAACTATAGCACTTGTCATCCATAAGTTGTCTTAAGGTTCCTTTGACATAATCTGTTTTATTCATGATAATAATGTTGCCTCCTTTATCCGCTGATTTTATTTAGATCGAATCTATCTTTTCATCCAATGTTAGATTGTTTTTATGTTTCGTTTGCTCAATTTTGTACAAGTCTTGAACTATAGCATCATGGAATAAGTCAATTTTGTTTCCAGGTGGCAGAGTTGGATAATATAAAGATTTGGGGGTTTTCCACTCTCACCTGCCCCCAATGATGGAAATCCATTTTTAATCTTCCTTAATTCGTCATCTGTTAATTCATATTCCATTCCCATCAAATTCTCTAATGTTGGTCTGTCTTTTGCCAACACCTACTCGATGGTTTCATTTTGGATTTTGTTCTAATTTTTTCCTTTGCTTCAACATATATTTTAGCTAATTTGATTTTTCTGATATATTTATAGAGATTAATTCTTGTTTGGGGCAAATCAATATTTATATTTGGACAAAAATGTAATCCTTTCTTAAGTAATTCCTCTTCATGTTCTGTTATTATCTTGTCAGATAGATTGATCACATTCAGTTCCATTGTTATTTCTGATTCCTTCCCTGTTTGCTGCTGCCCCTTGTTTCCATTTTTGTTCTTTCTCTGCCCCTATGACAGAGGTCTTCAAACTTTTGGATGCCGAGACCCCCCTGTCAACATTTTGAGGCGTAAGGACCCCCTCCTGACAAAAATTTCTAAACCTGTAGGCAGGGCTACTGGAATTATGAGGCAGGTGAGGACCAAATTACGTGACAGGCTTGACTAAATTGTGTGGGAAGAAAAGGTAAATGATGTTATGTGATGCCGCGTACACAGTAACACTGAGGAAAGATTTCACCCCATCAGTACCAGTGTATAACCAAAATACAGCAATTAACATCAGAAAGATTTCTAGTCAACCTTTGTGAAGGGCCTTCCACTCCGCAGGAATACGTGCTGCCACATTAGAAGCTCACTTGGCCCTGGCCGGGAGAAGCAGGGGTCCCTTAAAACCCTGGCGGTTTTGTGCAGAGTTAAGCAGTTTACCCATGCAGCTTTCCTCTCACCCCCTCCCTTCCATCCCTCTGTCCTCTCCTAACCCCGGATCCCTCTCTCACTTTGCAGGCCATTTTATTTCACCCCTTTTTACAACTTCTGAACTCTCCCCATTCAACCTCTCACTTCACCTTTAACACTCCCAGCCAGGGCTGGTCCTAACACTGGTCGCACACGGTGCAACAGTCTTTTTGGTGCCCCACCCCGTTTCCTCCTTCTCCATGAATTCCTTCACTGCCACTCACCAACAATTCACCTAATCTCTCTATAGCACCTTTCTGACAAACATTTCATTTTTTTATAGCGCTACTCATAGTTTACTCACACTCATTTCTGTGATCTGCATGGTACATATTCTTTGTAGCAGGAACGTTAACCCTCTGCACTGTGTGGGTGACAAGAGTGCCCATGTGAGTGCACGGTGAGCGATGCAACAGTGTGAGAGTAGGGTAAGAGGAGTGACTGCAGGGTGAGTGAGGTGGCTTATGAATTTAGGTGCAGATGCAAGTTCAGAATGGGATGAATGAGTGTATGATTACTGATGGGCTTGTTTGAGTGAGTTGCATATTGAGCAGTGAGGGGGACAGGTGAGTGAAGTGTCACATGAGTGCAGGATGAGTAGTGTACTCGTGTGGCTGCAGGGTGAGGTATAGGATGAACAGCGCAAGTGCATTGTGAGTGCAGAGTGATCACTGTGAGTGCAGGGTGAGCGGGTGAATGGTGTGAGTGCATTGTGATCGCTGTGAATGCAGGGTGAGCGTGAAAGTGAAGGGCGAGAATGACGAGTGAGTTGTCTGAATGCAGAGTGCATTCCCAGACACTTGAAGTAACTCAGCATGTTATGGACGGCGGCGTAGGGTTTAAGATCTAAGTTAAACTATTGCTATTATGGCATTAATCGGGGATCGAGGAAATAAATAATGTGCTGATCCTGCAACAAACTTCCAGTCCTATGATTAGGGTTGCCAGCAGATTATTTTGATGGCCCAGTCGGTACAAAAATAAGCAGTCACCTAAAGCTGTATTTTAAGCACTTATCTGTGCATACTTCGAACAGCAAATATAAATAGAAAGCACTTTTAATTGTGTTCTAGGGCTGCCTCAATGATCCATGACTGATAATTAAAGAGAACAAAGACAGAAAAGTCACATAACGAATGCATACATACTTTTTTATTTATAAGTCTATTTAGTGTCAAGAGGAGGTCTTTGCGGGCTCTTTAAACAAAACACGGCAGGCATTTTTCTTTTGGCAACCCTACTTTATATTCCTTTTCATGAAATGCATTCTCACACTGCAGCAGTAAAGGTAAAATACAAATGTAAGGAATAGGCAGAGTGGGGGCCCAGGGGGTACTGGAACCAGGAAAAAAACTAAGCCTCTGTAACCAGTTTACAAAGGCATGTAAACATGCAAATGGTCTTTAAAGACCTGTGAAAAACTCGGGCGTGCCGGAGATAAGACTCCAGACACTGCCCAGCTGAGCCCCCAGCAGCTCGAGTTGCACTGCAGCAGCCCGGGCTGAGACGCAGGACGGGGGAAGATGGGGGGGCTGAAGCCCTTGGGCCTCGGCAGAAGTGTGACTGGGAAGGCGCGACCCCCTTTGCATCGCTCCACGGCCCCCCTGGGGGTCGCGCCCCACAGTTTGAAGACCCCTGCCCTATGACCTCTTCTTATACATTTTGATTTCCTCTCCTTTGTCCACGTCCCCTTCCTCTTCCACTCATTGAAAATTGTGTTTTGTCCCTTTGTTGTTGAGGTAATGCCAGTCTCATAGCCACTAAAAAAGGCGTCATCTGCTTGTTTTCAATATTTGTTGATGTTGCGCTTCCTTCATTTCCACTCAAATCCGTGTATGTGAGGGATTCATGACTCGAATATGGTCTTGATGATGAATCTAGTTGATCTTTTTTGTGCAGCGAATCATACTTTCTTGAGAAGGTAAAAATCCTTCCTTCCTCATAGTCCTGTTTGTCTCTCTGGAATTTGTCTTGTTTGCGCTGTTTGATCCTATATACATATATATATATACATATATATACACATATATATATATATATATATATATATATATATATATATATATGAAAGAGACACGTTAGTGACAGATTCCTTACCTTAGAATATCCCCAGGCGTCAGGCTGGATCCGGAAAGTTTTTGCGTAGCAGTACCCTTGCGCGTCGGTAGGCAGCGTCGTGCGGCTCCGCGTCCGTCGTCGGCGTCGTGTTTGCCGGGATGACGTCGCGGGCAGTACTTAGACGCCGCCCCTGTGCGCTGACGTCAGTTCTTCTTTTTCCGCGCCAGTAAGCGCAGATCCGGGAAGAGCAGTGCCCTAGTCATTTTTTTACTATCTTTTTGGTGATTTTTCACTGTTTTTCTCCACGAGTCTCTCGACTCCGAAGGTGTCGGTAGGGATGCCCGGCTTCAAGCCCTGCGACGTCTGTGGTCGTATGATGTCGATCACAGACCCGCATTTAGAGTCTCTCTACTGTCTCGGCCGTGACCACGACACGAAGTCGTGCCCCGACTGCCGGGCCTTGAACCCGAAGGCTTTGCGAGAGCGGTCTCGAAAGCTCCTCGAGGTCCGGCAGTCGGCTCCGCGCCACACCAGGCCCCGGTCACGTGAGAGGTCGAGGGGCCGGTCGCGGAGTCCTCATCGGTCGTCGGGGTCCAAGTCTTCGCACTCCTCCGGTAAGTCGAAGCACAAAAAGTCTAAGAAGCGTCATCGCTCCACGACTTCGCCTCGCCGGTCTCGCGACTCGGCTAAGGCTCCTGTCGGCACTGTCCCCGCCCCCGCGGCTCCGGGAGTGCCTGTGGAGCCGCCCCCGCATTACCCGTCCTTCCCGGCTTCGGGGGCGACTCCGGCCGAGATACAGGAATTCCTGTCGGCCATGGCCCGCCTCTTTGGGCCTCAAGGTCCCCCCGGTGCGCCTTCGGGCCCCGCGGGCCCTGATGGGGTTTCCCCGGCGCCGCCGACGACTCCGGTCCCGGTGCCGCCTGTAACACCTGCCTCGGTCCCGGCCCCGGCTTCGGCCCCGATCCCGGCTCCGGTGCTGCCGCAACCCCCATCGACGCCGGTTGACCTAACTACACCTCCGCCGATGTCTCCGGTGCCATTCCCGACGCCGCCCGGGGCTCCGGGCGACGTCGTTCCCCGGTTCTCTCCAGATCCGGACACGGCGCCGGACCAGCGTCGCTCGATGCCGGCTCCGACGCCGCTGAGACCTTGGGTCCCGCGTGTCCCTCCTTCTCCATATTTTGAACCTGAGGAGGACGAAGAGGACTGGGAGGGGTCGGAGGACCCTCTCACACAGCAGTGTGAGTACGAACAGGACTGGGCTGAGGAACTTGGGGATGCCAGTGGGCTGGACACCTCCACTGACCCTGGCATGCTGTCTCCTCCTTCCGGGGCAACGGAGGAGGGAGCAAATTTTGCAACGGTGTTGCGTAGAGCAGCTGGGGCCTTACACCTCCAATTGCCTACAGTGGCCGTCAGGACTAACCTCCTGACGGAAGTGCTTCAGCCGGCGGCTACCTCCTGGGAGCCACTGCTGCCGTTTAATGACGCACTTTCTGACGTTCTTTTGGGCACCTGGTCCAAGCCCGCCACAGGGGCTCCTGTGGATAGGAACGTGGCCCGACGCCATCGCCCCGGGCGACCCCCTGTTCCTCTCCCATCACCCCACTCCTGAGAGCTTGGTTGTCCAAGCCTCTGCTTCCCAAACCGCCTTCCCTACCGCTCCTCCGGATAGGGAATCCAAACGCCTGGATCAATTTGGGAAGAAGGTCTTTTCTTCCTCCAGTGCTGGCTTGCGGTCTGTCAACACTGCTTACCTTTTGGGCCGATATTCCCACTCTCTGTGGGACTCGGTGGCGCAAGCTTTGCCCCAGTGTCCTGAGGAGGTCCAGACACTGCTTTCCCGCGCCATTGCGGAAGGAAGAGATGCGGCTAAATTCACCATTCGATGTGGCCTTGATACCGCCGACTCGCTGGGTAGATCTATTGCAACGACAGTGGCGCAGCGCCGTCACGCCTGGCTGAGAACCACTGGTTTCTCGGGTGATGTACAGAACACTCTTATGGACATGCCCTTTGATGGGGTCGGTCTTTTTGGGAACAAGGCAGACCATGCGCTGGAGCGTTTTAAGGACTCACGGGCTACGGCCAAGTCCCTGGGCCTTTCTGCTGTACGCCCTCCGCAGCCATCTGCTTTTCGCCCCTTTCGTGGCCACGGAAGGGGCGCCCAGTCACGTCCGCTGCCCAGCCACCGGCCCGCGCAGCAAACGTCTTCGCGTGGCCGAGGACGTGGCTTCCGCCGTGGCGGATCGGGCAACCAGCGTGCGGGTCAGGCCACCAACCCCGCCCCGTCCGCCGCCTCCAAGCCCTCCTAGTCCCTCCTTTCAGGTGCACAGCACGCCAGTAGGGGCAGGGTCCGCCATCACCTTCACCACTGGTGTGCCATCACCTCGGACAGGTGGGTCTTGGACATTGTCCGAAGGGGCTACTCCCTCCCCTTCGAGACCACTCCCCCAGCCATGCCACCTCCATTCCACTGCATGTCAGGGGATCACTTGGTGCTTCTTCGGAAGGAAGTTGCGGCCCTCTTGGCCAAGAGGGCCATCGAGCGCGTTCCGACCCCAGAAGTAGGACGTGGTTGCTACTCCCACTACTTTCTGGTGCCCAAAAAGGACAAGGAGGACATGCGTCCTATCTTGGACCTTCGGAACGTCAATCGCTTCCTCCGGAAGGAGAAGTTCAAGATGCTCACCTTAGCTCAGGTCTTGACTGCCCTCGACCCTGGAGACTGGATGGTAGCGTTGGACTTGCAGGACGCTTATTTCCACATCCCCGTCCTGCCGGCCCACCGGCGTTACCTGCGGTTCATGGTGGGCCTCAAGCATTTTCAATTCACCGTGCTCCCCTTTGGTCTCACAAGTGCCCCTCGGGTGTTCACGAAAGTGATGGCGGTGGTCGCAGCTCATCTGCGCCGGGCAGGGGTTCCAGTCTTCCCCTACCTCGACGACTGGCTGCTGAAGGCGGGCTCGTCCCAGGCAGTCGTCTCCCACCTCCAGACTACGGCCGAACTCCTGCACTCGCTGGGGTTCTCCATCAATGTGCCGAAGTCGCACCTGATTCCTTCTCCACAGCTCCTTTTCATCGGAGCAGTTCTGGACACGACGCAGTTTCGGGCCTATCCTCCTGAACGGCGAGTCCGGGATATTCAGGCTATGATTCCGATCTTTCAGCCTCTATCCTGGGTTTCGGTACGGATGACCCTGAGGCTGCTGGGCCTCATGGCCTCCTGCATCCTGCTGGTCGATCATGCCAGATGGCATATGCGGGGTTTGCAGTGGGACCTGAAGTTCCAGTGGGCGCAGCACCAGGGCAACCTGTCCGATCACGTCCAGATCTCGGAGGGGACTGCAAAACAGTTGCAGTGGTGGCTCTCGAACCGGCAATGGGTCATGGGCAGATCCCTCTCCCTTCCCCCAGCCAGAGCACACAGTCGTGACGGACGCGTCCCTTCTGGGATGGGGCGGTCACATGGGAGAGGCGGAGATCAGAAGGCTCTGGTCTCCGGCGGAGTCCCGGCTCCATATCAACCTTCTGGAGCTCCGGGTGATCCGACTTGCACTCAAGGCATTCCTTCCCTCTGTCAAAGGGAAGGTAGTGCAGGTGTTCACCGACAACACCACCGCCATGTGGTACTGCAACAAACAGGGCGGGGTGGGGTTGTGGACCCTATGTCAGGAGGCTCTGCGCCTCTGGACATGGCTGGAACATCAGGGCATATTCTTGATGGTTCAACACCTGGCAGGTTCCCTGAACGCCAGGGCGGACGAACTCAGCCGCAGGTGCATGATGGATCACGAATGGCGTCTTCACTCGGAAGTGGCGCAAGGACTCTTTCTACAGTGGGGAGAGCCTTGGTTAGATCTATTCGCCACCGAAGAAAACGCGCAATGTCATCAGTTCTGCGCGTTGGAATTTCCAAGGCGGCACTCGCTCGGCGACGCTTTTCGTCGCGAGTGGAGTTGTGGTCTGTTGTACGCTTTTCCGCCTACACCACTTCTACCCAGAGTGTTGAAGAAGATTCAGCGCGACCGGGCCCAAGTCATCCTTGTGGCTCCGGACTGGGCTCGAAGAGTTTGGTATCCCGAGCTACTCAGTATGAGCGTCGATCCCCCGATCCGTCTGCCTCTTCGGGAGGATCTTCTGTCGCAGCAGCAGGGGACGGTCCTCCACCTGAACCTGTCCAGTCTCCACCTGCTTGCGTGGAGATTGAGCGGCGGCAGTTGATTCCTTTCGACTTGCCTCCCGAAGTTTGTGATGTGATTCTGGCAGCCAGGCGTCCCTCCACTAAGGTGGTATACGCCTGCAGGTGGAACAAGTTTGTGGCATGGTGCACAGCAAAGGGTGTGAATCCCCTCTCTGCCCCTCTTTCTGAGGTTCTTCTGTTCCTTCTTTCTGTGGCCCAACAGGGTTCTGCCCTGGGTACCATCAAGGGCTATCTTTGTGCGATCTCGGCCTTCCTCAGGCTCCCTGATCAGCCCTCTCTTTTTAAGTCCCCTGTTGTTAACAGGTTTCTAAAAGGCATTACACACCTCTTCCCTCCTGTTCCGTTTGTCATGCCTCAGTGGGACTTAAACTTGGTTCTTACCTTTTTAATGTGCGCTCCCTTTGAGCCTCTACATAACTGTCCTCTTCGTCTTCTTACTTTGAAGACAGCCTTTCTGGTGGCTATCACCTCCGCTCGGCGGGTGAGTGAGCTCCAGGCTCTATCATGCAAACCTCCCTTTCTGTCTGTCCATCCAGAAAAGGTTGTTCTCAGGACGCGTCCGTCCTTCTTGCCAAAGGTGGTTACTGCCTTCCACATTGGGCAGACCATCACTTTGCCCACCTTCTTTCCTCCTCCGCATCCTTCCAGAGAGGAAGAGAGGCTCCACCGTCTGGACCCAAAACGTGTGCTTTCCTTTTATATCAACCGCACACAACACTTCCGGGTGGATGACCAGCTCTTTGTTGGCTACGCGGTGCACAAGAGAACCATCTCCCGCTGGGTCACCTTGTGTATCAAAGCCTGCTATTCTTTGGCTAAGAAGGAGCCTCCTGTTGGGCTGCGTGCCCATTCCACCAGGGCAACGGCTGCTACCACGGCTTTAGGCCGCGGTGTTCCGCTGCAGGATATAGGTCAGGCAGCTACGTGGGCCTCGCTGCACACGTTTACCAAGCATTACTGCCTTGACAGCCAGGTCCGGAGGGACGGCTTCTTTGGCCGTTCTGTCCTCCGGGATTTCCTTGTCTGATCTTTGTTCGCAGACCCACCACCGGGGTTGGTATTGCTGGGGTATCTATTCTAAGGTAAGGAATCTGTCACTAACGTGTCTCTTTCAGATGCACAAGTTACTAACTTGTGTAACGATATATCTGTAAGAGACAGTAGTTAGTGACAGATTCCTACCGCCCACCCATCCTCCCCGTTCTGCGAACTGATTTCTAGGGTTAAGGACATCCTTTTCAGGGCCCTAGTATTTTTCAGACACCTATGTCAGCTTCTTGCATGGCTCTGCGTTCCTGGCGCAGAAAGTCGTGTACAGAACTGACGTCAGCGTGCAGGGGCGGCGTCTAAGTACTGCCCGCGACGTCATCCCGGCGATCACGACACCGACGACGGACGCGGAGCCGCACGACGCCGCCTACCGACGCGCAAGGGTACTGCTACGCAAAAACTTTCCGGATCCAGCCTGACGCCTGGGGTTATTCTAAGGTAAGGAATCTGTCACTAACTACTGTCTCTTACAGATATATCGTTACACAAGTTAGTAACTTGTGCATATATATATATATATATATATATATATATATATATTCCTTCCAAAGCAGCCCACTTTTTGACTCCTGGGTGCTCAAAGGCGGTGCGGTACGGCAGAGCCAAGCCGTTGACAAATCTCACCACTTTTCCCCAAGGGATTCCGCTCGCACTCACTCACGATTCTTAATCGTGAGTGTGAGCGGAATCCCTTGGGGAAAAGTGGTGAGATATATATATACAAAAGCAAAAAAACAAAAGATCTAAAAAAAATGAGAATGGGAACAACAGATCATGAGGAACATCTAAAAGACGACCTAGTGATTAACCTATCATCCCGGAAACTGAACTCTAAACATCTGAATTTATTGAATAAAGGACTTACATTCTGTCCTTCGTATGGCATGGATCTTGCCACGTCAAGAGCAGACCTGTACAAATTTTGCCGTAAGCTGAAGCTGAAGAAACATTTCGCTAGTGATCCACCAAAACCAACGGAAGACACCAATCCAGAGACACTTTCCATATTAACTATGAATGATATTCCACCACTAAGATCTTTACATAGTTTGGAAATTGAAAACAATGATAATGAACAATTAACTACAACAGACACCATGACCAACATGCAATTGTGTGAAGAAATGATGATCGAAACAAACATGTCCATCAGCAGCAAATGCAGAACACGGTCCAAATTCTGCCCACAACTACCAGCAGGGAATAGGGTGGACATTTTCCAAGAATTGATGACAGAGGAACTTCGGGCAATATATGTAAAGGACAGAAAAGGAAAGCAACTAAGATGGAACAACATGACCAGAGAAGACAATTGGGCATTAAAAGATCTTCGGATGGACGACAATATTGTCATTAAACCCTCAGAAAAGGGTGGTAACATCGTCATGATGGATTCCCAAAAATATTACCTGGAAATTAAGAGACAGCTTAATGATGTGAACAGCTATGAAAAGCTCAGAGTGGATCCATCCGCTGCAATCATGACCAAATTTCACAGTATGCTATGCAGCTGGCACACGGATGGTTTGCTAAATGACGAGGAATTGGAGTATCTTTTAATCACTCGACCTATCACCCCAACCATCTATGTCTTACCAAAAGTCCACAAGAACTTAGAAAATCCCCCTGGACGCCCAATTGTCAGTTCATGTGGCTCGCTCTTGGAAAACACCTCCAGATTCCTAGACATTTTTCTCTTTCCTTATGTAGAAAACTTTCTATCATATATTTGGGATTCAATGGACTTTTTTAAATCGAATTGGAGGGATTCCCTGGAAAGAGAATTATACAATGGTGACCATCGATGTGGTCTCATTGTACACGTCAATCAGACATGATTATGGCATTAAGGCCTGAGAATTTTATCTGAGCTCTCGATCGCTGAGTGTACTTGGCCAAACTCAAATGATCTTAGACATGATGCGTTTCTGCCTGACGAATAATGTGTTTGTTTTCGACAAGAAATTCTACAGACAAAGCAAAGGGACTGCAATGGGTACATCATTTGCACCCACATATGCCAACCTGACGATGGGTCTCTGGGAAGCGGAACACATCTGGTCTGATAACAACAACAAACTAATGGACAATGTAATACTTTGGGTGCGTTACATTGACGACCTGTTTTTAATCTGGGAAGGTACAACAGATGAACTGAACTCCTTTTTAAAGTCTCTTACTAACAACGCATTCAAGTTAAAATTCACCTATAGCACTAGCCAAAATGAAATAGACTACCTGGATATACACATCTACATCAAGGACCAAAAAATGTGTACAACTCTCTTCCGCAAGCCAACAGCTTGTAACAGCATTCTCTCAGCCCACCCTAAATGTCTCAAATGGAGTATCCCCTAAGGGGAGTTTTCTACGGGCACGGAGAAACTGCTCAGAAGATAAAGAATTCCATTTACAGGTTGACAAAATGTATGGGAGGTTCCTAAGAAGAGGATATCCAACTGTAGTCTTGGACAATGCTAAGATAAGGGCAATGAACAAGAAAAGAGAGTTTCTGTTACAGCCCAAGAGTCTCATGGGAAAACAAAAGACAAATCTTGGAGAAGACAAAATCAGATTCATCACACAGTACAACACGTCAAGTAACAGGATAAGAGATGAACTACAAAGCCTTTGGAAGTTACTAAACAAAGATGAAGAGCTAAAAACCTATGCCTCGGACCACATTAGCATTACCTACAGGAAGGCGTCTTCTTTGGGGGATTTACTAACACACAGCTACTTTCAGAGGCCTGAGAAAGGAGGAAGCAGAATGCAGTGGTTGCGAACAAATGGCTTCTTCAAATGTCCAAAACGCAAGGCATGTAAGCATAGTCAAAACCATCAAGAAGTAATTACTTTAACAGGAGAAAAAAATCAAAATCAAGGAAAGAATAACACATGTGGTGTATGCTCCAAGGTGTCACTGTGGCAAACAGTACATCAGAAGCACGGTGAACAAACTAAAATTACGGATTCTTCAGCACCCCAGAGCGATTAACAACAAAGATTTTTCTTATGCCATATCAAAACGTATGGAAAGACCATGAAGGCAATCGCGAGAATCTATCCTTCTATGGCATTGAACATATTCCTTGGAATTTGAGAGGTGGGGACCGAGAGCTGACATTACGAAAAGCAGAGTCCAAATGGATTATCATGATGGGAACAGAGGTCCCTTGGGGACTCAATACTGATGCAGAGCTTCACACCTTCCTGTAAACTCACCCTTGACCATCGATGATGAGGAGATCATGTACTCATAAATAACTGTGTATTTCAGACATTTCTCTCTAACCTGCTTGATTGGTTACTATGTTGTTTTAAGGATTGACATTTTTGGCACGTGCACTTATGTGGGGGAGAAAGGGTAATGATTAATACTCTGTATGACTTACATGAATTTTCAGGTACGGGCAGGATCAATATAGCTATGATTGTACTTCACAGTTATTTTATCCCTTCCCTCCCCTTACATACCATCCTTGTTACTTTTTATCGCACATGCACTTTACCTTGGATCACATATAGTGAGTAACGGTCATTCCAAAGAGCGTAATACCTGGGCGTTTCAAACACCCTGCAAGCATAGGCTAGTCGCCTGATCTCTCATAACATGACATTTATTACATTTGCACCTTACCTCGGTTTACAGACCACACATACATATGAGCTTTTAAGAGCAAAGTCACTTGCACTTTATAACATTTTAACGGAGACATATAATGAAATCGTGTAATTTTTTTTTTTTAAATGTGTTTATTGATTTTCAAAGAGGAAGTTCAGCAATGAGAGAATCCATTATTCGTACATACACAGATATACAAACTTACAGATCTACACAGTCCAGGCATAAGCATTTGATGGCGCATAGTGGAACTAACATTTTGCATAACACAGTCACGTAACTTTAGTGCATGGGCTGAGAATTTTGGTGAGAAGTGCATCACAATATAGTATTGTTCAGTATTCATTTGAGTATTTGCAATATACTACATTGTTTAATATCAACAACTAAATATCAGAACATAGACATTGTATAACATGATTGGCGCAATGACACGGAGAAGGCTACTCAGTGGTCTAAAGTACATAGTACGATCCCCCTGGAGCACCTCGGGTTGATATACCTATAGCTGCTGTATTTTCGCACTTGTGGCAGGGGCATCCAGTGGATGCGTCAATAGATAATCTTTCAAGGGGTCCCAAATATCCTTGGGTCATGACGTCGGGGGGAGCAGTTCCCCATAGTTATTCATCTGCTCTTGACAATATATCAAATCAGTAAGCCAATCCTTAAATTTGGGTGCCCTCCCTCTGCCCCATCTGCACGCAATGCGGCGTTTAGCCATTAATAGAGCTGTTGTAAGGTAGCGACGATATGGTTTGGCTATTAATTCAGTGTAGCCCAATAAGGCCACTAGGGGTGTGGGTGCCAGGGTAAGTGTTGTCATTACCTCTAGAGCCTCGAAAACCTGTCTCCAATAGTCTTGTATACTAGGACAGTCCCAAGCTAGATGGAGGAAGTCGGCTCCCTCCATGCCGCATCTATCGCATCTATCTGAGTCTTTCAGCTTATATTTGTACATTTTGACTGGTGTATAGTACAAGCGGTGTAGAAATTTGAAGTGCGTGATGCGGAGTCTACTACTCGCTGAAATTCACTCTGTTTGCGTACAACAATTTATCCACTGTTTATCTGTGAGTTCGTGGCCTAGCTCTGCGTCCCAGTGTGTACGAGCCGGGCATGGGGTCACTTCTTGTTGAGTATGTATTGTGTGTTAGAGTGTGGAGACAATACACCCTGGAGAGGTAGCTTGTAGCAGCAGGTGCAGAGGGGCTAATGTCGGGGGCTCTAGTGGGAAAGTTGGAGTATTATGTCGCATTCCCTGTCGGAGCCGAACATATAGAAAGACGTCCAGTGGAGAGGACGGAGCCTCACAGAATAGTTGCCCTTGTGAGAGGAACGTCCCATTATGGTAGAGGTCTCCCCAAGTTGAGGTATTCGTTCGTTCCTTGACCTTGCGAAACCCCGCCTCTTGGAATAGTTGCATTCGGGGATGATAAAGTAGCGGGAGTAGTGGGGCATAAAGCATTGGGGCTTTTAACAGGTTCATAATGCGCCTCCAGGCAGCGACCGTGCACGAGATTGATGTGGATTCTCTGTCTCGAGGCTGGGGAATGGTGCATATCATGCCTGCAAGGGGGACAGGGTCTGCCAGCCACTGTTCCACTGCAACCTGTGGCATATACGTGGGTGGGTTGAACCAGTAATAAGCATAATGCGCTTGGGCACATATATAGTATAGTTCAAAGTTAGAAACATCAAATCCACCTAGAGAGTAGGGTCTGGTGAGTATATTCCATTGTAGTCGCGGTTGTTTTCCCCCCATATTAATCTGATCATTTCCGAACGCACTGCCTTGAAAAAGTGCCTACCAGGGTGATACGGGATATTTAGGAATAGGTACAGTAGTTGTGGGAGAACCACCATTTTAATTAATGAGGTGCGCCCCGCAATAGAGAGTGGCAGTGAGATCCATCGTGTAACGCAGCTTACGATATGGTCTAGTGCTTTGCCATAATTGAGGCGCAGTAGCTCCTCTTGGTCCCTGGAGATGTGTATGCCTAGATATCGCATGTCGGTGTTGCACCACTCTAGTGGATAATCCAGTGTGAATTGCGTGGCCGCAGAGGTGAGGGGGAATATTTGTGATTTCCCCCAATTAATGTGAATTCCGGATAGCTTCCCAAAGATAATGAATTCACGCAAAAGCGGGTTTATGTTTTGCTGCGGATCTCTAACGTAGAGAGTAATATCATCCGCGTAGAGGGAGATGAGTATCTGGCGCAACTTACAACGTAGCGCTTTGTCCTGGTGGTGTTGCCTCAGCCGAGCCGCCAAAGGCTCAACCGCCAGGGCAAAAAGCAGGGGGGAAAGTGGGCAGCCCTGCCTACTGCCCCTAGTGATGGAGAAGGCTGGAGACATCCGCCCATTAATCAGGACTTTAGCTGTTGGAAGTCGGTATAGCAGACCTATCCAGGAGAGAATATAAAGTAGAGAGAGGGACCCCCTTAGTCACTCCAAGGAAATTGGGGTGCTCTTAACAAGTGAAAACAAAGGTTTCCCTTGGATATTACAATAACCAGAGACAAATTATTCACACATTGTACTTTCTCACCCAAATCACAGATATGAAAATAAAAGAATAGGAGAAAAGAAGCCCAAACAATGAACTCTGCAAAATAGCCACTAATATGTGTCAATACAAAATTTATTAAAAATTATACAATAAAAGATAGTTTTACATAAAATCATTTGCATAAATGCGCAATGCACATGATTTTATGTAAAACTATCTTTTATTGTATAATCTTTTCTCCTATTCTTTTATTTTCATATCTGTGATTTGGGTGAGAAAGTACAATGTGTGAATAATTTGTCTCTGGTTATTGTAATATCCAAGGTAAACCTTTGTTTTCACCTATCCAGGAGAGAAAAGTGGAGGGAAGCCCATTCGTTGTAATACCCCTAGGAGATAGTCCCACTCAACGGAGTCGAACGCCTTGGTGGCGTCTGAAAAGACCGCCGCCAGCGCTAGATCGGGATCCACATTATGCAATATGGAAAAAAAGGTACGTAAGTTATGCGTGGTCGCACGACCTGGGATAAACCCTGCCTGATCGGGAAGGACAAGTTTTTCCATTAATAAATTTAATCTATTGGCTAGGATCTTGGCTAGAATTTTAGCATCGTTATTGATGAGAGACATTGGTCTATAAGAGTCACATTGATTTGCTGGCTTCCCGGGCTTCAGGAGGGAGGTAATGAGTGCCTCTCTCATTGAGGATGGGAGTATTCCAGTCTCAAGGGCATCTTCATACACCTCTTTTAGAATAGGGGATAACTGATCAATGTATGTTTTGTAGAAGTCGATAGGGAGTCCGTCTAGACCGGGGGCTTTGCCGGACTTCATGTGCATGATTGCTTCCCGTATCTCATCCAATTCAAAGGGGGCACACAGGAATTCTCTTTGTGAGTCGCCCAACCACCCCAGGGCTACATCCTCCAGATAGCTAGCTAGATTGAGAGAGTCTCGTCTGCCTGAGGTATATAGCGCAGAATAGTGAGAGGTGAACGTATCTAGTATATCAGTAGTGTCTCTGTTCAACTCTCCATCAGGACCCACAATTTCAAGGACGTAATTAGAGAAACGGGGCTTCCGCATTGTCTCCGCTAGAACCCTGCCGGGGCGCTCGCCCTCTCCATATCTACGGGCCACCCAGTATTTACCCCTAAATTTGATCTCGCAGTCAGCAGTTTCTGTGTAGTCTGAAAGCTTTTCACGGATTTCGCGTTGGGTCTTCCCATCTGCACCCATTGAGAGCAGAATCTCCAGACTGTTGAGTTCCGTTTCTAGTTTCTTCAATGTTCTTTGGATGTCACGCAGGACTCCAGAACTTTGAGATACAAAACCCGCGAATTGTGACTTTAAAGGCCTCCCACACTGTTTCAACACTGTCCACGGACCCCATGTTCGTTTGGAAAAAGTCCGTGATTTCCTGTCCTAATTCGCTGTGGAATGCTGCGTCCAGCAGTGTGAGGGGTGATAATTTCCAGACAGTACATGGAGCACTGCATCCCAGAGGGGCGAGCGTCAGCCTTACAGAAGAGTGATCTGAATATGTTCTCGCTAGGTGTGCAATGGCAGTTATCGACGGGCCTAGGCCACGTGATACTAGACAGTAATCCAATCGAGCCCAGGATGCGTACATCGCTGTGTAGTGTGTGCCTTCAGTGGTTTGCGGGTGCACATGGCGCCATGTTTCTAACAAGCCATTATCAGTCACTATGTCTCGCAGCACCTTGTGTGATCTAGTGTAATGATGTGGTGCAGGGTTAGATCTGTCCATGGCGGGGTTGAGAGTGGTGTTGAAATCGCCCCCCCATATAATGTGAGTAGAGCCTATCTCCATAATTTTCCCCCAGATCATGGGAAAGAAATCAGGGGTATCTATATTGGGGCCATAGCAACATACCAAGGTGGCAGATTCCGTTCCTAGCCTGCCCCATGTAATGCAATAGCGCCCGTGTTGATCCTGCGACGAACCGGCTAGGGCGAATGGAGTACGTTTTTTAATAAGTATGGCTGTGCCCCTAGAGTAGGAGGAGAATATTCTATGGTCCGCCCATTTATGTGCGAAAGTACTATCGGGCCTGGGATTTAAGTGGGTCTCTTGGAGCATTGCGATTTGAACTTGGTGTCGATCGAGATATGCTAGAATCTGCCGACGTTTCCGTGGGTCGCCTAATCCTCTGACGTTCCACGTGAGGATATGAAAGTTCTGATTAGACACTAGACTTGTCATGCAGCGAGGTGGTATATAATGTGTAGAGCAGTGTTTGCACTGTGTCTGCAAAATGAATAAAAGAGCTGAAATGCCTCTGCCTCTGCCTTTCGTATTCTCCTGTTGATGCTGTGTCAAATTTCAAGAATAATCCCATTCCCACCCCCACCCACTGTAGCATCCCAATCATGCCAGAAATAACATTCCCTCCCTCCACCCAAGTCCCCAACAAAACAGAAACAATCTACATACTTGTCTGCAGTGAAAAAGGGGGAGCGCCCTCAGGGGGAACTCCTAGACTCATGCACGGTTACACCCCGCCCTCAGAGTTGCGAGTTGTCAGAGAGCCCAAACTCATCGAGGGTGGGGGTGCTCGGTGCCAAGTGTCAAACGGCTCTAGGAAGTCACTCATCTGGTTTGTAGCTTCAGACGTCCCCATCCATCAATTCTGCACATCGATGTACATTTGTCGTAGCAGGGGTATAGGTTCTCAGCAGTTCCGGAGTACACTGATGTCTCGCGTACAGTTCCAATTATTCTTCAGCCGGGGAGGGCGGCCTCGATGATGGTTCATGTGAGGAGCGGGAGTTGTTGTGATGTTTGATGCGCTTCAGAAAGTCTTCAAATTGTTGTGTATTAGTGAAGAAGTATTGCTTGCCCTGGTGAGTTACCAGCAAGCGGGCAGGGTACATGAGAGCGTAGTCGATTTGCGAAGTTTTTGTTTGGCCGGTAGAAACTTGCATCGTTCTTCTTGAACAGTTGCCGTGAAATCAGGGTACAGGGTGAATGTGTTACCTTCGAATGTGAGTCGCCGCTTTTCACGTGCTGTTTTGAGAGCTATATCGCGGTCACGGTAATTTAGCAGCCTCGCGATGATAGGGCGCGGCGTGCTACCCGGAGGAGGCCTGGGACCAAGAGAGCGGTACGCTCTTTCTACAATGAATTGGGAGGAGAAGGATTCTGCGCCAATTGTTTCTCGCAGTAGTCTCCGATAAACTCCTCCATCCGGCCAGTGTTGGTGCTCTCTGGAATGCCTATGCCTCGGATGTTGTTCCTTCTACTGCGCGCTTCGAGGTCTTCGTTTTTTGCAGCAATCAGTTTGAGTAGTTTATCCATTTGCGCCACTTGCGTCTGAATGTGTGACGTGGTATCTTCCGCATCCGAGATGCGGCGTTCGGTTTCTTTGATGCGTTCATCATGGTCATCTAGCTTGTGAACAATGGCATCCATCCGAGTGTTCATGGCATCCATTTTCTCTGCGATCGAAGTAAGGCTTTGGCGCATTTCAAGGAGGAGGGTTTTCATGTCTTCATCCTGTGATGGTGCTGATCCCTGTACTTGCTCTTCATTTGCCTGCTCAGGGTCGTCTTGCTGCACACGGCCTCCTTTTTTGGCTTCAAAGGTTAGCCGTGTTTGTTTGGCATCCGCCTTCCCCATTTTGTGATTCCGCAGCAACTGCGATAGCGCCAGTCGCGGGGGGTTTGCAATGATCAGCTTCTTTGCGTCGAGGCCCAGTAGTGAATGTATCCTCTGAATTAGTTCTGTTCAGCTTAGATGAACAAGAGTTTTGCCACTGAGGGCGGAATCAGGCAACACAGCCCCAACCAGTGCAGCGGTGCAAGTGAGGTGGAGACTTCACGTTTGGTTTTGTTGTTGGTTGCTGATGCAGGGCTTGTAAACTTGTGCGTGCTTACACCGCGGCACACCAGTCCGGAGGGGAATTAGTCGTATGTCTTTGAGCAAGCGGTTCAGTGTGCTTGTGCAGGGGGGGACTGGGGGAGCTTTTCAGTGCGTGCAGGCCCAGTTCATAGCAGGATATGTTGCGACGAGGCGCTGGTTATCAGGGAAGGAAGGAGCATAGGTTGCCGCTTATGTGGTGCTAGTACGAGTTGTCGTGTGGTAGATTAGTTTGGGCGTACCATTCTTTGTCGTTGCAATCATAGTGGCGCATTGGGCCCTCTGAGGTGTAGAGTACAAGTCTAGACGCTGCACAGGGGGTAAGAGACCCACCAACCCGAGGCTGGGTCAACACACCAATAGTCAGCGAGGTCGTGGATACTTGGCGGCCTCAACACAGCGTGCTTGGTTGGGGACTAGTGATGACTTCGGGCCGCGGACTCCAGGGAGAAGGGCAAGAAGGGGTTAGCAGGTGCGCACAACGGTGCAGCGCGGAAAGTCTCCCTCGTCGTTTGCAGTGGTGCCACAGGCCTCGGTCGAGTGGGGTAGCGGTCTGGGCTCTGCGTACATGCCCCCTACGGTCGCGCAGTGTATTTCGCCCAGGATGCTGTCGGGATCCACAGACTATCGTGCTGCATGTGAAGGTGGGCCTGCGGCTGAGCAAGGCTAATGGTCTGGTCCGCGTCTCTCCACCTTTGTACTCCTGCTAGCCGCGCGTATTTCTGCAGCGGGAGGAGTAGCGAAAAGTGGTATGTGGTGCGCACCAGGCTGGGGTCTTTAGCGGTATCGCAGATTTCGTGCTAGATGATAGGTGCTTCGAATTGGGAGCAGTCGCAGCCAGTGATGTTACGCCGACATGATGGTCGCCCCTGTGCCTGAGACAAATGGCAGCGCTGCTCGGCGCTCGTCTGCAGTCGCGGTGGCGAGGGGCGACGTACCGTAGGCAACAGGTCGGAGCGGCGGAGTGCCAAAGCCCGGGGGGCTGATCTCATAGACGGTGATAGGTGTAAGTGGCAGTATGAGAATTCGGTCACTCACCCTCTGCCAGTAGGGAAGGCTCTGATGTGCATGTGTGCGGCCTGGGCGCCACGTGGGCACCGCGGCGCTCGCGTACCTCGCGCTGCCCGAGATGGCTCCAGGGATGACAGGCCGTCGCACCGCCCAGCTGGCAAGGGCGCTGATGTCGCGGAAAGGGGAGTCCGAATAGCTCCTCGCTCACACCACACGGGCGCCAGATCTTACTGAACTGCTGGGCATATCAGTTTATATCCTAGGACCTCCTAGGCAGGATATTTGAGCGGATTAGTGGACCGAGCTGCAGGGGCCTCACGCTTGTGCGGCCATCTTGCTCGTGCGCCACCTAGCGCCCCCCGAAATCGTGTAATTTTATAAGAGAAAAAGCACACGCACTCTTTTACATTGAATGTGATTTATGCATATTAGTAACTACTTTATACATTTTCTCTTCATCTTTAAATACCATGATATTGCCTGCACTTGCACTTTACTCTTACCGACAGACACAAGAACGTAGAAGTTTCAAAAAGCAAACGGCACTTGCACTTTACCAGATTCTTACGGAGACAAATAACTTAATTATGTATTTCAGAGAGGATAAGCATACGTATCTTACATTTAGAATCTGTTTTATATATCTAAGAGAACACTCAATACGTCTTGCCCATCTCTAGTCCCGTGTTGTTTATTGCATTTGCACTTTATTCGCAGTGATAGATAGATGAATATTGAAACTCCTTAGAGTGATATTGCTTACATTTTGTAAACTCTTGTTCAATTCATTACGAACAAAAAATGAAAGAACTGTGATGATGTAGAGATAAAAAAATAAAAAAAACATATGCACCTCATTATCAGCATGTGACCCAGATATATAGGTAATTGCGCTAAATGAATTTACAAGGGGTACTTTACCCTAACATAACGTTTTAGTCAATACTCAGTAATCCCATGCCTTTACCCTTTCCTCTCTTTAACCTTTGTGTTAGAGTCCTAGTTCCAAATTCTGATATTGTGGTGCTCACAAAAATGTTATGTGATATTTGGTACTGTTCCTTTAACAATTAAAAAGTTCCCCTTTTTTTCATGGTGGAGAGAGGGGTTATCCTACCTCCTTTAAATGCACTTGACACTCCTTGACCTGGACGAAGGCCTTTGGCCGAAACGCATAGGTCGTTTTTCTCTGATGCACTGATCGCACTTTGCACATTATACTGAAGAAAACAATGGGAAAACAAGAAAATTAAAAAAGATTTCCAAAAGCTACAACCTGGTGTGGTCTTGCTTTGTGGCGTGCTGCATTCCTGTGCACCTTGGTCATGGCGGTGTAATGAAGATGAGGGAAACACCGGATACTATATATATATATATATATGTATATATATATATGTATATATATATTCACTGAAAAAACCATAGGTTTTAGGGACAGTTATAGTTAGTTGGACATTGAACTCGTACAAAACCCGTGAAATTCCCCCGTTATAGTTAGTTCAGGTAACTATAACTCGCGCCCCCGCAATGCACTGCTGATGACGTCACATATTACATCACTCATGACATGGTCAGTGACATCACTGATGACATCACTGATGACATCATCCAGTGACTGTGTGTTTCTGTAAAGTTTAAATATGTTTAATATATATAGGGAAAGGCGTATTGAAGAATGAGTGGGTGTATAAGTGTCTGAATGGATGATTTAGTAGGTGCGTGACTAACTATAAGTGAGTGATTAAACGTATCTTACTGAATGCATGGGTTAGTGACTAAACTGGGTGAATGTCTGTATTCGTCTGTCTGTTGCTGTGTAAGTGGCTGCATGGGTTTGTGAATAGCTACATGAGTGTCTATATGAGTTATTGATTGGTTGTCTGAGTATCTGTATGGGTGCCTGAGTGTTTGTGTGGGTGGGGTGTGTGCGACTGTGCATAGATGTGTGAGTGGGTGATTCACTGGGTGGATGGTTTCAAGAGTGCATCTGTGATAGACTGTATGGGTGGGTAAGTGTGTGTAAGAGTGTGTTAGTGAGTGAATGTATGTCCCAGTGGTACATGTGTGAGTAACTACATATGTGAAAGGCAGTATATATGTGTGTTGGAGTATATAAATAGCTATAAGCGAGAGTGTGTGATTGTGATAGTGACTGTATGGATGAGTGTTTGCTTGTATCAGAGATTGTATAAGAGCGTAAGAATGTGCTAGTATTTGTATGAGTAAGTGAGCTGGTGTGTGTATAACTGTATAGGTGAGTAAATGGGTGTGTGCTTAATTTTTTGCATGACTGACTAGGTGTGTGAGTACCTCTATGGATGAGTGGCGGTGTGTGAGTGTTTATATAGGTGTATGAGTGCATATAATAGTCTGTACTGAGTGACTATAAGTATGAGTGACTGTACGGGTGAGTGAGTAGATGTGTGTGTGTAGACCTAAGAATCAGTGAGTGTGTATATAGTAATTGGTGTTGGAGTGTCTATGGTTTTGACAATGGCAGTCTGTAATTTACAGTGGGTGTATCAAAAGTTATATTAGGGTGTGAGAAGATGCATCAAATTATCACATGGATGATGTCATCAGTGATGTCATCAGTGATGTCATTTGAGATGTCATCAGTGATGTCATCAGTGATGTCACTGACCATGTCATGAGTGATGTAATATGTGACGTCATCAGCAGTGCATTGCGGGGGCGCGAGTTATAGTTACCTGAACTAACTATAACGGGGGAATTTCACGGGTTTTGTTCGAGTGCAATGTCCAACTAACTATAACTGTCCCTAAAACCTATGGTTTTTTCAGTGAATTTGTAAGGTTTTTTAAATGCTAATTTCTAACTATAACGTGCCTGAAACCTATGGTTTTTTTCAGTGAATTTCAAAGGTTTTTTAAATGCTAATTCCTAACTATAACATGTCTGAAACCTATGGTTTTTTTCAGTAAATTTCAAAGGTTTTGTAAATGACAATTTTTAAATATATTAATTGTTATATTTATTTTTTTGATACTGATTTACTACATTTTTTTAAACTATTTATTTTTAGATATTTTATTTTTTAAATTACATTATAATTACATTATACATTACATAATATACTTTCTCAGAATGAATTACTTTAGTTTAAATACTTTGCAAATAGGCAATAGACTTTTAAGTACAGTAGTTACAGTTGTTGCAATGGGCAACACAATTTCAAACACAATGCAACATTGAGCTCAATGTACATTTCTAGTTAAATGCAATTAGTTACTTTATGGATTACTTTTCTAACCACAGGACTGGATCCTAGATTCAGTCCTGGGACATCTCCTGTAAACAGTTGAGTAAAAGCGTTTTGGTTACAGTAGTGATTTTTAAGGAATATTATTGTATTTTAAAAGTTGACACTTCGAAACTTTTTCACATAGAATCACCAATGTTATCCTACGGGAGGAAATTCACTTAGCAGGTAAGTAGTGTTATCGTTACTTTTTCTTACTCAGTGGTGGATCCTGGATCCAGCACTGGTGCATCTCCTGTAAACAGTTGAAATAATGTGTTTAAGTCATACAGGCGATTTTTAAGGAATATTTGTAGTTTGTGAAAATCGACACTTTGAAACTTTTCTGCTGAAAACCAGACAATGGATTCCTATGGAAGGAAATACAAGTTACTGGTAAATACGGTTAGAATTACTTTTCAGGGTCAGTGCTGGGCTAAAAAATGTAGCACTGGGTTCTCTCCTGATAACAGGTGAGTAAATCGGAATTCGTAGTTCGGCTGATTTTAGAGGAATATTATAAAGTTCCAAAACTCCACACTTAGAAGAATTTCCAAGTGAAACCAGTCAATGTTAGCCTATGGAAGGAAATTCAAGTTACTGGTAAGTACGGTTAGAATTACTTTTCAGGATCAGTACTGGGCTCAAAGATGCAGCACTGAGGTCTCTCCTGATAACAGGTGAGTAAATCGGAATTCGTAGTTCTGCTGATTTTAGAGGAATATTTGTATGTTTCAAAAATCGACACTTAGAAACTTTTTCAGCAAAAAGCAGGCAATGATATCCTATGGAAGGAAATTCAAGTTACTGGTAAGTACGGTTAAAATTACTTTTCAGGATCAGTACTGGGCTCAAAGATGCAGCACTGAGGTCTCTCCTGATAACAGGTGAGTAAATCGGAATTCGTAGTTCGGCTGATTTTAGAGGAATATTTGCACAGTGGTGAAGGGAGGGGGCAGGGCTTCAGGTGACATGTCTGCAAACAGGCCCCGTGGCGCGTTTTAAGATGGGGAATTAAATCCTCCTCAATCCCGAGGGTCCCTAGGGGCCAAGTAGCCCACCAGATACCTCCAGTATGCGCCAGAGAGCTGCGTTGCAGAGAGGTGTTCAGAGGCCACGCCCCTTTTTGCACATCTCTGCAACGCAGCTCTGTGGCGCTTTCTGGACGTACCTGGTGGGCTAGTTGGCCCCCAGGGACCCTCAGGATTGAAGGGGATTTAATTCCCCATCTTAAAACGCGCAACGGAGCCTGTTTGCACACATGTCACCTGAAGCCCCGCCCTCCCTTCACCACTGTGCAAACGCGCCCCGTGGCGCGTTTTAAGTTGGGGAATTAAGTCCCCTTGAATCCTGAGGGTCCCTGGAGTCCAACTAGCCCACCATGTACCTCCAAAAAGCGCCACAGAGCTGCGTTGCAGAGAGGTGTAAAAAGGGGCGTGGCCTCTGTACACCTCTCTGCAACGCAGCCCCCTGGCGCATACTGGAGGTTCCTGGTGGGCTAGTTGGCCCCCAGGGACCCCCAGTATTCAAGGGGAATTCGTTCCCCCTCTGCAAACGCGCCAGGGGGCGCGTTTGCAGAGTGGTAAAGGAAGGGGGCGGGGCCTGCGGCACATCGTTTTTTTTTATTTTATTATTATTATTATTTTTTAATACTTTTTTCTGCCCAGGGGGTCCTTGTGGGACCCCCTGAGCAGACCTAGGGGGTCAGGGTGTTTCTACCCTGCCCCCTTTGTGCGTTTTGCGCACTTGTTTCTGTGCCTCGCTTCTACCGAGGCATAAAATGGCTGCCAACACTTCCTGATTTGGAGTGTTGACAGCCAATTAGCATGCAGCTCGTGATCGGGACGGTGCGCGCAGGGTGCGCTCAGGGTGCGCGAATCCGACGCGGCCATAGATATATATGTGATTTTCCTTTTGATTTTCTCAGGAACTACTGAACGGATTTACACCATTTAACAAAAAGGGTTCTTTCTGAACCAAGAACTACCTCTTTGCCAAATTTGGTGTAATTCCGTTCAGCAGTTCGGGCTGTAGCCGTGGCTAAAGTTTCCTATGGGAAAATGAATGGGGAAAACACGTTTTGGGACCCCCCTTTTTTCTCGGCCCCCGCTTGACGAATCACCCCAAAACTTTCAGGGTAGGAGCGGACCGGAGTGGGCCATAAAGTTTGAAAATTTCACGAAGATTCGTCAACCGACGCAAGAGTTATTTCAAATAGAATGTTGCGGATTTCCTATGGAAAATAGGTCCTAACTATAACTATCTACTGGCGACCGCCAGTAGATAATATATATATATATATATATATATATATATTCACTGAAAAAACCATAGGTTTCAGGGGCGTTATAGTTAGTTGGACATTTCACTCGTACAAAACCCGTGAAATTCCCCCGTTATAGTTAGTTCAGCTAACTATAACTCGCGCCCCCGCAATGCACTGCTGATGACGTCACATATTACATCACTCATGACATGGTCAGTGACATCACTGATGACATCACTGATGACATCACTGACATCATCCATGTGATAATTTCATGCATCTTCTCACACCCTAATGCACAAGTTACTAACTTGTGTAACGATATATCTGTAAGAGACAGTAGTTAGTGACAGATTCCTTACCTTAGAATATCCCCAGGCGTCAGGCTGGATCCGGAAAGTTTTTGCGTAGCAGTACCCTTGCGCGTCGGTAGGCGGCGTCGTGCGGCTCCGCGTCCGTCGTCGGCGTCGTGATCGCCGGGATGACGTCGCGGGCAGTACTTAGACGCCGCCCCTGCGCGCTGACGTCAGTTCTGTACACGACTTTCCGCGCCAGGAACGCAGAGCCATGCAAGAAGCTGACATAGGTGTCTGAAAAATACTAGGGCCCTGAAAGGGATGTCCTTAACCCTAGAAATCAGTTTGCAGAACGGGAGGATGGGTGGGGCGGTAAGGAATCTGTCACTAACTACTGTCTCTTACAGATATATCGTTACACAAGTTAGTAACTTGTGCATCTGAAAGAGACACGTTAGTGACAGATTCCTTACCTTAGAATAGATACCCCAGCAATACCAACCCCGGTGGTGGGTCTGCGAACAAAGATCAGACAAGGAGGTCCTGGAGGACAGAACGGCCAAAGAAGCCGTCCCTCCGGACCTGACTGTCAAGGCAGTAATGCTTTGTATACGTGTGCAGCGAGGCCCACGTAGCTGCCTGACAAATAACCGGCAGCGGAACACCGCGGCCCAAAGCCGTGGTAGCAGCCGTTGCCCTGGTGGAATGGGCCCGCAGCCCAACAGGAGGCTCCTTCTTAGCCAAAGAATAGCAGGTCTTGATGCACAAGGTAACCCAGCGGGAGATGGTCCTCTTGTGCACCGCCCGACCTTTTTGGCGCCCACGTAGCCAACAAAGAGCTGGTCATCCACCCGGAAGTGTTTTGCGCGGTCAATATAGAAGGAGAGCGCACGTTTTGGGTCCAGACGGTGGAGCCTCTCTTCCTCTCTGGAAGGATGCGGAGGCGGAAAGAAGGTGGGCAAAGTGATGGTCTGCCCAATATGGAAAGCAGTAACCACCTTTGGCAAGAAGGACGGACGCGTCCGAAGAACAACCTTGTCTGGATGAACAGACAGAAAGGGAGGTTTGCAAGATAGAGCCTGGAGCTCACTCACCCGCCGAGCGGAGGTGATGGCCACCAGAAAGGCTGTCTTCAGAGTCAGAAGACGAAGAGGACAGTTATGTAGAGGCTCAAAGGGAGCGCACATTAAAAGGTAAGAACCAAGTTCAAGTCCCACTGAGGCATCACAAACGGAACAGGAGGAAAGAGGTGAGTAATGCCTTTTAAGAACCTGTTAACAACAGGGGACTTGAAAAGGGAGGGCTGATCAGGGAGCCTGAGGAAGGCCGAGATAGCACAGAGATAACCCTTGATGGTACCCAGGGCAGAACCCTGTTGGGCCAGAGAGAGAAGGAACAGAAGGACCTCAGAAAGAGGGGCAGAAAGGGGATTCACAGCCTTTGCTGTGCACCATGCCACAAATTTGTTCCACCTGCAGGCGTATACCACCTTAGTGGAGGGACGCCTGGCTGCCAGAATCACATCACAAACTTCGGGAGGCAAGTCGAAAGGAATCAACTGCCGCCGCTCAATCTCCACGCAAGCAGGTGTAGACTGGACAGGTTCGGGTGGAGGACCGTCCCCTGCTGCTGCGACAGAAGATCCTCCCGAAGAGGCAGACGGATTGGGGGATCTACGCTCATATTGAGTAGCTCGGGATACCAAACTCTTCGAGCCCAGTCCGGAGCCACAAGAATGACTTGGGCCCGGTCGTGCCGAATCTTCTTCAACACTCTGGGTAGAAGTGGTATAGGCGGAAAGGCGTACAACAGACCGCAACTCCACTCGCGACGAAAGGCGTCGCCGAGCGAGTGCCGCCTTGGAAATTCCAACGCGCAGAACTGATGACATTGCGCGTTCTCTTCGGTGGCGAATAGATCTAACCAAGGCTCTCCCCACTGTAGAAAGAGCCCTTGCGCCACTTCCGAGTGAAGACGCCATTCGTGATCCATCATGCACCTGCGGCTGAGTTCGTCCGCCCTGGCGTTCAGGGAACCTGCCAGGTGTTGAACCATCAGGAACATGCCCTGATGTTCCAGCCATGTCCAGAGGCGCAGAGCCTCCTGACAAAGGGTCCAAGACCCCACCCCGCCCTGTTTGTTGCAGTACCACATGGCGGTGGTGTTGTCTGTGAACACCTGCACTACCTTCCCTTTGACAGAGGGAAGGAATGCCTTGAGTGCAAGTCGGATCGCCCGGAGCTCCAGAAGGTTGATATGGAGCCGGGACTCCGCCGGAGACCAGAGGCCTCTGATCTCCGCCTCTCCCATGTGACCGCCCCATCCCAGAAGGGACGCGTCTGTCACAACTGTGTGCTCTGGCTGGGGAAGGGAGAGGGATCTGCCCATGACCCATTGCCGGTTCGAGAGCCACCACTGCAACTGTCTTGCAGTCCCCTCCGAGATCTGGACGTGATCGGACAGGTTGCCCTGGTGCTGCGCCCACTGGAACTTCAGGTCCCACTGCAGAGCCCGCATATGCCATCTGGCATGATTGACCAGCAGGATGCAGGAGGCCATGAGGCCCAGCAGCCTCAGGGTCATCCGTACCGAAACCCAGGATAAAGGCTGAAAGATCGGAATCATAGCCTGAATATCCCGGACTCGCCGTTCGGGAGGATAGGCCCGAAACTGCGTCGTGTCCAGAACCGCTCCGATGAAAAGGAGCTGTGGAGAAGGAATCAGATGCGACGTCGGCACATTGCTGGAGAACCCCAGCGAGTGCAGGAGTTCGGCCGTAGTCTGGAGGTGGGAGACGACTGCCTGGGACGAGCCCGCCTTCAGCAGCCAGTCGTCGAGGTAGGGGAAGACTGAAACCCCTGCCCGGCGCAGATGAGCTGCGACCACCGCCATCACTTTCGTGAACACCCGAGGGGCACTGGTAAGGCCAAAGGGGAGCACGGTGAACTGAAAATGCTCGGGGCCTACCGTGAACCGAAGGTAACGCCGGTGGGCCGGCAGGACGGGGATGTGGAAATATGCGTCCTGCAAGTCCAACGCTACCAACCAGTCTCCAGGGTCGAGGGCAGTCAAGACCTGAGCTAGGGTGAGCATCTTGAACTTCTCCTTCCGGAGGAAGCGATTGACGTTCCGGAGGTCCAAGATAGGACGCATGTCCTCCTTGTCCTTTTTGGGCACCAGAAAGTATTGGGAGTAGCAACCACGCCCTACTTCTGGGGTCGGAACACGCTCGATGGCCCTCTTGGTCAAGAGGGCCGCGACTTCCTTCTGTAGAAGCACCAAGTGATCCCCTGACATGCGGTGGAATTGAGGTGGCATGGCTGGGGGGGTGGTCTCGAAGGGGAGGAAGTAGCCCCTTCGGACAATGTCCAAGACCCACCTGTCCGAGGTGATGGTACGCCAGTGGGGAAGGTGATGGCGGACCCTGCCCCCTACTGGCGTGCTGTGCACCTGAAAGGAGGGACTAGGAGGGCTTGGAGGCCGCGGACGGGTTGGAGGTGGTGGCCTGACCCGCACGCTGGTTGCCCGATCCACCACGGCGGAATCCACGTCCTCGGCCACGCGAAGACGCCTACTGCGCGGGCCGGTGGCTGGGCTGCTGACGTGAAGGGCGCCCCTACCGTGGCCACGATAGGGGCGAAAAGCAGAAGTCAGCGGAGGGCGTGTAGCAGAAAGGCCCAGGGACTTGGCAGTAGCCCGTGAGTCCTTAAAGCGCTCCAACGCATGGTCTGCTTTGGACCCAAAAAGACCGACTCCATCAAAGGGCATGTCCATGAGAGTATTCTGGACATCCCCTGAAAAACCAGTGGTTCTCAGCCAGGCGTGGCGTCTGAGCGCCACCGTCGTTGCAATAGACCTGCCCAGTGAGTCTGCGGTGTCAAGGCCACAACGTATGGTGTATTTAGCCGCATCCCTTCCTTCCGCAATGGCGCGGGAAAGCAGTGTCTGGACCTCCTCAGGACACTGGGGCAAAACATCCGCCACCGAATCCCACAGGGAGTGGGTATATCGGCCCAAAAGACAAGCGGTGTTAACGGACCGCAAGCCAGCACTGGAGGAAGAAAAACCCTTCTTCCCAAACTGATCCAGGCGTTTGGATTCCCTATCCGGAGGAGCGGTAGGGAAGGCGGTTTGGGAAGCGGAGGCTTGGACAACCAAGCTCTCAGGAGTGGGGTGGACAGAGAGAAACAGGGGGTCGCCCGGAGCTGGGCGATGGCGTCGTGACACGTTCCGATCCACAGGAGCCCCTGTGTTGGGCTTGGACCAGGCGCCCAAAAGAACGTCAGTGAGGGCGTCGTTAAACGGCAGCACAGTCTCCGCAGAGGAGGCTGCCGGCTGAAGCACCTCTGTCAAGATGTTAGGCTTGACCGTCAAAGTAGGAAGTTGGAGACGTAAGGCCCCAGCTGCCCTACGCAACACCGTACCAAAATTGGCTCCCTCCTCCGTAGCCACGGGAGGAGACAGCATGCCAGTGTCAGGGGAAGTATCCAGACCACTGGCCTCCCCTAGACTCTCTGTCCAGTCCTGATCGTACTGACAGTGTCGTGTCAGAGGGTCATCAGACCCCTCCCAGTCCAACTGGTCCTCCTCTGGTTCAAAATAAGGAGGAGGAGGGACAGTTGGGACCCAAGGTCCCATCGGCGCCGGAGCCGGCGTCGAGCGACGTCGGTCCGGATCCATGTCCGGAGCCGGAAGGAACAGGGGGACGACGCCGCCCGGAGCCCAGAACGGCACCGGAGACATCGGCGCCGGCGGAGGTGTCGTTAGGTCGACCGGCGTCGATGGGGGTTGTGGAGCCGGGATCGAGGCCGGGGCCGAAGCCGGAGCCGGGATCGAGGCTGGAGGCACGGGCGACGCCGGGGCCGGAGCCGTCGGCGACGCCGGAGCAACCTTATCAGGGCCCGCGGGGCCCGAAGGCGCACCAGAGGGGCCTGAAGGCCCGAAGAGGCGGGCCATGGCCGACAGGAATTCCTGTACTTTGGCCGGATCCGCCCCCGAACCCGGGAAGGGCGGGTATGGCGGGGGCGACTCCACAGGCATGTCCGGGGCCGCGGGGGCGGGGACGGTGCCGGGAGGGGCCTCAGCCGAGTCGCGAGACCGGCGAGGCGAAGTCCTAGAGCGATGATGCTTTTTGGACTTTTTGTGCTTCGACTTACCGGACGAAGAAGACTTCGACGCCGACGACCGGTGTGGACTCCGCGATCGACCCCTGGACCTCTCACGCGACCGGGGCTTCCGCGGAGCCGAATGCCGGGCCTCGAGGAGCTTTCGAGACCGCTCTCGCAAAGCTTTCGGGTGGAGGGCCTGGCAGTCGGTACAAGACTCCGTGTCGTGGCCTCGGCCGAGGCAGAAGAGACACTCCCAATGCGGGTCGGTGACGGACATCATCCGCGCACAGGCGCCGCATCGCTTGAAGCCGGGCATCCCTAAGACACCTTGAAAGATGGAAAAACAGTGAAAAAATTCACCAAAAAGTATGGTCAAAAAATGACCAGGGCACTGCTCTTCCCGGATCTGCGCTTGCTGGCGCGGAAAAAGAAGAACTGACGTCAGCGCGCAGGGGCGGCGTCTAAGTACTGCCCGCGACGTCATCCCGGCGATCACAACGCCGACGACGGACGCGGAGCCGCACGACGCCGCCTACCGACGCGCAAGGGTACTGCTACGCAAAAACTTTCCGGATCCAGCCTGACGCCTGGGGATATTCTAAGGTAAGGAATCTGTCACTAACGTGTCTCTTTCAGATATAACTTTTGATACACCCACTATAAATTACAGACTGCCATTCTCAAAACCATAGACACTCCAACACCAATAACTACATACCCACTCACTGATTCTTAGGTTTACACACACATCCACTCACTCACCCGTACAGTCACTCATACTTATGGTCACTCAGTACAGGACTATCATATGCACTCATACACCTATATAGACACTTACACAGCGCCACTCTTCCATAGAGGTACTCACACACCTTGTCAGTCATGCAAATAATTAATCACACTGCCATTTACTCACCTATACAGTTATACACACACCAGCTCACTTACTCATACAAATACTAGCACATTATTACGCTCTTACACAATCACTGATACAAGTACACACTCATCTTTTAGCCACTCTCACAATGAGACACACTCACTTATAGCCATTTATATACTCCAACACATATATATACACTGCCTTTCACATATGTAGTTACTCACACATGTACCACTGAGATATACATTCACTCACTAACACACCCATACACACACTCACCCACCCATACAGTCCATCACAGATGCACGCTTGAAACCATGCACCCAGTGAATCACCCACTCACACATCTATGCACAGTCACACACACCCCACCCACACAAACACTCAGGCACCCATACAGATACTCAGACAACCAATCAATAACCCATGTAGACACTCATGTAGCTATTCACAAACCCCTGCAGCCGTTTACACACCAACAGACAGACGGATATAGACATTCACACAGTTTAGTCACTAACCCATGCATTCAGTAAGATACGTTTAATCACTCACTTATAGAGTCAGTCACGCACCTACTAAATCATCCATTCAGACACTTATACACCCACTCATTCTTCAATACGCCTTTCCCTATATATATTAAACATATTTAAACTTTACAGAAACACACAGTCACTGGATGATGTCATCAGTGATGTCATCAGTGATGTCATTTGAGATGTTATCAGTGATGTCATCAGTGATGTCACTGACCATGTCATGAGTGATGTAATATGTGACGTCATCAGCAGTGCATTGCCGGGGCACGAGTTATAGTTAGCTGAACTAACTATAACGGGGGAATTTCACGGGTTTTGTACGAGTGAAATGTCCAACTAACTATAACGCCCCTGAAACCTATCAGTGAATTTCTAAGGTTTTTTTAATGCTAATTTCTAACTATAACGTCCCTGAAACCTATGGTTTTTTCAGTGAATTTCTAAGGTTTTTTAAATGCTAATTTCTAACTATAACGTGCCTGAAACCTATGGTTTTTTCAGTGAATTTCTAAGGTTTTTTAAATGCTAATTTCTAACTATAACGTGCCTGAAACCTATGGTTTTTTAAGTGAATTTCAAAGGTTTTTTAAATGCTAGTCTCTAACTATGCCTACAGAGGTAGGACATGTGAAGAAAGAAGAAAAAACGCACAGAAAGAAGCAAAAGAAATGCAGAAAGAAGCAGCAGAAGTCCACAAAGACGAAGAAAACTGCATGAAGAAGCAAGACATGTGCAGAAAGAGCCAACAGAGGAGCAGAAAGAGGCCTTGTTGCAAAATCATCCTGTGCCCACAACTTTTTCAGACGGGTACTGGTGTTAACTGACTCTGACTAACCAGGCCTAGAGCCAGTGCTATGCTAAAAGACACTTAGAATACAGTGAAAACACCTACATACACTAGGGAACACTATGCGTTGGGGTACCCCTTTGATTAGCATGTCCTCCTCTGTAAGGCCCTAGTACATAATAGGGCAGGGGGATTAAAACTACCTCTTAAAACGCGCTACGGGGCGCGTTTGCACAGTGGTGAAGGGAGGAGGGGGGGCTGAGGTGACATGTGTGCAAACACGCCCCGTGGCGCGTTTTAATTTGGGGGAATGAATTCCTCTTCAATCCTGAGGGTCCCTGGGGTCCAACTAGCCCACCACGTACCTCCAGTAAGCGCCACAGGGCTGCGTTGCAGAGAGGTGGCCCAGGCCATGCCCCTTTTTACACCACTCTGCAACGCAGCTCTGTGGTGCTTACTGGAGGTACGTGGTGGGCTAGTTGGACCCCAGGGACCCTCAGGATTGAAGAGGAATTAATTCCCCAACTTAATACGCGCCACAGGGCGTGTTTGCACACATGTCACCTCAGGCCCCGCCCCTCCCTTCACCACTGTGCAAACGCGCCCCGTGGCGCGTTTTAAGTTGGGGGATTAAGTCCCCTTGAATACTGAGGGTCCCTGGAGTCCAACTAGCCCACCATGTACCTCCAAAAAGCGCCACAGAGCTGCGTTGCAGAGAGGTGTAAAAAGGGGCGTGGCCTCTGAACACCTCTGCAACGCAGCTCCCTGGTGCATACTGGAGGTTCCTGGTGGGCTAGTTGGCCCCCAGTGACCCCAGTATTCAAGGGGAATTAGTTCCCCATCTTACAACGCGCCAGGGGGCGTGTTTGCAGAGTGCTGCAGGGAGGGGGCGGGGCCTCCGGCGCAATGCCAGTCTTTTTTTTTTTTTAAGAAGGGGAGCTGTGTGGCCCCCCTACCTTTCCTATTTTATTGGCCCTGGGGACCCCATCCCCCAGGGCCTCACCCCTATTTTATTTTATCATTTTTTTAAGAATGGAAGGGGGCCGCGTGGCCCCCCTCCCTAAGGCATATGCGGCCCCGGGGACCCCATCCCCCGGGGCATGGCCAGTGTTTTTTTTATTTTTATTAAATTATAGGAGGTGGGCTGCGTGGCCCCCCTCCCGGGCCACTCATGGCCCCGGGGACCCCATCCCCCGGGGCCTGCCCTCTCGTTGGGGACCGTGGGGGGGTCCCCAATTCCCCCACGGTCCCACCGGCTCCACGCCTCCTGCGGGAGCCGGCATTGCTTTCCACACGGGGAGCTGCTGACATGCAGCTCCCCGTGTGGAAGCAATGTGGTTTGATTTTGAAAGCGAGAGCAGGTTTCCTGCTCTCGCTCCAAAACCCAAACCACAGTTTGCAATGACAGGGCGGGAGCCGCGAGGCTCCCGCCCTGTCATTGCAAACAGCAGTGTCCCGGGGGTGGGCACCCCGGGACACTGCAGGAGCCGGCCCTGGGGGGTGGCGGTCCCCAGGGCCATCACAGGCTCCAGGAGGGGGGCCGCGCGGCCCCCCTCCCAACATTTTCAAAGCCCCGGGGAGGTGGTGGTCCCCGGGGCTCTGGGGGTCCGTTACGGACCCCCATATTTAAATATTTAGTGGCCCGGGGAGGTGGCGGTCCCTGGGGCGTGTGGGGGGGCTCGAGCCCCCCCACTCAGGTAAATTATTTACAAAAACAAGCCCCGGGGGGTGGCGGTCCCTGGGGCTGCGGGGGGGCTGTGTGCCCCCCGCAAATATTTGACAAAAGCCCCGGGGGTGGCGGTCCCCGGGTCTGCGGGGGGGCTGTGTGCCCCCCCACAAATATTTCAGACAAGCCCCGGGGGGTGGCGGTCCCTGGGGCTGCGGGGGCCCCCCCGCAATTATTTTGAACATGCCCCCGGGACCTGGCCCACCCGGGGGCTAAATATTAACGAAGCGCGGGAGTCCGCGCTTCGTTTTTTTTTTCTTCACGGTGGGATTCGCGGATCCTACGCGATTTTCGCCGTTTAAAAAAAAAAAAATGCTTTTTTGGGCCCTAGGGGTCCTTGTGAGACCCCCTGAGCAGGCCTAGGGGGTCAGGGTGTTTCTACCCTGCCCCCTTTTCTTGCTTTTCGCGTTTGTTTTTCTGTTTCCTTGTGACTCAGTTCTACCGAGTCACAAGATGGCTGCCAACACTTCCTGGTTTGGAGTGTTGACAGCCAATTAGAATAAAGCTCGTGGTCGGGAGGGTCCGCGGAACCTCCGTGCCTCTAAATATCGAAACCTTTATTTTTGATTTTCTCAGCAACTACTGAACGGATTTACACCATTTAAAAAAAAAAAAGGCGGCTTTCTGAACCAAGCACTCCCTTTTTGCCAAATTTGGTGTAATTCCGTTCAGCAGTTTTGGCTGTAACCGTGTCTAAAGTTTCCTATGGGAAATTGATTTTTTTACCTCTATTTTTTTATTTTCTCCGCAACTACTGAACGAATTTACACCATTTTAAAAAAAGGGCGCTTTCTGAACCAAGCACTACTTTTTTGCTAAATTTGGTGTAATTCCGTTCAGCAGTTCGGGCTGTAGCCGTGGCTAAAGTTTCCTATGGGAATTAACATGGAGAAAACATGTTTTGGAACCCCCCCTTTTTTCTCGGCCCCTGCTTGCCGAATCACCCCGAAACTTTCAAGACAGGAGCTGACCGGAGCGCCCCACTAGTTTTGATAATTTCGCGATGATTCGTCATCCGGCGCCAAAGTTATTGGGAAAACAAAAAATGCTTTTCCTATGGAAACTAGGTCCTAACTATAACTATCTACTGGCGACCGCCAGTAGTTATATATATATATATATATATATATATATATATATATATATATATATATATATATATATATATATATATATATATATATATATATATATATATATATATATATATATATATATATATATATATATTCCAACGACCTGAATCTGGTATTTAGCGGGCATATAAGCAGCACTCAGGTCTTTTATCTGGACCTAGAAGTCTATGTCAACAACGCTGAGATTTTAACCCGACTGTACAGGAAACCTACAGCTGGTAACGCTTTGCTTCACGCCAAAAGCTTCCATCCAAAAAGTATGATCAATAACATCCCTTATGGGGAGCTTCTGCGCATGAAGCGAAACTGTTCCACTGAAGAGGACTATACTATAGCGAAGAATGAAGCATGTAGTCGTTTTAAAGCTAGGGGTTATTCAAATAATTCCCTCTGTACAGCAGCAAAAAAGTTGAAAGGATATCTAGAGAAGAACTTTTAGCTCCAAAAACTGTCAGCGTAAGTAACACCCCTCAACAAACTGAACCAACACGTATGATTACACGTTTTAACACGCAGTCTTCCAAAATAGTCCAGATGTTCCGAAAAAATTGGCACATCCTGAAAACAGATAACATTCTCAAGAACCAAATTCCCATCCAGCCTCTGATAACGTACAGAACATCTAAATCCATCAAGGATCTCCTAGTTTCTAGCCATTTTCAATCCATTACTAGACCGAAAGAACCCATAACTGGGTTCTTTCCCTGCATGAAATGCAAGGCTTGCAAATATAGTCACAAAAAGAACATCTATGAGATACTAGGAAAAGACTCAAAATCTATTAGAACCATCAATAAATTACTCAATTGCAACTCTGATTTCACCATATACTGTCTGGAATGCCCCTGTAAGAAAAGGTATATTGGCAGCACTATACATCCTGCCAAGAAGCGCGTGTTGGAACACATGCGGGCGATTGCCAAAAAAGATAGTAGTTATCCCGTGGCTCGCCACTTTGAAGACATTCACAAAAGCAATCGTGATCTTTAAACCTTTTATTGTTTAGATCAGATTCCCAAAAATGAAAGAGGGGGAGACAGGGTCAAGAGATTGTGTTCCCTAGAGTCTAAGTATATCATTGACCTAGGTACCAGGGCCCCCCAGGGTCTGAATAATGACGAGGAGCTATGGGCCCATTTAGAATGAAGTCCATGTTTCATGGGCTATTAGGTGATGAGCCACAATGTGAGTTGCATATACACACGGCTATATTTGGGTTATGATCAACAGAGCTAAGGGATTTACGACAACTTAGATAGACTGGTTTTGAAATGGGATAAAGAGAGATGTCTGCTGCCACTCTTTATATCCCTCATTTACACATAAATTTTGGATGTATTGTGACTTGGATGTTTTTTCCTTTTAAAGCTTTGTATTTAGTATTGTTATAAAATCTAGGCTTTGGTTTTGATGAGGAAATTCCGTTCCTTGTGTGCCTTCCCCCCTTGTTTGGGTGAGTTATGTGACCAATAGGTAGAACTGGATGTTCAATTATGAACTGAGGGATATATATCCTCCGTCTGCTTTCTCCTTTTTAACTGGAGATCCTCTTGTTTTGGATAATTAATGCCCATTCAGGGCTGGATTGTTTGGTGTAATAGTTATAATTCCAAAAACTTTGAAGCACGAAAAGCAGTTTATAGGGCTTCATATATGACATCAACATTCTTTCGAAAAAAAGAAAAATATTTGCTTTTTCTTTAAAAATTGTTTACATACAATTTTTTTCTTACATGCTTTACGATCTTCTTATTTATGAAAGATGTGAATATCGTTAAGATTTTGGAATCAAGACACCCTGTTCCATAAACATAGAGGCTGAGTAGAATGATTATCATTATTTAAAATAATGCCGCATAGAACGTTAAGATGGCCAACACAAAAACAAAGCATTATGCATGTATTGAGCTGTCTTTTATGTTTACTAATTTTACTGCACTTTTTTTCACTTTAAAATGGTGGTACTTTGTAAAACAAACTGACATTGACAAAGCCAGAGTGGTGAAACGCGTCTGTCAGCGCTGAGGGGGGCTCTACACGAATAAAAAGAAAGTTACTCACGGACTCGAGTGTGCTCCTGTTTTGTGTCGGCTGACACAATTCTGGTCTTCGACTGTTTGTGCTGGGAAACACGGCTCACCACCGCGAAAGGAGGCACCCAGGGCGTGTGGCTGCGACGACGGTGAACTTCTGTAATATATACATTCAACTGATGGACACATCTTGGAGCTGTATGTATATATATATATATATATATATATATATATATATATATATGTATATATATATATGTATATATATGTATATATATATGTATATATATATATATATACATATATATATATATATATATATATATATATATATATATATATATATCCAAGCTACATGGTTACCCATTCTCAGGAAGCACTCGAACCACTGTTGTAGCTTCAAGCCTTTATTGGTATGGGCTGTGTCCACATGTCGAATCTTTGAAAGCAGCTTCTCCGTCTGCCTGACGCGTTTCGAAAATAAATTTCTTCTTCAGAGGCGTGGCGGTTTCAAAGTGTGCAGGTGCGGCATATCCCAGTGTTTTATCATGCGTTATGGCACGCCCCTCATTGGGCAGTCCAAATGAAACTTGTGCCGTGCATGCTGGGATTAGTAGTTGCTAATTCACATCCTGAATGGTTGCACACCAAATTCCTGCTGATAATAAGCTCTGTATGAGCCTCGGCACAGGGACCCGTCCTCAATCCATAACAGTGGCCCCACAATACCGGCTCGATAAATATCACACCGATTGTGGCCCCCTGTGGTTCGCGGGGTGGTGCACTCCTCGCGGCTGGGCTGCCGCGTCTAGATCCAAGCTCCATGGTTACCCATTCTCAGGAAGCACTCGGACCACTGTTGTAGCTTCAAGCCTTTATTGGTATGGGCAGTGTCCACATGTCGAATCTTTAAAAGCAGCTTCTCCGTCTGCCTGACGCGTTTCGAAAATAAATTTCTTCAGAGGCGTGGCTGTTTCAAAGTGTGCAGGTGCGTCATATCCCAGTGTTTTTTCATGCGTTATGGCACGCCCCTGATTGGGCAGTCCAAATGAAACTTGTGCCGTGCATGCATGCATGCTATATATATATATATATATATATATATATATATATATCTTACCACCACCAAACTTTGGAACTCAGTTCCCATTTACCTAAAAAAAGAATCTAATCTGCTTAAATTCAGGAAGGCCCTAAAAACCTGGCTATTTTAACTCACCTCTTCCACAGCACCTCTGCCTGTACGCTTGTTTTCAGCGCCTAGACACCTTTGGGTATATGTAGCGCTATATAAATCCTTCATTATATATATATATATATATATATATATATATATATATATATATATTAAAAACATTTTAATGAAAGAGAAGTGAAAAGGGACAACAAGGAATGATGGACAGAGTAAATAAAAGGTGAAAGGATGGACCAAAAGGCATGATAGAGGGGTCGTGAAGGGGATGCCAAGAGAGAACAGGCGGCAGACAGAGAAAAAGAGAAAGAGGGTGATGGGTAGAAACATTCAGTGCAAGACTGATACAGAGGTAAGATGAAGTGGGCAATGGCTTAACAGTATTATTGAGATACTGAAGGGAAATTAATATGACAGTGACGGAGAACAGGTTTGAAGGTGCAAATAAAAAGGAAAGGTGTAGAGGGGCTTGAGTCAACTACATGGAAGATCGGAAGAGAAAGAGGTAAGAGGGAAATTAGGGCATATTAGGGTAGAAGCTGGATAGAGGAAGAAGGAAATTGAAAGAACAATGAGAAACGAAGAGTTGATAGAAACTGGTGGAGTAAAAGAATGAAAGAGGTAGTGGCAGGTGGGAAACAGAGATAAAGGTAAGAAGATTAGAGAGACAGAAATGGACATGTTGGTGACACTAAGTGACAATGATGACAACATGAGTGAAAGGGCAACTAAAATTAGACATATGTATTGGTAAAGAATAAGAGATTTAGGATGTGCAGATCAGAGAAATGTTTGTGAGAATGAAGAGGTAGAAAGTGACATAGGTGGAGGGGTGGATCTGAGCTCGGATATACAGAGGTGAGTTTGAGACAGACACAGAGATGTGAGAAAAGGAGAGCAGTAGATATAGGATAAGTACACTGATGGAATGATAGGTGTAAACTATCGCAGGTGAAACTGAGCTGAAAATTGGTTTTGCATAAACAAATATATCGAGTACTGTGCCCCCCACCAACATTTCACCATAGATTGCACATCAGTGCACTACTAGGTGTGAGATTGAACTTGAAACAAACTGACCCAGAATGTTACACAGAATATATATAATTCAGCTTTACTTAGAGTTGGGAGTCCCCTCAATTCATCCAATGGACTTGTGGTGGTTTTGTACACTATAAATGCAATTAGATGTTATACAAGTTAGTTGCACCTCTCTGTACTTGTGTAGGCTCTGTGGCAGTAAGCCATCCATGTATATCCCTCTGTCATTGCTTTAATCTGTGTCAAGTGCAAGTTGTGAGTCTGTGACATTGTGAATAAAGCTTAAATTGCAGTGTATGCATGTAGGAAAGTAGGATCTGCTTCTTATGGTTACACCCACTTTTTGCTTGATGTTACACTGTTTTTGACTAGTCTGACTGGGATCCTGCTAATCAGGACCCCAGTCTATCTGCTTTCTCCCTAACATGTAATGACATGTACTTAGGTACACTCCAGATTGGATACTGGGGTACCCTTATAAGTCCCTAGTATATGGTACACATGTACCCAGGGCATAGGTACCCCAGAGGCCTCCCATGGGCTGAAGCATGTATTATGCCACCCATGAGAGGCCATGAAAAATGGAACTACAGGTCTGCCAATGCAGCCTGTGTAAGATGATGCATGCACCACTTACTTTAGATATAGGTTTACTATATCTATAGGTCACTACACTTAAAACCTATAAGTCACCCCTACAGCAGGCCTTAACAATCCTGAAGGCAGGGTGCTGGGTTTTACGTGAGAGGGTGCCCCTGCATGAGCAGAGCACCCCTGCAGCCTTCGGAGACCATTCTCCTGAGTTGTCGGTGACGAAGCCAGACATATAGGTAGAGGTGCATTATATGCTCGCGTAAAATGCTATCTCGAAAACGGCTGCAACAAACCATGTTGTGTTTGGTATCAAACAACTTGGAAGCATACCTCCACACCGGTAACCGGTGTGGGAGGTATGATTCCACCCCTCAGAGGCAAGCTTCGTGGGTCCCTGGTCTTCCCGGTACCAGCCTTCTCGACAAGGACAGCACAAAATGGTTGCTGCCGACCAGAGACACACTTCTGCCCTCCTGCTGCTGAGCCAAGCTCGAGCAGAGGAAGGCAGCACAATAGGCATCCTGTCACAGACAGGATTTAGTGTATTGGAGCTGGGTGGGTGCACTTCCAAAGTGCCTGAAAGTCTGCACGAGGGGCACATTTGGTGTTCCTGTGCATAGTCCAGCTCAAACCAGTTCTGGGAGTCGTTGGCTCCTGCTCTGGCGCGAAACTGGGCAAAGGACATGGGAGTAACCTCCCCACTGTCCTGACCCTCCCCTGGGAGGGTCCCCTGAATCTGTCCAACCCTCTCCCGTGGGTACAAAAGGGCTTACCTGGCTGTAGGACCCTAGATTCGACGTGTACAAGATTCTGAACAAGAAACCACTGACCTTCAACCGTCTGGACTTCGCTGGACTTCGACTGGGCCCGACTTAGTCTCCCTCACCGTCCAAAGCATCGTCTGTGCCCGTGCAGCATACAGGCTCTGTGCAGGACCTGTGGAGCATCAAGGACAACTGAAGTATCTCCCTTGGGGTGAAGGAGTCACTCCCCTGCATTTGAAGGCACCGTAAGGCAACTGACCGGTCTGCTGACCCTTAGCTCCTGCAGACTCGGAAGGCTCCAGCAACACAGGAGGTGGGTTCCTATGTTCCTTGAGGTTGAGCTGCCCTCTCACCAAGTTTGAGACCAGTATCCCTCGTGGGGACCGCATAACCCAAACACCTGTGCACCGCGTACATTTGCAAGTGCATATGCTTGTTGGTGTTCTCCAACTTTGTGCATTGGGCTGTCACTAGCCCCAACCTCTGTGCACATTTCGTACAAAGGACTTTGGTCTCCTTGCACTCTGTACCCTGCAAGCTGTTGTTTTGTGAAACTGCTAGAGGTCCCCTTGAGACTCCTGTGCCTTCGGCCTGTGGGTCCATTTGAGGGACAATCCTGATTTTCTTGGGCTCCCCTGGTTGCTCCAGGCCTGCCCTGACTCCCCTTGCTGTGGTGAGTCCCCTGGTCCTTGCTGGGCCAGACTGTAACCTTCTTTTACCTTCTTCATGGGTAGCGTTGCCAAGGTTTGTTGGTGCTCCCGCCGGACACCGACCCCTCAGCACTCGACATCCTTCGTGGGATAGCTCGTATCCGGCTCCTGGTTGTCTTCGACGTCTCCTGGTCCCTGCAGCTGTAGAGTCAAGTTCTCCTTCTTCACACCTGAAGCACCCGACATCGGTGGGCATTCGTCTACTGAGCCCCTGGTCACTCCTGAGTGACCCAGACTCTGTCCCCTCTGCTTTCAGGTTCCTTCCTTCAAGAATCCACCTGTGGGTTCTACCGGACATTTTTCTTCTTTCCAGCAGTGGCATTTCTTTGAAGTCTCCCATTGAGAACAACAGCGGTTTCTGACGCCATTTCAGCCCTATACACCAGGCTTCCCTGGGATAGGTAACTCTGGTACTTCGGTATCCACGGGTGGGGTGGCTTTCCAACCTTCTATGTTCCAAAGTGTTTCCTCGTAATCCACTGATAAGGGTCCTTAAACTTTAAAACTGCAACCGCGACGCTCCCATTGAATTGTACATAGCACGCAGTCGTGTTCTCACTCTGCACCCGTCCTCCATGGGGTCCCTACTTACTCACCTGGGGTGGTTCATTGGGGTCCCAGTGATTCTACATCCTCTAGACACTGTCTTGACTCGAGTCGTGGTTCTTATACCACTATTTTAGTATATGGTTTAGTCTCCCCCGGGAGCCTACTGTGCATTAGTGCTACTTACGATTGTTTCTGTGCTACAGTATTGTGTGCTTTGTGTAGGTGCGGGCGGAGAACTCCGCTCCACCCGCGAAGTGTGCAGAGATTTGCCTACTCCGCGTTCCGCGGAGAACGCGGAGTAGGCAAATCTCTGCACACTCCGCAGCGGAGCGGAGTTGGCCAGCCCCCGCTTCCACCCCCCCTACTAACAATTAATTAGACATTAATGAAAGCTAAAACAAAAAACACTTACCTGTACTGCGGCGTCCCCGGGCTGCCCTCCTCCTCTTCCTCGCTGTCTCTGGGTGATCCTTGCGAAAACTGAGCATGCGCGTGCTCGCGCGCATGCGCCTATCTCGCAAGAGATGCGCATGTGCTAGACTCAAACCCTGGCCAGGAGGAACAAGATGGTTCCCACCTGGACAACTCAGATCTTCATGGAGATGAAGAAGGAGGCCAAGATGGCCCTCTCTTCACCCCTCCTGGAAGAGTGCAGAGTTTACCAAGGAGATCTAGATCTCCCTCTGCAGAGTCACATCACTCAGGACAGTCTGTAGGGACCTCTGTATCTAGCAAGAGGGACCACTCTTATGACAGGGAGTACCAATTTCTGGAACTTGAGAAAGCTAAGCTTAGGCTCAGGCAACAGCAATTGGCCCTGGATAAAGAGTCCCTAGAAGTCCAGAGAGCTAGAAAAGGATTGGAACTAGAGTCCCATGGTGGCAGCAACATTGTCCTTAGAGTTAAAGAACATTCTTTTGACAATAGGAACCTGAGCAAGATTGTCCCTCACTACCATGTTGGGGATGACATCCATATATGGATAACTGCTTTTGAGAGGGCCTGTAAAGTTTAGAGGGTCCCTCAAGAGCAGTGGGCAGCTATTGTGTGGCTCTCCTTTGCTGACAAAGGTAGAGATAAGCTCCTCACTGTTAGAGAAGAGGATGCTGACAATTACTCAGTTCTGAAGGGTGCTCTCATTGATGGGTTTGGCTTAACCACTGAACAGTATAGGATTAAGTTCAGAGACACCCAGAAGGCACAGAATCAGGACTGGGTAGACTTTGTGGATAGTGCAATTAAGGCTCTGGAAGGCTGGTTGCTTGGCAGCAAAGTGAATGATTTCAAGGGATTGTACAATTTGATTATGAGGGAGCAGATCCTTAATAATTGCCAAAATCAGTTGTTTCATCAATACCTGGTTGACTCTGATCTGACTTCTCCCCAAGAATTGGGAAAGAAGGCAGATAGGTGGGTCAGAACCAGGGTGAAGCAGAGAAACCAGAACCAGGGTGGTGACCAAAAGAAGCAAGATGCTAAAACTTCAGATAAGGGTGGGGACAAAGGTAAAGATGACAAGTCTATATCAGGGACCCAAAAACCTGCATCTGGGAGGTGGGGGGGGGGGGGCGGGGAGTCACAATCCAACAAAGGAAAAGGCAAAAAGAAACCTTGGTGTTACTTATGTAAAGAAAAGACCCATTGGACAAAAGATGCCAATTGTCCAAAGGCCAAGGATTCAACTCCAACCACCACTGCCCCTAAGGCAACTGCTCCCCCTAGCACAGTTTCAAGAGGTGGTACAGGGAACAAGGGAATAGTAGGGTTAACCTTGGGCTCTGAGATGGGTTCTGGCCTAGTCAGAACTCCAGCTCAGGCTGTACTTGTCTGTGATGGTGGCATGGATATTGCCACCTTATTTGTCAGTCCCAGTAACCTGGGCAAATTCAGACAGACAATAACCTTTGATTAATGGTAAGGAGGCCATGGCATACAGGGACACAGGTGCAAGTGTCACGATGGTGACAAAAGATCTTGTGGACCCTGAACAGATCATACTTGGTGAGATGTACCAAGTGACCAATGCTAACAGTGTCAGGACTGATCATTCCTTGGCAGTTGTAAATTTCAGCTGGGGAGGGGTATCTGGCCCAAAGAAAGTTGTGGTTAGCTCAGACCTTCCAGTGGAATGCTTATTGGGCAATGATTTGGAAACTTCAGCCTGGGCTGAAGTGGAATTAAGGACTCATGCAGCAATGCTGGGCATCTCTGCAGATGTGTTTGCTGTGACCAGGTCACAGGCCAAACTGATGTCTACTGAACAGGCCCTGGATTCTGAAAAAATGGACCAGGTGCCCTCCAAGAGAAGGAGCAGGAAGGGAAAGGCTGTGTCTTCCCCCTAGGCTCAGAGAGAGGATCAATATCTTGAGGGAGATGATCTCAGTCCCTGTAAAGGAACTGTCCCAGATGAACTGGAACCTGATCAGGTTGAGTTCTTGGGGACAGGGGGCCCTTCCAGGGCAGAACTGAGCCAGGAGCAGCAAACCTGCCCCTCTCTTGAACCCCTCAGACAGCAAGCTGCTGCTGAGGCTGCTGGGAGTGTCAGTGGATCCCACAGGATCTATTGGGATGAGGGACTCCTTTACTCAGGGGGTAGAGACCCCAAGCCTGGTGCCACCAGGAGGTTGGTCATACCTCTGAAGTGTAGGGGCTTCCTACTCACCTTGGCACATGACATTGCCTTAGCAGGACACCTAGACCAAAGTAAGACTTGGGACAGGCTTGTCCCTCACTTTCACTGGCCTCATATGTCAGAGGATACCAAGGAGTTTTGTCGCTCCTGTACCACCTGTCAAGCCAGTGGTAAGTCAGGTGGTACCACAAAGGCCCCCCTTTGAGAGGGTTGGGATTGACATAATTGGTCCCATGAACCCTCCAACTGCATCTGGGCACAGTTATATTCTAGTGGTGGTGGACCATGCCACTAGGTATCCAGAGGCTATTCCCCTTAGAACCACCACAGCTCCTGTGGCGGCCAGGGCCCTTCTGGGAATTCTTTCCAGAGTGGGTTTCCCTAAGGAGGTCTTAACTGACCGAGGTACAAACTTCATGTCTAGTTACATCACTGCAATGTGAAAGGAGTGTGGAGTGAATTACAAATTCACCACACCCTATCACCCACAATGCAATGGGTTGGTTGAAAGATTCAACAAAACCCTAAAGGGCATGATCATGGGCCTCCCAGAAACGCTTAGGCGAAAATGGGATGTTCTGTTGCCCTGCCTTCTCTTTGCCTACAGAGAGGTCCCACAAAAGGGGGTTGGTTACAGCCCTTTTGAACTTTTGTTTGGGCATCCAGTTAGGGGTCCCTTGTGTTTGGTGAAGGAGGGATGGGAGTTACCTCTCAAACCTCCCAAACAAGACATAGTGGACTATGGACTTGGTCTACGCTCCAGGATGGCTGAGTACATGAAGAAGGCCAGCAAAAACCTTGAGGCAAATCAAGAATTGCAAAAAGCTTGGCATGACCAAAAGACTGTACTGACTGTTTATCAGCCAGGACAGAAAGTATGGGTGTTGGAGCCTGTGGCCCTAGCAGCTCTCCAAGACAAGTTAAGTGGGCCCCATACTATTCTTAAGCAGAAGGGAGAGGTCACCTACTTGGTGGACCTTGGAACTCCCCGGAGCCCCCATAGGGTGCTCCATGTAAACAGGCTCAAACCCTATGTGGACAGGGCAGACATGGGCTTGCTCATGGCTACTGATGAGGGACAGGAGGAAGAGAGTGACCCACTCCCTGATCTCCTTTCACAGAACCCTGATGATGGCTCAGTTGATGGTGTAGCCTTGGCAGGCAGCCTCACTGAGCAACAGCAGATTGATTGCAGGAAGGTCCTCAATCAATACAGGCACATGTTTTCTTTGACTCCTAGTCAGACCACCTGGTGTACCCATGAAGTGGACACAGGTGAGAGTCTACCTGTTAAAAATAAGATTTACAGGAAGCCTGACCATGCCAGAGATTGCATCAGGACTGAGGTCCAAAAGATGCTGGAATTGGGAGTAATTGAACCCTCAGATAGACCTTGGGCTAGTCCAGTGGTCCTGGTACCCAAACCTCATACCCAGGGTGGTAAAAGAGAAATGAGGTTTTGTGTGGACTACAGGGGGTTCAATGCAGTCACTAGGACTGATGCTCACCCTATTCCTAGGGCAGATGAACTCATTGACACTTTGGCCTCAGCCAAGTTCTTGAGCACATTTGACCTTACTGCTGGATACTGGCAAATCAGACTAGCTGAGGATGCCAAACCAAAAACAGCATTCTCAATCCCTAGTGGACATTATCAATTTATTGTGATGCCCTTTGGTTTCAAGAATGCACTTGCCACATTCCAAAGGTTGGTGAACAAAGTCCTTACAGGCATGGAAGCCTATAGTGCAGCATATCTTGATGATATAGCTGTCTTTAGCTCTACCTGGGAGGATCACCTGGTCCACCTAAAGAATGTTTTGGAGGCTCTGCAGAAAGCAGGTCTCACTATCAAGTCCACCAAGTGTCAGATAGGGCAGAGTAAGGTTGTGTACCTAGGCCACCTTGTGGGTGGAGGCCAGGTTTAACCATTGCAGAGCAAAATCCAGACCATCATGGACTGGGTTGCTCCCACTACCCAGACTCAAGTCAGAGCTTTCTTGGGCCTGACCGGGTACTACAGAAGATTTGTAAAAGTATATGGGTCTGTAGTGACTCCCTTGAATGATCTTACATCTAAAAGAATGCCCAAGAAAGTTCAGTGGACAGTTAGCTGTCAGACGGCAGTTGATGATCTCAAGCAGGCCATGTGCACTGCTCCCATTCTGCAAAGTCCTGAGTATTCCAAACAATTCATTGTCCAAACAAATGCATCTGAGTTGGGGGTAGGGGCTGTGTTGTCACAACTTAATGCAGAGGGTCAGGATCAACCAGTAGCTTTTATCAGCAGAAGGTTGACCCCCAGAGAGAAACGTTGGTCAGCCATTGAGAGGGAAGCCTTTGCTGTGGTTTGGGCTCTGAAGAAGCTGAGGCCATACTTGTTTGGCACTCACTTCATTGTTCAGACAGACCATAAGCCCCTCTTATGGCTAAAACAGATGAAGGGTGAAAACCCCAAACTTTTGAGGTGGTCCATTTCCCTACAGGGGATTGACTATAGAGTGGAACATAGACCTGGGAGTAACCATGCCAATGCAGATGGACTCTCCAGATATTTCCACTTAGAAAATGAAGACTCAACTGGGCAAGGTTAGTCTCATCTCCTTACGTTTGGAGGCGGGGGTTGTGTAGAAAAGTAGGATCTGCTTCTTATGGTTACCCCCACTTTTTGCTTGATGTTACACTGTTTTTTACTAGTCTGACTGGGATCCTGCTAATCAGGACCCCAGTCTATCTGCTTTCTCCCTAAAATGTAATGACATGTATTTAGGTGCACTCCAGATTGGATACTGGGGTAACCTTATAAGTCCCTTGTATATGGTACACATGTACCCAGGGCATAGGTACCCCAGAGGCCTCCCATGGGCTGAAGCATGTATTATGCCACCCATGAGAGGCCATGCAAAATGGAACTACAGGTCTGCCATTGCAGCCTGTGTAAGATGGTGCATACACCACTTACTTTAGATATAGGTTTACTATATCTATAGGTCACTACACTTAAAACCTATAAGTCACCCCTATAGCAGGCCTAAACAATCCTGAAGGGAGGGTGCTGGGTTTTACGTGAGAGGGTGCCCCTGCATGAGCAGAGCACCCCTGCAGCCTTCGGAGACCATTCTCCCGGGTTGTCAGTGACACAGCCAGACATATAGGTAAAGGTGCACTATATGCTCGCGTAAAATGCTATCTCGAAAACGGCTGCAACAAACCATGTTGTATTTGGTATCAAACACCTTGGAATCATACCTCCACACCGGTAACCGGTGTGGGAGGTATGATTCCACCCCTCAGAAGCAAGCTTCGTGGGTCTCTGGTCTTCCCGGGACCAGCCTTCTCGACCCGGACAGCACAAAATGGTTGCTGCCGACCAGAGACACATTTCTGCCCTCCTGCTACTGAGCCAAGTTCGAGCAGAGGAAGGCAGCACAATAGGCAACCTGTCACAGGGCGGTGTAACCACCTCCCAGACAGGATTTAGTGTATTGGAGCTGGGTGGGTGCACTTCCAAAGTGCCTGAAAGTCTGCACGAGGGGCACATTTGGTGTCCCTGTGCATAGTCCAGCTCAAACCAGTTCTGGGAGCCGTTGGCTCCTGCTCTGGTGCGAAACTGGACAAAGGACATGGGAGTAACTTCCCCACTGTCCTGACCCTCCCCTGGGAGGGTCCCCTGAATCTTTCCAACTCTCTCCTGTGGGTACAAAAGGGCTTACCTGGCTGTAGGACCCTAGATTCGATGTGAACAAGATTTTGAACAAGAAACCACTGACCTTCAACCGTCTGGACACTCTGGACTTCGACTGGGCCCGACTTCGTCTCCCTCTCCATCCAAAGCATCGTCTGTGCCCATGCACCATACAGGCTGCATGCAGGACCTGTGGAGCATCAAGGACAACTGAAGTATCTCCCTTGGGGTGAAGGAGTTGCTCCCCTGCATTTGCAGGCACCTTAACGCAACTGACCAGTCTGCTGATCCTGAGCCCCTGCAGACTCGGTAGGCTCCAGCAACACAGGAGGTGGGTTCCAATGTTTCTTGAGGTTGAGCTGCCCTCTCACCAAGCTTGAGGCCAGTATCCCTTGTGGGGACTGCATAACCCAAACCCCTGTGCACCGCGTACATTTGCAAGTGCATATGCTTGTTGGTGTTCCCCAACTTCGTGCATTGGGCTGTCGATAGCCCCAACCTCTGCGCACATTTCGTACAAAGGACTTTGGCCTCCTTGCACCCTGTGCCCTGCAAGCTGTTGTTTTGTGAAACTGCTAGAGGTCCCCTCGCAACTCATGTGCCTTCGGCATGTGGGTCCATTTGAGGAACAATCCTGATTTTCTTGGGCTCCCCTGGTTGCTCCAGGCCTGCCTTGACTCTCCTTGCTGTGGTGAGTCCTCTGGTCCTTGCTGGGCCAGATCGTAACCTTCTTTGACCTTCTTCATGGGTTGCCGTTGCCAAGGCTTGTTGGTGCTCCTGCCGGACACCGACCTCTCAGCACTTGGCATCCTTTGTGGGACAGCTCGTATCCGGCTCCTGGTTGTCTTTGACATCTCCTGGTCCCTGCAGCTGTAGAGTCAAGGTCTCCTTCACACCTGAAGCACCCGACATCGGTGGGCATTCGTCTACCGAGCCCCTGGTCACTCCTGAGTGACCCAGACTATGTCCCCTCTGCTTTCAGGTTCCTTCCTTCAAGAATCCTCCTGTGGGTTCCACCGGACATTTTTCTTCTTTCCAGCAGTGGCATTTCTTTGAAGACTCCCATTGAGAGCGACGGCGGTTTCTGACGCCACTTCAGCCCTACGCACCCGGCTTCCCTGTGATAGGTAACTCTAGTACTTCAATATCCACGGGTGGGATGGCTCTCCAACCTTCTATGTTCCAAAGGGTTTCCTCGTAATCCACTGATAAGGGTCCTTAAACTTTAAAACTGCAACCGCGACTCTCCCATTGAATTGTACGTAACTCGCGGTCATGTTCTCACACTGCACCTGTCCTCCGTGGGGTCTGTACTTACTCACCTGGGGTGGTTCCTTGGGGTCCCAGCGAATCTACATCCTCTAGAAACTGTCTTGACTCGCGTCGTGGTTCTTATACCACTATTTTAGTGTATGGTTTGGTCTCCCCCGGGAGCCCACTGTGTATTAGTGCTAATTACGATTGTTTCTGTGCTACAGTATTGTGTGCTTTGTGTTTATCTGCGTGTAGCAGATACTGTGAGGTATTTAAGGTGTGTTATAATAATAAATATTTAATAAATATATATTCTTATAACTACTGTGTGGTTCTCCTTTCATTTAACCAATACAATAAGATTGCATTCTGGTAAAGCAAGCTGCTTAACATTCCTTCAAGTCTAAGTCTGAAGGCTGCTCTCCACAGCTACCACTTGGATAGCTTTCTAAGGTTATCTTTGAACTCTTAAATCACCATAAGGGTTGTTTGGACTGGTGCAAGGTGTCCACTTTAATTAGTGGACATCATATACCAGTCCAACTTCTCACAATGCATTACTGGGGTGTATCTTGGCAATCACATTATGTAGAGGGATAAAACTGCTGTCTGTAAGGTGATGTTAATCTATGACAGCAATGTGGCAGCATGTTAGCTACTGGAATGCTCTAGGAGTTCCCCTTCAGACAGACCTGGAATACCTAAGGATTGCTAACTGTATTTTTGGGAAAATTGTTTTGGAAATAGCAACATTTAAGCCCATTTCTCTCCAAAATGTCTTGGGGGTTAGGTCTTCCATTCGTCACCTCCTATAAGGAATCTCGATTGTTTATTCATTACAATCTGGTGGTGGTATTTGTGTCCCTACATCTTGTTATGCACACCGAATCACTCTAGGCCACTCCAGGTTTGGGTAAGTTGCAGAAACCTGAGGCACTGAGAGAGCGTTGACTTGCCAGGATCACACATGTTTAAGGAACAGCTGGTTTTTGAAGCTATCAGTCCATATTTTGTTCCGAATCAGACTGTGTTTCTTTAGCAGGCGTAAATGAGTGACACCACACAATATATTCCTGTCTTCAAAAAGCAAGATGCATGGTGAGAAAGCTTCACAAAAAGATGAGGACAGCCCACTTTTTAATTATGGGTGAAGGTAGCGGCAGTAAATTTTTAATCTTCACTTCTTAGTGATTGGATTTCATTCAGGGGCGGTGCGTCCATTGGGGCGTAGCCCCCCCGCCCGCAGCTCCCTCGGCGTCTTTGAACCTAAGTAAACTGAATCAGTTTACTTAAGTTCAAAGACGCCGAGGGAGAACTGACAATCATGTCAGTCAGGATGACGTCAGACCGCCCACCCCCTTCAGAGTCTGAAGGGGTGGGCGGTCCTGCGTCATGTTGACTGACATGATTGTCAGAGGGACCAGGGGCAGCAGGCAGCACTGCAGCACAAGTGCGCATGAGTGGGTAAGGGCACCGAATTCTCGCGCCGTGCCCAGTCATGCGCACTTGTGTGTGCACTGGCTGCAGCATGCCCATTAGGAGAGCGAGGGTTGAGCAAAGGCTCAAACCTCGGTCTCCTAATGGGCAGGCGGGCGAGAGGTAACCGTGCTCTAAGCCAATCCTGGCGCTGCCAGCAGCGCCAGGATTGGCTGAGAGGGGCTATGCGCAAACGGAGTCGGACCCGAGGCGGCGCGGACGGCGGACCTGCTCAGCTTAGGTAGGAGGATTTTCTTTTTTAGTTAAAAATCCCCGGGCCCCCGGCAACCCCCCCGCGACTGTTTGATTATCTCTTTTGATGATTAGCAAGTAAAACAAACAATAGAAGAGTCGGCCTGTGTAGGGATAGAACTGATATTACAGGATTATTTTTAAAGCGCACACTGATAAACCAATCACCTCCAGGCGCTTGCCTGTGTTTAAAGTGTGGATTTGTGTTTAAAGGAGCCGGTTTACGAGCAACGGTCCGGAAGTCCTTTACAGCCAGGTGCCCTTCTCACACTGCCCACCAGTCCTTCATCTTTGTTGAGCCAGGGTGCAAGCGGGGATGGTGGCATTGTTTTGAATTGTCATTGAATTTATACAGCGCAGGAGGCAGGCGCCGAAGTGCGCCTGACAACGGGTAGCATGTTACTCCACTGCTGTAGTGATCTTTCCATATGGACCCAGCGTGGGCTGTATGGGCGCCATGCATCATGTACCTCACTTATGCCAGCTAAAACACTAACCAGCCGACCGTGCTCAATGTGTGGTATGGTAGTCATATTCCCCCGCTTTCTGTTGCAGCATGCAATTTGCCCAGCTTTAGTTTTGGCTTCCTTCCAGCCCATATGAATGTCCATGAGTGTCGCGGGTTCTGCGGACAGATGGGCAAGTATGTGGAGAGGCACTGGGCTGTCCTGTGTCCATGTTCAGAGGTGTTGCTTCTGGTGTAACCTGATCTGCCCCCTCTCGCTCCCCTTCCTCTCAACTCTCTCATGCTCCCGCTCATCTCCTTTGTCATACTCGTTCCCTTTTCAGTGGCTGCTTGGCCTGTTCTCACCTGCCTCTTCCCCAGGTCTCTCTCCCTTTTAGTCCTGCTCCCCTAGACTGTATTCTCTATCTCTCATTCATTCACTTCACCTCACCCCTCCTCCCTCTCTTTACTCCGCTCTCTCTTTCCTCCTCCCTCGCTTTTCTTCTCTCACTCTCTCTGCCCCATCCCCCCTGGCTGCTCTGACTGGCTCTCCATAATCCCACTGCATATATAGGCTGTACCTGCAGCCCAAACAGTCTGGGTGGAAGGTATTGTGCCGTCACGGTCTCCTAAATAAGTGCACAGGTAAGCTCTCAATCGTTGTTTATCATCTTTACCGGGACATATTCAGTCTCCATCGATCGGCCCGCAAAGGGTTTCATAATGCTAAGATCTCACCATATCTGAATAGTGTTGTGATCTGATACAATATTGTGTTTCCGCTTGTCTGGCGAACAGGCTAATTGAGAACGTGGTTCAAATACAGACAAGCAAATATACACTTTCATTGAGATGGATGGAAGGGAGGTTGTCTGAAGATGGCTGGATGCTCTGGTTATTCACCAGTGGTGAAAGGATACATAGATGAATGAGTGGGCAGAAGAGTTACAGGAGAGTGTGTCCAGAAGGATGAGTGAATGTGTACATGAATGAATGCTCCAAATGATGGACAAATGAGTGGAAGATTTTCTAGTGAATGGATACATGGATGGATGAGCGAATGGGATCGTCTCTAGAAGGACCGATGGATGGATGGATGAACAGATGAATACAGTGGATGATAGAAACATGGATAAATTAATGGGGGATGATTGGGTGAATGATGCATGGGCTGAACACCTCTTATGTCGGCCGCACTCGCTCGCTACGTAAAATTCATCCCCAACTTTTACGCCCCACCACTTTCAAATGTCACCAGCCACCACTGATTTCATTTGCTTCTCTGTATGCCTTACAGAGTAACCTGCAACCTCTACTTAAGGGCTCCATAGGTTTAAGCTCTTGTGGAGTCAGGGACAAACACTGTCAAGCCCTGAACCCCACCACTATGTAAATCAGTCACAAGAAACACATTTTCGGTGTGCTCCATTGCCACTCTGACTTCAGTGCATGTTGGTCACTCATGGCTCTGTTTGATCCTTTAAGCTAGTTGTCATTATTATCATTAAACATATCTTTTTTTAAATTTATTTATTGAATTTTCCAAATTATAAGGAACAAACAAAGAAAAAAGAAAGACAATGTTCATAGCATTACAGTGTAGCAACAGAGAAAGGCATGTGCCAACATCCTGCATAACAGTGTGTCATGTACAGACATGGCTAAAGACCCACATAGTATCATGCATAGATTCACACGTAGAAAGTCCGCAGTAGTCCTGAGATAAAGGGATAAAACACACATCATTTATGACTTTACATATTTGCAGGACCAGGGGGGCCAGCCAGTTCCTGCGTGGGAGGGTCACCACCATCCTGCGCTGCCAATAGGTAACTTCGAAGCGGTTGCCAGATGTCCACGGGCCGAGAGGCCGGTTGTTGCAGCTGCGCATATGTGTCGCTGGTGGTATTGCAAAATATCATACTATGAAGCCATGCAGCGAGTGTAGGGGCCCGTAAGCAGGCCCACTTGATGGCTATTTCACGCTTGGCAAGAAGGAGCGCTATGGCAACAAAGCGGCGCCTAGATTTGGGGAGACCATGAACATATCCTAATAATGCTAGTAAAGGGGATGGCGCAATTTCAACCTCCACCATCCGAGACAGTTCCCTAAAAATCGACCTCCAGTAATCCTCTATTCTAGTACAAGTCCACGTCATATGCGCAAAGTCGGCCTCCGGGGAGCGACACCGCGGGCACGCTTGTGGGCGAGAGGGGTCCAGACAATGCAATTTACTAGGGGTCAGATATGCCCTCCATAAGAATTTGAAATGCAGCAGTTTGTGCCTGTGGTTAGGAGACATGCAGCGTATTTGAGTGCAACACCGACTCCACTGCACATCCGTCAAAGGGTACCCAACATCACGCTCCCACGCTGCCCGCACACTCGCATCATGGCATGGGAGCAGTGCCACTGCCGCCTTGTACATCTGGGCCACTAAGTGGCTCCCATCCCCTCCCTGAATAACCCCAGTTAAAATAGTGAAGTCAGGGGGCTCCAAAGGATAGCTATCCATGCACGCGCGTAACGCCCTCTGCACTCTCATCAGCACAAAGTGATCCATTGTAGTGGCAGTTCGAAGACGAGGGTCTTCAGTGCAGGATAAAATGTGCCCACCTGGAAACAAATCGCCAAATGTGATCATCTGAAACTTGGCCAATGTACGCTTTACTAGGGCCTCCTGCAGGATGGGACTCCAACTATTTCCTGCCAGTGGTAACGCGGGGGAATATAATACACTAGCCCCTGTCACACGCTGCAGCGTATGCCAAGACCAGCTGGTTGTGGACACTGTCTGGATGTCTTGCGGGTCCAGAGGAAACCCCCGTGGCAACAGGGAGTTGAGCGCAGATGGAAGTACCAAATCGGCCTCAGGCTTATAGTACGGAATCCTAAGATCCGTACAGTACCAATGTCGTGCAAAGCTCGCCTGTGCCACCAGATAATAAATCTGCAGGTTCGGCACACCAAACCCACCCCTCTCATATGGGAGTGTTAAGGTGTCCCAGCCAATACGGGCCCGTTTACCACCCCATACCAGTCGTGTTAACAGCGTACGCAGGTGAGAAAAAAAACTGTTGTATAGTGGTATGGGGATGTTTAAAAATAGATACAGAAATTGTGGCAGTACCACCATCTTAATTATAGCTATCCTTCCAGCCATTGACAGGGGCAGTTGCAACCAGCGTTCAATGTTCGCTCCAGTTTCTCAACTGCTGGGCCATAGTTTAGCTGCAGGATACGATCCTTGTCCCTATGGATGTGAACTCCCAGGTATTTTACAGAGTCATTACACCAGGTCAGTGGATAATCCACTGTTCTAGCGCAGGCTGCCTCCGTCAATTGAAGCACCTCCGACCTCTCCCAATTGATATGAAGACCCGACTTGGTACCATATCTCGTCACCTCTCAGAGTAGCGGTGTTAGATTGTCATCTGGATGCCGCTCATAAAGAATAATATCGTCAGCATAGAGTGTAAGGAGCAAGGGCCCGGTATTAAACTGCAACCCCCTGTGACTATGCCTTTCCAACAACTGGCGCACCAGCGGGTCTAACGCCAAGTCAAACAATAGGGGGGATAAGGGGCATCCCTGTCGCGTTCCCCGTGTAAGTGGAAACGCCTTAGTCAACGTACCATTCAATCGGATACGTGCCGTAGGCAACGTATACAATAGCCGAACTACCACCAATCATTAAACATATCTTGATGTTGTCAGGGTATATGGCAAAAGTAAGTTACTTGCACACAGCCAGCGGAAAGGTGAGGATATGGGCACCCCCTCAGAGTACCTTGCAAGGGAGCCCCCACCCACCCCCCAAGATTATGTTACGTCACTGTGCTTGGTGTATGTCCCCGTTACTTTTGAAAGACTTTATTGCCCTTTACTCAGACACAGGGTAAAAATTTAAATCAATCAGAACTAAAAGTATCTAGTGTTATGGCTTGAGGAGCAGGGAGGTATCAAGTGACACCAAGCGGCGTTACGCTTCAGCGGTCTAGTTTTAAATGCATCTTTTTTAAGACTAAGGAAGAAGCCATCAGGGCTACTTCTAACTGCTATCCAACAAGGGATTTCAAGCAAACTGATAAATTGATGCCATTTTTAAATCATGGGCTGGATGCTTTTTGTGAGAAAATCTCTAATTGGGCCGATATTGTGCAATGCCATACTTGTAGAGTCTTATTTGGTTTATCTGACAGTACGGCACAGGTTCAAGTGTTTGGAGTTCAACGCTTTGTGCAAAATTAAGATACGCCCCAATGGGCACGATAAAACATTTATCACGGCAGGAAGCCCTCTTTGGGGTTAAGAATCCTTGGGTGCCTGGCTTGGTATTCACTATTCATAATTTGCACTTATGAGATATGGGGAATTATCAACTTCCACGACCTCAGTTTAAGGTCATGAATCAGGCAAAAATCGCCAGCTCGAAGATCAGAAAAGAAAACTGGTGAAGGACGTTACACACCTATGTTTATAAAGCTCTGGAGAAATTTCCCATGAGTTTTGAACGGAATAATGTGGTGTTTTAGGCATTCTGCTATTGACGCAGGGACAGGGTCCAATAACACTCATAGAAAGACTAGAAGGGGGGATGGATAGGATTAAAAAACACAGTGTCCTCAGACTGCAGTTTCTGGTAAAAGAAATGTGGGCACCAGCTTGGCTCTCCAGCCTACACCAAAGAGCCAGTAAACAGGAGGAGCAGGTAACCTCCAGGGCAGGCGTTTCCAAACAATGCAGCATGCCATCAGCAGAGTTTCAGCTGGCCTGTTAGTCAGGCAAGCTGGTCACTAGGTGGGGATTTGGAGAGATTCATTCTCTCTCCATTGGGCCATGGACATTTTTCTAGAGCATACATAACAGAGTTCTCTCCTGCTGATTTTGGCATCTTTCTAACTCCCATGGATACAGATGTCACTAGAGGTACTTCTGGCCAGGGTCTGGCTGGCCTATAGGGCAATCAGGCAGTGCCTGGCGATCTGGTCTGATTGATCAGTTTCTTGGCCTGTTTGTGGCCAGGTTTTTACTGTTGATTTCCATGATATTACCACAAGCATTGCCTGCAGCAAACACAAACGCATGCAGTCTCCCATACCTTGCAAAATACCCACATAGCATGTCTTTGCAAGTTCAAAGCTGGGCTGATGTGCAGATATGGGCCACCTTTTAGCTATGTGGTTCGCTAATGGGGCCACTTTCACTTCTGTGCATGGGCCTATTTTTTGGCCAGTCCGACCCTGCTTCGGGCACGTCAAAAATTTGAAAGGGTAAATGTGTTTAGAGTGTCATGCAGGTAAATTGACTAAAATGTACTTGCTGTAAATGTTTGACATGTTACATTTTAAGGCACTTCCGCTCGATATGAAGCTTATTCCTCTTTCCTTCCCTTTCCTGCCCTCTTGTATAACGGTCGAGTGTCACGGTCGACGCCAGCGTGGAATGTTGTATTTTGAATTCCTAGAATCCCTGACTGACGAATACAAATTTCTTCTAGCCATATCTCTTCGTTTTTACATCACAGGAAAATGATTCTCGGAGAACCTATGCATGTTAATCCCACCTCTATTCCCTTTCTAGTTACGTATGTTGTACATGCTTCTTCCTCATTGCTGTAATGCAGCCTTCTGCTCTTCATCCCAATTAACCTCAATTAAATCTTGTATTTGCCTAGAGTCGGTTCCCTGTTAGGAAGGAGTAGTTCATTCAGTCTGAACATTTCTTTTGTCGTCTGGTATACTTGGAATCGTGAACATCAAAACCAGAAGCAACAGAACAGAAGTTAAATAATATAACTGCATGCGCTACTCAAGCCTGACTTGTGGCAACTGCTGCCGCCATTGCAACATTCATATACTGAAGAAGGGTGGCATCAACTATGCGGCACCTGAAATTCAGTGTGTTCTTATACAGCATCCAAAACAGGCACAAATCGCCTTATAAATAAGTCTAAATCAGCACAGGTCCTACCAATATAAAGCCCTTATGCGCTATACCCCAAATATGTAAATACAACTTAAAAGTGAGTTAAATAATAAACAATGTAGTGGAATAAAAACTGTAAAACAAAAATGACCATGCACTAAAAGCATGAACACAAATTATAATTTGCAAACATAATGTTAATGAGGCAGAGATAATAGCCCAGCTTGCCTGCACAACGTGTGATGATATTGTTTATTTATTTTTTACATGTAATGAACTTTGTTTTGTTTTTTTAACATACTTTTAGGCAGTAATTGCGAAGATAAAAAAATAGGTTTCATACCATTTTCTGCAATGAGGCATTCATTTTAATACAAAACTCTTCCACTTCAAGACAGCCACCACATTGTCTTTGCCTCCTGTTTTTAGGTCGAGCCTGCAGGCAACTAAATAAACAATAATGGTGCATTTTTAAAACACAAGCTAACAAAAATCTCACTTCTAATAAAAGCAAATGGAAACATATGTTCAGCTTCAATCTTTCTCTTTATAATTGCATTATGGGTGCAATACCTTATGTGGCTAACAGAGGTCCAATTACAACTCCGCAGGGACACCTAGTAACACCCTGTGGTACTGCACCGTTTCCTTGCTTCGTGGAATTTATTTTATTACTTATTCTACTGCTGGGATAATTTTTGGGAGAAAAAAAAAATCTAACAAACATTTTCCTTTGCAACACCAATAGCTCAAACTGTCACAAATGCGAGATCTATTGCATTGCGAAAGCTTGTTTGTTTTGCTGTCTTGTATGTGTTGGAGATTCTGTGTGAAAATATTTGTGCCTCTACAGTAAGGTAAGACCTTCCCTTCCATATGTGTTCTGTCCCAGACTATCAGGACTTCTTAAAACATTATGTTTATTAGCTTTATTAAAAGAAACCAAAAACAAGGGACATTAAGACCAAAAAGAAAAAGGCTAAAAACTGCAACAAGGAACCAGGAAAAAAATAAAGCACTGGCAAACAACAGGTCTCTACTTTAGGACCTCTTTGCTTGTAATAGCCTTTTGATCACGCTGTGCAGCATGACCAAAAGTGGAAATAAGTGTGATGATGCGGACGCAATGGCAGCATTATTTTCTAGGTACAAACATGCATCATCATGCATGTGTGCCTACAAAATGATGTGGGCTCCATTTTTTTTCTTTACTGATCGGAGATGGATTGGTGAATTAAAAAAAATGAAAAAGTAGTAACCTGAAAGTGCTTTTTTTCCCCTCAACAACAGGGATTAGGTGTTGGGAGGAAAAAGCAGCACATGAGGGGGAGAGCAACACGGGGACGGAGGAGAAGTACTTGAACTAGAAAGCAACAATGAGGGTGGGGGACAGGGAAGTTTGGCAGGAGGGAGACAGCAAGATACAGTACGGGAAAGAGAGGGCACACGAGGGAGCGAGTTGGAAAACGCATACGCTCCCATGGAGTGCTTAGAAAAAACAAAAAAGTAGCTCACTAAAAGCGGGCAGAAGGAAAGAAGCCAGTTAATCAAAGAGATGATAAACAGGCTATGCTTCAGGAGAGGGACCGGACAAACATGAGATGGACAAGCTGGGACAAGGAAAGCCATTGAATAAGGAAGCAAATGAGATGGACAATAAAGCCAATAAATGGTAACCAATGGATGGGCTGTAAGCCCCTGTAAGTTGTTGGTACATCAACAACAGGTCTTTTGCAACCAGACAACGTGCAATGTCTGATAAGCTAGACATAATGAAAAGCGACCTGGACAAAAGGAAGCCTAACGTGTGCAGTGAGAGCACTTGGCAACACTGTGAAGCTTGTCAGGCTCCCATCTCTGGAGGGCAAGTCATGATCTTGCTTTAGTGTCCCACCACCTTAATGCAGAAAACTGGTGGTCGCCCATCCCTATGAATACTCATACACCTACTCCACTGACATGACTATGTTCATGTATTAGCAAAGCGCCCTATTTCCTGAATAAAAGTTACAACCATTTAATGAATGTAATCTGTGTGGACCAAAACGTGAATGATACAACTTCCAATGGTTGAGGGAGGCCAAACGTTTTGACCACCTGTCTGTGTATGAATGGGATAAGCTCTGCAAATGCCACCTCCAGCCAGTGCTAAAACGTTTGAGAAAAGAGGTGGACCCACGGCTAAATAATGTAAGATCTGAGACAAGAGAGTACTGAAAATCAGTATTTTACTAAAAACTAATTAGCGCATTCCTCAGCACAATAGGTGATACAACATTTACAACGCAGTTATTACAATGCATAACCTTTACAGTGCAGTCATTACAACATTTATGCCTTTACCACGCATGCCATTACAATGAAAGTCTTTACTAGGCATATGCCTTCACAACACATACCTTAACAACCAAAATGTAAATATTTTGCAGGTAAGTTTATATATATATATATATATTCACTGAAAAAACCATAGGTTTTAGGGACAGTTATAGTTAGTTGGACATTGCACTCGTACAAAACCCGTGAAATTCCCCCGTTATAGTTAGTCCAGCTAACTATAACTCGCGCCCCCGCAATGCACTGCTGATGACGTCACATATTACATCACTCATGACATGGTCAGTGACATCACTGATGACATCTCAAATGACATCACTGATGACATCATCCAGTGACTGTGTGTTTCTGTAAAGTTTAAATATTTTTAATATATATAGGAAAAGACGTATTGAAGAATGAGTGGGTGTGTAAGTGTCTGTATGGATGATTTAGTAGGTGCGTGACTGACTCTATAAGTGAGTGATTTAACGTATCTTACTGAATGCATGGGTTAGTGACTAAACTGGGTGAATGTCTGTATCCGTCTGTCTGTTGCTGTGTAAGTGGCTGCATGTGTTTGTGAATAGCTACATGAGTGTCTATATGAGTTATTGAATGCTTGTCTGAGTATCTGTATGGGTGCCTGAGTGTTTGTGTGGGAGGGGTGTGTGCAACTCTGTGCATAGATGTGTGAGTGGGTGATTCACTGGGTGGATGGTTTCAAGAGTGCAACTGTGATAGACTGTATGGGTGGGTAAGTGTGTGTAAGAGTGTGTTAGTGAGTGAATGTATGTCCCAGTGGTACATGTGTGAGTAACTACATATGTGAAAGGCAGTATATATGTGTGTTGGAGTATATAAATAGCTATAAGCGAGAGTGAGTGATTGTGATAGTGGCTGTATGGATGAGTGTGTGCTTGTATCAGTGATTGTATAAGAGCGTAAGAATGTGCTACTATTTGTATGAGTAAGTGAGCTGGTGTGTGTATAACTGTATAGGTGAGTAAATGGTAGTGTGTTTAATTATTTGCATGACTGACTAGGTGTGTGAGTACCTCTATGGATGAGTGGCGGTGTTTGAGTGTCTATATAGGAGTAAGAGTGCATATGATAGTCCTGTACTGAGTGACCGTAAGTATGAGTGACTGTACGGGTGAGTGAGTGGATGTGTGCGTAGACCTAAGAATCAGTGAGTGGGTATGTAGTTATTGGTGTTGGAGTGTCTATGGTTTTGCGAATGGCAGTCTGTAATTTAGAGTGGGTGTATCAAAGGTTATATTAGGGTGTGAGGAGGTGCATGAGATTATCACGTGGATGATGTCATTAGTGATGTCATCAGTGATGTCACTGACCATGTCATGAGTGATGTAATATGTGACGTCATCAGCAGTGCATTGCGGGGCGCGAGTTATAGTTAGCTGGACTAACTATAACGGGGAATTTCACGGGTTTTGTACGAGTGCAATGTCCAACTAACTATAACTGTCCCTAAAACCTATGGTTTTTTCAGTGAATTTCAAAGGTTTTTTAAATGCTAATTTGTAACTATAACGTCCCTGAAACCTATGGTTTTTTCAGTGAATTTCAAAGGTTTTTTAAATGCTAATTTGTAACTATAACATGTCTGAAACCTACAGTTTTTTCAGTGAATTTCAAAGGATTTGTAAATGACAATTTTTAAATGTATTAATTGTTATATAAATTTTTTTCATACTGATTTCCAAATTTTTTAGAAACAATTTTTTTTTACATATTTTATTTTTTAAATTACATTGTAATTACATTATACATTACATTACAAAAAATACTTTCTCAGAATGAATTACTTTAGTTTAATTACTTTGCACATAGGCAATAGACTTTTAAGTACAGTAGTTACAGTTGTTGCAATGGGCAACACATTTTCAAACACAATGCAACATTCAGCTCAATGTGAATTTCTAGTTAAATGCAATTAGTTACTTTATGGATTACTTTTCTAACCACATTACTAGATCCTAGATTCAGTCCTGGGACATCTCCTGTAAACAGTTGAGTAAAAGCGTTTTGGTTACAGTCGTGATTTTTAAAGAATATTATTGTACTTTAAAAGTTCACACTTAGAAACTTTTCTCATAGAATCACCAATGTTATCCTATGGAAGGAAATTCACTTAGAAGTTAAAAACTGTTATCGTTACTTTTTCTTACTCAGTGTTGGATCCTGGATCCAGCACTGGTGCATCTCTTGTAAACAGTTGAAAGAATGCGTTTAAGTCATACAGGCGATTTTTAGGAATATTTGTAGTTTGTGAAAATCGACACTTTGAAACTTTTCTGCTGAAAACCAGACAATGATATCCTATGGAAGGAAATTCAAGTTACTGGTAAGTACGGTTAAAATTACTTTTCAGGATCAGTACTGGGCTGAAAGATGCAGCACTGAGGTCTCTCCTGATAACAGGTTAGTAAATCGGAATTCGTATTTCGGCTTATTTTAGAGGAATATTTTAAAGTTCCAAAACTCCACACTTAGAAGAATTTCCAAGTGAAACCAGTCAATGTTAGCCTATGAAGGAAATTCAAGTTACCGTGTAAGTACGGTTAAAATTACTTTTGAGGATCAGTACTGGGCTGAAAGATGCAGCACTGAGGTCTCTCCTGATAACAGGTGAGTAAATCGGAATTCGTATTTCGGCTAATTTTAGAGGAATATTTTAAAGTTCCAAAACTCCACACTTAGAAGAATTTCCAAGTGAAACCAGTCAATGTTAGCCTATGGAAGGAAATTCAAGTTACTGGTAAGTACGATTAAAATTACTTTTCAGGACCAGTACTGGGCTGAAAGATGCAGCACTGAGGTCTCTCCTGATAACAGGTGAGTAAATCGGAATTCGTATTTCGGCTGATTTTAGAGGAATATTTTAAAGTTCCAAAACTCCACACTTAGAAGAATTTCCAAGTGAAACCAGTCAATGTTAGCCTATGGAAGGAAATTCAAGTTACTGGTAAGTACGATTAAAATTACTTTTCAGGACCAGTACTGGGCTGAAAGATGCAGCACTGAGGTCTCTCCTGATAACAGGTGAGTAAATCAGAATTCGGATTTCGGCTGATTTTAGAGGAATATTTGTATGTTTCAAAAATCAACACTTAGAAACTTTTTCAGCAAAAAGCAGGCAATGATATCCTATGGAAGGAAATTCAAGTTACTGGTAAGTACGGTTAAAATTACTTTTGAGGATCAGTACTGGGCTGAAAGATGCAGCACTGAGGTCTCTCCTGATAACAGGTGAGTAAATCGGAATTCGTATTTCGGCTGATTTTAGAGAAATATTTTAAAGTTCCAAAACTCCACACTTAGAAGAATTTCCAAGTGAAACCAGTCAATGTTAGCCTATGAAGGAAATTCAAGTTACCGGTAAGTACGGTTAAAATTACTTTTGAGGATCAGTACTGGGCTGAAAGATGCAGCACTGAGGTCTCTCCTGATAACAGGTGAGTAAATCGGAATTCGTATTTCGGCTGATTTTAGAGGAATATTTTAAAGTTCCAAAACTCCACACTTAGAAGAATTTCCAAGTGAAACCAGTCAATGTTAGCCTATGAAGGAAATTCAAGTTACCGGTAAGTACGGTTAAAATTACTTTTCAGGACCAGTACTGTGCTGAAAGATGCAGCACTGAGGTCTCTCCTGATAACAGGTGAGTAAATCAGAATTCGGATTTCGGCTGATTTTAGAGGAATATTTGCACAATGGTGAAGGGAGGGGGCGGGGCCTGAGGTAACATCTGTGCAAACGCGCCCGTGGCGCGTTTTAAGTTGGGGGATTAAGTCCCCTTGAATCATGAGGGTCCCTACGGGCCAACTAGCCCACCAGGAACCTCCAGTATGCGCCAGGGGCTGCGTTGCAGAGACATGTACAGAGGCCACACCCCTTTTACACCTCTCTGCAACGCAGCTCTGTGGCGCTTTCTGGACGTACCTGTTGGGCTAGTTGGCCCTCAGGGACCCTCAGGATTGAAGGGGATTTAATTCCCCATCTTAAAATGAGCCACGGGGCCTGTTTGCACACATGTCACCTGAAGCCCCGCCCCTCCCTTCACCACTGTGCAAACGCGCCCCGTGGCGCGTTTTAAGTTGGGGGATTAACTCCCTTGAATCCTGAGGGTCCCTGGGGTGCAACTAGCCCACCATATACCTCCAAAAGCGCCACAGAGCTGCGTTGCAGAGAGGTGTAAAAGGGGCGTGGCCTCTGTACACCTCTCTGCAAGGCAGCCCCTGGCGCATACTGGAGGTTCCTGGTGGGCTAGTTGGCCTCAGGGACCCCAGTATTCAAGGGGAATTCGTTCCCCTCTGCAAACGCGCCAGGGCGCGTTTGCAGAGTGGTGAAGGAAGGGGCGGGGCCTGCGGGCCCGATCGTTTTTTTTTTCCCCCACCTGAAGGGGGGCTGTGTAGCCCCCCTTCCTTTTCCTATTTTTAGGCCCTGGGGACCCCATCCCCAGGGCCTTACCCCTTTTTTTTTTAAATTAAAATAAAATAAAAAACGGGAAGGGGGCCGCGTGGCCCCCTTCCCTGGGCCTGTATTGGCCCCGGGGACCCCATCCCCCGGGGCATGGCCTCTTTTTTTCTTATTTGGAGGGAGGCTGCGTGGCCCCCTCCTCAGGCCATTTAAGGCCCCGGGGACCCCATCCCCGGGGCCGGCCTTGCACTTTTTTTTTTTTTTCCCTTTGGGGAGGGGGGCTGCGTGGCCCCCTCCCTGGCCACTTATGGTCCCGGGGACCCCATCCCCCGGGGCCTGGCCTCTGGTTGGGGACTGTGGGGGTCCCCAATCCCCCCACAGTCCCGCCGGCTCCCCGTGTCCTACGGGAGCCGGCATTGCTTTACACATGGGGAGCAGCTAACATGCTGCTCCCCGTGTGAAAAGCAATCAGCTTTGGATATTGGAAGAGTTTCCTGCTCTCTCTTCCAATATCCAAAGCAGTTGCAATGACAGGACGGGAGCCGCGAGGCTCCCGTCCTGTCATTGCAAACAGCAGTGTCCCGGGGGTAGGCACCCCGGGACACTGCAGGAGCCGGCCCTGGGGGTGGCGGTCCCCAGGGCCATCAAGGGCTCCAGGAGGGGGCCGCGCGGCCCCCTCCCTACATCAGCACAGCCCCGGGAGGTGGTGGTCCCGAGGGCTTGGGGGTCCAAAACGGACCCCCATTTTAATTTTTCTTAGTGCCCCGGGGAGGTGGTGGTCCCGGGGCGTGTGGGGGCTGGAGCCCCCCACACAGGTTTTTAATTTTAAAAAAGAAGCCCCGGGGAGGTGGTGGTCCTCGGGGCTGCGGGAGGGCTCAGAGCCCTCCCGCTTCATTATACATAAAGCCCCGGGGGTGGTGGTCCCCGGGGCTTGGGAGGCCCTTAGAGGCCCCCACACATAAAATTAACCCCCCCAGCATGCCCCCGGGACTTGGCCCACCCGGGGCCAATTAACTATCGAGCGCGAGAGACCGCGCTTCGATTTTTTTTCGGCAGGGTTTGCGCTCCTGAGCGCATCCTGCCGATTTTTAAAAAAAAAAAAAATTTTTTGTCCAGGGGGTCCTTGTGGGACCCCCTGAGCAGACCTAGGGGGTCAGGGTGTTTCTACCCTGCCCCCTTTGTGCGCTTTGCGCACTTGTTTCTGTCCCTCGGTTCTACCGAGGGACAAAATAACTGCCAACATTTCCTGAATCGGAATGTTGACAGCCAGCTGACAGCCAATTAACATGCAGCTCGTGCTCGGGAGGATCCGCGGCCCTAGATATCACTATCTTTTTACTTTTGATTTTCTCAGCAACTACTGAACGGATTTACACCATTTAACAAAAGGGTTCTTTCTGAACCAAGAACTACCTCTTTGCCAAATTTGGTGTAATTCCGTTCAGCAGTTCGGGCTGTAGCCGTGTCTAAAGTTTCCTATGGAAAATTGCATGGGGAAAACGCGTTTTGGGACCCCCTTTTTTCTCGGCCCCCGCTTGACGAATCCCCGAGACTTTCAGAGTAGGAGCGGACCGGAGCGGGCCATAAAGTTTGAAAATTTTGCGAAGATACGTCAACCGGCAAGAGAGTTATTTCAAATAGAATGTCGCGGATTTCCTATGGATAATAGGTTGTAACTATAACTATCTACTGGCGACCGCCAGTAGATAATGTATATATATATGTATATATATGTATATATATATGTATATATATATGTGTGTGTGTGTGTGTACATGTATGTGTATATATAGATATACATCTATATATATATCACTGAAAAAAACAAAGGTTACAGGAACGTTATAGTTGGGGTCAGATTTCACTCGTACAAAACCAGAGAAATTCAGCAGCTATAGTTAGCTGAGCTAACTATAACTCACACCCTACAATGCCCTGCTTATGACCTCACATATTACATCACTCATGAAATGGTCAGTGACATCACTGATGGCATCTCAAATGACATCACTGATGACATCATCCACAAAATCTCTGATGCACCCACTCACACTCCATTATAACCTTTCATACACCCACTCCAACTTCTACACTAGCATCCTCAAAACCATTAAAACACCCATACCAGTACTTACACACCCACTCAAAGATTCATATGTCTACACACACATCCACTCAGTCACCCATACAGGCACTCATACACCAAGTCACTCACTAATACAGCCCAAACTGATATATCCACTCATACACCCATACAGCCACTCACTCATATAGCTACTCACACACCTACTCACTCACCTATAGTCAATTACACAGCCATTTGCTCACCTATACAGTTATACATAGTCACTCACTTATTCATACAGATACTAACACATACTCACTCACCCAAACAGCCTCTCACACATGCACTCACTAACCCATAAAGCCACTACCACAATCCCTCACTCAAACATACAGTCACTCACATACCCCATCACTCACCTATACTGCCTTTCACATATCCAGTTACTCACCCATATACCACTGAAACATCCATTCACTCACCGACACAGCCACACACACACACACACTCAGTCACTTATACAGCCCTTCACTTACACACTCACTAACCCATACATCCACTGACTCACCCACTCACTCATCCCTGCAGGTAGTCACACACCCTTCCACCCACACAGACACTCATTCACCCATACAGGTACTCAGACAACCAATCAATGACCCATACAGCCACTCACGTACCCACTCACCAACCCATAAAGCCACTTAAACACCATCTGACAGACTGATACAGACATTCAGACAACCTAGTCAGGGACCCGTACATTCACTGAGACACCTAATCACTCACTTATACAGTCAGTCACGCACCTACTGAATCACCGATACAGGCACTCATACACCTACTCATTTATCAATACATCTTAAAACTCAAACATTTTAAAAACACTCACAGTCACTGGATGATGTCATCAGTGATGTCATTTGAGATGTCATCAGTGATGTAATATGTGAGGTCATAAGCAGTGCAGTGCTAACTATAACTGCTGAATTTCTCTGGTTTTGTACGAGTGAAATGTCAGCCTAACTATAATATCCCTGTAACCTTTGGTTTTTTCTGTGAATTTCTAAAAAATATTTAAAACCTAATTCCTAATTATAACATCCCTGTAACCTTTGGTTTTTTTCAGTGAATTTCTATAGTTTTTAACTAGTAATCACATTTGCAGAGTGGTGGAGAAAGGGGGCTGGCTCTCCGACCAGCTCTCAGGAATCCCGCTGTGTAGGGCTTACAGGAGCTACCAGGAGGGCTTTTTGGCCCCCAAGATCCCTCAGGAGTAAAGTGGACTTCATCCCCCAAACAGTAGTGCACCACGAGCCGAGCCAAGTTTGCAAGTGGTGGAGAAAGAGGGCGTGGCCTCCAAAGACCTCTTAGCAATCCCACTGTGAGAGACTTACTGAAGGTAACAGGAGGGGTAGTTGGCCCTCAAGGACGTCCTTGGGGACCGACTACCCCTCCTGTTACCTCCAGTAAGAGCCACACAGCTGGATTGCTGAGAGGCTGTCAGAGGCCACGCCCCTTTCTCCACCACTTTGCAAACATGCCTCCTGATGCACTACTAGTTGGGGGAAGTAGTTCACTTTAGTCCTGAGGCCCTCAGGAGTAAAGTGGAATTAATTCCCCAACCAGAAACGTGCCAGGAAGTGGTGGAGAAAGGGGGCGTGGTCTTCAATTCCACTCAGCAATCCTGCTGTCTGAAACTTATGGGAGGTAACAAGAGGGCTTGTTGGGCCCCCCAAAGACCCTTAGCATTCAAGGGGAATTCATTCCCCAACCACCACTGTTCCAGGAGGCGCGTTTGAAGAGTGGTGGTGAAGGGGGCATGGCCTCCGGCGACTTGCCGGAGTTTTTTTTTGGGTGAATATTTTTTTTAAAGGGAAGGGTGGGCTGCATAGCCCCCTTCCCTCGTTCGATTTCGGCCCGGTGGACCCCATGCCCCAGGGTCAGTCTTTTTTTAAATGGGGAGCGGTGCCACACGGCCTCCCTCCCCCGGCTGATTACGGTCCCCGGGACACCATCCCCTGGAGCCCGGCCTTTTCCTTTTTTTTTTAAATAAAGGAAGGGGGGTCGGCATGGCCCCCCCCTTCCCTGGGCCTGCGCTTTCTTTTTCTTTTTTTTTTAAATGGGTGGGGGCTGTGCAGCCCCCCTCTCAAGGCCAATGTCGGCCCCAGGGACCCCATCCCCCTGAGGCCAGGCCTTCATATTGTTTTAAATAATGGGGATGAGGGCCCGCGCGCCCCCCTTCCGGGCCGATATTGCCCGGGGACCCCATCCCCGGGACATGGCCTCTCGTTGGGGACCACGGTGGGAGCCTCAAGGCCTCCGCGGTCCCTGCCGGCTCCCCGCCTCCTGCGGGAGCCGGCAATGCTTTGAACAGAGGGAGCTGCAAACATGAAGCTCCCTTTGTCCAAAAGCAATTCTGCTCCGCTTCATGGAAGCTAGAGCATTTTTAATGCTCTCGCTTCCATGAAGCTGAGCAGTGTTTGCTCTGGCTTGGCGGGAGAAGCCATAGCAAACTGCAATGTCCCGGGGGTGGGAGCCGGCCCTGGGGGTGGCGGTCCCTAGGGTCATCTATGGCTCCACAATGGGGGCCACGAGGCCCCCCTCCAACATTAAAAAAGGTAGTGGTCCCCAGGGTTGCGGGTGTCGCACGCGCCCAGTATGTAATTTAATATAGAGCTGCCCCGGGGAGGTGGCAATTTCCGGGACTGCGTGGGGGGCTGGAGCCCCCACGCATTATTTTTTAATATATCCCCGGGAGGTGGCGGTCCCCAGGGCCGTGTGGCCCCCCGCATTTGAGTGAATTAGCCCCTGGGAGTTGGTAATCCCTTGGGCTGCAGGGGGCCCATGCGGGCCCACCATCATTATTTTAATAATGCCCCGGGACCTGGCCCACCCTGGGGCCTAATTAAATGAAGCACGGGAGTCAGTGCTTCGTTTTTATTTTCAACTTTTGTCGGGAGACACATCTCCCGCCAAATTTGTTTTTACAAAAAATGCTTTTTGGCCCTGAGGGGTCCCTGTGGGGACCTCCACCAAGAAGCCTATGGGGTCACGGTGTTTCTACCCTGCCCCCTTATCTTTATTTTAAACCTTTTTTCTTGTGACTCAGTTCAACCGAGTCACAAGATGGCTGCCAACACTTCCTGGTTTGAAGTGTTGGCAGCCAATCAGATCTCAGGCACGAGATCGGGAGGGGTCGCGGATCCACCGTGGCCTCAGTTTTATATATGAGAAATCTTTAAATTTCTCAGCAACTACTGAACGGATTTAAACCATTTAACAAAAAAGGGCACTCTCTGGACCAAGAGCTACCTTTTTTGCCAAATTTGGTGTAATTCCGTTCAGCAGTGTCTAAAGTTTCCTATGGAAATTAACATGGGGAAAAAGCGTTTTGGGACCCCCCCTTTTTCTTGGCCCTCGCTTGACCGATCACGTCGACATTTTCAAGAAAGCAGCCGAAGTGAGCATCAAAATAGTTTTGAAAATTTCGTGAAGATTCATCAAACGACTCCAAAGATATAGGCAACTGAAAAACAACTTTTTAATAGAAATCAGGACCTAACTATAATTGTCTACTGGCGACCGCCAGTAGGTAATATATATAAGACTTTATACTTACTTGCAAAATACTTACATTATCGTTGTAAAGGCATATGCGTGGCAAAGACTTTCGTTGTAATGGCATGTGTGGTAAAGATATATGCGTTGTAATGACAGCGTTGTAAAGGCATGCATGGTAATGGCATGCGTGGTTCTGCCATGCAACCACACAAAAGGTGTCAGAACATTAACACTTAATTGAAGCGTGTGTTCAGTTGAATGCACCATATATTCGCAGTATAACAACCGCAACATAAAACAGTTGATCTGCTGTTATGAATATTCCTGCAATTTGTAGCTGACGGTGCTCTTTCTCCACCCCCTGTTTTCATCCACAGGCTTCTGTTTTTTGACTGGTTGATCATTTTTTTTTAGTAGGACCTGCACTGAGATATTTCGGACCAGACCATTACAACTATAAACCTCCTCCTACAAAATACCAAGGGACTTACAATACGTGCTGGGCCAGAATTGCCGGTCATTTCAGATACATCCCAGCCCCGCAGTATCAATGCAGACAAACCCACAGCAATGCACACTCGAATAAACAGACCCCCTTGAAACGAGTATTCATTAAATCAGATGGTGATTTACTGGGTTTAATTCCCTTCCCGCGCCTGCCACTCTGTGCTGGGTCCTTCATTAGAGTAATAGAACTTTTCAGTGACATCCTTCACCAGGGTGACAGTTGCCAATACTGTGACATCCCTTGCCCGGAGCCGTCCAGATGGAACCTTATTTGTACTCTGTTTTTACATTAACTCATTGCCATTTGTCATGATCTAGGCACGGCCCCGATGCTGAAAAACATACGGGAAAAAGCTGTTTGTGGAAGACAAAAAGCCCTGGTTTACTCAAACATTTGCGGGGTGGGGTAAAATCAGAAGTAGGAAAAGACAATAGAAAAGGTTCACATTAAAGTTGCAATGCATATGATATGTTAATGACGATGTATATCGCTGTGTTTTTCACATCAATTCTTTCTAAACTAATGGATTAATTACCTTAAAGGCTTAAAGCTAATTAGGGCTGAGTCAGAGAGGTTAGATCTGTACACTACAGAATCGTTAAGTTAGGCTTACGTGTGTGTGCAGTGCACAGTTATTTCCCAGTTTATGTACATTTTATTGTGCTGTAAACATCATCTATGAATGTTGAAGCATAGGCATGTGCATGTATGGTATTAACGTAGAATGGTGACAACCATCCAATGTCTTGGCCCTCTCTGTGTCCAACGTATGCATTTTTTAGAGTTAAAATTTTCTGTGGGGTCGTGGGCTTTTTTGTTTTATCTTTACTACTTTTTTCTGGTAAATAAAGAATTGTTATTAGCCGCATTTTCCCAAGCCACAGGCCCAACATAAGCCCTAGTGTGACTATCTCGTCAAAACTAACAAAGCCATGGTGGTCTGCCTCCACCCTGTGTAAGGGCTAAAAAGAGCCCAACCATCAACCATAAAAAAACAATAATAATAAAAACAAAGAAAGGACAGAGGAGACACCTAACCCACTCACGGGCATATGTTGAGAGATTAAATGCCACCAAACAGCCACAGGGACAGGAATCAGACTCGGACTGCTTCCTTAGTAGGCTAAACGAACAAGTCACTTACATCCAGTAACCCCTTATCTGGTAGAGACTATATCTAACCTCAGATTCCTTACCTCTGAATTTCCCTCGGGCGTCAGACTGGATCCGAAAGATTTCTCGTGAGCAGTACCCCTGCATGCCGGTAGGTGGCATCAATCGGCTCCACATCCGTTGTAGTTGTAGGAAAGTGGCTCTGTATATACTGCACCAAAGTAAGGTTCAGTGTGCACAGAGTCCCCAGTCCCCAGAGGTTTGGCAGAGGCTAAAGTTAGATATAACCTTACTCTCTAAAGTGGTAGCTTGGTCGAGCAGTAAGGCAGTATCAGAGGACAGTGTAAAGCATTTGTTGTACACACTCAGTCAGCAAATGAAGCCACACACTCAAGAACTGAACTCTAGGCCAATGGTTTGTATATAAAAAAATATATGCTTGTTTTATTTTAGAACCAACAATAGGATAAAAATATACTTTCTCAGTATGAGATGCTTTGGTTAACCACCTTACAAATAGGCAATAGACTTTTTGATGGTAATAATCACAGTTGGTGCAAGAGGCAACACAGGGTCAAATACAATGCAACATTGAGCTTAATGGAAAATTATGATTAATTACAATTAATTACTTTGTAGATTACTTTTCTAACCACAGGACTGGATCCTGGATTCAGTCCTGGGACACTTCCTGTAAACAGGTAAGAAAAAGCGTTTTGGTTAATGTAGTGATTTTTGAGAAATATTACTGTATTTCAAAAGTTGACACTTAGAAACTTTTCTGGGTAAAACTACCAATGTTATCCTATGGAAGGAAATGCAGTTTGTAAGCAAAGTGGGTTTACGTTACTTTTGTAATCCAGTGCTGGGTTCTATGGTTCAGCACCGGGGTATCTATCTAAAACAGGCAAGTAATTACGTTTGTATCGTTGGCACGATTTTTAAAGAATATTTGTAAAATGCAGAAGTCGACACTTAGAAACTTTTTCAACAAAAGCAGGCAATGATATCCTATGAGAGGAATTTCGAGTTACTGGTAAGTACGGTAAAAATTACTTTTCATGGTTGGTACTTGACTAAAAGAGGCAGTACTGACGTCTCTCCTGATAGCAGGTGAGTAGTTCGGAATTCGTTACTGTTGTGATTTTTAAACAATATTTTAGTATTTCAAAAGTAGACACTTAGAAGAAATTTCACAGAAAACCAGTCATGGATCCCTATGGAAGGAAATGGAGTTAGCGGTAAGTAACGTTGTGATTACTTTTTAGGGCCAGTGTTGGGCACCCCGGTCCGGCACTGGGGCCTCTTCTAATATCAGGTGAGTATTTTCGTTTTCGTGACTCGGTTGATTTTAGGTGAATATTTTAAAGTTTCAAATCTCCACACTTAGAAGAAATTCCAGGCGGGAGCTAGTCAGTGTTACCCTATGGAAGAAAAGTGAGTTATCGGTCTTTGGGTAAGTACTCGACTGGCAGAGTTAAGGTTCTGGGCATAGACTCAGGGGTCCCCCAGTATCAGGTAAGTACAGTTGTTACACCCTCAGCGGCACAGGGGCGGCCGGGTGCAGAGTGAGTAGGCCCAATGTTATCCTATGGCAGGCAGGGGCCTCGGGTTGGTGGCTGCTGGCCAGCAGACCACGCGGCTGTGGGAGCTGGGCTCCTGGTCACTTGCTCAGGGCAAATGGGGAAGTAGGTTAGAGTAGAGGTTGCACTTCCAGGGGCACTCGGGCGGCTGGGTGCAGGGTGCTTTCGAGCCGTCGGGCGCTCAATGTTAACCAATGGAGATCTTAGACGGTGAAAAAAGGCTGCAGGCTCGGGGACGTTGACTCTTCAGGGGCGACCAACACTTCGGGAGGTAAGTTGGGGTCTTGGAGGATAGGTAGACACCCAGGAGTTGGGCACAGGGGGCCGTGGGGCGCCGGGTGCAGGGGTGTCTTTTGAGGTCGGGAAATCTTACCCCCTGCTGGTCGCGGTTGGAGGGGTCCCTTGTCCTGAGGCTGAAGGCGTCGTCTGGGTCGTCGAGGAGGGTCCTTGGGCACTGGATTCCAGATCAGAATCGCCGGGGGGACGTCCTCAGAGTCTTGGTTCACTCAGGCACAGGCCGGGCTCGGCGGGTGCAGAGGCTGCAGGTTTCGCGGTTCCGTGCCAGGGCTGGGTCTTTTGTAGTTTGTTCTTTTGAGCAGTACCACTGCTCGTGGGAGTCCCTGGGTTGAAGGCTGTGGCACAGAAGTCAGGTCCTCCGGGGTTTTGAGGTTGCTGAGGCCGGGGTTCCGCAGGAGCAGGTTCAGAGGTCGACAGGCCGGTAGGGCTGGGGCCAAGTCAGTTGTCGTCGCCTCCTTGTTAGCAGCTGCACGGCTGGTCTTCTTGCTTCGTCTTCTCTTCTTGTTTTCGGATTCGGGAACTGAGGAAGGAAGGTTCAGGGAGCCCCTAAATACTAAATTTAGGGGTGGTTACAGGTAGGTAAGGGCAGGGACCAATGGGTCCCTTCCCTGGGGTGGGTACACCCCCTATTCTGCTCCTCTCCAGTGGGAGGAGGGGCAGGAGCCTGTCCCTGGTTGGCTGGGTCCCCCCATCCTCAAGATGGCGGGGACTCGAGTTTGTGCTTCACCTCGCCTCCCCCACCTTAGGGCTGGAGTTGGCAGAGGTGGGCACAACCCATTTCCTGCCTCTGGTTTTCCCGCCGGTTCTCCCGCCAGAAGTGGGGGTAGAACCAGTGGGGACCAGTTTGCTGGAAGCAGCAAATGGTCTGGGGAAGCTCCAAAGGCGGCAGGCCTTTGAAGCTCCCCTGCCCATCCTGGGGGAGGAGGCTTTGGCACCTCGCCCCAGGATGCGCATTGTTTCAGGCCCCTGAGAGCAGAGGCTCTCGACCCAGGGGTCCAGAAACATGTCTGGTGGTGGCAGCCTGGGCAGCCACTCAGTCCGGACACTGGAGGTCGGGTTGGTTTCAGGGGGCATCTCTAAGATGCCCTCTGGAGTGCGTTTTACATTAAATCCCACACTGGCATCAGTGGGGGTTTAATGTGCTGAGAAGTTTGATACCAAACTTCTTAGTTTTCAGTGGGGCCATTATGGTGCTGTGGAGTTCGTAATGACAGACTCCCAGCACCATATACTCTTAATGGCAGCACTGCACTTACAATGCCCAAGAATGGACTTGGGCACTGTAGGAGCACAGGGCTCATGCCTCTATGCCCTCACCACTGGCATAGTGCACCCAGCTAGAGGGGTGGCTGACCTAGGCCAGGGCAGTGGCTTGTAGGCATGGCACACAGGGATGTGTGCCATGTCGACTCTTCACTTTTGTTCTGCACCAAGACAGGCAGCCTGCAAAGGCAGTGTGTGCGTGTAAAGGTACAGGGTCCCTAAGGGTGGCACAACAAGTGCTGCAGCCCTTAGGGGCCTTCCCTGGTCACAGTGCCCTGGGTACCCATGGTACCATTTACCAGGGGCTGACCTGTGGCCAGGGATGCCAATTGGGTGTAGGTATCAATGCAGTTTTAGGGAAGGAACACAGGCCCTGGGTACCTGGTTGGCAGGAGCCCAGGGCACACTCAGTCAAAGCACATCAGCAATTCAGAAAAAAGTGGGGGCATACCATGCAAGAAAGATGGCACTTTCTCACAGTAGTCCATGCCAGAAGTGATGTTGCGGTACCCATATATTCTTCCCCTTGGCCCGCTGACGTCAGTCTCTTTTCAAAACTTTCTATGCCAGAAATGCGACGCCATGAAGAACGCTGACCACTAGTGTGTCAAAACTAGGGCCCTGAAAGTGGTCAGCCCTGTCCCTAGAAATCTGTTCACAGAGCGGGCAGGATGGGTGGGTCGGTAAGGAATCTGCGACTTGATGTAGTTTCTAGCACATAAGGAATTACCGAAGGTAAGTAACTTGTTCTTCTGACAGAGATTTCCAGCCACAGATTCTTTACCTTTGAATAGATACCCAAGCAATACCATCCCCGGAGGAGGGTCTGCAAACTAATCTCAAACGAGAAAGTCCTGCAGGACTGAACGGGCAAAGTGCCCCCCCTGCAAACCTAACTGTCCAGACAGTAATGTTTGATGAACGTGTGCAGTGAAGCTCATGTTGCTGCCTGGCACATATCCAGGAATAGAACTCTGAATGCTAACACAGTGTCACAGCTTTAGGATTGTATCTATTTTTATTTTGAAGAAAGTTACAACATGTACATTCGCCTACATCCAACGGCTGGCGATGAGAGAAGGAAAGGGGGAAGTGGAGGAAGAAACTAAAATCATGAATAACAGACATTCTAAATCAGAGGTCTTCAAACTGTGGGGCGCGACCCCCAGGGGGGTCGTGGAGTCCTAGGAAGGGGGTCGCAGATTTTCCAGCTTCACTTGTCCCTGCAAAAAGACAGCCGTCCTGGGATGGCTAATTAAGATCGTTACCAGCTGCTTCCCTGAATGAAAGGCAAATGTGCCTTATCTGTTAATCTGCAAGTGTAAAGGATGCTTGGGAGCAGTTCTGGCTCTTTGTGAAGACAAAGATGTGTTTTTTGAGTGAAAGTGCAAAGAGTTAACAACTGGGCTGAGAAGTTCTTGCTTTTAATTTTAACTCCATTTACACAGCCCTTAGTGCCCCTAAAGAGGTGTTGAAGGGACAGTTATGTAAAAAAAGAAAACTGCATTACATACGCTCTGGTATTATTAAAACCTACATTTCGAAAGCACCATTTTATTGTAAAACTATTCGCACATTTTGCAGCATTCTATCTTATCCTGTGTGTAATGCAAGTATAAAAAATTGACTTACATATTCACAGTGCTTTCCGTCACAGGCTGTGACTTCGTAGCACTAAAAATACACATCACTATTCTCCACTGCACCAATCAAGATTTAATTCTGTGGTTCTCTGGTTACACACAGACCTCTGCAGTGCATTAACTAATAGAGGTTTCATAATGTGCTACAGTGCATTTCCCACTGAGTAATAACTTTTTTTATTTATTTTTCATTTACGCTGCCCATTATTTTATATGTAGATACCTAAAGGTGAAAGACCTAAAAACGTATAGAATATTTTGGGCTTATTTATGAGAGGCTTGCATCGCCAGAGCATCACTTTTTTTTGATGTTCCAGTGGCGCAAGCATCTCAATTATACCTATGAGGCAGTGCAAAGTCACCCTGCATGGCTTTGCATTGCCTCATAGATATGGAGTAAGACATAGCAGCGCAAGTCACTGCGTTGCCTTACTCTGCGTCAAGGAGGTGTTCCATGGGCTTTGCGTGGGGTTCCCACGCAAAGCCCATGGATTTTGATGCTGCCCCTTATTTACAAAATCACGTAAACCTGGGGCAGCTCCAAAATCTGACGCCTCTCCAGTGGAGAGCGTAACGAGGAAAAATGTTTTCATTTCTCCTCGTTTTTCCTCTTTCCATGTGTGCTACATATTGCAGCTCACATAGAAATAGGAAAACGCCCCTCAGGATTGTTTTGGTGAAGGAAGGTGCCTCTTCCCGTACAAAAACAATCCTGCCTACGTTGGTGCTAGGCAGCAATATGTGAAGGTAAAAGGACTAGAATGCACCATATTTCATAAATACGGTGCATTCCTGCCCTTTCACATTGGCATAGGGCAGCGCCGCAAGAAGACTTGCAGCGCTGCCCTATGCCAATTCCTCATAAATGAGGCCCTTTGTTTTTAGCTACACCTTTGGCTACACCCCTAAGCTCAATGACCTTTGGTTTGCTAAACACTGTTTAATATAATTTCCCCACCGTAAAAATTATTTGCTGTGGTAATTGGGGGCTGTTAGAAATGGGGGGTCCCTAGTTGGCAATGGTTTGCACCTTCGTCCAAGTAGGGGCCCTTCCTTCTAGTCAGGGTAAGAGGGATGCACTACTGAAATAACCCCTGCTCACCCCCTTGGTAGCTTGGCACGAGCAGTCAGGCTTATTTCAGAGGTAGTGTGTAAAGGATTTGCACATAACCAACAGTAATACAGTGAAAACACTACAAAAGGACACCACACCAGTTTAGAAAAATATCCAATACTTTATACATTTAAAACAAGACCAAAACGATAAAAATCCAACATACAGTACTTAAAAATATGCACTTTGCGGGGAGCTGGCATCAATCGGTCCGGACTGCGGTGTGGGACGGGGCAGTGTGTCGCAAGACTTACGAGCAGTGCCCTCAAGCCACGGTGCGGTCACGGTTGTCGAAGTCAGCGACGACGTCGGTGAGACCAGGGCGGCGAAGTGAAACGAGGCGGTGCGGAGTGCGGTGCCCACAGGTCACGGTGCAAGCGGCAGCTCGGTGGCCATCGTCAATGAGACCGGGGTTGCGGTGCAAGATGCAGCGGTGCCCTCTGCGGTGCCTTCAGGACACGGAGCCAGCAGCGAAGTCAGTGACGGAGTCGGTTGCTTTCCCCCCTCTGTGGCAACTGAAACCACGGTTCCAGAGGCGGTACCCAGAGGTCAGTGAAGTCTTTGCGGTCCCTGAGACTTCAGAACAGGAGGCAACTTCTACTTCAAGCCCTTGGAGATACTCAGCAACAAGTAAAGAAAGTTCAGTCCTGTCCTTTCACTGCCCACGGCAGAAAGCAACTGCAGGCCAAACCAACAAAGCAACAACACAGCAAAGTTGCAGTACTCCTCTTGGCAGTTCTTCCAGCTCTTCTTCTTGGCAGGTTCCTTGATTCCAGCGAGTTCTAAAGTTCTGGGGTCTGGACCCCAATATTTATACTCAGTTTCTCTTTGTGCTTTTGGGCAGAGAGTGCCTGTACCCAGCCCAAACCAGTTCCATCCTCTCTGGCCCAGCTTCCTGGCAGGAGGTGGAGACAGCATTGTCCAAGGCAGACCAGGCCCATTCAGGTGCAAGAAAATCTCCTCCCACTACTATAAATACAGCCCAGGTCTATTCAGCCCAGCCCTGACTCATCCAGGAAAGGCAGGACACACCTTGACCCCCCCCAGTGGCTGTCTGATGAAAATGCACATCCCCAGCCCCTGTCACTCCAAAGCCAGACAGTCAATCCACAAACCCAGCAGAGGCACACAGGATGGCTAAGCAAGAAAATACACACCAGTACATGTCCTACCTTTAATATACACGGCACCCTGCCCACAGGGGTACCTTGGGCCTACCTTAGGGGTGACTTACATGTAATAAAAGTGAAGATTAGGGCCTGGCAAGTGGGTGCACTTGCTAGGTCGACATAGCAGTTACAAACCGCGCAGACACTGCAGTGGCAGGTCGGATAACCCTTTTCAGGGCTGCATGGGTGAGTGGCACAATCAGTACTGCAGGCCCACCAGCAGCATTTGATTTACAGGCCCTGGCACCCTCAGTGCACTTTACTAGGGACTTACTAGTAAGTCAAACATGCCAATCATGGAAACACCAATCCATAATACAATTTACAATAGGAACACTTGTACTTTAACACTGAACAGAAGTGAGAAAGTGCGCAGAGACACTGAACCAGCAAAAACAGAGTCAAAACTAGGAGGTCCGAAAGGAAAAAAACAGGGGAAACATACCAAAAGATGCCAGATCTAACAGGGGCATTTATGGTTGTCGATAGATGATGAGGAGAACCAAGTTTCTAGAAAATTTTGTCAGAAGGGGTCCTTATGCCTAAAAAGGTTTGACAAGGGGGTCTTGACATCAAAAAGTTTGAAGACCACTGTTCTAAATAGACAGACTAATCACACCATGCTCGTGCCTATGATACCCCTATTAATTCCCGTCCCCCTCCAACCATGTGGAGGTCTTATGAGTCGGGCTCCGTACCTGCCTTAAGGCGTAGCACCCACAAGTATATTGGGCAGGAGAGCTCTCTAAAGGTGGTAGACAAGTATTTTAGGGAGGGTCCACATATTTTTTCAAAATTTGGCAAAATGTGGTCTACAACTTCTGTCAACTTCTCGATACCGAGCAGGTCCCAGAGTTTGTGTGTCCAATCTGCATGTGTGGGTATGATGTCCGTGCCCCATCATGACAGCAAAACCTGCTTCGCGGCGCACAGTGCCAATGTTATGGCCCTCCCCCCTAGCAGAGTGTAGTGGGTACGTTAGAGCGTTGGACAATCCCAACAGAATATAGTTGGAGAAGCGGGGTAGTTCAGTGTTAAACATGGTATCGATATCTGTGAGGACCTTAGTCTAGCAGCGGTTCAATTTAGGGCAGTGCCACAATAGATGGGATGGTGTGCCAGAATGGTTGCAATGTCGCCAACATCTGTAGTCGCTTCCCTTCTTCAACTTAACCAGTCGGGAGGGTGTATAATACCAGTAAGGAGGATCTCCCTCCCTGAGGTGCTACCAGCCGAGGTGTGAGTCTGCTAACCAGTGCTAAAGTGCTTGTGCTCTCGCCTTAAAACATGGTAAGATTGGCTTATACCCAATTGGCATATTGCATTTACTTGTAAGTCCCTGGTAAGGTGGCACTACTTGTGCTCAGGTCCTGTAAATTAAGTGCTACTAATATGCCTGCAGCACTGATTGTGCTACCCACTTAAGTAGCACTTTAATCATGTCTCAGGCCTGCCATTGCAGCTTGTGTGTGCAGTTTTGAACTGCCATTTTGACCTGGTAAAATAAACCTTTTGCCAGACCCAAACCTTCCATTTTAATACATATAAGTCACCTCTGGGGTAGGCCCTGGACAGCTCAGCAGGGTGCAATGTATTTAAAAAGTAGGACATGTATTCTTAATTATGACATGTCCTGGTAGTGAAAAACTCTTAAATTTGTTTTTTCGCAAAAATGTTCCCCCTTAAAGTTGTAAAATTGATTTTATTAACTTTTCACCATATATCTCGGGTCAATACAATATTTCCTTCTTTCACACATTTATTAGAAATCCTATGGTAAATATCGATTTTCCTATTGATTGCAAATATTAATTCCATAACCCTAGTTTCTTCATACAATGGGTGTTAATTACTTTTGCCACCGATTCCTTTCCATCTGATAAGGTTTCAAACACAGCATAATGACCACTGCAGTCAAAGCTTGTTACGTTTTATATAGTAGGAATGTGTCCAGTAGCATGGGCTGACATGTAAAACATGTATTCTATAATAAAACATGTTTTACAAGTGGGCTAAATATACCCTTTACTTCTGGTTCCCATATCTGTACTCTGTGCAATGTGCAGGGGTCCGCCACATATATTTTTCACTTGCCAGTGTGATAGTTGTAGCAATTTGAAATAAAAACATATGTATAAATGGAACACGGGTTACTAGACCTGTTAAGCAGCTGACATCTACTGCAGAGGTCAAAACACGCAGGGGCTTATTTATGAGAGCCCTAAATCACTTTTGCACCATGTAAAGTGGTATATGCGTGACACAGGGCTCTCAGTCTGATTTATGAAGTTACGTCAAGCCACCCTGCATGACTCTTAGTAGCCTCATAAATGATAAGGCAATGCAGCGCAAATCTCTGTGTCGCCTTACTCCTCGCCCGGGAGGCGTTTTATGGGCTTTGTGGTGGGTCATTCCACCAACACCCAAGGAATTTTATGCTGCCCCAGATTTACAAAATCATGTAATCCTGGGGAAGCGACCAAATCCGTATGCCTCCCGAGGTGAGGCATAACGAGGAGAAATATATTTATTTCTCCTCGTTTTTTCCTCTTTTTATGTGTGCTGCATTCAGCACACATAGAAAACAGGAAAATGCCTCTTAGGATTTTTTTTCTCTGGGAAGGTGCCCCTTCCTGCACAAAAACAATCCTGCCTGCAATGGAGTCCCCCTTGCACCATGGTGCAAGGGTGTCTATATTGGCGCTAGGCTGCCAAAACGGCGCAACGCAGGGAGAAAAGACAGGAATGCACCGTAGTGCTTAAATACGGTGTATTCCTGCCGTTTCACTTTGCCTTAAGGCACCACAGCAAGGTTCCATGCTGCTCTGCCTTACGCCAAAATTCCATAAATGAGCCCCTAAATGTCCAGACCAAAGAAAATGGGGAACATCTTGACAAACCCCACAATCTTCCCCAGCACAGACAGTGGTTATTTCTCTTGATATGTAAATCCACCAAGACAATGCGGCAGCAGAGTCATGCAGACATTGATATCATGCAGACTTGCAGAATGAAGGGAAGAATTTCAAGAACACTGCCAAAAGAATTTGAGCACCATCAACAATTCAGTGATATTACTTACGAGTCCCCACACTCACTATTAAAAGAAGGCTAAGGGCCATAAGCAACACTGCTCATGAATCCTTTCCAGAAATTCCATTGTAACAACAAAAGAATGACAATCGTAATCAGTGTGGGTTGGGAGAATTTCCCTGGTATGAAGAACCTGGTTGGATTTTGATAATTTCCCTACAAAGACTTTCCCTGAGATGGGTGGTAACAAGCTACCAGGAGGCGTCTTGTTCATGGAAAAATTGGGGTACGGGAGTAAAAAAGAAACACACAGCTGTTGCCCTATAGAGATTGAACAGGATGAAGAAGACTTCTCAAGTAGAACCTTTCTTCACCTCCAATATAGTATTGGTAGATAAAGCGCATAAGCACATGTTCTGATAAAGGCAACATGTCAGGCATACACAGATAGGCAGGCTGAGTACCACCCACCTGATTCCATCAATATGACAGCAGTGAGGAGTCCTGCAAGTGCCAGGAGTCGCCCCACTACAGAAGGAACCAGGTGGGACAAAGCTATTCCAAAGAGACGGGCAGAATTAAGAATCCAAAAGAGGTTGAACCAAAGAGATTAGCCATAATACCCAAACAAGGAGGGTAGGAGTAAAACAATAAAGTTGAATGGTGGATTGCCAGTATCTGTAATGTGACAAAAACAGAGTGAGAAGACAATACAACATGAACAAGTGGCCTGGCACCTGCTTCCACGTCCTCACTGGTTAAAGAGACCTGAAGCAAGTGCATATGTTCTTACTGCCTGACCCTACCCGGAAGTGATTACTACCACTTCCTGTGATAGGAGTGCCCTATCGCCAAGAGCACGTCTTCCACAGTCTCAGCCGCTCAATGCTCCCAGTGTCTCTGAAGCCCAACTGATGTTTAAAATGTAACTGCTGTATGCGCCATCCTGAGAAGTACATCAGTATGGTTTCAGATTCCCAACTAATTAGGGTACAATCGTTCTACTGACTAGTGCCCTTCCAAACATTACAAACCTGTGAATTTTTATAGCTTTCGTTGTAAATTAAGTCACAGTCAAATAGCCAGAAACCAGTCACGTGAACGTTCCTGTCGTCATCATTCCTCCATATCTGAAAGCATTCTACTATTGTTGGATTCGGGATTTTCCACAAGTCCACTTCAAATGGATTACCAATGTGGTCTGAGTTCTGAATATTAGCAGTCAAGACATTAAGCTTCACATTACTGGGTTTTTCCATTAACCAATACAGTGTAATAAGGCCCCGATTACAACTACAGGGCTAATTCCATTTCAGGTTCAAACTCACATTTGCGCCTTTGAGGGGATTCCAAGATGGATGGTATTTGCCCATGTGCTAACTGATAATGTGATCAGTTGCCCTTGCGCAAATTGTGTACACCACACTGTTTGCCCACATGTTTTTGGCAGGTAAAGTCTGGTGATAATCTTATTGGTAAATAGTGTGCACTTAATATTTGCACACATGCACTCTCCAGGATGTGCAAATTGAGTTTATTGGTGCATGAAATACCTTACATGAAGGAGAAAAGCAATGTCCACATGCCCAGAATGAAACATTATGTACATTTCAGCTTCAGCAACCAGGGGCAGTATTACAGAATGTCCTAAGGGGGCGCAGCGGGCCTGTGCGACCGCTTTGTGCACTCCCAGGCCACTTGGGTATTACAAAAGGTCCAGCAGACACTTGTGCGGCCCCTTCTGTAATACAAATAGCGCTGACGCACATGTAATGCCACACTATTTCAAGAGGGCGCTCCCTCATTTGCATGGGGGTGTGGCCCCATGTAAATAAGGGAATCTCTTTAACTCTGCGCCCATGCCGAATTATGGATGCGGGTACAAAGGCAAAGAAGCTGTCAGGAGGTGCACTGAAAGTGTGCCACAAAAAGGTGGCACACTGTCATTGCACCCTCTGATGGCAGCCCTCTGGAGGCGGGTGCAGTCACTCACTACACGCGCCTGCAAAGGGATCTCTAATCCCTCTTTAAAGCGCAGAGGGGTTGCCGCCTGCACAGTGAAACACGGAGCAGCTTTGAAGCAGCTGCTCCGTATGTCACTTGAATGTGCTGCCCCCAGGGTAGAACGAGTTTGCAGCTGCCCTGGTGGCAGCGCATTCACTGTAATAGGGCACAATTTCCTTGTTTGCGCATGGCACCCTATGTGTAATAGGGCCACAGGGTTGCTGTGACATAGGGTCTCACCAGGTTAGGATCTCTGTCAGCAGGGGGTGGCGGTCTACAGTAGGATAAAACCACTGCATTGTATTAAATTAATTCTTATCTTAAATTAAAGTAAAAGGTTCTCTCAATGACCTTGTTTGATGTGCTGGGAAGAGACAGGTACAATAGTTCCTTGCTTGTTCCTTTACCATACGTGGTATGAGCTCCCAAACACAAAGGTGCATGCAAGGACCACACATTTCCTCTTTGTGCTATCTGGATCCATCTTTCATGCACACCAGCAGTGGGATCAACCTCTGTGCTGCATCGCAGAGTCAGGGGACCTCCAAGTATGACTTGGCAGCATTTTCTTCGGTACCTAGACTGTTGCAGGCTGTTGAAGGGACCATGCTCGCGCTAAGCCAGCTTAGTGAGTATCTAGAAAGGGCAAGTGGGGGACCAATAAAGCTAAACAAAACACAAAAATGTAAATGGTGGCGCAGGGAGACAGTGAGAGTCCAAAGCACTGCTCACCTGCTCTTGTAGGTGGGAGATACTTGACAGCCCTGATGAGAAGGAGGCTTCTTGATGCTGTGTGGGCTTCTCTGAACTCATAGGCTGGTAGGATTCTCCAATGGTTAGGCCTGCAGCTGCTTCAAAACAGGCAACCAGGGCTTCAGCAGGTCATCAGGCATAGTCATAGTCTTGGGAAAATGAGAAACAGGCAACTGAACGTTCAGGAAGCACCACAGCAGTATCCTTGCAGGTGTGTGTTGATACAGATCTTACCTGAGCTGGGGTGGAGCTTGAGCTGATATTTACAGTCCTTGGCATTGGGGGGGAACAGTCCAGGGCCTATCAGTACCATAGAAGTGCATTCTTGAAGCTTGTATTTGCATGAGACTAGGTTGAGGCAGAGATTTCCCCTAGAGGGTGGAGGGATATATGAAATGGTAGGCCGTGCCCTTCAGACGGAATGTGCATGTGCCTATCTGGTACTGACACATACAATTTCCAGGGGCTTGGTGTGATGGGAAAACGTTTGTATTTCCTCGGACAGGGCCAGGAGAAAAAGGAAACCACATGGATGAAGAAGTGATGAATGTGTGTGGCCTTATCTCCCGGTATGCTGCAGCCGCTCCCCCAATCATGGATTCTCCATGTTATACAAAAAAAAAAATTAGGGTGATTCATATAACAGGAGCGCCAAAAGGGATCGCGATCAATCTTCCATCCAGACTTGTTTCTTGTTCTGGTGTTTGCGATCGTGCAAAACCAAACACATATTTGTGCACAATTACTTTCATTGATGAAAAAAGGAAGAAGCGACCGGATATGCCACAGGTGACTGACATTAATTTACAAGCGAAGACTAGTAGGCATCCCCTCTTGGTGGAGCTACTGTAACCCCCAAAAAACCGTAATATGCTTCTACCAGTCAGGACCTGGCAAAAATGGCTCAGGGGGTCCACCCCTTGCAGACTACAGGGTAGAAATACCAACTCAGGGTCTCCGATTTCAGTGCACAGAAGCAGCGGCTCTAAGGAGAACCACATTTGCATTTCGGGGTCCCTTGGAATTAGGGACCCCTTAAACTGTGCCAAAAAGGGAAAAGTACCGGCAGACCGCTGAGTGTGTGGTGTGAGGCATGTGCAAAGTGCTAAATTCAGGTGGAGTGTGCGGTGTGGTGAAAGTAGTACTGAGCTAGCACAATGTCATGTGTGATCCCTTTGGAAGGCATGATCAGGGCCACTGGAATTATGCGATTGTGCCGCCGCGGCGATTTTCCCATAATTATAGATTTGCCACATAATCCATCATCTGTCGCATAATCTGCAGATTTTAACAAAAAACTTGTTTTATTTCTAATGGTTCAAAAGTTACTAAAAATGCTGCGACACGAGTTGCTGCTCAGTGAAAGGCCCTTTGCAAAGCTGGACTTGTCACCTTTCTGTTGCTTATTGCTATATTTGGGTATTAAACTGATACTAATGAGGTGCAACCAATGCCCAGACAGTGTTACCAAGTTTTAAAATGACAATATTATGAAGTAATACGATTACAAAATGTGCTGCATTATGCTGCATAACTAGACTTTTCTTGCTGCACAATTTGCTCAACTCCCCCGCATAAATTGGGCCTCTCCTGCCGCATAATTCCAGGGGCCCTGGATATGATAATTTGGTTGACAGCACTTTGCATTCAGGGACTTCCAGTTTCATTTCATAAATATGTGCCAGCAAGTCCTTCTAAAGAAGATGGGGGTTAGCTAAGGAATAGCGCATGGCATGGAAGCATGTGGTATGTGCGGTGTGGTGAATTGTGAAGTGAATAGTAGTATGGTGGAATGTGGAGTACAGAGTATGATGTGGTGCGAAGTTTGGGTCAAATACTTAGACTTCCTTGCCCCCACCATCATCCCAGTGCTGTAAAGATTCTCATTAACTACTGTTTAAGAGAGAGTCCAAGCGCATGACTGCTGCGGCCTCGCACTGATTCTGCAAGCCCTGTAATTGAAAAAACGAAGCGTCTAACACATTTGTTTCTGTAATACTTTTTTAAAGTCTAAAAGGGCTGAAGCAGCAGAAAAAAATCGAAGACTTTAAAGTTATTGTGAATACAAAGTTGGAAAGGCGGTCATTCTTGATAAATCACCGCAAAAATGGCCTGTGTGATATATGAAAGATCATTTTGAGTATTCCACACTTTGCAGCAGTGCAAAATCTTATGAATAGAAAAATATTCTCTTAACTGGAATGAAGACCATCTGAACGACTGAGATAAGTTATTATGTGGACATATTGTAGGTTACCTACCCTGTGTAAAGTGAAGCGCTGCGTAACAAAGAACTGTCGCTCATCCCACTCGAATTACTTTCACAGAATGCGGCGGAAAAGAAAATGGAAGAGCAAATGCATCACCTCAGAGTGCGCTTAGAAAGCTCCGATGACGTGCAGCGGCTTGAAGCGGAGCTGAGCGGCGTGAAGCAGATGGAAGAGAAAATACACGCAAGGATAACGAGGGTAGAGAAAAACCTCTGGAACGAGCTGGAAGAGATCAAGAGCGAATACAGAGCAGGCAAGTAGCCACTTCTTTATTACTGCGAAGGGTTGTTTTTAATTTCCGGAACAGTAGCAAGGCAGAGGCTATTCCCCCTCCCGAACCCCTCGAGACACCACTCACCCTCAGCCCCACAATTCACAAGAATATTGTGGCCAAACGGTGCACTTTACAGGACAATATTCCAAATATATTAGCGCAAAGTTAAGATAATTCTGTACAAGAACTAATTCCAAATTACAATATCCAACAATGTTAAGCGCCCTAACAAGACCCGTTCCATCCCCACGTCCCCCTCCCCCCGCCGCCCCCAGTGTGTTAAGAACATGGTAGGCCAGTCTTCACAATGCCCAGGTATGTAAATTGCATTAGCCGGGTCAGTTTTTAAAATGCCGCAGCATGTAAAGTTCCACAAGCCAGGCTAGTATCAGCACTGCCCTGTTTGGAAAGCTCCATGCCAGGTCAGTTTCACAAAGTCACAGCAGGCAAAGCACTATAGAAAGGCCAGCTCCACAGTGCCCATGTGCTAAAAGTGCCATAACAATACCAGTTTTGCCTGAATCCCAGTTTGTAAAGCACCAACTCGAGACCAATGAATACAGTGGCCCAATAACTAAAGCATCATGACCAGTTTCCACTTTGCCTGTGTAAGTGCAGGTCGATGCAAGTTGCCTTGAAGGGGTATTTCGGCAGCACGGATGCTATAAAAGTAACACTGAAGCATAAAAGTAACACTGAAGGTAACGCACAAGTTACTTACCTTCGGTAACGATATATCTGTAAGAAACATTAGTAGTGATAGATTCCTTACCTTAGAATATCCCTAGGCGTCAGACTGGATCCAGAAAGTTTTCGTCAGCAGTACCCCTGCGCGTCGGTAGGGGCGTCGTGCGACTCCGCGTCCGTCGTTGGCGTCGTGGTCGCCGAGATGACGTCGCGGGCGCTACTTGGACGCCGCCCACGCGCGCTGACGTCAGTTCTGTACACGGCTTTCCGCGCCAGGAACGGAGAGCCATGCAAGATACTGACCACTGGTGCATCGAAACTAGGGCCCTGAAAGGGATGACCTTAACCCTAGAAATCAGTTCGCAGAACGGGGAGGATGGGTGGGGCAGTAAGGAATCTATCACTACTAATGTTTCTTACAGATATATTGTTACCGAAGGTAAGTAACTTATCTGAAAGAAACACATAGTGATAGATTCCTTACCTTAGAATAGATACCCCAGCAATACCAACCCCGGTGGTGGGTCTGCGAACAAAGATCCCACCAGAAAGTCACGGAGAACAGAACGGCCAAAGAAGCCGTCTCTCCGGACTTGGCTGTCCAGGCAGTAATGTTTGGTAAAAGTGTGCAGCGAGGCCCACGTGGCTGCCTGACATATGTCTTGCAGGGGGACACCACGTCCCAATGCAGTAGTGGCTCTGGTGGAATGAGCACGCAGCCCCACCGGAGGTTCTTTTTTAGCCAAAGAGTAACAGGCTTTGATACATAAGATAACCCAGCGGGAGATGGTTCTCTTATGGACCGCCCGACCTTTCTTGGTGCCAACGTAGCCAACAAAATGCTGGTCATCCACCCGGAACTGCTGTGTGCGGTTAAGATAAAAGAAAGCGCACGTTTTGGGTCCAGACGGGGGAGCCGCTCTTCCTCTCTGGAAGGATGCGGAGGCGGAAAAAGGTGGGCAAGGTAATAGTCTGCCCAATGTGAAAGTCCGTAACCACTTTTGGCAAAAAGGAAGGACGGGGCCTGAGCACAACCTTGTCCGGATGGACTGAAAGGAAAGGAGGCTTACAGGAAAGAGCCTGGAGCTCACTAACCCGCCTGGCGGAAGTGATAGCCACCAGGAAGGCAGTCTTTAACGTCAAAAGACGAAGAGGACAGTTGTGAAGTGGCTCAAAGGGAGCGCACATCAAGTATGTCAGAACCAGATTCAAGTCCCACTGAGGCATCACGAAAGGACTAGGAGGAAAAAGGTGAGTAATGCCTTTAAGAAACCTATTTACAACAGGGGACTTGAAAAGAGAGGGCTGATCAGGGAGCCTGAGAAAGGCCGAAATAGTAGAAAGGTAGCCCTTGATAGTGCCCAGAGCAGAGCCCTTCTGTGCCAAAGAAAGAAGGAACAGTAGAACCTCAGAAAGAGGGGCAGAAAGGGGATCCACAGCCTTTGCTGTGCACCATGCCACAAATTTGTTCCGCCTGCAGGCGTATACCACTTTAGTAGAGGGACGCCTGCCTGCCAGAATAACGTCGCAAACTTCAGGAGGCAAGTCGAAGGGAATCAACTGCCGCCGCTCAATCTCCACGCAAAGAGGTGGAGGCTGGACAGGTTCGGGTCGAGGACCGTCCCCTGCTGCTGCGACAGAAGATCCTCCCGAAGAGGCAGTCGGATCGGGGGATCGATGCTCATACTGAGTAGCTCGGGATACCATACTCTTCGAGCCCAGTCCGGAGCCACAAGAATGACTTAGGCCCGGTCGTGCCTGATCTTCTTCAGCACTCTGGGCAGAAGTGGTATAGGCGGAAAGGCGTACAACAGACCGCAACTCCACTCGCGACGAAAGCGTCGCCGAGCGAGTGCCGCCTTGGAAATTCCAACGCGCAGAACTGATGACATTGCGCGTTCTCCTTCGGTGGCGAATAGATCTAACCAAGGCTCTCCCCACTGCTGAAAGAGACCTTGCGCCACCTCCGAGTGAAGACGCCATTCGTGGTCGAGCATGCACCTGCGGCTGAGTTCGTCCGCCCTGGCGTTCAGAGAACCTGCCAGGTGTTGAACCACCAGAGACATGCCCTGATGTTCCAGCCATGTCCAGAGACGCAGAGCCTCTTGACAGAGGGTCCACGACCCCACCCCGCCTTGTTTGTTGCAGTACCACATGGCGGTGGTGTTGTCCGTGAACACCTGCACTACTCTCCCCTTGACAGAGGGAAGGAATGCTTTCAGTGCAAGCCTGATCGCACGTAGCTCCAAAAGGTTGATATGGAGCCGGGACTCCGCTGGAGACCAGAGGCCTCTGATCTCCGCCTCTCCCATGTGGCCGCCCCATCCCAGGAGGGACGCATCCGTCACCACTGTGTGCTCCGGTTGGGGAAGGGAGAGGGATCTGCCGTCGACCCAATGTTGGTTCGCGAGCCACCACTGCAACTGTCGTGCAGTGCCCTCCGAGATCTGGACGTGATCGGACAGGTTCCCCTGATGCTGCGCCCAGTGGAACTTCAGGTCCCACTGCAGAGCCCGCATATGCCATCTGGCATGATTGACCAGCAGGATGCAGGAGGCCATGAGGCCCAGCAGCCTCAGAGTCACTCTGACCAAAACCCGGGACAAGGGCTGAAAGATGGGAATCAGAGCCCGAATATCCCGGACTCGCTGTTCGGGAGGATAGACCCGAAACTGCGCTGTGTCCAGAACCGCTCTGATGAAGAGGAGCTTCTGAGAAGGAATCAGGTGCGACTTCGGCACATTGATGGAGAACCCCAGCAAGTGCAGGAGGTCGGCCGTAGTCTGGAGGTGGGAGACGGCTGTCTGGGGCGAGCCCGCCTTCAACAACCAGTCGTCGAGATAGGGGAAGACCGAGACCCCTGATCTGCGCAGATGAGCTGCGACCACCGCCATCACTTTGGTGAACACCTGAGGGGCGCTGGTAAGGCCAAAGGGAGCACGGTGAACTGAAAGTGCTCGTGGCCTACCATGAACCGTAGAGTAACGCCTGTGGGCTGGCAGGACGGGGATGTGGAAATAGGCGTCCTGCAAGTCCAGCGCCACCATCCAGTCTTGTGGGTCGAGAGCAGACAAGACCTGAGCAAGAGTGAGCATCTTAAACTTCTCTTTGCGGAGGAAGCGATTGACGTTCCGGAGGTCTAAGATAGGACGCAGGCCTTTGTCCTTCTTGGGCACCACGAAGTAGTGGGAATAACAACCACGACCTACTTCGGGCGTCGGAACGCGCTCGATGGCCCCCTTGGCCAAGAGGGCCGCAACTTCCTGCTGAAGAAGCACCAAGTGATCCCCCGACATGCGGTGGTATAGAGGTGGCATGGCTAGGGGGGTAGTATCGAAGGGGAGGGAGTAGCCCCTTCGGACTATCTCTAAAACCCACCTGTCCGAAGTGATGGTGCGCCAGTGGGGGAGGTGATGGCGGAGCCTGCCGCCCACTGGCGTTTGATGGGCCTGAAAGTTCGGACTAGGAAGGTTTGGAGGCAGAGGTGGCGGGGGTGGTGGTGGTGGTCTGACCCGCCCACTGGCCCCTTTGTCCGCCACGGCGGAAACCGCGTCCGCGCTGGGATGACTGTTGCGCCGGCCTGTGGCTCTGTTGCGAACGCTGCGGGGCGCCCCTTCCTGTGCCACGAAAGGGGCGGAGGAGGGCGGACTGCCGAGAGTCCCAAGGACTTGGCCGTAGCCCGTGAGTCCTTAAAGCGCTCCAACGCGCTGTCCGCATTGTCGCCGAAGAGGCGACGGCCATCAAAGGGCATGTCCTTAAGAGTGTTTTGGACATCCCCTGAAAATCCAGTGGTTCTCAACCAGGCGTGGCGGCGAACCGCCACCGTCGTTGCAATGGATCTGCCCAGTGAGTTGGCGGTGTCTAGACCACAACGGATCATGAACTTGGCCGCGTCTCTCCCCTCTGCAACAGCCTGGGTGAGAGCAGGCCGGGCCTCCTCCGGACACTGAGACAGCACGTTCGCCACCGTATCCCACAGGCAGTGGGAATAACGGCCCAAGAGGCATGCGGTGTTCACGGACCGCAGCGCAGAGCTGGTGGAAGAGAAAATCTTCTTCCCAAACTGATCCAGCTTCTTGGATTCCCTATCCGGTGGTGCGGAAGGGAAGGCGGTTGGGAAAGCAGAGGCTTGGACAACCAAGCTCTCGGGAGTGGGGTGTTGGGAGAGGAAAATGGGGTCACCCGGAGCCGGGCGATGGCGTCGGGCCACGTTCCTATCCACAGGAGCCCCTATGGTGGGCCTGGACCAGGTGCCCAAAAGAACGTCCGAAAGGGCTTCATTAAAGGGCAGCAGCGGCTCTGCAGAAGTAGCTGCTGGCTGAAGCACCTCTGTCAGGAGGTTAGTCCTGACGGCCACAGTAGGGAGCTGGAGGTGTAGGGCCTCCGCCGCCCTACGCAACACCACTGCGTAACTGGCTCCCTCCTCCGTAGCCACGGTAGGAGGAGACAGCATGCCAAGGTCTGGTGAGGTATCCAGACCACTGGCGTCCCCCAAGTCCTCAGCCCAGTTATGTTCAGACTCACAGGCTGCAGCGAGAGGGTCGTCTGACCCCTCCCAGTCCTCCCCTTGCTCCTCAGGCTGTTCAACAGGCCGAAAATAAGGAGCAGGGACATGGGGATAGAAATCCCCAAACGGCGTCGAGAACGGCATCGACCGACGCCGGACCGACGCCGCGTCCACTTTGGGGCTGAATCTGAGGTCGACGTCATCCCGAGGAGCGGGGGGCGTCAGGATCGGTGCCCGTGGGGTCGACGTCGGTGGAGGCGTAACGAGGTCTACCGGCGTCGACCGGGATCCAGCCCTGGATCCAAGGGTGTCCTACGGCGCCGGGGCCGGAGCCGACAGCGACGCCGGAGCCGACAGTGACGCCGGAGCCGCCGGCGATGAAACGCGAGGACACCCATGCGGGACCGCGGGGCCCGAAGGCGCACCGGCGGGACCCGATGGCCCAAAGAGGCGAGCCATGGCCGACAGGAAGTCCTGTATCTGGGCCGGAGTCGCCGACGACCCCGGGAAGGGCGGGTAGTCGGGCGGCGACTCCATGGACTCCGCCGGAGCCGCGGGGGTGGCACCACCCGTACCCTCAGCCTCGTCACGCAACCGGCGAGGGGAAGTCGGAGAACGATGACGCTTCTTCGACTTCTTGTGCTTCGTCTTACCTGACCCCGAGTGCGAAGACTTCGATCCCGACGATCGCCGATGGTGACTCCGTGCACGGTCCCTCGACCTCCCTCTGGACCGGGACCTGTCACGGCGCGGAGCCGACTGCCGGGCTTCAAGCAGCTTTCGGGACCGCTCCCGCAAAGACTTCGGAGCCATGGACCGGCAGTCGGGGCACGACTTGGGGTCGTGGTCGCGCCCCAGGCAGAAGAGACACACGTGGTGCGGGTCCGTCACCGACATCATCCGATGACAGTCCTCGCAGGATTTAAAACCGGGCATCCCTAACTGCACCAGGAGTCGATATCGACTCGAAAAAGGGTGAGAAAAAGATCTCAAAAACTTAGTCAAAAAAGACTAGGGGTACCGCTCTCTCCGGATCTGCGCTTGCTGGCGTGGAAAAAGAAAGAACCGACGTCAGCGCCCGTGGGCGGCGTCCAAGTAGCGCCCGCGACGCCAACGACGGACGTGGAGTTGCACGACGCCCCTACCGACGCGCAAGGGTACTGCTGACGAAAACTTTCCGGATCCAGTCTGACGCCTGGGGATATTCTAAGGTAAGGAATCTATCACTATGTGTTTCTTTCAGATCTGTGTGCTACGTGTAAAACGGTCCTATCCCCATCGGCTGCCTGGGCTAGAATGCGCCCAAGGGATCTACCGGGCGTTGGAAACAGAAGAGTTTCCTTACTTGGGGATGCAGATAGCGCATCAGCTGAGCGACGGTGGTCTTATAACATGGGTAGGGTCATCAGGGGTCTGGAATCATGGGTTAGCTTCTGATTCATGCTTCTTGTTTCGGTGATGGGCAGGGTGGCGCTGGCGATTATGGACTTCATCCCTAAATGTCACTAGACTTCGCGGACTTCTATTTGTCTTATCCTGTAGTCGACCTTCAGGGCACTGGATACACTGTTAACCTCCTTGGCATGGACAGGGAACAGAAGCAGGGTGCAACTAGCACGTGTGAAAAAAGATACAGCGGAGGGGGGCTTGGGCCTCCCGGACATGAAGTTGTATTACACAGCTAAGCAGCTCCAACAGGCGGTGCTGTGAGGACGAAAAGAAAAAGACCTAACAAGCATGGTAGAGATAAATATACTTCCATGATACCTGATGCAGAGGGCGAATCAATCAATCGACCTCCATATGACTGTTGTTAGACCGGGCATCTTTTGGCGTGGTCTCCCCTGACATTTTGGCTTCCGACCTCCTGCTTGGACCTTGTTTTGCTGCTTTTGGACTTTGAGTGCTTTGACACTGCCATTTAGTGCCAAAGTGCTGTGCTTCTCATATACATACTGGTCATTGGTGTATATTTAATTGGTTGATTTGAGTTAGCTGTAAGTCCCTTGTCCAGTGGTAAGACACATACCGAGGGCATGTAACTTAAATAGTACTAAGTGGGCCTGCATCACTGGTTGTGCCACCCACGGAGGTAGCTCTTCCAACGTACCACAGGTTTGCCTTGGCGGGGCCTTTTCTTTTGCAGGTCACTGTTACTCAGCTTGGCATTTAAAAGCTACTTGCCAAAGTTCTACATGTCTCTCGCTACATGTGAGTACTCCCTGGGACAGGCTGCAGTGTAGGGAAGAGGTAGGGCATGTGCATGTGTGCCCTACATGCCTCAGTAGTAAATAACATCAGATGGTGCGTTCAGTAATGTGAGGCCTGCTGCTCCCTTTGATTAACATGGGGGATCTGTGGAAAGGCTATTGAGCTGTATTTCATATTTGCAGAAGAGTAGCAGTATGGTGTTTAGATTCAATGGATTAGTAATGGCGAACCCTCTCTGGCAGTGAGAGTAGGTATGCCATTACTAATGTGGAAATGCCACTTTGGGGAAGTGGGCATTTCTATGCTTGTGGCTCTCCTTGTGCCTGTCAGCCTGTCTCCGGAAGTCGGCATTTCTATGCTTGTGGCTCTCCGTGTGCCTGTCAGCCTGTCTCCAATCCACATCTGGGTGTTGGGGGGACAGCTACATCTGTACTTTCCTGATAGACAGCCATAAACTAGGGGAACTTAAAGGAAACTGCAGACCTCTGAGATTCCTTCCTGGGACAGATAAGAGGGGGTGGAATTTGCACCGGCATTCCAGGGGGCAGGGCCCCACTAAAGATATTGATCAAGACTCCCAGGGTAGGATGGCAGACAGGACTAAATTTAGAGGGGGCCTTTGCATTTCAAAGGTGGACTTTTGAACTGATCTCATCTTTAAAGGCCCTTTTGGGTATAACTACTGGGGCTCTGTCCTCAGGAGTTTAGAGATACTTTTGGGATTGGAATCATTCTACACTGGTTCGATGCTGGGACATTGACAAGAGAAACTTTTGGGGCAGGAGGGACTGCAACGGGATTATCCGCAGACTTGTGGTGGCTTGGGGCTTGTACTCCAGGATGGGGACTATCACTTGGTGGATTTTTGCCTGGATGTTGCTGGCCTGCAGTCAATCGCCTCCTGTCGTGGCCCGGGGCTCTAAGCACTCTCCAAGGGCCGGTTGGCTGGCCTCATGTCCATGAGATCCCTGGGACAGAAAGGATCTCCTAGTTTCCAAAAGATTATAAGGACCGCGCAGGGTGCAGCGGAAATGGGTGGAAGTTATCGTCCGTTGGGACAAGGACCGTCCTAACGTATGCAGTAATCACACTGTGCCGAGGACTGTGCTTGTAAAGATCAGCGGCCCACCTGGGGTGCCGTAATGTGAGGAGTTTGAGGAGTGCTAGGGATGTTTGCTGAGTCCAAGGAACCTGAGCTTGCATCCAGAAACATGTGCTAGTTTGTACTTCGTAGCACGTGGTCTCTGAGGGCTGTTGGGAGATTTTTGCCGAGTCAGTGGGACCCCGGAAGCCTGGACTGTCTCCATGCTCCAAATCAGGAGGACGACAGTGCCTGACATCGCGGCCTCGGTCCAAGGTCGCTGGCTCCCTTCCCCCGGACCCACGCCACAAGGTACTTGGTTGTTGGTGACATTGTGACTGGACCAGAGTGGTCTCGTTGTGTCTTGAGTGCACCCAAACCTGGCGGCCTGGAGCAACTGCGGCTAGCTCCTACACCTGGGGGGAAACATTTCTCCAAATTAGAAGCACAACAGCTTATGGCTTCACAGTCTTTTGCCTACGGGGGGGGGGGGTGGAGATAGTGATCCCGCACTCGTGAAGTTACTGTGGGGTGCCTTGATAGCCTAATCCGGATGGACAAAGCCAAGTAACCGTTTCCTTCTACTTAGGTGGTCCTGACAATCTAATCAAAGTGTCGCCAGTGGGTACAAGTGTATCATTGGCTGGTGTAGTTTGAGTGACTGCGGGGCTGGGGCATGAGGTGTAGGGGAGAACTTTGACTTCTTGACAATTACAAGCTGTGAGGGGTATGAGATATTGGGATATGTTGTGTTTTATGCTAATGTGATAGCGGGAAAGTGGAATACCTCTGAACAAGCCTGCATATATGTTCTGTCATTTTGATGTAGGAGGGATAGCTTGAATTGTGACTACCTCGGGAATGTATGCACATGGGTTTATGTCACTTTCGAGGCTACAGGGATATGGGGCAAGTAAATACCTATGACTGGCACATATATGTTCATGCCGTTCTGCTGCTAAGGGAAGAGTTCAACAATTGAATATAACTGTAAAGCATATATAAAATGTGTATGTCGTTTTGATTTCAATGTATGTGTAATACAATGTCCAGTGTTTTATACATATGGTGTGGAGTTTTTTGTAGTGTACTCAGTGAGTTGCGAAGATGGTGCTGTGCCAATACTTTACACTTTGAACCTTAGGATAAACCTGACTGCTCTGCACCAAACTATCAAAGGGCAGTTGCGGCCAGTACTGATCGGGGGTGGCGGGGAGGGGTGGGGGGTTTAAGGAAAATGAAAATAATAAAAAAAGAATTAAACAAAACTCCTTGTGGCACAACCGCACCGGAACGATCAGGAAGCACACCCAGGCTCCCTAAGCCAATCACAACGCTGCAATGCAGCGTTGTGATTGGTAAGCACCCAGGCTCTCCTAAGCCAATCACAACGCTGCAAAGCAGCGTTGTGATTGGTCTGAGTGCCGCGATTCGGCGCTCAGCCTGGGAATGGGAGCCTGTAGGAAGGTGGAATCTGACTACATGGTTGCCCTCACTTTTTTCCTGGTGTTTTGTTGGTTTTTGACTTAGTTTGGCTGGGAACCTGCTATTCAGGTCCCCAGCCTATCTGCTTTCTCTTTAAACGACTTGGAGTGCACTCTAGGTGCACTAGTGATTGGATACTGTGGTACCTTATGAGTCCCTAGTATATGGTACCTTAGGTACTAAGGGCATAGGTACTTCACAGGCCTACCAGGGGCTGCAGCATGTATTATGCCACCCCTGGGAAGCAGACTAAATCTGACACCACAGGCCTGCTACTGCAGCCTGGGTGAGGTGGTGCTAGCACTCCTCACTGAGATATAGGTTCCCTATATCTCTCCTACACACACATATAAACATATCAGTCACCCCTAAGGCAGGCCCTATCAATCCTGAGGGCAGGGTGCTTGGCTTCTATGTGAGGGGGTGCCTCTGCCTGAGCAGGGCCCCTCTGCAGCTCTCAGAGTCCATTCTCTGGTGCTGTTTGTGGATGCGGTTAAACCATATACTTTTAAGTGCATTATATCCTCGCAGTAAAATGCTAACTTTGGAATGGCTGCATCGAAACATGTCGTGTTTGGTGTCAAACATCTTGGAATACTACCCCCGCCAGTCCTGGCGGCGGGGGTAGCATTCCACCCTTCTAGAGGGATAGACATGTACCTACTGTGGAAACGCGGTAGAATCCTGCAGAGCCCTGGCATCACAAAATGGATGCCACCAGTCACAGACACTGGGCTGCCCTCCTGCTGATGACCAACACTCGCAGTGGAGGAAGCCCAACAATAGATATCCTGTCCCAAGGGGTGTGACCACCTTCCAGACAGGGTTTAGTGTATTGGGGCTGGGTGGGTGCACTCTTAGAGTGCTTTGAAGTCCTGCACTGGGGGAGCAGAAGGCTCCTCTGTGCATATGCCAGTTCAAACCGGCTCAGGGGCTACCTGTCCCTGCTCTGGCGCGAAACTGGACAAAGGGAAGTGGGTGTAGCCACCCACTCCCTGACCCTCCCATAGGTAGGGTCATAGAGCTAGTCCCTCCCTTTCTTTTAGTATAAGAGGGGAACCTGCATTGCACCCTAGATTTCCCTGGACGACGCTCTGAAGACGAATCCCGGACCTTCGACGTTCCACTACCTTTGGAAGACTGAAGAATCTCCCTTGGAGTCAAGGAGTGACTCCCCTGCTTGGCAGGCACCAAAAACTACAAACGACGGTTGCAAACTACGCCGCTCCCGCCGGAGTCCGAAGACCCTGCAGCCCAAGAAGTGGATTTCCTGACTTCTCAAAGGCCATCGTGAGTCCCCAGCGAAGCTGAGGCCAGTGGACCCCAAGAGTAACGAGGAACCGCGACCCCTGGGTACCGTGCACTATTGTCAAGTGCAACCCTTCACAACGTTCCACGAACTTGTGCTTTGGACCACGTGTGGTCCTAGCCTCCAGCAGGAATCCCTCCGAAGATCAGAGGCCTACCACGTCCCGAGTGACCGTGGGCCCCTGTGAGCGAATCCTCCCGAGGCGTCTTCGCGATCCCTTGCCAGCCGGCTTGTGGGTCCCCAGAAGACTTTCTAAAGAAACCAAAGGGCTCCCCTGGTTGCTCCAGGCCTGCCCTGACTTACCCTCGCTGGGTGAGTCCCACAGACCTTGCTGGTCTGCGCCATTGCCTCTTCACACTTTCCCCGAGACTTGCTGTTACCAAGGCTTGTTGGCTCCGATCGAGTCGCCGACACCGCAGTAAGCTGCAGACATTGTGGGACACGCCGAATCCAGCTCCTGGTCATCGTCGACGCCTCCTGGACCTCGTGGCTGAAGAGTCAAGGCACCCGCGAACGACCTGAACCTTGCGACGACGGTGGGCATCCATCTTCCTTGCCCCGAGTCACTGCCAAGTGACTTTGAACACTGTCCCCTCTGCTTTCAGGTCTTCCATCTTCCGAATCCAGGCTTGGATTCCTCCGGACACTTCTCCTGTCGCCGCAAGCAGCAAGTCTTCACTGGCTCCCATTGAAAACGACGCCGCGACCCGACACCAAAGAACACCTATGCACCCGGCTCCCCTGGGTGAGGTAACTTCAGCACTACGGTGCTCCTGTGGGTGTGGGCCCTAGAACTACTTACCCTGTAAGTGACTTGCTTGTAGCTTCCCTCGAAGTGTCCTAAAACTCTAATTTTCTAAGTGCGACAATTGCGCTGACTCGTACAGGGTTCGCGTCTGTGTTAGACACACCGCGTCCATCTCCTTTGTAACACTATCTAGAACTGTATCCTTCGACTCGTACTGAGTCCGATCGGTGTTCGCCTCGAACACACAAAGGGCCTGTAACACTGAGATCTCCATTGCACTGACTCGCACAAGGTTCGCGTCTGTGTTAGACACAGCGCGTCCATCTCCCTTGCAACTCTATCTGTAACCGCGTCCTTCGACTCGTACAAGGACCGATCGGTGTGTTCGCCTCGAACACGCAAGGGACCTTTAACATTGAAATCTCAATCGCGTCTGAGCGCATAGACTCGCACAGGACTCGCACCGGTGCCAGGTCACCGCGTCCGTCCCCTGTGGGTCTCCTACAACTACCTGGGGTGGTTCTTGGGGGTCCCTCGATTCTAGATGCCCTAGACCTAGGTCTAGCAAACTAAGATTGTGATATTCGATTGTGCTAAACTTATTTTGATAACATTTGACTTGTACATATGTTCCTGACCTCTAATCTCATAAAGAGATTAGTAGAGAGTGTTTATTAATAAATACATATATATTTGATATATATACCTGTGTGGTGTCTTTTCATTTGGTGATTCAAGAGATTGTGTGGTAAAACAAGCTGCTTTACATTCCTTCAAGACTTAGCCTGAAGGTTGCTCTCCACAGCTACCACTAGGATAGCTTTCTATAAAGGTTGTCTTAAACCTATCTACCATAAGAGTCGAATTGTTCTGGTGCAAGGTGTCCACTTCAATTAGTGAACAGCATATGCCAGGCCAACTTCTCACATTGGTGGGCAGCGTGTGGGATTCCAGCTTGCTATTGTTTTACCAGAAAATCTCTATTTGAATTACTAACTGAAAACCACTATAGGTACTCAAGGTACATATAAAGTCAAGCTTAGTATCAATAAGTTCTACTGAACTTAGAGCTGTGTGCCAAGGGATAGCACACCCTTTCTACAGCTCAAGCTAGTATCAGTAGGCCACAGACTAGTGTAGGTAGTACAACACTGCACAACACTAGAATGTCCTTAAAGGGTGGAACCAGTGGATCCACTCAGCCTCAGTATAAGGACATGGCTTTCTCTGACTTGAGAGCCATGTGTGTTGAAAGACACCTGAGGCTAGGACAGAGTCCCTCAACCCTACACCTGATAGATCTGCTGACAGCAGATGATCTTAGATTGGCTCTAGGAGCTAATGGGTCTGAATCAGTGGGTGGGTCAATTACAGTATCTGGGTCAGATGATGAAAATCAGAATGACCAAGACTCTGTGATTGAAGGGCCAGGCCTCAAGGGGCCTGAAAAGGACAGAGGAATTCTCCCTAAGAGAGCTGACAGAGTGGAGGAGAGGCATAGGTCCCCTTCCAGGGAATCTGACCACTCTTATCACTCTGGCAGAGAAGATGTCCACCAGAGGAACTCATACTTTCCCATAAGAGAGACCTCCTCTGAAAGAATGTGCAAACTGCTGCAGTATGAGGAAGCAAGAGTTGCCCTCAGAACCAAGCAGTTGGCACTGGATAGAGAAGCCCTGGAGATCCAGAGAGCTTCTAGAAGAGAGGGGTTAGAACCCCTTGGTGGCAGCAACAGTGTCCCTAGAGGCAGAGAATCTATTCCAGACCATAGGAACCTGAGCAAGGTTGTTCCTCCCTACCAGAGTGGGGATGATATCCACAAGTGGATAACTGCTATGGAGAGGGCCTGTAGAGTACAGCAGGTCCCCCAAAGGCAGTGGGCAGCAATCTTGTGGCTCTCCTTTTCAGATAAAGGTAGAGACAAGCTCCTCACTGTTAGAGAAGAGGATGCTGATAACTATGAAGTCCTGAAGAGTGCACTGATAGATGGGTTTGGCTTAACCACTGAGCAGTACAGGTTGAAGTTCAGAGACACCCAGAAGGCACAGACTCAGGACTGGACTGACTTTGTAGATTGTGCAACCAAGGCTCTGGAGGGTTGGCTGATTGGCAGTAGGGTTACTGATCTCAAAGGATTGTACAATTTGATTATGAGGGAGCAGATCCTTAATAATTGTCAAAACCAGCTTTTGCACCAGTACCTGGTGGACTCTGATCTGACCTCTCCCCAAGAATTGGGAAAGAAGGCAGACAAATGGGTCAGAACCAGGGTGAGGCCTAAGAATCAGGGTGGTGACCAGAAGAAAGATTCTACCAAGTCCCAAGAGAAAGGTGGGGATAAATCTAAGGATAAGTCCACTACAGGGCCCCAAAAGTCCTCTTCTGGGGGTGGGTCCCAAACTCCTTCCTCTCCTGAAAAGAAACCATATTGCCATGTCTGTAAAAAGCCTGGACACTGGAAAACTGATCCCAGTTGCCCCAGGATTGGCAATAAAGAAACTGTTCCTCCAGCTATTACTACCACCCCTCCTGGTACTACCAGTAGTAATCCTCCAGTTGGGAGTAGTGCACCCAAAAGTTAGGTGCTTTTGCAAGGGGAACAGAGGTGGGCCCTAGTTTAGACAGGTCCCCCTCAACAGACTCCTCAGACTCTGATGGTGGTATAGGATTTGCCACCTTTACCATGGGTCCCATTGCATTGGGCAGGTACAGACTGGAGCCAATGATTAATGGTCAGAAGGCTGTGGCATTCAGGGACACAGGGGCTAGTGTCACCATGGTGGCAGGGAAACTAGTCCCCCCTCACCAGCTTTTACCTGAGTTTAAGTACCAGGTGACCAACATTGATGGTGTCAGGACAGATCACCCCATGGCCATAGTCAATCTCAGCTGGGAGGGGGTCACAGGCCCAAAAGAGTGGCAGTGTCCCCCAACTTGCCTGTAGATTGCCTGATGGGCAATGATCTGGAAATTTCAGCCTGGGCTGAAGTTGAACACCAAACCCATCTGAAGATGCTAGGCGTCCCTGAAAAAGCTAGTGGGGCTGTGATGGCCACAGCCCCAGCCCAGGGAAATGCTGGAGAGATGGAGCCTGGAAGAATGGCCCACTCTCCCCCAAAAGAGAGCACAGGGGTTGAAGAAAAGTCTCCTTCCCCCAGACAGCAGGTAAGGGTCAGCCTCCTCAGGGAACTGATCCTACCCCTAGTGAAGGAACTGCCCCAGAGGTAGTCAGGCCTGGCCTGGCCCCACCCCTGATGGCAGAGGACCCTTCCAAGGTGGTACCCAGTCTGGAGCAGGTAACCTGCCCCTCTCTACCCTGCCTCAGTCAGCCCAGGGCTGCAGAGGTCAGGGAGGTCAGTGGACCCCACAGGGCCCCCTGTCCAGAGGAACCCCCATCAGCAGATTAGGGGCACCCAGTCTAGTAGCCCTAGCCAGGTGAAAATTCCTCCACACACTGAGGGATCCCCCATACCTTTGTGTAGGGACCTTCCCAGAAGGACTCTGAAAGGCAAGGGCAAACCTGGAACCAAAAGGTTCCAAACCTGCCATGTCCCTCCAGTGTTCCACCCAAAGGGACCCAACCCCCAGCTGTAGGCAGCCAAAGGTTGACCCTTAGAGCAAAGTGCAGCTCAGTCATGGAAAGACAGGCATACATGGTGACCAGTGATCTGAGGAAACTGAGACCAACTTCCCTAGGGTCTCACTTCCCTGCTCAGACACCTCATCAGCCTTGTCCTTTACCAAAACACCCCACAGGTAGTAATTCCCCATGGTGGAGACCCTCTCATACCCTTAGGGTGAGGGATAACTTAGTGGACCATAAGACAGGGGGTAACCATGCTAGTGCAGGTACTTCCTTTTATGGCCACTCAGTAAATACAGGCTCACCTGGACAAGGTTAGCCTCATCTCCTTTCGTTTGGGGGGGTTATGTAGGAAGGTGGAATCTGACTACATGGTTGCCCCCACTTTTTTCCTGGTGTTTTGTTGGTTTTTGACTTAGTTTGGCTGGGAACCTGCTATTCAGGTCCCCAGCCTATCTGCTTTCTCTTTAAACGACTTGGAGTGCACTCTAGGTGCACTAGTGATTGGATACTGTGGTACCTTATGAGTCCCTAGTATATGGTACCTTAGGTACTAAGGGCATAGGTACTTCACAGGCCTACCAGGGGCTGCAGCATGTATTATGCCACCCCTGGGAAGCAGACTAAATCTGACACCACAGGCCTGCTACTGCAGCCTGGGTGAGGTGGTGCTAGCACTCCTCACTGAGATATAGGTTCCCTATATCTCTCCTACACACACATATAAACCTATCAGTCACCCCTAAGGCAGGCCCTATCAATCCTGAGGGCAGGGTGCATGGCTTCTATGTGAGGGGGTGCCTCTGCCTGAGCAGGGCCCCTCTGCAGCTCTCAGAGTCCATTCTCTGGTGCGGTTTGTGGATGAGGTTAAACCATATACTTTTAAGTGCATTATATCCTCGCGGTAAAATGCTAACTTTGGAATGGCTGCATCGAAACATGTCGTGTTTGGTGTCAAACATCTTGGAATACTACCCCCCCCCCGCCAGTCCTGGCGGCGGGGGTAGCATTCCACCCTTCTAGAGGGATAGACATGTACCTACTGTGGAAACGCGGTAGAATCCTGCAGAGCCCTGGCATCACAAAATGGATGCCACCAGTCACAGACACTGGGCTGCCCTCCTGCTGATGACCAACACTCGCAGTGGAGGAAGCCCAACAATAGATATCCTGTCCCAAGGGGGTGTGACCACCTTCCAGACAGGGTTTAGTGTATTGGGGCTGGGTGGGTGCACTCTTAGAGTGCTTTGAAGTCCTGCACTGGGGGAGCAGAAGGCTCCTCTGTGCATATGCCAGTTCAAACCGGCTCAGGGGCTACCTGTCCCTGCTCTGGCGCGAAACTGGACAAAGGGAAGTGGGTGTAGCCACCCACTCCCCTGACCCTCCCATAGGTAGGGTCATAGAGCTAGTCCCTCCCTTTCTTTTAGTATAAGAGGGGGAACCTGTGCATTGCACCCTAGATTTCCCTGGACGACGCTCTGAAGACGAATCCCGGACCTTCGACGTTCCACTACCTTTGGAAGACTGAAGAATCTCCCTTGGAGTCAAGGAGTGACTCCCCTGCTTGGCAGGCACCAAAAACTACAAACGACGGTCGCAAACTACGCCGCTCCCGCCGGAGTCCGAAGTCCCTGCAGCCCAAGAAGTGGATTTCCTGACTTCTCAAAGGCCATCGTGAGTCCCCAGCGAAGCTGAGGCCAGTGGACCCCAAGAGTAACGAGGAACCGCGACCCCTGGGTACCGTGCACTATTGTCGAGTGCAACCCTTCACAATGTTCCACGAACTTGTGCTTTGGACCACGTGTGGTCCTAGCCTCCAGCAGGAATCCCTCCGAAGATCAGAGGCCTACCACATCCCGAGAGACCGTGGGCCCCTGTGAGCGAATCCTCCCAAGGCGTCTTTGCGATCCCTTGCCAGCCAGCTTGTGGGTCCCCAGAAGACTTTCTAAAGAAACCAAAGGGCTCCCCTGGTTGCTCCAGGCCTGCCCTGACTTACCCTCGCTGGGTGAGTCCCACAGACCTTGCTGGTCTGCGCCATTGCCTCTTCACACTTTCCCCGAGACTTGCTGTTACCAAGGCTTGTTGGCTCCGATCGAGTCGCCGACACCGCAGTAAGCCGCAGACATCGTGGGACACGCCGAATCCAGCTCCTGGTCATCGTCGATGCCTCCTGGACCTCGTGGCTGAAGAGTCAAGGCACCCGCGAACGACCTGAACCTTGCGACGACGGTGGGCATCCATCTTCCTTGCCCCGAGTCACTGCCAAGTGACTTTGAACACTGTCCCCTCTGCTTTCAGGTCTTCCATCTTCCGAATCCAGGCTTGGATTCCTCCGGACACTTCTCCTGTCGCCGCAAGCAGCAAGTCTTCACTGGCTCCCATTGAAAACGACGACGCGACCCGACACCAAAGAACACCTATGCACCCGGCTCCCCTGGGTGAGGTAACTTCAGCACTACGGTGCTCCTGTGGGTGTGGGCCCTAGAACTACTTACCCTGTAAGTGACTTGCTTGTAGCTTCCCTCGAAGTGTCCTAAAACTCTAATTTTCTAAGTGCGACAATTGCGCTGACTCGTACAGGGTTCGCGTCTGTGTTAGACACACCGCGTCCATCTCCTTTGTAACACTATCTAGAACTGTATCCTTCGACTCGTACTGAGTCCGATCGGTGTTCGCCTCGAACACACAAAGGGCCTGTAACACTGAGATCTCCATTGCACTGACTCGCACAAGGTTCGCGTCTGTGTTAGACACAGCGCGTCCATCTCCCTTGCAACTCTATCTGTAACCGCGTCCTTCGACTCGTACAAGGACCGATCGGTGTGTTCGCCTCGAACACGCAAGGGACCTTTAACATTGAAATCTCAATCGCGTCTGAGCGCATAGACTCGCACAGGACTCGCACCGGTGCCAGGTCACCGCGTCCGTCCCCTGTGGGTCTCCTACAACTACCTGGGGTGGTTCTTGGGGTCCCTCGATTCTAGATGCCCTAGACCTAGGTCTAGCAAACTAAGATTGTGATATTCGATTGTGCTAAACTTATTTTGATAACATTTGACTTGTACATATGTTCCTGACCTCTAATCTCATAAAGAGATTAGTAGAGAGTGTTTATTAATAAATACATATATATTTGATATATATACCTGTGTGGTGTCTTTTCATTTGGTGATTCAAGAGATTGTGTGGTAAAACAAGCTGCTTTACATTCCTTCAAGACTTAGCCTGAAGGCTGCTCTCCACAGCTACCACTAGGATAGCTTTCTATAAAGGTTGTCTTAAACCTATCTACCATAAGAGTCGAATTGTTCTGGTGCAAGGTGTCCACTTTAATTAGTGAACAGCATATGCCAGGCCAACTTCTCACAGAGCCTGGGCATGTAATACAGCCTGGGTGGAGAACATTGTAAGTGCGCATGAATGTTTGGCCAAGCCCCAGACCGCAGGCCAAACATTCATGTGCACTTGCAAAGTTTGCTCGCCACTGCCCCTGCTCCTGTGTCAGAGCAGCCAGCCCCACAGTTCTGCTGCTGCAGGACAAAATAAAATGATAATAACCTCGAGTTATTATCATTTTATTTTTCCTTTATTTCGCTGCTGCACAGCAGTGGGGCAATGCTCCTCCGCCTTAGCGGAGGTGCTGCCACTGCCAAAGGGTGAGCACAGGTTATCTTATGAGTGTATCTTACTCATCCTATCTGGGACAGTGGATTCTGCCTGGCTTCGATGCATCCCAGCCAGCCAACCGCTGGGTCTAACATTTGGTGATCAGCGGTGACGATAGGAGTTGTTTTTTTCACAAGCCCTAGCAACACTGTTTCACTGCGACTCCAGTGTGCAATATCTTTTTCTTGCCTTAGGTTTTCTTTTGTGTGTTTTTGCCATTCTAGTTTGGAAACCTTTCCGTGTTCACAACAGTTATGTCTAAGTCTGGAGAGGAAGCGGACGTACCTGCAGTAGAGGAGTTTGAGCAGGATAAGTTGGAAACCTATACGGTAGCCCAGCTCAAAGGCTTCTGCAGAGACCTGAAATGTTCTTTTAAAGGCCTCAGTAGAAAGGAGGAGCTGCAAAAAACATTGAGGGCCAGGCTGGCATCAAGAGGAAAAGTTGAGGATTCAGAGGAGGCTGATGTAGTGGATACTGAGGAGCAGGAGCTGCCGGAGGGGAGCATAGTACCCTCCAGGTTAGGCAGTAGTGGTTCCTCTAGGGGTCTGTCCCCAGAAGAACTGGAGGACAGGTGGGAGGAAAGGAAGCTCAAATTGGAGCTGGTCACACTTAAATGGGAAAATGAGAAGGCCAAGGTGACGATGGAAGAAAAGAAAATGATGTTGGCTCAAGAGTTAAGCATGAGAGAGCTGAACTTAAGAGCTAAGAGGGCTGAGTCCAGCACAGATCGTGGCAGTATTTCACAGTAGCGGCTGCCACTGAAAAGTACCGGTGGGGGGGGGGAGGGGAGTAGAAAAATTAATAAAATGACTTACCTGGTTGCCAGCCGCCACCTAGCTTCCATCCTCTTCTGTTCCTGCAGGAAGCCCACACAGGCGCCCCTAAGCCAATCACAATGCTGTTGTCACCATGATAGCAGTGTCGTGATTGGTCTGAACGCCGTGGTTCGGCGCTTAGACGGGGACTATGAGCCTGTGCATGTTCACTACCCAGGCTATACAATACAGCCGGTGGAGAACATGCAAAGTGCGCATGACTGTTTGGCCGGCCCAAGACAGCCAGCTAAACCGTCATGGGCACTTAAGTGCCCACTCCTCCCCTTCTGGCTGTGATGACAGCAAAGCCCCGCCCACCCTGTAATCCTCCCTCAGTACGGAAAAATAAAATGATAATAACGTTGCTTTATTATCATTTTATTTTTCCTTTTTCCACTGCTCAAAGAGCAGTGAGGCGTCTCTCCTCGGCCTTAGCAGAGGATCCGCCGCTGACATTTCATCCGTGTTTTCGGACAAAAGAGTCCACATACCCAAGGGTCTGGTTCCTGATTATGGAGTGGGGGATGGCATAGACCAGTGGTTTGAGGCCTATGAAATAGCTTTACAAATGCACAGGATCCCTGAGGGGGATTGGGGGCGAGTTTGTGGAAGCATGTTCCAACTGAGGGGAGGGCCACCTTGCTGGCCCTTGAGGAGGGTGACCGGGTGAAGTATCCCACCCTGAAGGAGGCCCTGGTCAAGAAATATGGGTTGACCCCTGAGAAGTAAAGGCAGAAGTTTAGGGACAGTGTAAAACTGACCCCCCAGACCTGGGTAGATTGTGTGGATTCATTTTGCAAGTCATTGGATGGTTGCATGAAGGGCAGTAAGGTGGTGGACTACAAGTGGCTGTACAATTTGATTGCGTGGGAGCACATGCTTAGCCTTTGTTCCATCGAGCTGTGCCAGCACTTGATTGATAAGAAGCTTTCTGATCCCAGAGAGCTTTCTGAGGAGGCGGACCGCTGCGTTAATACCCGGGTCCACAAGAAGGTGTCTGGGGGAGATCCCGCCAAGGGTGGGCAGGGTCCCCCAGAGAAAATGGAGGGGGGGCAAAAATAAAAGTAAGGAGGTCTCTCAAGGGCTCAAAACGAAGTCCCTGGGTAAGAATTCCCAACCCCCTGGTGACAAGAGGAGAAAGTTCCCTACAGGTAAGCCTGCAGGGTAGGGACCCATCAGGTTTTATGCTTGTCAGAAAGAAGGGTACTATCGGGGGAACCCAAGTGTCCTAGGCGGGCACCATCCCCCACCGTTGGGCAGACACTGGGGGTGGCTGGGGATAAGCTTGGGGAGGAATTAACCCCAGTTGATGGTGGGGAGCCACCTGGGATAACCCTAGTGTCTCTGGGTGGCAGTGAAGTGGTCCAGATAACCCTCATGCCTGATAATACTAGGAAGTACAGGCAGTGGGTGACCATTAATGGGCATAGGGTGCAGGCTCTGCGAGACAAAGGTGTCATCTGATTTCTGCAGTACAGGTCGTTCCTAACGTGCTTCACCAAATGGTTGCAGCCGACAATAGTAAAAAAAAAAAAAAAACATTGGTAGATGTGCCTGACCACACAGTCAAGGGAGCCACTGGGGGGTGGTCAGGAGGACCCTGAGCCTGAAACAGTGGCCCAGGTCCCTGCCAGGAAGAGAAAGGGCAAGGAGCGCAGGAAACCCATTCCTTTGATTCCCACGGTCCGGTAGGAGGCTGACCCTGAGAGGAAGGCCCCAGTACCTACAGGGGAAGGTGTGGCTGAATTGGGTAACCTGCCTGAGCTGACCAATTGACAGCAGGACGGAGGTCCCTCCAGGGAGGAGTTTAGCCTGGCACAGAAAGAGTGCCCTAATGTGGTGGGTCTTTGGTGGCAGGCTGAGGCCCAGGCAGCTGGTGAATCCTCTGGAACTCACTTGATTTAATGAGAGAATGGTCTCCTGTATAGTGAGTCTAAGGTTGCTGAACTTGGGCCAGCCCGTGTGCTGGGGGTACCCCAGTGTTTCAGAGCCTTCCTATTGGGTTGGCTCCTAATGTGCCGCTGGCAGGTCATTTGGGGCAGGGCAAGACCTTTGACAGGCTTGCAATCCTCTTCTATTAGCCTCAAATGAGGAAGAATTCAGACGCATTCTGTCGGTACTGTCCTGCCTTCCAAGCAAGCGGTAAGACTGGAGGGAGGTGCAAGGCCCCCCTGTAACCGTTCCCTGTCGTGAGTACCCCTTTTGAGTGGGTGCGCATTGACATTGTGGGTCCTCTTGATCCAAAGTCTGCCAAGAGCAACAGATTCATCCTGGTCTTGGTAGACCATGCCACCCGGTACCCGGAAGCGATCACCCTGAGGACGGTGATGGCACTCGCTGTGGCCCGGGGTCTGTTGGGGATCTTTACCCGTGTGGGTTTCCCCAGGGATGTGATATCCGACCAGGGTACCAACTTCATGTTCTCGTACATGCAGGTAGTGTGGAAGGATTGTGTGGGCTAACCTACAAGTTCTCCACCCCCTACCACCCTCAAACCAATGGGTTGGTTGAGAGATTCAACGGTGCCCTTAAGGGCATGATTATGGGTCTTTCAGACCCCATGAGGCATACGTGGGACGTCCTCCTGCCATATCTTCTGTTTGCCTACAGGAAGGTCCCGCAGAAGGGGTTTGCTTCAGCCCACTTAAGCTTCTTTATGGGCACCCTGTGAGAGGTCATCTCAGTTTGGTGAGGAAGGGCCAGGAGCAAGCTCCCAGGAAGCCACCCCAGGATGTATTCAGTTATATCCTGGCCTTCCGCCACCAAACAGCCCTCTTTAGGAATCTCGCTCAGGCGAACCTGCAAGCTAGCCAGGAGGATATGAAACAACCAGGACACCACTCTGGTTGATTTTCAGCCTGGCCAGAAAGTGTGGGTCATGGCCCCAGTAGAGCCCCACGCTCTACGGGACAAGTGGTCTGGGCCATTTGAGGTGAAGGAGCGCAAGAGTGACTTCACCTATCTGGTGGACTTGCAAACTCCTAGGAACCCTTTGAGGGTCCTGCATGTGAACCGCCTCAAGTCACATTTTGAGATGACTGGTTAACCATGCTCTTGGTCATGGATGATGGGGTGAAAGCAGAGACAGAACCTCTCCCTGACCTCCTGTCCTCCATGGAGCAGGATGGGTCAGTAGAGGGGGCGAGTCTCTCCCCTACTTTGACCAGGTATCATCAGGGAACTGCCGCCAATTGCTGGGGCAGTTTGCTCCCCTGTTCTCGCTCACCCCGGGGTTACCCACTGGTGCACTCAAGATATTGATACGGGGGATAGCCTACCTGTTAAGCATAAAACTTACAGGTTGTCGGACAAGGTAAGGATTAGCATCTGGGAAGAGGTTTCCAAGATGCTAGCCCTTGGGGTGATTGAGCCTTCCAACAGCCCTTGGTCTAGTCCTGTAGTATTGGTGCCCTAAGCTGCTTCCCCCGGCGTCGCACCTGAACTTCGGTTTTGTGTTGACTACCTTGGGCTCAATGCCATCACCTGGTCTGATGTGCACCCCATCCCCGAGCGGATGAACTTATTGATCAGCTAGGGGCTGCCAAGTTCCTCAGTACGTCTGATCTTACGTCTGGCAGAGAGTACTGGGTACTGGCAGAGAGCCTTGACTGACCGGGCGCGAGAGAGGTCAGCTTTCTCGATGCTGGAAGGCCACATCCAGTTCTGGGTTATGCCCTTTGGGTTGAAGAACACCCCTGCCACCTTCCAGAGGTTAGTCAACCAAGTCCTAATGGGGCTGGAGAACTTCAGTGCCGAGTACCTTGACGGAATTGTGGTTTTCAGCTCCAGTTGAGAGGACCATTTGGACCACCTCCAGGAGCTACTGAGGGCATTGCAGCATGCTGGACTCACTATCATAGCCAGTAAGTGCCAGATAGGGCAGGGGTCTGTGGTTTACTTGGGACACCAAGTAGGGGGCGGCAGGGTGGCACCGCTACAACCAAAAGTTGACACCATTCTGGCTTGGACACCTCCCAAGACCCAGACGGAGGTGAGAGCCTTTTTATGCCTCACCAGATACTACCGACAATTTGTCAAGGGGTATGGCACCATTGTAGCCCCCTTGATGGAGGTGAGTTCAAAGAAGCAGCTGCATCGGGCGATCTAGACTGAGGCATTCCAGATGGCGTTTGATGCCCTAAAGGAGGCCATGTGCACGACACCCGTGCTCAAGGATCCTGACTTCTCTCAGGAATTTGTGGTGCAGACTGACGCCTCCGAACATGGCGTGGGGGCCGTCCTTTTGCAGCTAAATGTGCAGGGCCTGTACCAACCAGTAGCCTTTCTTAGTAGGAGACTACTTCCCAGGGAACAGAGGTGGAGCGCAATTGAAAGGGTAGCCTTTGCTGTGGTCTGGGCACTGAAGAAGCTGAGGCCCTACCTGTTTGGGACTCACTTCTGGGTTCAGACAGACCACAGGCCCCTCAGATGGTTAATGCAGATGAGGGGTTAAAATCCTAAACTGTTGAGGTGGTCCATCTCCCTACAAGGAATAGATTTCGCGGTGGAGCACCGCCCTGGAACAGAGCATGCCAATGCGGGTGGTCTTTCCGGATTCTTTCGCCTTAGTGATGAGAACTCCCCTGAGATGGGGTAGTTCTCCCCATTTTCTGCTGGGGGAACAAGTGTTAGACCTGGTATCTTTTGGCGTGTTCTCCTCTGACTTTCTGGCTTCTGACCTCGTGTTTGGACCTTGTTTTGCTGGCTTAGGACTTTGAGTGCTTTAACACTGCTATTCAGCGCCAAAGCGCTGTGGTTGTCATATACATACTGGTGATCGGTGTATACATGATTGGCTGATTAGATTAGCTGTAAGTCCCTTGTCCAGTGGTAAGAAATATGCCTAGGGCATGTAACTCAAATGCTACTAAGTGAACCTGCAGCAATGGTTGCGCCACCCACGGAGGTAGCTCTTCAAACGTACCACAGGTTTGCCGTGGCAGGGCCTGTGTGTGCAGGTTACTGTTACTCAGCTTGCCAATTAAAAGCTACTTGCCAAAGTTCTGCATGTCTCTCGCTACATCGGAGTACTCCCCAGGAGCAGGGTGCGGTGTAGGGAAGAGGTAGTTCATGTGCACGTGTGCGCTACATGCCCTAGTAGTGAATAACATCAGATGGTGTGTTCAGTACTGTGAGGCCTGCTTTTCACATTGATTAGCATGGGGGATCTGTGGAAAGGCTATTGAGCTGTATTTTCTAATTGCAGAAGAGTAGCAGTATGGTGTTTAGTATTGATGGATTAGTAATGGCAAATCCTCTCTGGTAGTGAGAGTGGATTTGACATTACTAATGTAGAAATGCCACTTTGGGGAAATGGACATTTCTGTGATCGTGGCTCTCTGTGTGTGTGTCAGCCTGTCTCCAATCCACATCTGGGTGCTGGGGGTACAGCTACATCTGTGCATTCCTGATAGATGGCCATAAACTAGGGGGACTCAAGGAAAACTGCAGACCTCTGACTCTGAGAGGCCTTCCTGGGACGGATAACAGGAGGTGGAATTGGCACCTGAATTCCAAGGGTCAGAGTTCTGGCCTCACTAATATATTGAACAAGCCTCCCAGGGTAGGATGGCACACAGCACTAAATTTAGAGGGGGCTTGTGAACTTCAAAGGTAGCCTTGTGAACTGATCTCATCTTCAAAGCCATTGTGGGTATAACTACTGGGGCTCTGTCCTCAGGTGTTTAGAGACTCTTTTGGGATTGGAACCATTCTACGCTGGTTTGACACTGGGACATCGGCAAGAGAAACCATTGGGGCAGGAGAGATTGCAATGGGATTAGCCACAGACTTGTGGTGGCCTGGGACTTGTGCTCCAAGAAGGAGACTATCACTTGGTGGATTTTTGCCTGGATATTGTTGGCCTGCAGTCAATCGCCTCCTGTCATGGCCCGAGGCCCTAAGCACTCTCCAAAGGCCAGTTGGCTGGCCTCCTGTCCACGAGATCCCAGGAACAGAAAGGATCTCCCCATTTCCACAAGATGGTAAGGACCACGCTAACGTATGCAGTAATCACACTGTGCAGAAGAGTATGCTTGTAAAGATCAGTGGCCCACCTGGGGTGCCATAATGTGAGAGTTCTAGGAGTGCTGGGGTAGTTTGCCGAGTCTGAGGGACCATAGCTTGCAACCGGAAACCTGTGCTAGCCCACACTTTGTGGCATGTGGTGTCCGTGGGGTGTTGGGGGGATGTCTGCCGAGTACGTGGGACCCAAGCCGGAAGCCTGGACTGTCTCTGACCTCTAGATCGAGAACATGACAGTGTCTGTTATCGCGGCCTCAGTACGAGGTCGCCGGCTCCCTTCACCCGGACCCACGCCACAAGGTACTCTGTTGTTGGTAACATCGTGACTGGACCCGCGTGGTCTCGTTGTGCCTTGTGTGCACCCACAGCTGGCTGCCTGGAGCAACGGCGGCTAGCACCTCCACCTGGGGGGAAACATTTCTCTAAATTGGAAGCTAATCTGCTTACAGTGTCACAGTCTTTTGCCTACGAGGGGGGATAGTGATCCCGCAGTTGTGAAGGTACGCGCAGCTGCCTTGACGGCCTGATCTGGACGGACGAAACCAAATAACCGTTTCCTTCTGCTTAGGTTGTCCTGACAATCTAATCAAAGTGTCACCAGCGGCTACAATTGTATCATTGGCTGTTGTAGTTTCAGTGACTGCGGGGCTGGGGCACAAGGCGTAGGGGAGATCTGTGACTTCTTGACCATTACAGGCTGTGAGGGGTATACAATATTGGGATATATCATGTTTTATGCTAATGTGATAGCGGGAAAGTGGAATACCTCTTAACAAGCTTGCAAATATGTTCTGTTTTTTTAATCTGGGAGGTATAGCTTGGATCGTGACTACCTCAGGAAAGTATGCACATGGATTTATGTCACTTTCAAGGATGAGGAAATAACGGGGCAAGTGAATACCTATGACTGGTACATATATGTTCATGCCATTCGGCTGCTAATGGGATAGTTTGACAATTGCATATAACTGTAAAGCATATGTAAGATGTGTATGTCGTTTTGATTTCAATGTATGTGTAATACAAATCCCAGTGAATTATACATATGGTGTGGAGTCTTTTCGTAGAGTACTCACTGTGCTGTGCCAATTCTTAACACTTTGACCCTCAGGATAAGTCTGACTGCTCTGCGCCAAGCTACCAAAGGATGAGTCTAACAATTGTACACAGGGTAGCGGCAGCATGGGATATAACAGTTAGGAGGGTACTCCGGTGGTCACCATTTTTGAGTTTTGCAGCTTTGATGGATGCAACTATTTCGAGAGCTAGCTCAAGACATATCTTTGGTGAGATGGCGAGAGGGCAGATGCCTTACAGTGTGACATTTATACCCCGTTGACTCGTTCATAACATTAGCAGAAGCATGTGAGACATTTGGAGCTAGCTTACAATCTCCTTAGCTTAGAAAAACAGTTAAGGAGATATGAACTAAGTTTCCTGCTACACCTCAGGTGCCTCCCCAATGGAGGTGGTGTTAGATCGGGTGATGGTGATCATATGATATCAAGGTTATATAAGGCACTGAAGAGAGCGAGAGTAAACATTTCTCTGAGAGAGATAAAAATGGGAAGAGGATCTGCAGGACCCTTTTCTGGCAGGGAATGGGAGGTTGCCTGTACACTGGTTCAGATAATAGCTAGTAATGCTAGATTTAAGCTGTCACACTTACACATCCTGCACCATACTTACCTGATTCCACTGAGATTACATAAAATCTTTGCACGCAATTCACACACCTGCTTCAAATGCGGAAGCAATAGTTCCACTTCCTACATATGTTATGGGAGTGGGGACCAGTGAGGACTTATTGGGAGGAGATTATTGCAACATTTAAGAGTGACATTCATTGAGATAGTTCCTGACATGAAACAGTGTGTTTTGGGGCTTCTATCTGGGTCTAAAAAGCTTAAAATATCTACAAGTTTGCTACTCTGGGGCTGCGTTAGAAATTAGTTTTCTGGTTGGCAGAGGTATGCACCCTGTCTAAGCAGGAGCAACAGTCCTAGTCAGGTCAGGTGCACACTGAAAGATAACCTGTGCTCACCCTCTGGTAGCTTGGCACAGAGTAGTCAGGCTTATCTTAGAGGGAATGTGTAAAGTATTTGTGCAACACACACACACAGTAACACAATGAAAACACAACACAAAGACTCCACTCTGGTTTAGAAAAATAGACAGTAATTTTATAAATAAATCAAGACCAAAATGACAAAATCGAATAAGTAGAACCAGAGTTATGACTTTTAAAGATTAAAAAGAGGTTGAGCGCTTAGAAGCAGTAAATGCCAATGGGGGTTATCTTGTCGCACTGGATCGGGGTAAAGTCAACAGTTCAGGCCGAACTTGATGGAGTGCAGGCTGGCTACAGGACCCATGCAAGTCCCAGTCAGTGAACAAAGTACCTTATCCTGGTCGCAACAGTGAGATGTGGGGCGCAGTTGAGCGATGCGTCAATATTGATCCCTCAGAGGTAGCAATGCTTTGGTTCCATAGACAAACCGCTGAGGCCGAGATGCGTTGGTTCTAAGTGCAATGAGCCGGGTTTCTCCACGCAGTCAAAGGATGCATCAATTTCTGTAGACTGCGGCGGTGGCGATGCACGGATCCATGCTTTGGTTTCTGTAGGCTCTACAGCGGTTCCGATGCAACGCGCCGGTTTCTGCTCCTGCCACAAGGACGTCGCATTGATTTCTGCTCACGCAGCCGGTGGATGCGTTGGTGCCTCTGAAGCAAGTATCTTGGTCCACTTCCAGTGAACAAGGCACAAGAGCAGGGGTAGAGACTTTGATTTCCCTGAATCTCAAAAACAGGAGGCAAGCTCTCCCTTAGCAGGGTCAGAGAGCAGCATGGCAGCACAGCATAAAAGCAGACCAGCAGTCCAGCAGAGTGTCAGTCCTTGATGCAGCACAGCAGTTCTTCTGATAGAGTCCAGTTTTAGGTCCAGACGTGTCTGATTTGGTGGGGTCAGAACCCCAGTACTTATACTCAGTTGTGCCTTTGAAGTGGAGGTGACTACAAAGAAGGATCTTTGAAGGGCACAGAGGTCCTTTCTTCCCAGCCCTGGCATCAGAGTATCAGTACGGGGTAATCAGCCCTTGGTGTGGAGACATGGCACTGCCAATTCAGGTGTGCCCGTCCCTCCCTCCCTCCTTCCCAGGAATGCAGATGAGTACTCAGACACATCTAACCTTCCTGTGTTTATGGCTGTCTAGAGGAAATGCACAAACTGAATCTGTCACCCACCCCAGGTGCGTATTAGAGACAGGCTTCAGGCACACAGAGAAGTAAGAGCAGAGACATGTCCACTTTCTAAAAATGGCATTTCTAAAACAGTAATGCTAATCCAACCTTACCAGTAAACAGGGTTTATCATTACCATTCCATAGATATAAAACATGACAGAGCCACTCCTTTCTAATCAAGGATTTGCACCTTAATAGTGTATTAAGGCTTTCCCAATGCTCACCTATGAGAGGAGTAAGCCTCACAGTAGTGAAAAATGAATTTAGGTGTTTTTCACTACCAGGACATGCAACACTTTAAAAGTACATGCCCTACCTTTCACTTACATAGCATCCTGCCCTATGGGCTACCTAGGTCCTACCTTAGGGGTGACGTATGTGTAACAAAAGGGGAGTTTTAAGCTTGGCTAAGGGTTTTAAATGCCAAGTCTAAGTGGTAGTAAAACTGCACACACAGGCTCTGCAGTGGCAGGCCTGAGACTGGTTTAAATGGCTACTTGTGTGGGTGGCACAATCAGTGCTGTAGTTCCACTAGTAGCATTTAATCTACAGACCCTGGGTATATGGTATACCACTTTAGAAGTGACTTACAAGTAAATTAAATATGCCAATTGTGTATGCACCAATGTTACCATGTTTAGGGGAAAAGTGCATGCACTTCAGCACTGGTCAGCAGTGGTAAAGTGCTCAGAGTCCTACGGCCAACAAAATGAATCTGCAAAATGGGGAGGTAAGCAGGCAAAAAGTTAGGGGGAAGACCACCCTAAGGCTGACAGGTCTAAAACATGTCCCCCCAGCTGAAAGTGAGGAGATCTACCCAGCCTCTAGTGAGTTCTCATCACTAATGTGGAAAAACATGGATATACCATCAGCATTGGAGAGGTCTAACCCTGGTCTGTGTTCCACCCTGAAGTCCATACTCTGTAGAGCAATGGAACACCTCAACAGTTTTGGATTCTCACCCCTCACTTGAAAGAGCCACCTGAGGGGCCTGTGGTCAATCTGAATCAGGAAGTGAGTACCAAACAGGTATGGTCTCAACTTCTTCAGTGCCAGCCCATAGCAAAAGCTTTTTTTTCTATGCCATTCCACCTTTATTTTCTGGAGAGTTACCTCTTGGAGACGAAAGCTACAGGCTGGCCTAGGCCCTCTTCATCAAGCTGTATTAGTGCTGCCCCTATGTCATGTTCTGAGGCATCTTTTTTTAAGGATAAACACCTTGGAGAAGTCAGGGGCATTGAGCATGTGGCCTGCTTAAGGGAGTCAAATGCTTTTGGGCATGCCTCTGCCCAAATCACCTTTCTGGGCTGCTTTTTATATGAGAGCTCTGTTAAGGGGGCAACAATGATGCCACATCCCTTGGCACATTTCCTATAGTACCTAGTGAGGCCCAAGAATGCTTTGGCCTGAGTCTGGGGTATGGGAGGCTCCCAGATGAAAGTTCCTATCTTGGACTGGAGGGGCTGCACCTTCCCCTTGCCCACCAGGTGTCCCAAGTACACCACAGACCCCTGCCCTATCTGGCACTTACTGGTCTTGATAGTCAGGCCTGCCTATTGCAGAGCCTGATGCACTTCCTGGAGGTGAAAAAGGTGGTCCTTCCAGCTGCTACTGAAGACAGCTATGTCATCCAGATAGGCAGCACTGAAGGCCTTCATATCAGATAGGGCCTGGTTCACCAACATCTGGAAGGTAGCAGGAGCATTTGTGAGTCCAAAGGGCATCACTCTAAACTGATAGTGGCCCTCTGGAGTGGAGAAGGCTGACCTCTCCTTTGCTCCTTCTGTTGTAAGATCAAAGGTACTTAAGTTGTGGGCAGCCCCTAATCTGTTAAGCTCATCAGCCCGGGGGATGGGATGAGCATATGTCTTTGTGACTGAGTTGAGCCCTCTACAATCCACACAGAACCAGAGTGTGGTGCCCGTGGGGCAGCCTTTGGTACCAGAACCACAAGACTGGACCAGGAGCTACTAGAGGGTTCTATTACCCTCAACTCTGCCATTTTGGAAACCTCTTCCTTAATGCTGGTCTTCACCTTGCCAGACAACCTGTAAGATTTGTTCTTGACAGGAATGTTATCTCCTGTGCCTGTACACAGGTGGGTAGTCCCAGGTATGAGGGAAAACAGTGAGGAGTACTGCCCTAACACTTGGTGGCACTCCCTCTGCTATTCAGGAGTCACACTGGGGGAAAGGATTACTCCCTCCACAGACCCGTCTTTCTCCTTGGAGGTTAATAGGTCAGGGAGAGGTTCACTCTCTCTTCCTCTACTCCATCTATCATCAACAGCATGGTGAGCTCAGACCTCTCAAAGTGGGGTTTGAGGCGGTTTCAATGGAGTACCCTGTGGGGGTGCATAGGGATCTTGAGGTCCACTGGGTATGTGGCGTCACCATTCCTTTCAACCACCTCATAGGGCCCAGACCAGCCACTGGAGGGCTCTAGGATCCACAGGTTACATCATTCACACTTTCTGCCCAGGTTGCAATTCCACAGTGGTAGAATTCTGGTGGTACCACTTCATCACTTCCTGACTGGCTTCTAAGTTGTCTACATTCTGTGGAATCTCCTGGGAGCTTGCTACTACCCTCTTTCCCCAAAATCAGAGGTCTTCTGACAGGGTGACCATACAGAACCTCAAAGGAGTTTAAGCCCACTCCTTTCTGTGGCACCTCCCTGTAGGCAAAGAGAAGGCATGGCAAGAGGACGTCCTACTTACGCCTTAAGGCCTCAGGTAGGCCTTTAATCATGCCCTTCTGGGTCTTGTTTAACCTCTCCATAAGCCCATTGGTTTGTGGATGGTAAGGGGTGGAGAACTTGTAGGTTATCCCACATTCCTTCCACATTGACTTCATATAAGCAGACATGACTTGGTGCCCCTGTCAGACACCACTTTCTTGGGAAACCCACTCAGGTAAAAATCCCCATCAGGGCCTTTGCCACTGCAGGTGTAGTCATGGTCCTCAAATGGATTGTCTCTGTGTATCTAGTGGCATGAATCACAAGAACCAGGATAAACCTGTTGCCTGAAGCAGTCTGGGGATCAATAGCCCTAACAATGTTGATGCCCACCCTCTCAAAGGGTGTGCAAATGACAGTCAAGGGATTAGGATTAAGTGGTGCTTTTACCCTCTGCCCTGTCTTACCAGTGACCTGGTAAGTCCCACAGAATGAATCTGAGGTAGTCTTGATCCTAGGCCAATAGGAGTGGGGAACAAGCCTTGCAAATGTCTTGTCTTGGCCCAGGTGTCCTGCCAGGGGAAGTTTGTGACTCAGCTCCAGTAGGAAGGCCCTGTAGCATTGGGGGGCCTCCAGGGCCCGTGTTATCCCATGCACAGGAGCCTTAGGCTCACTGTAAAGGAGGTGGTCCACCCAGTAAATGTGATCACTTCCAGAGGCATCACCTGCTGCTTGGGCTTTGACCTGTTGCCTCATGTCCTCAAGGGTTGGGCACTCCCTCTGTGCCATACATAACTCTTCCTTGGTGGGTCCCTCGTCCACATGCCATCCAGCAAGCACTGGCAGATCACCAAGGACAGCAATGACCCCCTCAGTGGGCTCTGGGGCGGCCACCGCAGATGCCCCATCTACCTTACTGTGAAGACATTCAGGGGCTGGTTTCCCATACTCTCTGCCTTTCCCCTTCTTAGCAGCTGGCTGGACCATTTTTCCAGGCTCCAGCCCTTTCTGACTCATATCCTGGGCAGCCATCAACCTTGTGGTTGCACAGATCCAATCAGTAAACCCCAACATCTCCACATGAACTTTGAGCTCCACTTCCTTCTGGATGTGGGCTCAAGGTCATTACCAAGCAAAAGCAACAGTCCACAGGCATGGCAGGGCTCACTGCCACTTTCAGATGACCTGAAACCACCCTCCCACTCAATTCGAACAAGGGCTACTGAGTAGTGACCCTCTCTGGTGTCAGCCACCACAACCTGGTGGAATGCATTGGGAATCACCTGCTCTGGAGACACCAGCTGGTTCCTTACCATAATTATGCTGGCATCTGTATTCCTCAGAGCCTCAACACCTTGCCCATTGATGGTGACCCATTCCCTATACTTTGTAGTATCAGAGGTCACGTGGATCTTAGGAACAATTTCATGATCCCCCAGGGACAATAGGGTAACCCCACTAACCTTCCCCATTAACTGGGACAAACTCCTCCCCCAGCACTATACTCGCCAACCCTGCAACCTTTCCTCCAGTGGGAGGTTTTGTTCTTTTTGGACACTTGGTGTAGGAAAGTAGGATCTGCTTTCATGGTTACCCCCACTTTTTGCCTGGTGTTAAGCTGTTTCTGACTAGTCTGAATGGGATCCTGCTAACCAGGCCCCCAGTCTCTGTGCTTTCTCCCCTAAAATGGTTGTGGTAAGTACTTAGGTACATCCCAAATTGGCTACTGGTGTATGCTTAGAAGTCTCTAGTATATCGTACTGAGGATACCCAGGGCATAGGTACACCAGGGATCCCCCATGGGCTGAAGCATGTATTATGCCACCCATGGAAGACCACTCATACTGTCACCACAGACCTGCCATTGAGGTCTGTGTAAGCTGGTGCTAGCACCACTTATGACAGATATAGGTTTCCCAATATCTGAGGTAACTGCACTTAAAACCTATAAGTCACCCCTAAAACAGGCCTTTCAATCATGAAGGCAGGGTGCTCGGTTCTAAGTGTGAGGATGCCCCCGCATGAGCAGGACACCCCTAACAACCTTCGGAGTCCTTTCTCCCAGGTTGTAAGTGCATCAGCCATTATGATATATAGAGTGGCCATGCATCATTACGTGATGGCCAACTCTAAAATGGCTGTAACGAACCCTGTCATGTTTGGTATCAAACATGTTGGAATCATACCCCACACACAGGTATGATTCCATGCACTGTAAAGCTCCAACGGGAGGCCCTCAGTGCTCCCGGTACCAGTCTTCTAGACCCAGACAGCATAACATGGCTGCTGCCGACCAGAGACACGATTCTGCCCTCCTGCTGCTGAGCCATGCTCGAGCAGGAGAAGGCAGGACAATAGATATCCTGTCACAGGGAGGTGTGACCACCTCCCAAACAGGGTTTAGTGTATTGGGGCAGGGAGGGGGCGCTTGCCAGCGCCACTGAGACTGCTTACAGGACACATTTGGTGCCCTCCTTGCATAGTCCAGTCCAAACCAGTTCAGGGAGCCATTGGCTCCCACTCTGGCGTGAAACAGGACAAAGGACATGGGAGTATCCTCCCCACTATCTGACCCCTCCCCTAGGAGGGAACCGTGAATCGTCACAACCCTCTCCTTAGGGTACTTAAGGGCTTACCTGTGGGTAGGTCCCTAGATTCATCGTGGGACAAGATTCATATCAAGACACCGCTTCATCTTCGACCGTCTGGGCATTTTGGACTTCGCTGGACCTTGTTCTAGGCTCCGAGACTGCAACTGGGAAGACTCCTGCTGCTCCTGGTCTCGTCGTCCTGCAAGCCTGCTGCAATGTCTGTGCCCGTGCTCCATACAGGAACCTTCCCAGGCCTGTGGACATCCAAGACACCTGAAGGAACCTCCCTTGAAGTGAAGGAGTCACTTTCCTGCATCTGAGGCACCGTAACAAAGCTGCCTGGTCTGCTGATCCATGGGCTCCCACGGACACCGAAAGGCTTAGCAACACAGGTGGTGGTTCACCACATCCCTTGAGGCCTGCCCTGTCCTCTCACCAAGTTTAAGGCTAGTATCCCTCATCGGAGCTGCAGGAACCAAACCCCTGTGCACCTTGTCAATTTGCCGTTACAAAGGCTTGTTGGCTTTCTTCCTTCAAGATCTTCGGGCTCCAAGTAGCCCCAACTTCACGCATCTCCTGTGACCAAGATCTTTGTCCTCACCCCATCACTTGCACCGTGGGCCTGCATCTTTGGTGAGCTGCTTGAGGTCCTCTTGCGACTCCAGTGCCTCCGGCATGTGCGTCCTCTTGAGGGTCTTCTTTGATTTCAGTGGGCTCCTCCGATTGCTCGGGCCTGCTCTGACTCCCCTGCTTGTGGCCAGTCACCTGGACCTTGCTGGTCCTGAAACTGCACCTTTTTCCCTTTCCACATTGGTTGCGGTTGTCAAGGCTTGTTGGTGTGCTCATCAGACACCGACCCCTCAACTCACGACATACGATGTGGGACAGCTCGTGAAGAACTCCTGGTCTTCCACAGCATTGCCTGGTCCGCACAGCTGCAGCTCCAAGGTCACCATCAGCTCTCCTGCAACACCCGATATTGGTGGGTATTCGTCTTCGTGCCTCCTGGTAACTCCTGAGTGGCATAGACTCTGTCCCCTTGGCTTGCAGGTACTTCTTATCCTGAATCCACCTTTGGGTTCCACGGGACACTTTCACCTTCTCCAGCAGCGGCATCTTCCTGAAGTCCTCCATTGAGTTCGATGGCAGTTTCCGACGCCACTTCACACCTAGGCACCCGGCTTCCCAGGTGTGGGTATCCTGGTTCCTAGGGTATCCACGGGTGGGGTGGCTCTCCAACCCTCTGTCTTCAACTGAATTTCTTCAGGGTCTCCTGGGAAGGGTCCTTCTTCTTTAAAATTGTAACCGCGACTTACACATTGACTTGAATTGAGCACGCAGTCGTGATCCCACTCTGCAAATGGCCTCCGTGGGGTTACTGGGTACTTACCTCGGGTGGTTCCTTTGGTCCCAGCACTTCTAGGTCCTTTGCGTACAGTCTTCACTGGAGTCGTGGTTCACATCCCACTATTTTAGTATATGGTTTGGTCCTCCCCTGGTGACCACTGTGTATTCGTGCTACTTACCTATTTTCTCTGCAAAGTATTATGTGCATTGTGTATATCTCTGGGTAGGAGATAGTTGTGTGTGTTAGTGTCTTTTAAGAAATACCTATTTTTATAAATACACTGTGTGGTTCTTTTTCACTTAATCTATACCTATAAGAGTATGTTCTGGTAAAACAAGTTGCTTTACACTCCTTCTGGACTAAGCCTGTAGGCTGCTCTCCACAGCTACCACTCAGAGAGCTTTCTATGGTTGTCTAAGACCCCTAAAATCACCATAAGTGTTGTCTGGATTAGTGCAGGGTACCCACTTACATAAGTGTGCACCACATACTAAGCCAGCTTCTCACATTGGTGTGCAGCGGTTGGGAGTTACGCCTGCATTGTTTTACCAGCTAATCTTGGTGTGGATTAATTGAAAAACCATCACTAATATTAGGCACATGCAGCTTAGAATAACAGCTTAGAATAAGTAAGTTCTACTGAACTTAGGGTAGGGTAGTTAAGGGTCTAGCACAACCCTTTCTCCAACATCAGAGAGTTTAGTTTCCACTAGGGTAGGTAGGTGCAACACCTCACTACACCTAGAACCATGTCTTTAGTTGGGGATGCTAGTGTACCCCAGTTTGCTAAGTACAGTGGTCTAAAAGTTACAGGAACTAAGGAGCTGCTACATCAGGATGATGGTCATCCTGTAGAGGCAGGAGAACAGGATAATATGGGTGGGGGTACTCATGGAGAGGGAGCACCAGGGGTTCTCCCTGATTATCTCAATGCAGAGTATGGGTATTAGTACTCAAATGATTCCAACCTCCCAAACTCTGACCCCTCAGGGAATAGTGCAGATGGCACCAAGGACATCCCCTTTGTTCCTCCTGGGAGGGTCCAGAGAAGACCAAGGAGGTCTAGATCTCCTCTAGAGAATCCAATGCTTCAGGCGCTTCCATAGGGACCTCCATATCTAGTAAGAGGGACAACTCTTTGGAAAGGGAATACCAACTGCTTTAACTTGAGAAAGTCAGACTTAAGCTCAGGAGAGATCAGTTGGCCCTTGACAAAGAGTCCCTGGAAGTACAGAAGACTAGGAAGAGATTTGGGCTAGAGTCCCATGGTGGCAGCAACAGTGTACCTAGAATCAGAGAAACTTCTTTTGACAATAGAAACCTGCGCAGGATAGTCCCTCCTTACCAGGAGCGGGAGGATAGCCATAAATGGATCACTGCTTTGGAGAGGGCCTGCAAAGTTCAGAGGGTCCCTCAAGAGCAGTGGGAGCAATCCTGTGGGCTCTCCTTTGCTAACAAAGGTAGAGATAAGCTCCTCACTGTTAGAGAAGATGATGCTGGCAATTACTCAGTACTGAAGAGTGCTCTCATAGATGGGTTTGGCTTAACCACTGAACAGTACAGGATTACGTTCAGAGACACCCAGAAAGCACAAACCCAGGACTGGGTAGATTTTGCAGACAGTGCTATTAAGGCTCTGGAAGGCTGGCTTCATGGAGGCAAGGTACAGGACCATGAGGGATTGTGCAATTTGATCATGAGGGAGCACATCTTTAATAACTGTCAGAATCAACTTTTGCACCAGTACCTGGTGGACTCTGATCTGACCTCTCCCCAAGAATTGGGAAAGAAGGCAGACAAATGGGTCTGCACCAGGGTTAAACAGAAGAACCATGGTAATTGAGGTGACCAGAAGAAGTAAGATTCTTCTAAATCCCAGGATAAGGGTGGGGACAAAAGTGAAGATAAAAAAGAGTCTTCACAAGGGTCCCAAAAACCTGCATCTGGGGGCGAGTCCCAAAATTCCAAGAAAGGCAAAAAGAAACCTTGGTGCTACATTTGTAAGGTAAAGACCCATTGGACAAGGGATGCTGATTGTCCAAAGGCCAATGAAACTCCTACTACCACTGCCCCTAAGGCACCTGCTCCCCCTAGCACAAGTACAAGTGCTAGTACAGCAACCAAGGGATTAGTGGGGTTAAGCTTGGGTTCTGAGATGGGTTCTGACTTAATCAGAACTCCAGCTAAGGCTGTTCTAGTCTGTGATGGTGGCATAGACCTTGCCACCTTACTAGTAAGTCCCCACTAACTTGGGCAAGTACATACAACAGCCTTTGATCAACGGGAAAAAAAAGCAATGGCTTACAGGGACACAGGGGACAGTGTCACTACGGTGACAGAGAAACTGGTGTCGATAGTACTGAACAATAACCCTCCAAAGGAGGGAAAACTACCACCTGCCTTCTCTAAGAATGGGCGCCGAGCACAAACATCCCTAAATAAATTCAGAAAATCTATTTCCAGAAAAAAAGATAGAGATTGCCACCATCTTAAGTAGTATTTGTAATAAAATATATATTTTATTGTTTTTGTTTAATTATTTTATGAAAATATTCTTTTGATTTAGCTTACACACAGTATATTATACACATCTACATTGTTGTTTATGAGACAACAATAGTAATTAATGCAAAAATGATACCCCCACCAAAAAAACTCATCATAAATCCTTAAAACAACATTAACAAACTAGACAAAAACAGTATCACAGTCCAACAACATATCGCCCACACTTCAGTCATACACATTCAACCAGCATACTTCAAAATACAAAAAGATTAAAAAACATGGGAGAGGACAGGAACACCTACAAGAATAGAGACCCTGAGTAAATATACTCAAAAATCAACTTTTCCATACAAATAGAAAGCAGGTGTTTTGAATTGGCATGAAGATATTACATCGTATCCATTTTGCAATTTTTTTAATACTTTTTCTCAGTGTACAAAAATACTTTCTCTTTTAGTTGTACAAAGAGAGATGTATTTCCTTCTTTTTTGAATCTCTCCTACATGCCAAACATATCCCAATCTGATTTTTTTTATATAAACAGGTACAACACTTGGTAGTTTCTGTACCAAAGTGTGCTGAAGCGCGTTTCGGTGCAGGCTTCAATGTAGCCACGACTTCTTCAGGGCACAGGTATTCAGATGATGTCAAGATATCCAACGTAAGAGAGGAGAGGGGGTAATGGAGCCACAAACTTCCAACTCACAGATCTACAATAGAAATATTAATATAGGGGCAATCATGATCCAGATAAGTCTCAAAATATTCATAACCAAACAATATCCTCAAAAAGCCAAAGATCACGACAGGCGTGCTTCCAAAGACTCACCAAAGTAGTGAAGAAATCCCTTTGACGTGTCTTCCCAAAACGCACAAAATTTAAAACTCAGTCTCCACCACATCAATGGTGTGGTGGGAAGAAAAAGGAAGAAAGAAGGATTAGTGAGACATTTAGACTACAACCGGTAATAAGATCACCCGATCGCCTCAAAGGGCTGTGCCAAGATAATGGCATGAAAGAATGTAAAAAATAAGTAGAGCAAGGAGAATATAGCCGAGCACATTACAATACTTACAAATGACTAGGCTCTGAGTACTAATTCAAGAGAGTCCAGAAAACAGACTTTCCAGGTTCCAGGGAGAAGTAGGAGATATCGACATATCCTGCATCACCACAATAGATACAGAAAAAAGTCTAAGATAGATGAACCATGAATAGAAGAGGGATAAGAACAGCCCAAAATGGGTATAAAGAGAGAAAATGTGGACAAACGGGTACGTGCACATACATATACATAACTAACTTCATGTACTAATAGGCCATCATCCGAACGTTGATAACAGGAGATGCAAAAGGGATATCTGGTCTGAACCGTTTCAAAGACAGGCAATTAAGCTGAGGTGGTGTCCATCTAACAATAAAAAGGAAGAAAGAGACATGTTCTTCTGCATAATGGAAAGCACGAATGCCGATAAAACCCCAATATAGGCACTGACTTATGCCCAACCTACTTATACAAGCACCACATCCAATATCTTAATGGATTAAAACAGTGCTTAAAATTGTGTGGGACCCAGACCCAGATAACCACAATAAGCGTCATACCAAACGGGGCCCAAAAATCGAGCATAGCAGACCAGGAATACAATACAAATAGATCTTCAATGGGTAAAGATCCAAATCATGCTTAGCCCATGCAGAAAGCCTACGCTTGCCCCAAATACGGGTCCCTTGTGGTAACCCAATCAATACAGGCACCGCCTAAAAAGGTATCAAAAAGTGGCATCAACCGCAAGAGTCGAGTAGACCACCCACTTCATTCCGTTAGCATGTCCTTTTGATGTGCGCTAGTCAAAAAAAGCTGAAAAGTCAAGTTCAAGGCCAAGAATATCGCTGGCGTACCTGCAAGTGCAGAACTGAAGAAGCCGAGAAGAGTTCTGCTCGACGAGGAGAACCCTATTCATGGACAACCAGCGGCGCCCGCCACAAACGGCCAAGAGATGTAGCCACGCGTCTCTCCCGCAGCAAATCAGGAAGAGGAAACCATCTTCAAAAGAGGAACAAAGCGTGAGGGTCAAAATCCTTCAAGTATCAACGAGTGAAGAGCCCACCGGTGGTGTGTATTTCTCTGAAATATAAACGAGTGGGTAGTGGTCATGTGACCAACAAAACGCACCCTCTCGATCAAACACTAAAACGCACACCCGCCATCGAAGCAGTGCCAAAGAAGTCGCCATGTTGAAGATTCTGCGGGGGACTAAGATCACGTAGCCGGGAGCAGAAAAGGCTCTATAGCGAACTAAAACCCCGCAAAAGGATGCTACAATGTCAGATAAATACCCAGCATCAAGAAGAGGAACTCGGGGAGTTTATATCGCTACCAAAATTATCGTAGCCCAAAATATATATTTTCTCGCAATACATACAAGCCGATAGAGGATGAATCACAAATGCATCTAGCTCACAGGCTGAAAGAACAAACACCCAAAAAATTATCAAAAGGCCACAGACTAAAAAGGAAACGGCTTCATGACCACAATGGGCACAATCAAATAAGCACAATGGAAAAAAATAGGAAAAAAGGCAAAAAAACACAAATGAAGTATAAAAAATATAGTTCAAGAATGAAAAATGAAAAATAGCCACAATAAAAGTAGCTTACGAAGATGACTGCAAACATGATCTGAAAAAATACACATAGCCCATAGAGAAAGAAGTAAATGACGCAGGAGAAAATATATCTACAACAAATTCGAGATGGTATAGAGCAGGCTTCTCCAACGAGTAGCCGGTGAACTACTGGTAGCTCTCCAGCTACCTTTAAGTAGCTCTCCTATGTGTAGTCCAGCCCAGTAAATTAGAAACTTTTGCTTGAATCTATTAATATATGTCTACCAAGATTAAAAAGAGTGTATTTGAGGCGGAAATGTGTATATTTTAGAACTCATAAGCTGCTGTTAGATGAAAAATGGTTGAATTTCCCCAAAAAATATAAATCTGCTGCTGATTGATAATTCATTTGGCATTGGGGAGACTTATTACTAACATTGATACCTTGGTGCCAGGAGCACTGCACCTATGGCTGTTATGTATTACGCATGACAAGGCATCCCAAATTGGCAAAGCCTTTTTTTTTTTTTTTTTTTTTTACCTTACTGCTGGCAACCCTGTCTGATGCATTGACGTGTTTACTGCTGGTAAGAGTGTGATGTGGTCACTATCGAATCTGGTTTGATGTGTTCACTAAACTAAATATTAGTAGCTCAGGGTGGTTTCCATTGAACATAGGTAGCTCTTATTGGGGAAAAGTTTGGAGACCCCTGGTATAGCGCAACCCAAGACAGCTATATAGGAAACAGATTTCTTCTCAAGTATGGGAAGCAACAGAAAACTGGAGAGAGGTATCAGAGGCAGTCAACAGTACGGTCAGACCTATGAAGGGGATTCAGATCGCATGTTCCCAGGGTGTGGCCTCATTGAGTCCTCTCCGTTGCGTGTCCAAGTAAAATATCCAAAACACTTTTTACGATATTTGGTATCATCCCTTCCTTGGATGGATGTTATTTTTCCAAAATTGTTCATCTGAGTTCCCTCTCTGTGTGTCCTTGTTCAACCCAATGTTGGACAATGGGGGCAGTAGTTTTCTTGTTTTGTAATGTTTGACTTGTGTTCCCCTGTGCGGATTCTTGCTTCCCCTCCAGTTTCACCCACATAACAAAGGTCATATGGGCAAAGGACACAGTAGACTACATTCGAGGTCCTGCAATTCATCATATTTTTTTAATTCAATCCTCCTGTGGCCAATGTTGATATAACTGGTAGTTATGGCATTATCGCATGCTTGGCACGTGCCACACCTGTGGTTGCCTTTTATAGGGTTATGGCCCGTAATAGATTTTTGACAGAAAAAGTCCTCCATCATAGGTTTGGCTCTAACCAGAAGGTTCTGCAGATCTCGGTTCCTTCTGAAGGCAAATGTTGGCTTCGCTAATTTAGGTTCATCATCGTTGATATTAAGTAAATGTCATTGTGAATACACTGCCTGTCTGATTTTTTGATCTAGGTTGGAATGTCGTGTAACACAGAACAACTAGTCTTCAGCAGTTTTCACCCTTGATTCAAACATGGCTTCCATATTATAGTATTTAGCTCTTTTGAATGAATCTCGAATGAGTCTCTTAGGATATCCTCGAGAGAAGAACTTTTCTTTGAGAACCTCAGCATGTTTAACAAATTCATTAATGTTAGAACAGTTTCTGCGCAAGCGCAAAAACTGACTGAAAGGGATGCCATCCTTTTGACAACGTGGGTAAAAACTGCTATAATGCAGTAAGGTATTCTTCGCAGTGGGTTTGGTATAGAGAGACACGGAAAGATGTTGGTTCTCGTGCTCGATCTAAATATCGAGAAATTCTATTCTATTTCTGCTTTTATTGGGAGTGAATGTAAGATTATTGTCACAAAGATTAATCCACTCCAAAAATTGATCTAAGTCTTCCTCTTCACCTTGCCACACAAAGAAAATGTCGTCAATGAAGCGATACCAAGATGGTATATTTTCAAAAAAGGGTGCAATTTCACTGTGAATGAACTGCTTCTCAAAATTGCCCATGTATAGGTTCACTATACTGGGAGCACAGGCTGCTCCCATGCTAACTCCTTTTATCTGTTTGTATAAGACCGTGTCAAAATCACACAAAAAAATCATACAGAACGATCTCCAAACATTGTATTAGAAACTCACGGTTCTGCTCAATCCCTGCTAGAGTAAGGAAGTTTTGAACAACTTCAAGGGCCTGCCGTTGAGGCACATTAGTATAAAGGGCCTCAGTGTCCATGGTGACCAATATTTCTCTATGGTTATTAAATGCAATCCCTTCAATCTTGAGATAAGATGGCCGGTATCTCTAATGTAAGAGGGAAGTTGACTGACTAAAGGTTTTAGAAAAACGTCAATGTATTGCCACAGAGGTTCAGTGGCCGCCCCTATTGTGGATACGATGGGGCGAAGAGGCGGATCAAGAATGTTTTTGTGAGTTTTCGGGAGACCATATATGACTGGAATACGTGTCCTAGATGGAGTGAGAAACTCAAACTCTTCTTTACAGATAATACCTTCCAATTCTGCTCTTTTACTGATGTCGTATATTTTTGTCTTGACTCTAATTTCCGGGTCACCTCTCACTTTGCTATAGTGTTCTTCTACTTCTAGCATAGCTTTTATTTTGTTCTTCTATAGTTTAGTGACAAACATAACTATGCCACCACCTTTGTCACAAGGTTTAATTGTCACATTCGAGTTGTCTTTCAGTTTGTTGAGTGCCATGGTTTCAACTTTAGTAAGATTGGGAGCTGGTTTGGAAATGAATTTGGTGATCTTCTGAATTTTTGTCAGAAAAGATTTCTACCTCTGGTCCTAAAAGATCTAAACTAGGAATGAAGGTAGAGGGAGGTTTGAGACCTGATGCATTGGTCTCCTCACTATAACTTTTGTTAAGAATTTCTTTTTAATCTGACCGTTGAAAGAAGGCAAATAAATCCCTTTGGAGTTCAAATTTGGTAAGAGCAGTGGAGGGAACAAAAGACAGCCCCTTGGTCAAGAGACTCTCTGTATTCAGGTCTAACATTTCAGAGGAGAGGCTAAAGATAGGTATGCTGTCCTGTTTCGCCAATACTGTTGCCACCTGGTCTGTATATATTGTTGAGGTTGTTTCATATCCACGAAACGATCCCTGGATTGGTTCCGATATCTCTGACGAAAGTTGCCCCTCCTGTTCCCTAAAAAATGACTACCAATGTTAGGTCTATCGTATTGTCCTCTCCTGTTGTTATAAAGATCAGTATGGTTGGAAGAGCCTTTCCCTTCAGAGTCCGTAGTGTCTGAGAAAGTGAATATTTTCCTATTCGCCCACGTTTGCTGGTCCGGGTGGGTAGTACCCTCTTTTGCTCCTGAATAATAGTTCTCCACCAAAAATTAATACACTCGTTCTTGAGAAAAGAATCTAATATTTTTCCTCGGTTTTTCTGTCTTTTTCTTTATCAAGTAGTCACTGAATGAGTCAAGTTCTATATTTACCTCCTCTATTTTTCTTTTTGCTTCATCCAAAGGATTATTTTGCTTAAGTTTTTCTTCCAACTCCTCTATCTCTTTATTGAGTATGGTTGCAATCTCCCTGGCAGTTTCAATAATTAATATCATCCAATCTCGTGAACAACGGTTGGAGATAAGGGCCCATTTCTCTAAGAACTTCCTTATTTCAATAAAGAGTCCAGGTATATTCCTAACTCTTAAGCCCATAGGAATAGTCCCTGCTTTTAGGTACTCCAACATACATTTGGCATGGGATTCTGTTCTCTTGGCTTTTTTCTTTAGATTCAGGAGTTTAATCCAATCATCATTAAAGCCCTTGGATAATGTAAAAGACTTATCTACTGCGCTGGTTTGTCCTAAAACCTTCGAAAAACCGAATGTTTATGCTCTCCATAAAGCTAAGAAGTGACAATCAAAGGAAAAATAAATAGTTACACACAAAGAAAATAGTGCACAAAAAAAATTAAAATAGGTCAAAAGTACCCAAACCTATCTGTAAAAGAGGAGGAAAGATACACAGACGCAATAGAAGAATAATGCATAGGAGCACGCTCTCCAAATCTGTGGGAGAACAGAGCAAATTCCCTCACAGCAAAAGTGCTGGGGTAAACAACTACATACAAAAAAAGAGGGATCCCGAAGCAAAGATGTAGGCAGGGGAACCGGGAAAAACAATAGTACTGAACAATAACCCTCCAAATGAGGGAAAACTACCACCTGCCTTCGCAGGGGGCCCCTGACCAGATCATACTTGGACAAATGTACCAAGTCACCAACGTTAGCGATGTCAGGACTGACCATTCCTTGGCAGTTGTAAACCTCAGCTGGGGAGGGGTAACTGGACCTAAAAAGGTTGTGGTATCTCTGTACCTACCCTCATATTGTCTGTTGGGCAATTATCTAAAAACTTCAGCCTGGGCTGAAGTAGAGTTCAGGGCTCATGCAGAGATGATGGGCATCTCTGCCAGTGTCTTTGCTGTCACCAGGGCTCAGGCCAAACAGCTCAGCACTGAAAAGGCCCTGGATCCAGGAAAAATGGACCAGGTACCTCCCAAGAGAAGGAGCAGGAAGGGTAAGGCTGTATCCTCCTCTCAAACTCCCAGTGAAGATCAGCCTCCTGAGGGAGATGATCTCAGCCCCCGTGAAGGTACTGTCCCAGAGGTACTTGGGCCTAACCAGGCAGAGTTCTTGGGGGCAGGGGGCCCTTCCAGGACATACTTGAGTTTGGAGCAGCAAATCTGCCCCTCTCTTGAACCCCTCAGACAGCAAGCGCTGCTGAGGAAGCAGGGAATAACAGTTGGTCCCATAGTATCTATTGGGAAAATGGGCTTCTGTACTCTGAAGGTAGAGACCCCAAACCTGGTGCCACCAGGAGGTTGGTAATACCCCAGAGGTTCAGATGTTTCCTCCTCTCCTTAGCACATGATATTCCTCTTGCAGGACACTTAGGGCTAAGCAAGACTTGGGACAGGCTTGTCCCTCACTTTCATTGGCCGCATATGTCTGAAGACACCAAGGAGTTTTGTCGCTCCTGTGCCACTTGCCAAGCCAGTGGTAAGTCAGGTGGTACCACAAAGGCCCCCTTAATTCCACTTTCAGTGGTTGGTTGGGGGGTCACCTTTGAAAGGGTAGGGATTGACATAGTTGGTCCCTTGAACCCTCCAACTGCATCTGGGCACTCTTGCATCGTAGTGGTGGTGGGCCATGCCACTAGGTAACCAGAAGCTATTCACCTTAGAACCACTACAGCTCCTGTAGTGGCCAGGGCCCTCCTGGGAATCTTTCCCAGGGTGGGCTTCCCTAAGGAGGTCTTAACAGACAGAGGTACAAACTTCATGTCAAGTTACATCACTGCCATGTGGAAAGAGTGTGAAGTGAACTACAAGTTTACCACACCCTAACATCCGCAGTGCAATGGGCTTGTTGAAAGGTTCAACAAGACCCTAAAGGGTATGATTATGGGACTCCCAGAAAAGCTTAGGCGAAAATGGGATGTCTTACTACCCTGCCTTCTTTTTGCCTACAGAGAGGTTCCTCAGAAGGGGGCTGGCTACAGCCCATTTGAGCTTCTGTTTGGACATCCAGTTAGGGGTCCATTGTGTCTAGTGAAGGAAGGCTGGGGGCAACCTCTCAAATCTCCTAAACAGGACATTGTGGACTATGTCCTTGGCCTGCGTTTACGCATAGCTGAGTACATAAAGAAGGCCAGCAAAAACCTGGAGGCCAGCCAAGAACTCCAAAAAGCTTGGCATGACCAAAAGGCTATATTGACTGTTTACCAGCCAGGCCAGAAAGTGTGGTGTTGGAGTCTGTAGCCCCAGCAGCTCCCCAAGTCAAATGACGTCGCCCCCACACTATTCTTGAACAAAAAGGTGAGGTTACTTACTTGGTGGACCTATGTACTCCAAGAAGTCCCCATAGGGTACTTCATGTGAACCGCCTGAAACCTTTTGTGGACAGGGCTGACATGGGCTTGCTCATGGCAACTGATGAGGGACAGGAGGAAGAGAGTGACCCTCTCCCTGATCTCCTCTCTCAGAACCCTGATGATGGGTCAGTGAATGGAGTAGCCTCGGCAGGCAGCCTTACTGACTAGCTGATTGCAGGAAGGTCCTCAATCAGTACAAGCATATGTTTTCTCTGACACCCAATCAGAACACCTGGTGTACCCATGAAGTGGATACAGGCAACAGTCTGCCAGTAAAGAACAAAAGTTACAGACAGCCTGACCATGTCAGAGATTGCATCAGGACAGAGGTTCAAAAGATGCTGGAAGTGGGGATCATTGAGCCTTCAGATAGCCCCTGGGCTAGTCCAGCAGTCCTTGTGCCAAAACCTCACACCAAGGGTGGAAAAAGAGAGATGAGGTTTTGTGTGGACTACAGAGGCCTCAATGCAGTCAGTAGGAATTATGCCCATCTTATTCCAAGGGCAGATGAACTCATAGATACTTTGGCCTCAGCCAAGTTTCTGAGTACATTTGACCTGACGGCTGGCTACTGGCAAATGAGACTAGCTGAGGATGCCAAGCCAAAAACAGCATTTTCAACCCCCAGTGGGCATTATCAATTTATTGTAATGCCCTTTGGTCTGAAAAATGCACCTGCCACATTTCAGAGGCTGGTGAACAAAGTCCTAACAGGTCTGGAAGCCTATAGTGCAGCATATCTAGATGATATTGCTGTCTTTAGCTCCACCTGGGAGGATAACCTAGTCCACCTCAAAAATGTTCTGGAGGCCCTGCAAAAGGCAGGCCTTACTATCAAGGCCACCAAGTGCCAGATAGGGCAGAGCAAGGTTGTATACTTGGGCCACCTGGTAGGTGGAGGCTAGGTTCAACCCTTGGAGAGCAAAATCTAGACCATCATGGACTGGGTTGCTCCACCTACCCGGACTTAGGTCAGAGCTTTCTTGTGCCTGACTGGGTACTACAGGAGGTTTGTTAAGGAATATGGGTCCATTGTGACTACCCTTAATGATCTTGCATCAAAGAAAATGCCAAAGAAAGTTCAGTGGACAGTAAGCTGTCAAAAGGCATTTGATGTCCTGAAGCAGGCCATGTGCACTGCTCCCATTCTGCAAAGTCCTGAGTACTCTAAAACTTTCATTGTCCAGACAGATGCATCTGAGATAGGGGTAGGGGCTGTGTTATCACAACTAAATGCAGAGGGCCAGGATAAACTAATAGCGTTTATCAGCAGAAGGTCGACCCCCAGGGAGAAACGTTGGTCAGCCATAAAGAGGGAAGCCTTTGATGTGGTCCGGGCCTTGAAGAAGCTGAGGCCATACCTGTTTGGCACTCACTTCATTGTTCAGACAGACCACAAGCCCCTCTCATGGCTGAAGCAGATGAAGGGTGAAAACCCTAAACTTTTGAGGTGGTCCATTTCCCTACAGGGGATGGACTATACAGTGTAACATAGACCTGGGAGTAACCATGCCAATGCAGATGGACTCTCCAGATATTTCCACTTAGAAAATGAAGACTCAACTGGGCAAGGTTAGTCTCATCTCCTTACGTTTGCGGGGGGTGTTGTGTAGGAAAGTTGTATCTGCTTTCATGGTACCCCAACTTTTGCCTGGTGTTAAGGTGTTTCTGACTAGTCTGACTGTAATCTGCTAATCAGAACCCCAGTCTCTGTGCTTTCTCCCCTCAAACTGTCACTACAGACCTGCCATAGATGTCTGTGTAAGCTGGTGCAAGCACCACTTACGACAGATATAGGTTTCCCTTTATCTGAGGTCACTGCACTTAAAAACTATAAGTCACCCCTAAAACAGGCCTTTCAATCCTGAAGGCAGGGTGCTCGGTTCCAAGTGTGAGGGGGGCCCCTGCATGAGCAGGACACCCCTACAACCTTCGGAGTCCATTCTCCCGGGTTGTAAGTGCATCTGCCATTACGATATATAGAGTGGCCATGCGTCATTACGCGATGGCTAACTCTAAACTGGCTGTAACGAACCCTGTCATGTTTGGTATCAAACATGTTGGAATCATACCCCCACACCGTAAACGGTGTGGGAGGTTTGATTCCATGCACTGTAAAGCTCCTCCGGGAGGCCCTTAGTGCTCCCGGTACCAGTCTTCTAGACCCGGACAGCACAACATGGCTACTGCCGACCAGAGATACGATTCTGCCCTCCTGCTGCTGAGCCAAGCTCGAGCAGGGGGAGGCAGGACAATAGATATCCTGTCACAGGGAGGTGTAACCACCTCCCAGACAGGGTTTAGTGTATTGGGGCAGGGTGGGGCCGCTTGCGAGCACCACTGAGGCTGCTTGCAGGGCGCATTTGGTGCCCTCCTTGCAAAGTCCAGTCCAACCCAGTTTAGAGAGCCCTTGGCTCCTGCTCTGGCACAAAACTGGACAAAGGACATGGGAGTATCCTCCCCACTGCCCAGCCCCTCCCTTGGGAGGGAACCGTGAATCATCCCAACCCTCTCCTTAGGGTACTTAAGGGCTTACCTGTGGGTGGGTCCCTAGATTCATCATGGGACAAGATTCATATCAAGACACCACTTCATCTTCGACCGTCTGGGCATTCTGGACCTTGCTCTGGGCTCCGAGACTGCAACTGGGAAGACTCCTGCTGCTCCTGGTCTCGTTGTCCTGTAAGTCTGCTGCAACGTCTGTGCCCGTGCTCCATACAGGAACCTTTCAAGGCCTGTGGACATCCAAGACACCTGAAGGAATCTCCCTTGAAGCGAAGGAGTCACTTCCCTGAATCTGCAGGCACCGCAACAAAGCTGCCTGGTCTGCTGATCCTGGGCTCCCACAGACTCTGAAAGGCTCAGCAACACAGGTGGTGGTTCTCCACGTCCCTTGAGGCCTGCCCTGTCCTCTCCCCAAGTTTGAGGTAAGTGTCCCTTGTAGGAGTTGCAGGAACCAAACCTATGTGCACTGTGTCGACCTGCCGTTGCAAAGGCTTGTTGGCTTCCTTCCTGCAAGATCTTTTGGCTCCAAGTAGCCCCAACCTCACTCATCTCCTGTGACCAAGATCTTTGTCCTCATCGCATCACTTGCACAGTGGGCCTGCATCTTTGGTGAGCTGCTCAAGTTCCTCTTGTGACTCCAGTGCCTCCGGCCTGTGTGTCCTCTTGAGGGTCTTCTTTGATTTCAGCAAGCTCCCCTGATTGCTCGGGGCCTGCTCTGACTCCCCTGCTTGTGGCGAGTCACCTGGACCTTGCTGGTCCCGACACTGCACCTTTTTCGCTTCCCACGTTGGTTGCTGTTGCCAAGGCTTGTTGGTGCTACCGGCAGACACCGACCCCTCAGCTATCAACATCTGACGTGTGACAGCTGGTGAACAGCTCCTGGTCTTCCACAGCATCAGCTGCAGCTCTAAGGTCACCGTCAGCGCTCCTGCAACACCCGACATTGGTGGGCATTCGTCTTCCGTGCCGCCTGGTAACTCCTGAGTGGCATAGACTCTGTCCCCTCTGCTTGCAGGTACTTCTCATCCTGAATCCACCTGTGGGTTCCACCGGACACTTTCACCTTCTCCAACAGCGGCATCTTCCTGAAGTCCTCCATTGAGTTCGACGACGGTTTCCAACTCCACTTCACACCTATGCACCCGGCTTCCCTGGTGTAGGTATCCTGCTTCCTAGGGTATCCACGGGGGGTGGCTCTCCAACCTTCTGTCTTCCATGAGGTTTCTTCAGGGTCCACTGGGAACGGTCCTTCTTCTTTAAAATTGCAACCGCGACTTACCCATTGACTTGAATTGAGCATGCGGTTGTGTTCCCACTCTGCACACGGCCTCCGTGGATTTCCTGGGTACTTACCTCGGGTGGTTCCTTTGGTCCCCAGGACTTCTACGTCCTTTGGGTACAGTCTTCACTGGAGTCGTGGTTGGCATCCCACTATTTTAGTATATGGTTTGGTCCCCGCTGGTGACCACTGTGTATTCGTGCTACTCACCTGTTTTCTCTGCAAAGTTTGATGAGCATTCTGTATATCTCAGGGTAGGAGATAGTTGTGTGTGTTAGTGAGTGTCTTATAATAAATACCTATTTTTATAAATACACTGTGTGGTTCTTTATCAAGTAATCTATACCTATAATATTATGTTCTGGTAAAACAAACTGCTTTACACTCCTGATGGACTAAGCCTGAAGGCTGCTCTCCATAGCTACCACTTATAGAGCTTTCTAAGGTTGTCTAAGACCCCTAAAATCACCATAAGGGTTGTCTGGATTAGTGCAGGGTGCCCACTTACATAAGTGTGCACCATATACTAAGCCAGCTTCTCACACTTAGGATCCCCTTTGTAGTGTCCATACTCAAAACACACATAGACTTAGGAATTTTGAGCTGCTGACATTTGTCAGGGTAGTTTTTGTTATGGTGGCCAGATTGGGAATGGGATACTTTCCCCTGTGAGTTGGTTTGGGGGCCTTGAGAGAACTCCTTTTTATCTCTCCCCTCTTTCTTCTGATGGGAACCCTGACCACCGTTTTGGGAGCCCCCCCTCACCCCACTTCCAGATACCTTTTTGAACACTCTGGTGCTGACCCAGATGTCCACCTCCTCAGCAAGTTTCCTGGGGTGAGAAAGCTTACTATAAACCAGGTGTTGGCGCAGCTCTGGAAAACAAGTATCAAACATGTTCTCCTTTAAAAATAAGTTGTACAGCCCTGAATAATCATCAACCGTGCTGCCCCTCCCCCAGCAATTCAGTGCCTTGCTAACATAATCTAAGAAATCCACCCATGTCTGTGATGAGATCTTCTGACTGGCCCTGAACTGTTGCCTATACTTTTCAGGAGTGAGCCCAAACTTACTGACCAAAATGGCCTTCATTGCAGTGTAGCATGTCTGGTCCCCCACCTCTAGTGTGAGAAGTGTGTCCCTCCCCACTGTGGACATGTACCTCCATAAACTACCACCCCACGACTCCTCTGGGAGCTTGTGCACTCTTAGAGCCACTTCATAGGCTGCAAACCACTTGTCTATGTCATCCCCCACCACATAAGTGGGCACCAAATCCTTGGGTAGCCAGACTCTTAGTTCAGTAGTGGACACTGCAGGTATGCTGCCACCATTCCTGCTGCTGGACCCCACTTATAGGGGTCTTATGTCCAGCTCACTGAGACTGAGCTCATGGGCCAATTTCTTCTCCTCAACATCTAGCCTCCTCTCTACTAGCGCTTGCTCCTTATCCAATTTCAATTTGGCAAGCTCCAGCTTTAGCTTTCTTTCCTCCCTCCTGTCTGCCAGCTCCTCTGGGGACAGTTTCCTTGAGGAGACACTGCTCCCTACTCTGGGTATCGCCACTGCTTCTGGCAAGTTTTTGACCCCCTCCACAGGCAGTCTTAAATCCACCCCAGAATTCAGGATCAGCTCCCCCTCAATTTCCTGCTCCTTCTCATCTGGAACATCAGCCCCTGCATCCCGGGCCTCTGCCCAGGCTCTCAAAGCTTTCTGCAGCTCCACCTTCCGGGTGAAGCCTTTTGTAGACACTCCTTGCAAAAAATCCTTAAGCTGGACCACAGTGGAGGACTCTAACTTGTCCAGCTCAAAATCAATTACTGCAGGTGCTGTTTCTCCAGAGAGAGACATGATTTTAGCACAAAAGTCAAAAAGCCAATTTAGGGAGAATTGAAAAAGGTTCAAATTGGTCTTTAGTATAGAGTGGTAGTGAACATTGAATTACTATATGGGTTTGCACAAACAGAAGTCTTATCCTCACCGCTGATCATCAATATTAGAAATTGGGTTTCTGGTTGGCAGAGGTATGCATCCTGTCAAAGCAGGAACCACCATCCTAATCAGGGTAAGTCAGGCACACACTAAAAGATAACCTGTGCTCACCCTTTGTGAGCTTGGCACAGAGCAGTCAGGCTTATCTAAAGAGGCAATGTGTAAAGTATTTGTGCAACACACACACAGTAACAGTGAAATCACCACAAAAAGACTCCACGCTGGTTTAGAAAAACAGAAAATAATTTTATAAATAATTCAAGACCAAAATGACAAAAATCCAATAACTAGAACCAGAGTTATTACTTTTTTAAAGATTAAAAAGAGTTCTAGTGTTTAGAAGCAGTAAGCGCCAACGAGGCTTATCTGGTCACCCTGGACCAGGGCAAAGTCAAGAGTTGGATGGAGCGCAAGCCATGGTGATCAAAGTACCTTATCCTGGTCGCAACAGCGAGAAGCGTGCGTAGTCAAGCGATGCGGCAATGTCAAACCCGCAGTGGTGGCGAGGCATCGGTTCTGTAGATGAAGCACTGAGGCCAAGATGCATTGGTTCCGAGTGCAATGCACCGGGTTTCTCCACGCAGTCAAAGGATGCAATGCACAGTTCCGCACGTCAGTTTCTGCAGGTGCTGCAGCGGTTCCAATGCAATGCGCTGGGTTCTGCTCCTGCCACAGGGTCGACACGTTGATTTCTGCTCACGCAGTCAGCAGATGCGTCGGTGCCTCTGAAGCAAGTATCTAGGTTCACGTCCAGTGAACCAGGCACAAGAGCAGGTAGAGACTTTGATTTCTCTGTGTCTCAACAATAGGTCGCAAGTCAACAAGCCCTTGGAGAATACTTTAGGGTGCAAGGCAGAGTCCAGCTCTCCCTCAGCGGGGTCAGAGAGCAGCAGGGCAGTGCAGTAGAAAAGCAGGACAGCAGTCCAGCAGAGTGTCAGTCCTTGATGCAGCACAGCAGTTCTTCTAACAGAGTACATTTGTAGGTCCAGAATTGTCCGATTTGGTGGGGTCAGAGCCCCAGTACTTATACCCAGTTGTACCTTTGAAGTGGAGGTGAATTCAAGGAAGGGTCTTTGAAGTGCACATAGGTCCTTTCTTCCCAGCCCTGGCTCCATACTATCAGTAGGGGGTAATCAGCCCTTTGTGTGGGGACAGGGCACTGCCTACTCAGGTGTGTCAGCCCCTCCCTCCCTTCCTGCCCAGGAAGAGCCCTCAGAATGTAGATGAGTTTTCAGACACACCTAATCTTCCTGTATTTGTGGCTGCCTAGAGGGAATGCACAAAGTGAAGCTGTCACCCACCCCAGATGTGTATTGGAGACAATCTGCAGGAACACAGAGCAGTAAGAGCATAGAAATGTCCACTTTCTAAAAGTGGCATTTCTAAAATAGTAATGTTAAATCCAACCTTACCAGTGAAGACGATTTATCATTACCATTCCAACTATATAAAACATGGTACAATCCTGCTTTCTAATCAGGAATTACACCCTAAAAGTGTATTAAGAAATTCCCAAAGTTAACCTATGAGAGGAGTGAAAAACAAATGTAGGTGTTTTTCACTACCAGGACATGCAAAACTCAAAAGTACATGTCCTATCTTTCACTCACATAGCACCCTAACGTATGGGCTACCTAGCGCCTACCTTAGGGGTGACGTATGTGTAATAAAAGTGGAGTTTTAGGCTTTGGAAACGGTTTTACATGCTAAGTCAAAGTGGCAGTAAAACTGCACACACAGGCTCTCCAGTGGTAAGCCTGAGATAGGTTTTAAGGGCTACTTGTGTGGGTAGCACAATAGTGTTGCAGGCCCTCTAGTAGCATTTAATCTACAGGTCCTGCGTATATGGTATACCACTTTACAAGGGACTTACAAGTAAATGAAATATGCCAATTATGTATACACCAATGTTACCATGTTTAGGGGAAAAACACATGCACTTTAGCACTGGTCAGCAGTGGTAAAGTGTTCAGAGTCCTAAGGCCAACAAAAAGAATCAGCAAAAAGAGGAAGTAAGCAGGCAAAATATTTGGGGGAATACTGCCCTAAGGCTGACAGGTCTAAGAGGCTGGTATTGGAGAAGAGGCGTATAGCTATACATTGGATCTCAGTGAAAGTGCCCACGAGTGAGGTTTGGTTGAAGTAAATGACTGCGTGGGCATTAGCAGAGGAACAACATCTATCAGAGGTTAGGACTGATGTGAAAGCATCTGATGAGATTACAAGATGTATGTGGAAAAAACAAAGGTCAATGGGAGGCCGCTAGGGTCCTCGTGTAGCCTAGGCTACTGAATTATTTTTAGGCAGCGTTAATCAGGGGGCACAAAGTAGTGTAGTCCAGGCGGGGCTAGTTAAGCAATAGATGCTGGGATACAAAGTTTGGTATGACATCACATTTATTAGCGGCATAAATGGAGTATCATAATATAATTTCTTGATGATAGTTCTGGTGCTCACACAGAAAAGTGAAAGTGCGTGAAGTGAGGGGTGTTTGTGACATTAAAAATTTACATCGCATTGACAACAACAGTGTAGAAAACTCCAAATTAATTAGTTGCAGTAATGGAGGTTTAAGTTGTAAAGGTCGACGGCGTTTCGATCTTATGAATGTAAGATCATCATCAGGACGGAACAAGTGTGAGCAGGTAGAATTTATGCTGTTCAATACGAGCTGAACATCGGGAGTTCTGAAGTGCAGTGCAGTGCTACTGGACCGTGTATCCCACGGTCCAGTAACACACGGATCCACCGCTCCTCGCCAGCAGGTTACTCACAAAGATTCACTCTCCTGCTTGATGCAGTACGAAATAACGCCCTAGTAATCCAGGGTCTCTCCACCAGCTGTGGCCCCCGTGGCCTCGAAAACCTTACAGACTTACAGGAATTTTCCCGCTCGCAAATTTATTTTGCCAAGCTGCACTTCAGAACTGAGAACTGCTGAACTGAGAGGTGTAAAGCAGGAATAAATAAGAAAAGTGAAGAGAAAATAAATTAAACTGGGCAAATAATAGTTTCAATACTGAATGTTAAAGCAGGAGAGACAGAAATGCTGAATATTGAAGTACAGAATGAACAGTGTATTCATGTACCCCAATTAGATCATGCCCATTTGATCAACAAGGAAGCAATAAAAACAACTGTAGGTTTTGAAACAGTGAAGAACACGACCTTAGAAATAGGTATTATTTTCACAGATTGGACAACAAGGGCCAGATGTATCTATATTGGGAACAGCGATTACCTAACTGCGATTCTCTGCGAATCGCATTTACGTAATCGCTATTCCTAATGTATGAAACTCCGAGTTTCATAGCGATTCTTAGTGAGTCACAAATCGACCTACCATATGAATATTAATGAGGTAGGTCAGAATTTGTGACCCATTAGGAGGGTTGTATGTTGGAACAACGAGTTCCTCAACAACGACTACCTAAACAACGCGGTCTCTAGTACGACCGCGTCTCAAGCATGATTTCTTTTACCACTCATTCCTTTACCACAAATGTTCGTGGTAAAGGAATGCATGGTAAACGGCCTTCTAACCCAAACCCCTCCCACCCCCTAAAAACTAACACAAATTCCTCCCACTCCCTAAAAACTAACATGAACATTTCCCACCCCCTAAAAACGAACACAAACCCCCACCCCTTAAAAACTAACACAAACCCCTCTCACCCCTAAAAACTAACACGAACCCCCACCCCCTAAAAACTAACACGAACCCCCACCCCTAAAAAGTAACCCGACCCCTCCCACCCCTAAAATCTAACCCGAACCCCTCCCACCCCCTAAAAACTAACACAAACCCCCACCCCTTAAAAACTACTCCGAACCCCTCCCACCCTCTAAATACTAACACAAACCTCTCCACCCGCTAAAAACTACCCCAAACCCTCCCACCCCCTAAAAACTAACACAAACCCACCCACCCCGAACCCCTCTTACCTGTCCTGTTCCTGTCCGACGTTCCTCTCAACTCCGCCCATCCCGAACACTAGATCGACTTAGCCTTAACCACACACATGCCTGGTTAAGGCTGAGTCGTTGTTCGGGCAAGTCGTTGTTCGGCTTGCGCGACTTCGGAACTCGTTGTTCCGAACTCGTTGTTCAGGATGTTTCCCCATTAGGAGTCGCTAAAATCACAGGGATGGTGGCCTGCTGAGGTCAGCAGACCACCATGTCTGTGATTGCGTTCGAATAAAGCAATATTTTTTTTTAAATGCAGCCCGTTTTCCTTAAAGGAAAATGTATTGTTTTAAAAAAAGAAAAATGAAAAGTTTCTTTTCGTTTTTTAAGAGCAGGCAGTGGTCCCATGGAACAAAGGAGGTAGTGGTGGTATATAGGATGGCACATCAAATCCAAACTTGTTTTGTTAAGTGGTCCCATGGACCACTGCCTGCTCTTATAAAGACGGTTTTATGAACATTCAAAAAGGGAAAGGGGTCCTTGGGGACCCCTTCCCATTTGCGAATGGGTTACCACCTACTTTAAGTAGGTGGCAAAATGCAAATGTTTAGCAACCACATTTCGGTTGCTGAACTTTCTTACATATCACGGCGATTCGGTATTAGGGAGGGACGCCTTAAACACGCCCCTTCCTAATAACAAATCAGTATGTATTTGCAGTTCCAAACTGCGATTCAGTAACATGTTACCAAATTGCAGTTTGGGAAAGATACATACCAAAATGCATTTTTACTGTCAAAAACGGCCCGATTTTGCGAATCGGGCCGCTTGCAACCGGGAAAATTCTTGATACATCTGGCCCCAAGTACTTGTCTTAATCGTGCTAATATTCTTTCAGTCCAAAATAGTGTACCAAGGTTGCTTAAAAAATATCATCAAGTGATATAGTTTTGGCTACACTCCCAAATGAAATTACTCGAGGGTCTGAATGGCCAAATGCCACGGTATATTTTTTACTCAAGAATTGTGTGTGGTTGAACAGGTCATAAAATCAATTGATGAAATAAATCGGATAGGCTTTGATAACAAATTAAACAGCAGTATATTGGAGAAGGGCCTGGTGATGAAGGCAAGGGGGTGTGGACAAGCAATACAAAGTGGGAAAACCCTACAGTAGAATAAAGAATAATGAATGTGATTGGGTAGGTCACAACTTGTGTATTACTAAAATGGGCTCTAAAAGAAGGATAATTTACAAGTCCATCATCCAAAGAGGTGACTGAGCAGGATTATTTTGAATGTAATTGGATTGCTGCAGCAATTAATTCTGGTCACACTGTGACCAAACCATGCAGCTCCCGATATTAATGCCTTGCATCTGATGTTTTGCAACATTGCAGGCCTTAAAAGAAACTGGTCACATTTACAATCAAAATTAATGGAGAAGTAGTTGGCAATAGTGGCTCTGCAAGAAACATAGGCAAATTAAAAAGTGGTTCTAAAGTATTACTTGGTACATAATATAGCAGCAGAAAAGAGCAGATTTGTGCATCTGGGGCGGTAATATATGCGTGTACTTTCCCTGTTTGCGCCACGGTGCACATTTAAATATGGCAAACGGATACCACCAAAAGGCCAGGGGTTACAAACTGGTAAACAAAATGAAATATTAAAATGAATACTGTAAATGTAACCACCGTTAAGCGGAAAATCAGTGGTGACACGAAGACTATGACCATCATTACAAGTTAAGGGCCAAATTCAGCTCAGTGTGTAAACAAGGGTTAGCACACGGATCAGAATTATGAGCTGTGTGATAATTATCAGACCCTCACAGTGTTCCCCTGATAGATTCCTGCTGGTGAAACCTGCCAACATTTATTTGAAGAAAAAGGCCTGGCAAAGGGAAAACATGCAGAATTCGGTGTGTTAAAAAACTATTGTGAATTGTAATGCCTCATGTTGATAACTCGAAATAGGAGACCTATACCACAGATTGTAAGTACCTCATCCTAGCGTAAGAGTAATTTACCACATGTGGTAAATACCCACCTATCCATCCCAACTTATAAAAGGGCCTAAGGTAGGATGTCACACATTAGAAAATTCTTTCAAGTGTCTTGATTGGTCTTCTTGAATGGAATGAAGACTAAGATGCAAATGTGGGTAGAGGATTTACCCAATGAAAAAAATTCTCTGAGAAGATGTTTCAGAGTTCAGTTCCCATCACTGAATTTTGAATTAATGTTTCTAGGCTTACAGGAGTTTGCAGTTGCTCTCTTTGAGAGATCTTCGTTTATGAAGCAACTCTACCATGATTCTCACATACCCTACGGGGCAGTGGATAAGAGCTATCAGACTCTGTTCCTCATACTTCAGGCACTTGGTCTAAGCAAAGCGGTCCTACTGTTTCTGGGAAAAATGCCAGGGAACAGGTATCCCATAGACTTAAAATCATCCTTTGGTCTTGTACAAACACACTCTGGTAAGTCAGCAGTTACACATGCCAAGCAAATAGTTGTCTCTAGTTTCAGAAGATTTTCAGAGTAGTGGGTTACACCTTGAAATTGCGTAGGGCATTCCAATGTCTTAATTAGAGGAAATTATAAGGCCCCATCAATGATAAATAAATATTGAATGTTCTCCAGCCAGTACCCGCCCACCATTTTCCACACTGTGGAATGGGGAAATGGCATGGGAATTGCCATCTGGCATCCCAAAGTCTAATGTCAGATTTCTCTTGCAATTCAACATTACTTTAACCTGGCTTTATGTGAATCTACATCCTAGACTAACAGATATGCTTCAAATGTATCATAAACTTGAGAGTAAAGGCCAGGGAAGTGCTCCTCGTACTATGTAGTTGCAGCACGTTGTTGTTCCTCTTGCAAATGACAATAGTTATGGAAATCTGGATCACAAAGTACCTAATGGTGAATCTACAGCTAATAAGTGAGATTTTTTCCAGATTGGCCATGTATCCAGAAGTTATTCTCCTGTCCTTGATTGACAATATAGTGGATAGATTTTGTGGAACATTTTGTAACTTCTTTACTCACTTTTAGAAAAAAAGTTCTGATCTGCCATAATAGCCCTCACACTTTACCAGTTTGTCAGTACTTCCGTAAAAGGTTATCCATGATAACTGAAACACATGATGTTTGAGCAAACCATACAGAGGCCTATAATGAGGATACAGAGAAGCAAAAAATGAATCATAACAACTTGGTACACATACAAGCAGAAGAATAACCAACACAATGCAAGTGTGAGTTTACTGCAGAAGTAAGAGCATGTTTTTCCTAAGAAGCAGAGTTTACTTGTGCTTCGCTTATAGTGTATAAGGGATTCATTCACTCAGCAATCTGCCCCCTCACTTCACGCAATTACATCTCCATTCCACTACCATCCTTACCCAACTTCAACTTTTTTTACTTCAAATCCTAAGCATCCTTATACTGTAGCCAGTTTTGGCTGCTGAAACTGATTTTGATGAATGTATGAGTATATGGGCTGTATAGAGGGCAAATCTAGATAAACGCATTGTTCAAAAAGCGGGATTTACAAGATAGGTGGCCATAACAAGGATACACAATATTATAGGCATTCTGTAGTCGAGAGAGATAGTCAGTGAACAAACAGTAAGGTGCTGCAAGTTGCTGGGTTATAAAATGCCTCATAATTTGCTAATGGAAATAAATGTGGGAGCCATACTGTAAGAATTGGAAATGGATCATGGGTTGTAGGAGCATAAGGAGTGCTGTATTACTTTCTCTTCTTTTCTGTTTCTAGTGTTGATGCTCTGTGAGATGCCGGAACCAGAGATTCTAAACTTGTTTGCTGTGTAAGGATGGGTCATTGTGTGGAGTGATTTGTAAATCATTAGGCATCATTTCCTGATGGTAATACGGGCAGCAGTGGATTTCTTGGAGAATGGGTGAGGGCCTGTCAGACCCCATTTGGGGGCCCAAAGGGCAGACAGGGTCTACTGGACCCAAACTATGGTGATTGAGGTTATTTACCACTGGTGTCCTGGGGTCCGTCCTTTTATAGCTCGGCAAACTGGGCCAAGCTTCTGCACTTGACTCTTAGGGTAGCAAGGGCTAGCAGTCAAAGACTTCTCAGAAATCAATAGTCAAATAACAGAGACAATAAATTTGTTGTCTAGGCTTGTGCTTAGCAAATTAAAAATAAAGTACATTATTACCCGCGCAAAATATAAAAAGACATTTCATTGGGGTGAGTTGCAACATCGCAAATACAACTACGAGGCCTAGGTAAACTGCGACTAGCAACTATAGCAGGCGGTCCCCGCTCGAGGAGAGGTTATCATGATTATGAAACTTCTATATTAATGTAGGCATGATTAGACACAGGGGCAGTTCAGTAGTTCACTATTCAGTCAGAATAGATCACCGCTCAGTTCAATAGTTATTACCCAAATTAAAGTGATCACTTAGGCAGCAGTCACTGTTCCCGCTTCAGAATATGATCTGTGTGTCTTGTTCAGCTTTTCGTGCCAGGCCCAGTTACCTGCTTATGCTGTTGCAGTCAGCCAGTGCTGGTAAATCTCCTCTGGCTGGCACTTTCAGTGGCATCTCTGCTGACACAGTAACTCAGAAGCAGTTTCCCTTGGTATTAGAGCCACGGCGGGGGAGCAGCAAGGCACACATGCTCAGCATGCACCCTTTCTGGCAGTTGCGAGCCCGAGGCTAAGATCCGACAGGTGCTTGTTGCAGACCCTTGCAGCCTCTGGGCTATGATAACATGGGATGATTCTTTGGGCAATTGTGGCCTCTGGGCCAGGATCGGCTTCTGCTTTGGTTGCAGTGGCAGCGCTGTCTCATGATTCACTGGGGTGGCAACAGCACCAAGCGGTCAGGCATGGCAGTGGTGTTGGAATGCACAGGGTAACTTTTTTGCTGTATTTCCATATGTGGTCCTCTGTGGGGGCTATGATAGGAGACCCATCACAACATGTGTCAGCTCTGGCTTTACTCCCAAAGGCAGTCAGCAAGTTATGGGAATTAGTCATGCCGCAAACATAATTGGTATCTCTTCATGGACAATCTCTCCTTTTGCCGGACCAAGTGCTCTCCTTCCCTCCCTCAGCAGTCAGTCAGGCAGGCCTCTGGTGCTAGGCAGACCTTCACCATCTCCAGCAAGTGATGCTGGGTTTGGGTGCTCCTGATCCCACAGCAGTGAACACAAAGCAGCACTTTGAGTACTCTGCGGAGCACTCCTTTCCTTCATGAAGAACTTGGAAATGGAACAAAGAGGATGTGGATCCACTGTCTAAGGTTTCAGAACCAGTTTGGGTTGGTTCAGTTTCAAATGTCATATTCTGTCTACTTCTCAAACACAGTCTTTGTGCAAGTTGATGGCAATCACAGCAGGTAGCAATGGGGCTGGCTACAAGCAGGAGAGTCCAAAACAAGGGCCCAATGAAGTGTGAGGTCTCTGCACCCATCTGCCATCAGCCTTACTGAAGCAATTATCAGCAACAAACAAAAGGGCAGGCTCTGCCTAGAAACGTCCTCATCTTGAGACAACAGAAACTGCAGTCTCACCCCTCTCCTCTACTATGTGGAAATGGCAGTGGTCATGAAGAACTAATCAGAAGCCCTTTACTAAAAAAAGGTCCTCATTCAATTTCTAAGGAGAATCCTATCTCCATCCTTCACAATTCAGTGTCTGAGTCTCCACTCTCCAGGCACAGGAATGTAGGCAATACACTTCCACTGGCTGGGGAAACTGTCCTCATCCTCTATCTTGTGCCATGTTAACCCAGGGGCATCCAAGATCCCACTGGTCCCAGTACTCAGGCTCACACCACACCCAGAGTCCTACTGTCACGCATGTGCTACACAGTCACTGCACGTACCTGGGCTAGACACACAAACAGAATTTCAACACAAGGTTCTGGGGTTCACATAACAGTGAAACTTTGCACGAGAGGAGTAATTAGACCTGACTCTCTGTGACACAGAAAAAAGGTCTGGTAAAACTAAAAGTCCCAAAACATGATACAATGTCACTACCACTTTAGGTGATGCAGCCAGGATAAGGACATTAGCCCAATGCCCACTATGAGGGAACGCTAGTGCACCTTTCAAGGTCATGGAACAGATTCTGAAACCTTGCATTACCAGGCAAAGTGATAGGCCTCTGCACACACAAGGTTAGGGGGTAGTGGGGAGTAGGCGCGGCAAGCTCCCGTCATGCTCCAAGCCTAGAGAGCCGCATTAGGAAAAACCGCTGTGCTGCTGTACAGAATGATGCCGACACCCTGGAGGCCGCGCTGAGATCCCCGCTGTTCGGCTTGAGTTATCCCGGGACAGAGGACTCTGGAATAGGTCTGGGATTCCCCCTGCAAGCCGCGATGCGACACACAGCTTGACATTTCTCCTGAAAGATGTGGATATTTCGACAAACACGCTGTGGGTACGGGAGATGCGGTGCTCAGGTAAGACAGTGCCGGCACCGCACTCCTAGTTTTTGCCAGAGTAAAACGGTAGTAGGTTAGCAGCCTTGGGATATCATGTTAGGTGCTTCAAAAGAGTGGTAGGGGTTTAGGTAGTGGAGAAGGCAGCCCACCAGGTGCAGGGTGTGGATTGCTGCTACTCAGCCCCCGCTACAGCCAAGTGCCTCTTCTTGCCAGAAAATTAACAAACCCTGTGGAATGAAAGAAAGCAGCATCTCATTAAGATAACTGTGAAAGGGTTTAAGCTCACAGCTTGGCACTACCAGACAAATGTGTTTCACCACTTGTAGCTACCCAGCCCCTGCCCAGTTCCTGCCACAGCAGCGTTTCAAGCAGAGAGTCTCCAGGGACTTCGTTGTGATTGGGAGCTTCTGGGCAATTAGTGTTGATGATTACTCTTGTTTTTCCTGATGAAGTGACATTCAGTGCGGGAGATAGTGGAGAAAGTACGCACTCCCACTAAGCAGTTGAAAGCGTCCAAAATCGCAAAGAGCTGCCATAATTTACCTGATCCGGGGGACCTTAAGAGTATGGATTTGACAGCTGGGCATCCGGACCTTATGCAGCAAGCTGAGGAAGGAAGGGACAGCAAAGTAACGCTTGGCTCAAGACTGGTAATGTGACAGCCCTTGAGACCAGTACATACAGTCATCGACGAAGATTCTTCCATGACAAAGCATGAAACTCTGCCTGCCCCATCTGCTACATTGCTATTCAATGTCCAGTCTCCATCCACCCCTAGTGAGACTCCAGTTCCAGGGATAGATTCTTTAATGGGAACACGTTCGCTTTCATTGCAGGATATTCTCCCTGCTCGTAACTTGGCCTCTGCAAATGGTTGTGAGAAACCGCCATATCCCCTATTTGATCCAAAAGATCCAACATCGGTACCAGGAGAAAGCAAGGTATTGTCAATGCCCATGAGAGCCAAAAAAAAGGACCAGAGGATATCAGAGTTAGCCTCTGCTACTTCAGGGGCAGCTCAGAAGCCCCAAGCCCAAATCCGCAAACAAGATGCTACTCCCTGCCAGGAAGCTTCCAGGACGCAGTCTGTAAAGGAAGTCTAGCTAAATCAGATTGTAGCAGGCAACATCATTAGTGCTAATGAGCTCCCAGGGAATCATTTGAGTATCATCAGACTGGAGGAAACACTTCAGGTGATTCTTGGTGAAATTAGGGAGATCAAGAATTCTCAAGATAAAGCCCATAGAAAAATGCAACTAGATAAGATTAACAAGAACTTGTTTCAACTGAACTCAAGGCTGTCTCAAGTGGAACAGCAGATTTTAGATCTGGAGGGATCTCCAGAAGAAGTGAGATCTACAGAGTGCCAAGCATGATCAAGAGATTTTTCAAATCAAATTAGAAGAGATGGAGTATATGTCCAGGCGCTCAAATCTCCGCTTTACTGGGATTCCGGAAGGACAAGAGTCTGGGCAAGACCCTACAAAATTTATTTCTGACTTGAATCATCATCATGTCCAGCTAGATAGCTTGTCCAAGTCAGACTTTCCCATCATGCGGACACACAGAGTTATTTCATTCCAGCCTACAAACATCAGATATCCCGCACCTTTTTGGTCAACTTTGGTAACTTTTGCTGGAAAGAATCTATACTATCAGCTCCTATCAAACAAATGGGGTTTAAACTCCGGACAACGTTCGGTTTGATATCTTCTTCGATATGTCAGTGGCTGCAGCCTGGCGCCGCCAATAGTTTAAATCCATCATGGAACAATTTAAGAATCAAGGTGTTCGATTAGCACTGGTACAGCAATCTAAGTTGAAAGTTCTGATCAAAGGACAGTTTCATATACTGAGGTCGGTTAAACAGGCTAACAAACTCCTGCACCATCCCCATATCGAGAAATGATTCAAGCTGTTGAATGAATGAATTTATTAACTGTACAATTAATTAAAATCATTACAGTAAAGAATACAAAATAGGCATCGTATAAAAATTAAAAAAATTGAAAAATCGGCACAAGATATGTTAAAAAGACTATAAGCACTTCAGTTTGTTATTAATGAGGGTACCACCCCTCCCCGGTGGCCTGCTTGATCAACCGGCACCCAAGTTTGTGGTCATGGTCCAGTACTCCTACTCACGTTTGTGGAGCCACCATAGCCCTGAAGATGGACTGCTCTATAAGTCAATTAACCCTTCTTCTTGGTGCTCCAAGTTGGAACCATGTGATGGACCACGCGCCTCAGAGCTTGTTCTAGGCCCAGCTGCTTTCTTCCACTTGATTTACAATACTCGTGGCCACGGATCAGTTGCGATCATTAGCAGCTTTTAGGGTGGTCCTGATCTGATGTATAGATTTCCCCAGTCTTGCTAAAAGCATCGTGTTTGAGGTAGAAAAGCACAAGGCTGACGCTTCACTACAGGACTTTATTCCATTAGATATGCAAATCTGGCGCAGGAGTCGCCGGCGTTCATTGTAAAGGTTGGGGCAGCAACATAGAAGGTGCAACCAAGATTCCCTCGTGTAGAAGCACAGTCTACAATTAGTAGTTTCCCCTCTGCGGGCCCAGGCGGGATTAAAATCAGCAATTCCTAACGTGCTTAGTCTCATGTAAAGAATTTTATTTCGGGCTTGTGGAGAGAGAGCCTTGCTTAGGTAAGGTTGTGCTTTGCCTACAATGTAAGAGTTGTTCAGCGGGTCTAAATGGGGGCTTGAGCGGAGGGATTTAAAGTTGAGTTCAAAAGAGATTCCCCGCACTTGTTTGTTTATTGCTTTTTTCCAAGCATTCAGTGGGATTTCCGGCAATAGTATGCTCTTTTCCTCGATCTTCAGTATGGTGATCGTGTTGGCTAGACTAATATGCCAGGCCGAGCATGTTTCCTCAAAGATAGCTCTCAGGTGATGTTTTAGAGATTTAGCGGGAGCCCTTAGGATCCTTAGGTATAACTTTAAAATCTCCCCCTGACACGACAAATCTGGCCTCGCCAAACCCAGCTCCAGTCTTAGCCTTGCTTTCCTCGCAGACCTCGGGATAAGGAGCACTGATTTGTACGACTTCGTTGGGCTAAGTTTAGGGAGGCGTCCTGAGACCCAGGAAAGGCCAAATGGCCATAACTGATTGCTGGGAGAAGTTTCGCTTTTAAAACTGTCAATATTGGCACTGCGGATGGGCTGATAAGATGTTGACTCAGTTGCTTTAACAAATATGTGACCTTGTTGGCCTTGGACGACTGCTGTTTCAGGTGGATATTCGCCTTGGCCTGTTCCGTGAGCCAGACCCCTAGGTAGTTATATGAGGTCACAGTATTAATTTGTAGGTTGCCCATTAGCCACTGTGCTTTCTTTTTCCGATTATAGCTCCCGAAAATGACGACCTTGGTCTTTCCCTGGTTAACTGCCAAGTTATTGTCTTGATTGAAACGATTCAAGGCGTTTAGGGCTCTTTGTAGGCCCACCTTTGTATGGTCCATTATAGCAGTGTCGTCGGCATATTGTAGCACCGGCAGCCTCACGGCTCCTAGTCTTGGTGCTACTAAACAGGCTCCTTTTAGGGCATCTCCCAAGTCCGCGGTGTATAAGTTGAAGAGGATGGGGGCCAACACGCATCCTTGTTTCAGCCCATTATTCGTGGGTATTTTAGATGACACACTGCTTGCGCTTGTTTTAACCCGCACCCAAGTGTCTTCATAGAGCGATCTTATTGCTTTCAGGAGGGTTGGTGGAATACCCCAATTTTCTAGTTTCCACCATAGTCTTCTACGTACAACTTTATCGAAAGCTGTAATATAGTCGACAAAACAGCAGAAAAGTGGGGGATGGTTCTTCCTTGTTGCCTGAGCTGATAGGTGCGCTAGCGCAAGCACATTATCCATGGTCGATGACTGTGACCTAAAGCCTGTCTGATAGAAAGGAATAATGGTGTTTTCTTCAGCCCATGTCTCCAGATCTTTCAATAGGAGACGGGCGTAGGCCTTGGCCTCGAGATCAAGCAAAGCGATGAGCCTGTAGTTCGATGGCTTTAGGCGATCCCCTTTTTTAAATTTGGGGACCAATATAGAACCCCTTCAGGAGTTAGGGGTTATAGCTGTCAGGAAGGTGTAATTGTAGAGAGGAGTTAAAACTGCTGCCCAGAAATCAGGGGCTTTTTTGAAGACCGGTGCAGGAATCCCATTAGGCCCAGGAGCCCCGTCGTTCTTCATGGTCTTAAGAATCTTGATGACCTGTTGGGGGTTAATCTGGGCTGGGAGTATGCAGTGTGCCTCAAAATGGGCACTCTCGCCCGTGGTGCAGTTATCATGGCTGGACAGCATCTCTCCTGGCTTTGTGCTCGATTGCTGAAGTTGTTCCGCCCCGCGTCTGGTCTCTGCGGCGCTATCTTTTTTAGACGAGGCAATTGAGTATAACTGCTTCACGTGGATCAGCCAATCTTTCTCTGCTACTCCGTTTTCTCTTGGGACTCCTTGGTTACTCAGCTGATTAATATGTCTCCACAATCTCGATAGATTCTTCTGCTTGAGCCAGGAGAAGACTTTGAGCCATTCCCTCTCCATATTGGCTTGTTTATGTTCCCACAGTTTCTTCCTTAAGGCTGTCCTCAATGATGCGACCAGGGTGCCCCCCGTTTGTCTACCCGCCCTGTTCTTTAGTGCAAGGGCCTTGCGCAAGAGCCGCTTGCATTCTATTATGTCTTTAGTGGGGCCGATTCGTCCTACGCTACATGGCCCTGTAGATCTAAGGCGTATTGACTGGGAGTAGCCCATCTTCGCTTGTAGGTCCTCAACCGTGTTCTCCCAATCAATTATAGGTGAGAGCGACGTTAATGAGCTCCCTGCCTGTTTCTGATCCAGCCAAGTTTGGAGCTTTTTGTCTATCTTATCAGGCCATTTGATCCTCCTCAGGACGCTATGATTTTCGTCCCCTCTTGACTCTCCAATGACTTGTAAAATAGTGGCTGATGGTACTTCCAGTTGAAACACCGCTCTTAATGGCCTATGGTCACTTTCCGACCTGTCCTCGACTGCAAAGTCTTCCAGCCTGGCTGCCATCCCTTCACTGGCCATGATGTAATTAATTCTTGAGATATCCCGGAAGGTAGGTCGAGGAAGCCAGGCATTCGAGCGGGCTGTTTTCAGTACATGGGTTGAGGTCAATTTATGATTGTTAAGGAGGTCATAGAGGGGAGCTGCCCTATCCAGTCTGTGGGAGGGGGTGGGGGAGGGGGAGGGAATCAGCTCTGTCAAGATCCTTCAAGTTAAAATCCCCGGCTAGGATAACCTCGTGAGATTTATATTTGTTTAAAAGTTCGTCTAGTTTCCATGACAGGGCCTCCATCTGATCTTTTAACATGGTCTGTGCTGGATTGATGTAACAATTTATAATTAAAAGGCATGTTTGATGTGAATTAAGTTTCAGTCCGCCAATCAGCAAGGCTTGCAGTCCGAGTAAGTTCAGGTTCGTATCTATAACAGAGAGGGCACTTGCGTGTTTTATGAAGGCCGCCAGCCGGCCAGCCGAAAAGATTACTTTTTATTGCTGGGATGAGATGTTCGTGGTACCCGGCAAATAGGGTACTGGACAAGGCCCAGGTCTCTTGGAAGCAGAGTATATCTCCAGTTTCCAGAAATTTCTTTAGGTTTTCGTTTTCTCTTATTTTAGTGGTCCCTGCTATATTCCATGAGATTATAGTTAGTTGCTTCTTAAAAAGTGTTCCTGCCTTGGCCTTGCCCCTGGCGGACCTAGAAGCGTTGCTGTTAGGGATGCTGCTGCTGTCTTCTTGGAGTTCCAGCTTGAACTAGTGCAAGGGGGATTGCACAAATGGCCCGCTGGTTGTTTTGGCATGAGATCCTAATGCCTGTGAAGCCCTTGGAACCCGTCCGGCTTCTGCCGAGGAATCCTGAGCTATTTGTCCCTTGCAGGACCGACCATGGTCCCTTTCCCCCGTTATCTGGAGCTAAGACATAGGGGTATTTTGGATGTGCCAGCATCTGCACGTCAATGCCCCATTCGGCAAGTTGTGAAGAGTTATTCAAAACGGCTTGTAGTGTTTCTTTTTGCTTCAGGCCCACCACAGTTGAATTACCATGGGTGTCCCTCTTCATGCTCAGAAATCTCACCCATTCTAGATCCCCTGTTTGTATCTGGTCCAGGGTAGCCAGATGTTGAAAAAGACGAAGAATATTTCCCGATTTAAAATATCATGCTGACCCGTGCTGAGGAATCTCGGGATGAAGACTACCTCATAAACAACTCTTGATGAGCCCGGAGTTTGGGCCGCTATCCCCCTTCCTGGGGCCAGTTCGGCCGTGCTTGGTCCGGGGCTGGTACTTCCTTGAGTGGTTGTTGCGGATCCTGCTTGGGGCCACTTGCTATAATCTTGCTTACGCCTGGTGCCAGACTGGCACCTGGCTCTTGGCTGGAAAAGGTTTGGACCGTCTGGCTGCGACGAAATTGTGGCCATTGTTAAGATGGACGTTGTTTCAGCCAGTGCAGAACTTATTCCAGCTGTTAATTCCTTTCCTGTGGGCTGGACTTACGAGTGCCTTTTGGCCATTTACGATAGAGTTAATTGATTGGATGTGCTGAACTCCAGGAGGCAGAGCAGAGGGGTTGGCCTTCTTGACCCAGCTGTTATTTTTGCTTCTTGTCATATGTTTACTTTTAATCAGTAATCAGTCTATCAGGTTGCCAGAGGCTGGCAATGGTTCTTTCCGGATGTTTAGGCTCCTAGTGCCACACCAAGGCACAATATAATGGGGTTGTTTGGGGTAGGAGAGGGCAGGCAGCGCCTAGTGGAGGACTCAAGGCAGGTGAGGCTCTCCGGGGATCACTGCCTGAATGGTAGAGGGATGATCCAGGATTCGGGGGGGGGCACTGGCTTTTGGGGTGGGAGGAATCTAGCAATTGAAAAACAATCAGGGTGAGGGAGGGTGACGCTCAAAGGAATCTTTTGTCAAGAGAAATTATGATTAGGAAATGAATGCAGGACAGGATTAACCCACCTTGGTGTTTTAATGAAATTCTAGCAGAAGTGAGTTGATACGGTTGGGTCCGCTCATAATGAAGCCTAGTATATCAGGTTTGCAATGGTACAGTGTGTAACATTCATCACATGTAATGCAAATGGCCTGGTGAATAAGCTAAAGTGGGGTTCCTTGTTGAAATGGGTAGCTTCTTTTAATCCTGAGGTAATCTTCCTTCAGGAAACCCATTTTAAGTCTAATTCCCCCAAGATTTCTATCCCGGCGAGGTACTCGCAGGCATATTTTGCTTCGGCAGGGGTCGTGATGCTGGGGTGGCCATATTATTCTCCAATATGGTGGATAGGGAGAAAAAAGACGATCTACGATATAATAAGGGAAGGTGTATTTGGATCAAGGCCAAAGTGGCTAGTATTGCATTAAAGTTTTTGAATTACTATGGCCCAATAGTTGATGAAAAACAGGCTTTGGAGCAAATTTATAATCTGGCAATTCTGGCTGAGGGACCTTTAGTGATGGGGGGATTCTAATCTTATACAAGATCTTATTTTAGATACCTCGAATAAAATCAAAAGGCAGTTGAAACCATAAACAGCTAAAATCTATAATTAAGCAAGATCTTGCCCTGGTGGATCCTTGGTGCTTCGATTAACCTGATTTTACACAATGTGCTTGTTATTCTCCTAGGTTTGGGTCAGCTTCACGAATCGATTTTTTTTCTGCTGTTGAAATTATTGTAAAGAGGAAGAGTAGAAATGCTGACTAATCCCTTTTCAGTTCATTCTATAGTCTCTCTTGAGATAATGTTTGAATCGCCACAAAGAAAGAGGTCAAGGTGGCAATTCGATAAATGCCTGCTCGCAGATCAAATGCGGTTAGGCGAAATGAGGCATTTTATTCTGGAATTCTTTCAGCTAAACGCTAACACCGCTCCCATTTTTATGATATGGGAAGCCTTTGAGGCTGCATTCAGGAGGCAGGTGATATCTTAGTCCAAATTATCTAGGACTCGGTTGCATAAAATCCAGAATCTTCAAGCAGCAGTCGAAAGTGCTACGAGGGAACTGATTAGGACATCAGTGGATCATAGTGCTCAAATAGCTCGCTGGCAAGCGCAAGACCAGCTAGCTAGGGCAAAACAAGAGCTTAAGCACTTCTTTTTACTTGAGGAGATCACATGAAGCAAAGCTTTTCAGAAGAAGCTCAATAGAGAGAGCCAATATGTAGGGAAGTACCTGGCATAGTAAACTCAAGCTCAGAAAAGTAGGCAATTAATCACTCAAGTAAGGGACCATGTTACAGGGGATGTAAAAGCAGATATTGAAGGGATGACAGAGGTTTTTCTCCATCACTATAGACGGATCTATGAAGAGATTGAGGTGATTGCAGTGCAAGATCAGGACTTAGTGCAGTTTTTCATGTCAGTGCTGCTTCCACAAGTCTCTAATGCCCAAAAAGATTTACTCATCAAGAAGATAGAGCCCCGGGAAGTAGAGGCTGCCCTTAAAGACATGGCCAATTCCAAGGCCAAGGGGGGTGATTGTATTCCTGCCGAAGCTTGCAAGGTTTTTGTAAAGGTGCTGCTCCCTTTTTTAACGATTCTTTTTATCATATTATGGATGGGATACCAATCCATAAGAGTTTCAAAGAATCGGTGGCTGGTGAGTTTCCCTAAAAAGGACCATATAGATCCTAATTTCTACCTCCCTATAAGCTTGTCTAACATTGATTATAAATTATTTTTGAAAGTTTGAGCGGAGCGAATTGCACAGTGTGCACAACTGTCAATACATTCTGGTCAGAGCGGCTTTCTACCCAAAAGATTGATGGCCGCCAATACATATTTTTTGATACATACCATTGATTATTTTTCAGTTAACAAGGAGAAAGCGGCAATATTCATAATGGACGTAGAAAAAGCATACGACCTTATGAACTGGAAAGTACTTTTTTTCTTTTACAAAAATTTGGATTCCCGTCCTCTATAATTAATATGTTTAAGAAGCTTTATAGTGGGGAAGAGCGCAAGATTATTATCAATACTAAGGAGGCTGGGGTAGTGCGGATAAAGCGTGGCACCCGTCAGGGGTGCCCTTTGTCCCGCTTCTTTTTACTTTTTTTATTGAGCCTTTAGCAGTTAGGATCCACACCAATCCATAGATTTAGTCACCTATATATAGCTGGGATGGCAAAAATTACATTGTTTGCGGATGTGATTTTATATTTAAAGGTCTATAGCTTAAATATTCAGAATGCCATTGATGAAATTACTGCATTTGCAAACATTGGTGGCTACAAAGTCAATCAAGTGAAAACGGAGCTCCTCTTATTCAATTCAATTAGGGCTGAACTCCCTGCCTGCTTAGAGATGATTTCACAACATCCTATTAGATATTTAGGAATCTATGTTACAAATATTTTCTCTCTACTTTTCGAGCAGAACTATGAGGCCATGCTTATTAAGGTAAAAAAGCTGCCGGAGAGGTGGACCCTTTTGCCATTGTTGTTAATCAGCAAGGTCAGCTTTAATTAAAATGTCCATCCTTCCTGTATTTTTATTTCTTTTTGAATCTTCCGCTTAAAATATCTAATGCGCATTTTGATAAATGCAATACCATTATTAGAAGCTTCATATGGTCTACAAAACAACCCAGAGTCAAGTTGTCTATTTTGTAACTTGATGTAAATCAGGAAAGGTTAGCATTACCACACCTGCAGACATACTATCAGGCCACTTTGCTTGATTCTATGTCTCAATTGGTAGCAGCACCCCCAGTGTATGATAATTTGTTATTGGACCACATGATTAAGGAAAGCGAAATTTGGTTGCCAGCTTTCTTACGAAATGCAAAACTTCCTAAGAAAACAAGGTATTAGGTGTTGCTTGTTTTATCATCACGTATTCTGCTGTTTTTTAAATCTAGAGGTGTTCCGAGTTGTTATGCTTATACCCCGATACAAGACTGCGAGATTTGGGGGCATAAACTAAAGGGACTAAACAGCGAATAAAACTGTGAGATATTACAACGGAACTAATCTGATTTCATGGGATTCTATAAGTCAACAACTGGAGAATCAGAATTCGCTACTCCATTTTAGTTTTAATAAAATTACCAGTTTTCTTAAAAACAACTACGTGGTGATGAAGGAAGACACTCGCTTGCTAGTTCATCGATTAAATGTAACCAAGATATCGGGTGCGGGTAGTTGGTATAATTTGTTACGCCAGTATAGTAATTTGAAACTATTACCTGCGCTGCTGCAAAAGATGTGTCAGGAAACCAATTGTAGGTTTAATAGCAAAAAATGGCAGGTTCTTAGTGAGGTAGGCCGCAGACCACTAAGAGCTGCGAACTATAAAAGAATGGTGGATAGCATATTAAACACACCACATAGGTTCCATAGGATGTTTCCATCATTCCCTGATCAGTGTTTTAGGTGTAATGAAATCGAAGGGGGCGGTTGGGTACATATCTTATTCGATTGCTCCAGGCTGCAACAATTTTAGAGCAAGGTTTTCCATTAAATCAGTCGAACTACCCAAACTACGATTTCCCCGACATGAATGTTGGTAGTGTTCGCTTTATCTCATGAGGTATGCCACCTTTGTAACAATAAGCAGTATTTGATATCGATAGCTATTGCAGTGACTCGCTGGTGGATTTGGCATTGCTGGGAAACAGTTACAGTGCCTACTTACCACCACAGGTTCAACAAAATGAATGGGACCAAAGCCTTTGAGGAGGCCTTTGCCAAACGCGTGGGACCTCCTGAGAGATTTGAGGCAACCTGGGCTCCTTTCTTCTCAGAGTAGACTGCTTTTCCCACATGGCACTAATTAATCTAGGTTAATAGGGTTTTCAATATCTATCTCTACATTCCAGGAAGAAATGCTATATGCGGCTCTATTACACTTGCTAGAGTGGTTTATTGTGCATTTTGTCTCACTAGACTGTATCGTGAAACGGTATTAGTAGTGAATGGATTCAACTGGTGGTGATTTGCACTTTTTGCATGTTTGATATGCCTAGGACAATGTGTTTTATGCAGGTTTGTTTTGCACTCTTACACTTTGATATCAGCTATTGCTGCTAGTGGGTATGGTAGTGTATTGTCTTCTTTTTACATTCTCATGTTGGATATCGCTTCAATTGTTAATGATCTTTGGGGTAGACAGTGTTAATCTGACTTTAATTATGCTTTTCAATAAGTTGTAATGACGGATGTATGATTATTATGCAATAGATTTGTATCTATTTATGTTTGAGCTGCACTATTTCTACCTATGCACGTTTATATTAGTTATTATTGCTATTGCATATTTCATCATTTTGGTTGCAATCTGGCACGTTTTTATCAAGTATTGCTGCTATTAGCAAGGATTCTCGCGGTAGATGAATTACGATGTTCCTAACAATGTATTTCAATGATGGTAAAGTTGTTTAGATGTTTTACTATGTAATAGATTTATTGGCTCTCATCCTGCTCAATACAATTTTTATAATATAAAAATGAGACTAGGGGTGACCAGAGCTAAAATAAAAAGTCAGGCAGTTTCACAATCAGTCGCGCACTCAGGTCATTGCTGTCACAACAGGTCCTGTTGAACGTCTGGATGTCCATGAACAGGCGGGCTGTGTTTTGGCTACATTTATTTGGGGATCTATCAAAGAATGATACAATACAAACACATCAATGAACGATTATAAATGTTAAAGTTAAATAATTGGTTCAACTTAATACACATACCAAGTCAATGAATATGTGATGATCTTACATGCATCAATTCACACGTTTGTATTAAAGCATTTATAGTATGACAAACAGAATTCAACGCGGGGCATCTAAATTATGGGTCACAACTCCCCTTCCACCCTTCCTGACTTCAATAGTAGAGGTGGGAGTAGAGTTGCAAGTTTCCAGATTGCCACGAGTGCTGAGGAACCAACCAAAAGACAATAAGTCATATATTTCTTCAGATCTCAATAGGTTAACTGCTGAAGGACAAAAATGATCCAAAAACAAAGTTCAGCTTCAGAGTCAGTCAGAGAGTTTAGGTCACGAGAGATCTCCTGAGTCATGGTGCAGTTCATGATACTGAAGTACAGTAGCATATGAGAAGGCCTGGGTTTTTGTAGTCCATATACATCCAAATGGCGGACACAGTATAGAAGGGCAATTAGAGAGGGGTGGTCCCTACCTCAACACAATAACAATCAAGATACAGATTGATAGATCGTGTTACGGGAGGTAACACATAGGAGCTGTTCAGGAGTTGGCGGGATTTAGGTTTTAAGGTATCATATGGCGGGACGTAATGTTTCTGGCTCAAAATTATTCATACCAGCAATGAAGGAACCTAACAGTATGTTAAGGAAAAATAACCCAAAGCACAGCAAACCATTAACAATAGAAATGTAATGCCACATTGCCAAACTCACACAATAGGTATTTTTTATATTTCAATTAATGTATACCACAAGTAAGCTACCCCAATAGGTTACATGAGCAGGAGCAACAAAGAAAGAAAGATGAATGGCTCTTCTTCGATGTGTTACATATAGAGTTACCTAATTGATGATTGGTTGTCTTTCTTACTATTCCATTGGTGCATTCCAAGCTACAGTGCGCTTTGGCATACTGAAATGTGCAGTATCTTACAAACCTTTTTTGTTGTTTAGGCTGCACTATGGATAGAATTTACATATAATCAACCCTTCCGATCTTAACATAAAATGCTGCAGGGTTTAATTTAATTATGTACCTTTGTCTTCAATAGGATTTCAATCAATTCAAGATTCCATTACATCCCTCCAACAAATACAAGAAACTAAAGTGAAACTAGAGACCAAGAAATTTCAGAAAGACATCAAGCAAATGCGACGCAAGATGACTGAAATCAAGGATTTCTGAGAGATTCTACAGTATCAACATTCACCTTCATTAATTACTCTTGCGGTTTTGCTTGTTTCTTACATAAATTCAAAATGGCAAGTTAAATTATTTTTAAACAGCTTGTCTATGATATAACAGCAGCAGAATCTACTAACCATCCTTGGATATGTCATCAAACTATAGGAACTGAATAACCCAACGGCATGCCTATAATAACTTCATTTAATGGGTCTTTTTGGTAAGGACTGCCTTGAGTGACTGCTGAGCATGCGTTTCTACGAGGCAAAAACGGAGAAAGGCCAAAATGCCCCTTCCATTGGCTTGATTTACTCAACACGAGAGTATACTCTAGGCGGTGCACCACGGAGCATAAGTGTTTAGTCCGTCCAGAGAAACGTGGTGAAAAAACAGAAATATATATTGGCATCTTTGTGCAGCAACAGTAATTCATTATGGTTATCCAAACGAATGTCTCGTTATAAATTTGATGCATAGTATATCTACTTATTGAGCAGGGAGCAACAAATATACGTCCTCCATTGTGCAACATCTCCAGAGTGCCGACACGTAGATCTTTTGCTCCTTTCATTGATTCTCCTTCCACTATAAGACTTACACCTGTGCTTCCTAGCCCTAACTCCTAGGATGGACGAGATCATTTATTTCTCTGCCCCAACTACACTGCGTGGCAGTGATCAATTTTCGTTCATCAAGCCTTTCTGTCAGGGGTTACTTTTGTTTCTAGCATGTGGTTGAAGTCTTTCATTGTTGCTACACCACAGCCAGGTACCAGGTTCTACATATCAGAAAGGTGCACACAACTTAACGCTCAGACAGCCAAATCCATCATCAACAACCTGGCAATAGGCCACCCCACAGTATGTTCAACATAAATGACTTATTCATTTTTCTCACAAGTGCCCTTTTTTAACATCCCTGACAGACTCCCACCTCCTCCAATTCACTGGAAGCTAGTTGGATATCTGCAAAAATAAAGCCCTCTATAAATTTATTTCCTTGGCCCACATGACCATCAACAAACCCTCCAATAATTAGCTCTCTTGTGACCTCCACTGCTATAACCTTGCCTGACGCTACACTCCAACAACCACAATCTCTTGGATGTTCCCACAACATCCTGTGCCAACTCCGAAATTTAGAACTTTCACTCCACTGCAAATCCCTAGCAATTGAATTCAGGGCCACTCCTTCACGTCCTGTGTTCAATGGTGTTTTAAATGTTCATCTCCTTCACACTGAGGGCATACATGGAATAAATCCAACACCCTAAATTCCAACACACATACTGCCTTTTAGGTGGTCCATTGTGAAAATATGTATCATACGTCTTATTTAATACAAAGCATTGCCTACTATAAAATGAAGACACACAACCTACTATTTGCCGTATATATCATTGCAATGTTCTATGAAGCGTTTCTATTTGCAATGCTCATGATTATCAAGACAAACAATAACCAACATTGTGTACACAGACCTGTGATATTAATAATGGTTTCCATGTTAAGATCTTTGACATTTCTGGTCTTTGGTCTGCAGAGATGAATTTTGGTAAATAATTTGCATTCCTAGTCACTTTTATGGAGTCATTCTGAATGATCAACATCATAGTTGTTGATTTATCCATGTGCACTGTGAAGTGACCTTCAAGATGTCCAATCATCCCATCAATGAATGGCAGCAGAGGGGTGAGAGGTCTGTGCTTTTTTAACGAAATGTATCTTTTTCACTGCATTACTGTGGCTCTTTTTCCCGATTTTCTTACTCTTTATATCATTGAGGTTCATAGTTTGTTTGTAAACTGGACTGATACTAAAAAATATAATCAAGGTATTTAATTCACATTGAAGATATAATTAATTTCGAATATTGTGCTGAAATTTCTGCATGACATCATTTCTTTTAGTATTAATTATTGTTTTCTAACATACTCCATTCCAGGTCTCTACCATTGCCTGCTAAGTTTCCTTCTTTTGTGATGCCACTCTCTTCTGCCTTACACAGCGACCTTCCCTCACTCTACAACCAAGAAACCTCTATCCTAGAAATCTACATACTAAAGACAACGATATAATTAAATAAATCTGCACTTTGAAGAGGATATCTTCAAGAGAAGGGGTTTACAGGCTAGGGTGACTACCTCACTCTAGATCAGTCCAGGGCTTTTCTGTCACCACCTAATGCATTTTGGGTACTGTAGTCTTGGTTTGCGTACAATCACCTAATTAGACTAGCACACCTGATAGCAAATACTTGCAGGGTAAACATCCAGGACTGGAAATATTGTATGCAATATCATGAAGCGAGCTGATCACCACAGTACAGAGAGAAAAGTAAAGTATATTTTGATTTAGCTTTGGAGGACTCCTATGGGTGGTGGCATAGGTTGATGAGAGCAACAGAGAAGTGATCTAAAATATTTTATTGATTCAATTATGAAGGGCTTCCTCGGGTAGTGACATAGGTTGATGAGAGCGCCAGAGAAGAAGTTATCCAAAGTATATCATGAAAAACTGCTCAAAGCTGTGCTCTTGATAACTAGGAAGGCAGAGACAAGTAGGGACGTGGCGTGGGGGATGTGGCCTAGATTTACATGGATGGCATCCAATATTGTATTTGTTTCTACAAAAATGGCTTAGTTGCCAGAACTAAAGAGGGTAGGCAAGTGGTTTAAGACATGGTCATAGAAAGGGAAACTGAGTATTTATGAGGAACGTGTTAGAGGCAAAGGGGGTATAAGATCAAGAGACTTGCTGGATGAGTAGATGGGGTTGATGTTTGTGTTTGTCATGGCACGATCACAGGAGAGTTGAGTGTCTTTTGTTGATGGTTTTCAAATTTAATTTGAGATTGGAGGCAAGGAGTTGCTCTTGGATAGCTTCAGGTTTGTCAAAGATTTATGCAATTCCAGCAGGAGGACGGTATAGCAAGTTAAGCGAGTATAGCAAGCAATTTAAACTCACGCTCCAGGAGTCCTTGAAAAGGGTGAAGGAGGTCCACAAAATTTCTTTTTTGAAATGTGGCCAAACATTTTACTTCACAGCATATGTATCAAATCAGATTGACTCAACCATAGTTCAACAGTCTGTTCTGAATAAATTTGCTAAAACTATTGTAAAAGTTCATGGTCTGCCCTATCTAAGAATACTAGCTTTCTGTAGTAGCAAATGATCTATGTATCCATGAGAACCCTGAGCCGAACCAGCCATTAAGTCAACCTTTGTCCCATTCCTATAACTCCTGGGTGTTTTCCCAGTGGCCGATATACCAAGTCAGGTCACTATATTATTCTTACAATTAATAATTTGTGATAAACACTATCATTAAACATTTCACTCCGTTTGTAAAATCCTAAACTGAGCCCCGATTATGTTTTTTGCTCCTCTTGATTATTGGCATTGCCAAACCATTCATAGGTTTATAGAAAGTGTAGAGGGACAACTGTGTTCCAATTCTCGTGTATAAGGCACATCGCAAGGAAGAACAATGTGGCTCTTGAATTGAGAAACCTCAACTGGATGTGGGTTATTTTGCAGACCCAAGACACAATCCATCATGACTGACGGATACACTATTAGAGAATATTGATGTAGTCAACACTGGCGATATTCAGTGCTCCAACAAGGCAGTTTAAATAGCCCAAGGGAATATACTGAAAGACTTTCTATAACAGGCTGCGAATTCAGAAGCCAGTCCTCAGTACAGCAGGGCACTGAAAGTATAAGGCGATGTGTGCACCTATCTTGTCACACAATTTTTATACATTTCTTTGGTAAAGGGTAACTTTCTATTAACCCATTATACATTGAATAGATTTCTCTATATTGTGTGCATTTCCTAGGGCGCATAACAATGAAGGACGAAAAGTTCACATTAGCACCGAGCTCCAGAACAGGAAAGAGAACCTCTGCTGCATCAAAGTTCACCTTGAACCAGCAAAAGAATATAAACATTGATCTACATTTTATAGTACAGATACACATTGCAAACATACTGCAGCTAACTAAGGAATGACTTGCCACAGCATGCAGCATACCAGAGGTGGCCGCTTTCTGAAAATATTGTATAGCGGGTGCTATGTTTTTGAGGATGTGAATATATTTTTGAGTTCCCATCTGATTCATACATTGTCTGCCCTTAACATCAGAATTTGACACCATCAAGTAGGCTTTAATTACACATTTTCTTCTCCGATTGTATCTCACATTTTCACATTTACAGTGCAATTAATCATCGTTATAGAAAAATCTCACTTGAACACCTACACATTTGCGTATGTTACTTGCAGGCTGGGAAGCTGAATGCATGATCCACCCATAGCCAGACTGCTGTTGCTAGCCTGCATATCTAATCTCCGTAAAGTACAAATCCTAGGCAACTTGAGACCTGTTTGAATTCCCGCACTGAGGCATGGAGAGTTATCTACCTCCACAGCCCTCTCAGGAGGCATCAAAGTCAATGTGGGCATATTATGTTGAAATAATTTTATTCCAAAGTCTTTCATATGCTTTTTCAGGTTTGATTCATTCATATTAGTGCTTGAATTTACAATCAATCTCATGCCTTTATGAATAGTGCTATGCCAACATGTTTTGCGAACTTCATTCGCTTAATCAATCAGCATCTGTACTGCGGAACCCCTAGGAGTATCTGGGCGCTGAGGGTGCCAGGTCTTGAGTTTCTTTCTGAAGTCCGCCAGGGAGGGTGCTGTTCGGAGGTGGAGGGGCAGATCGTTCCAGGTCTTGGCAGCGATATAGGAGCAGGAGCTTCCCCGTTGCCGCTGTGATGGAAAGGTGTGTGAGAGCGCGAGTGAGGCAGAGCCCAGGTGTCTTGAGGGCAGGTGGAAGCTCAGTCGATGGTTGATGTAGGATGGTCCTTGGTCATGTAGCGCTTTGTATACGTGCATCAGTATCTTGAACTGGCATCTCTTCTGGATGGGGAGCCAGTGGAGGTTTCTGAGGCGAGTGGTGATGCAGGTTTGTTTGGGGTGGTCCAGGATGAGTCTGGCTGCGGTGTTTTGTATGGTCAGGAGTCTTTTGAGAAGCTGGGTGGAGATTGTGGTGTAGAGAGCGTTGCCATAGTCGAGGCGTCTAGTGATGAGGGCCTGCGTGACAGTCTTCTGATGTTGATTGGGAGCCATCTGAAGATTCTGGGGAGCATGTGGAGGGTGTGGAAGCAAGAGGAGGCAACAGCGTTGATTTGTCATTTCATGGTCAGTTGGCTGTCAAGGATGATGCTGAGGTTGCGTGCATGGTCTTTCTGTGTGGGTGTTGGTCCGAGTTCTGCCGGCCACCAGCTGTGGTCCCACGCAGAGGTGTTCTTCCCGAAGATCAGTACTTTTGTTTTGTCAGAGTGGAGTTGGAGGCAGCTGTCTCTCATCCATTTGGCTACGCTGGTCATGGCGTTGCAAAAATTGGTTTTAGCTTTGGAGGGGTCCTCGGTCAGTGAGAGGATTAGTTGTGTGTCGTCAGCATAGGAGATTATGTTGAGTCCGTGGGATCTGATTATGCGAGGGGGGTCATGTAGATGCTGAACAGGGTGGGGCTGAGGGATGATCCTTGTGGTACGCTGCAGATGATGTTCTTGGGTGCGTAGGTGAAGGGAGGCAGTCAGGCGCTGTGTGTGCATCCTGGGAGGAAGGAGGCAAACCACTTGAGGACAGTTTCTCTGTGGTCGAGGAGAGTTCTAATGTCATCTGTGGCGGCGATCAGCACGGTCTCAGTGCTGTGGTTGGCACAGAAACCTGATTGTGAGGCGTCAAATAGGTGGTTTTGTTCCAGGTATTCGGTAAGCTGTTGGTTGATGGCTTTCTCGAGTACTTTGGCTGGGTAGGGGAGAAGTGAGGTCGGTCAGTAATTTTTGAGATCGCTGAGGTCGGCCGAGGGCTTCTTTAGGAAGGGTCTGACCTCCGTGTGTTTCCATTTGTCTGGGAAGGTTGCTGTGGAGATGGAAGTCTTGAGGATGCTGGCGAGTTCTGTGCTGATTGGGTCGGTTCCAAGGTTGAAGAGACGGTGGGGGCAGGAGTTGGTGGGCGCCCCGGAGGGGATGGAGGACATGATGGCTGTGGTGGCCTGAGTGGTGAGCGGAGACCAGGTGGTTATCAATCGGCTGGTGTTTGCTGGTTGATTGGGGCTGTTGAGGCTGAGTGGTGGGTTGGGGGTCGACGTGTTATAGATGGTGGCAATCTTGCTGTGAAAGTAGTCTGAAAGTGTGTCGCAGAGTTCCTTGGAGGGGTGGATGGTGCTCTCTGTGTCTGTCGGGTTGGAGAATTCCTTGACAATTTTGAAGAGTTCCTTTGTGGGGTTGACTGCGGTGTTGATGTGGTGAGTGATGGCTTCTTTCTTGGTTTCCTTTACGTTTCATCAGGGCAACACTCCACGTTTCACATTTTTTTCAATACAGTCCATTTATCTTGCAGTTTACATTACATTGTATGTAAAACGGTTATGCGGATCAGGGATCACTGGCATATCGATAACAAAAATATTGTGCGCACAAAATTTGTCAAAAATATCAAGAACCAAAATATTGAGAAGGTAAGTTTAAATAGGTAAGTATATATAAGATATATATATCGTCAAGGTACATATGTGTGAAGTAATATATAGTAAAACTTTGGTTACCTATAGAAACTTACTCTCACAATATTTTTGTCCTCGATATTCTTGACACACTACTTTGTCCGCACAATTTTGTTTTCCGATATTTTGTCTAAACACCGGTGCAAAATGTACAAGGCAAATCCTTTTGCACTATTTTTGTTGCCTCTCTAAGAATAGGACAAACACATTTTTGTACAATCCATTTTACCAAAAGATTATTGCACCAATCGAAAACTGAAGGAAATGGATTATAGAACAACGTGCAAAACATAAAGGGGCAAATTTACTAACATTTTGCGTCATGGCATCACCACTTTTTTTGGCACAGACACAAAGCAAAAAGTTAGCAGAGCTTAACAAAGCCACTCAAGGGCCGATTTGTGTCACCTTGCGTGGCTTTGTATAAAATAAAAATAAAAAAAAGAGTCGACTGATTGAAGGGAGCAGAAGTTTGCCACATCTTAGTAGATATGATGCATTTCTGCTCTCTCTGTTTCACCCAACGCAGGAACTTTGCTTGCTTCCCTACTTTGCATGAAACCTTAGTAAATCTGCCCCTTATTGTTCATAAATCATTAGTGAGAATAATAGTGATATAAAAAAGAGATACTGGCACGCAAACAACTGACTAATAACTGATTTTACACTGTTTTGAGTCTTATTTAGTACAATATAGAATAAACTGTTTTACATCTATCATTGTTCTTCTAACACATTTGAAAAGTTGCGAAAAATACACTTCTTTTATAAATACAATCTGTTCCATGTTTACACTTTTGAAAATATGGTTTGCTCCACTCGGCAATACGTAACCAGCAAAACATGGTGCAGATGGATTTGCACCATTGCAAAGAATATGTAACATGGCCCCTAGACTGGATGAAGACGTCACACCTGGGATGGGGGCAGTTGGCAACTATGTTGCAATCTCTCTCATTTAAGGTATGGAGGGATCGAAAAATGAAATCATTATCCATCAGCTGTTATGCTGCACAATTGTTAATATGATCTTGGAGGCTTGTCATTGCTTAGTCTTAAAATGTGTAGTTTCTCAGAATTACACATTGCTTGATTCTACTGCATTGCTGCTTTCAGTTCATTGCTACCAATGAATAGTGTAAGTTACAGCTGGAGTCGCGAGAATAGGCAATATTGTAAATTTGTATTTTCTGTAATAATTAACAACATGTGAGCAGATGAAGATATTTTGTGATGCTAATGGTCCAACTAACTTTCAGAAATTATTCTGGCCTTAAATGTTGGAATATATAAACCCAGAGAAGGCATTAAAAATAAATCAATTTGTTATTAAAAAAAATTGTGCTTCAGTTGTGATCTTTCTTGTCCGCCAAGGGGGCAAAAAATCTCTGCACAATATAGTCACGAAAAAGTCGGGAACAAAACAGAAAAAAAATCCATCAACAAAAAGTAATGTGAAAAATAGTGAAACAAAACGTGATAAACCTGAGTTATAAAATGATAGCACATTTAATTTTGATGTAGAATTGCAAATGACCCTCTCCACCAGGAGTCATCACATCATCTTCTTGTGTTATTGGTCTGAACCGTTCAATGCAAACATTCTAATATCATATAGAACTTGAAATGAACCACCTGCATGAACAATAGAGGCGTGGGGTGTATATATACCACACAAACCAAGTTTAGGGATGCATAAAAAGAAGTGCATAACCAGGCAGAAAGCATAGACTGCAATGTAAATAGGCATCACACTGACAATAATCAGACTGCCGTAGTCCGTCTGTATTATTTCATGCACTTGCAGTATATAGTAGACCTGTCAAAATACTTGCGGCTAATCAACAGACCAATTAGAATTTATTGCCTAAATGAAATTGGCCATGGCCTCAGTGTGCTGAATTGAGGAGAAGTGGAACAGTCAAATCCTAGATCGATGAATATGCCCCAAGGACATATTCAAGGACTTGTCAGTGAGGTGCTTCACTCCCCACGCTGCTCCACCAAAGTAGCTGCTGCCCCTGACCCTTGCTGGTCAGAGTTCAAGGCCCTCCTCCACCCGCAGGCACCCGCCTGCGCCTCATCCCTGGTGGTCCAGTGGGGAGCTTCTCTGCTCTGCCGCTGCTCTGCTCCTTCTGATCTCTTTTTCCTTCTCTTTTCACTTTTTTTCTCTTTTTCTGCTTCTACTCTCTTGCCTCCTTTTGCACCTTTTTTCCCCGTGCCTCTGCTCGCCCCAGCCACCCCGCCCCCCTCCAGCGCGGATTCCCACTTCCCACCTCCCAGCTGTCCAGCTCTCCCCCTCACACTACTTATAGCGGGCGCTGTGCAGTGAAAGGAGCAGTCTCACTGACCTTGTCGGTGAAGTGCTTCACTACCACCGCCTTCAGCGAAACCCCTCCACTGAAATCCACAGATGCCAGCACACAACCTCCACCGATGGATCTCCGACTGCGCCAACACTTTGGCTCCCCTGAAGAAAGCCCCAAGCAAGCTACACTCCAAGAAAACCAGCTGGTTCTCCCCCTCCCTTCATGAGTCCAGACGCACCTGCAGACGACTCGAGAAAAGATGGTGGAACAGCAAGACCCCAGAAGATCACTCAGCCTTTAAGACCGCTGTCGCACACCACCACCTCATCAGAACAACAAAGAAAACGGCCCTACAAGATAGGATCAACGCCAACCAGCCGCGGCCCGTACAGGTAACGGCGGTGGGGCCTTGTAAGGGGAGATTCCAAGGGACGATGCAGAGGGAAAATAAATTATTTATTTAATTTTCCCTCGGCATCGTCCCTCGGATGCTCCCCTTACACGGCCCCACCGCTGTTACCTGCACGGACCGCGGCTGACGCCAACGCATTCAACAGCAAGGAACTTTTCGTTGTGGTCAAAGAATTCGCCAGACCCAGCACATAGGCAGCAGACATTCCCCCCTCCCAAGACCTCTGTAACAACCTCAGCACCTACTTCCACTGCAAGATCGGGGAGATATACGACAGCTTTGACAGCCTCGATGCCTAGGACCTTCCGACCCCACCCGCAACCACTGACCCCTTCAACGCCAGACCCCAACAGCCCCTACTCAGCTGGACCCCCCTCACAGAGGATGACACCCTCAAGATGATGAAGAGCATCCACTCCGGAGCACCCTCGGACCCCTGCCCGCTGCACCATCAACTGTTCCATCGACTCCGCCATCTTCCCGGAAGACTGGAAACATGCAGAAATCAATCCCTTGCTGAAGAAACCCTCTGCCGACCCGACAGACCTCAAGAACTTCAGACCCATCTTGCATTTCCACTTCCCAGCCAAGGTCATCAAGAAGGCCATCAATGCCCAACATTCCGAGTTCATTGAAGCAAACTACATCCTGAACCTCTCCCAATCTAGCTTTTGAAGAAACCACAGCACTGAGACCGCCCTCCTCACCGCCACAGACTACATCCGTGCCCTACTCGACCAAGGCGAAACAGCAACCCTCATCCTCCTGGACCTCTCGCCGCCTTCGATACCGTCTCTCACCACACCCTATGCACAAGACTCCACGATGCCGGCATCCGCGACAAAGCCCTGGAATGGATCAGCTCCTTACTCACCGGCCGAACACAGAGTCCGACTACCTCCGTTCCTCTCGGCACCCACAGAGATCAGCTGTGGAGTGCCTCAGGGCTCCTTCCTGAACCCCACGCTTTTCAACATCTACATGGACCTGCTCACAGTCATCGTCAGGAACCACAGACTCAACATCGTCTCCTACGCCGACGACACCCAGCTGATTCTCTCCCCCACCAAAGAGCCAACAGTTGCCAAGAACAACCTTCTAGACAGGATGAAAGCTGTCACCACCTGGATAAAAAATAGCTGCCTCAAGCTCAACTCAGAGAAGACCGAAGTCCTCATCATGGGCTTCACCTGGGATGACTCCTGGTGGCCCGCAGCATGTCCAGAACCTCGGCTTCATCCTGGATTCCTCAGTCACCATGAGTCGCCAGATCATCACCGTCTCATCATCATACTTCCACTAGCTATGCCTGCTCTGAAAGATCTTCAAATGGATCCCTAACGAGTCCAGAAAGATGGTCATCCATGCACTCGTCAGCAGCAGAATCGACTATGGCAACACACACTACACCGGCATCAACAGAAACACCTCAAGAAACTGCAGAACATCCAGAACACCTCTGCCAGACTCATCCTCAACATTCCCCGCCGCAACCAAATCACCAGCCCCCTAAGAGACCTCCACTGGCTCCCATTCAACAAAAGAATCACCTTCAAGCTCCTCACACACGCCTACAAAGCCCTACATGGCATGTGACCGGCATACCTCAACCACCGCCTCACATTCCACGTACCCACCAGAGATCTCCACACCACCCAACTGGCCCTGGCTACCGTCCCACATATCTGCAAGACCACAGCTGGGGACCTGGAACACCCTGCCTCTCCACCTCAGGCAATCCCCGTCACTGCCTCAATTCAGGAAGGACCTCAAGACCTGGCTCTTCGACTTAATCACAGCGCCTCGACGGACCTGCAGCTCTCCCAACCCCCCAAACACCTTGAGACCCTTACGGATGAGTAGTCACACTTTACAAGCCTCTGATTGATTGAAGGATCATGTATATCACTATCTATTTTTGTATTTATGTACATTTTACAAGATCAAGAAGAATTAGAGCACTTTACATAAATCTGTAGTATTTATCAACTCAGAAGGGGTAATATTAGGTATAGAGACCATGTAAACAAAATACCATAAAGAGCTGGACTTAAATACATCAGTAATAAGGGCATAAATGAGTAAGCTACTTCTCTTTAGTAAAATTCTTTCTGGTGGTTAAACTTATCTACCTGCAGATTCCTCATCTCTTGACTCTTCTCCAGGTGTCAGAATAGATTTGGAAATTTAAAATAGCTGTCATGTGCCAATAGGTAGTGCCTCGGCTCTGGGATCCACCCCCTGATATTATATGACAGAGCTGTACACAACACCAACCCAGCACACTAACGTGGTCATGCATGCAAACACAGCCTACAAGGCTGACAGAAGTTACAGTTTTACAACTAATGTGAGATCATATTAACAGTTGCATGGTCACTCCTCACAAAGAGGTGGTGCATCAGATTGGTGAAGAATCTGCATGTACATATTGAATCCACCAGAAAGATCATTACCGAAGGTGTGATGGTGCATTCTCTCCACCTCTGCAGTGGGAAGAGGAAAGGGGCGGAAAGTCAGTAGAGTGATACACTGACCCAAGTGTAATGGGGTGACTACCTTTAACAGGAAAGAAGGGTTAGTCGTAAGAACCTATTTTTCAGAAATAATATGGCAGCTGAGAACTACTATACAAAGCCTCAGCTCAGCAAGATGCTGAACGACAGTAATGGCAATTAGGAACACAATTTGTAAGGGAAGCAGCCACAAAGGAAAAAAGGCTCCAATGGTGAAGCAATCAAGTATGTAAGCACCATGTTATTGTTCCACTGAGGCATAATAAAGGGAAAAGGGGAAACAAAGGGGATAACCCATTCAGCAAACACATAAAAACAGGAGATTTAAATAAAGGCTTTCAATCTGGGAAACAAAAGTCTGAAGAGCAGACAAATAGCCCTTAACAAGGGCCACAGCAAACCCTTGATAGGCCTAGAAGAGCGCCATGAGTGTCAAATTGGTCCACCGGACGGGTACCCTGAAGGATGAAGATGGACTGAATCAATTCCAGATGAAGAAGCCATTCATTTTCAGATAGGTGACATTGACTTAGATTGTCTCCCTGTAAGCAAACCAGGTGGTTTCATAACCAGCCAGACACTGTGAACCTAAACCCAAGACCACAGCTTCAGAGCTTCCAGACACAGAGTGAGCAGGCCCATGCCAACTTGCTTGTTGGCACACCACATCATATACGTGTTGACCATCAGGATTTGGAACGATAGACCACTGATGGAAGACAGGAATGCTTTGAGATCCAGGCAGATCACCTGGAGCTCAATCAGTTTGATGTGTGACTTCTGTTCCAAAGGGGACCACATGTCTCTGCTATCCAATGCATTAAGATGACCACTCAATTAAGTGAAGAGGCATCAGTAACTACCTTGGCCTCCACAACTGGGGGCAGAAGGACTTCACCCACATGAGGAGATCTGACACTAGCCACGCCAGGATGTCTTAAGCTGTTTCTTGGAAAATCCATCAGATTTCCCTAGTGCTGGGGCCCACTGAAAAAATGGAGCCAACATTGGAGCAAACGTGCAGTCGAGCCTGAAAATGAAAACAAAAAGAGGGAGGAAAGGGAAAATCTGAAACACACACACAAGCTCAAGAGTACATGAATGAGGATTTAGTACCTCTTCAGTAAGTATTGAAGTCAAAACTCTTCCTGATCTGGATAAATATGAAGTGAAGGTCTGCCATATTAAACTCCTCAATATAGACATTTGGAGAAATAAAAAAAAGGCCAATTTCACTTTATGCTTATAGCATATACCATAGAGCGATGCTTTATATGATTGTTTTCTATTTCCTTCCAATTTGTTGTATTCTGTTGCCATTCAATTTCTAAGAGTAAATCTAATATTCAACCTTTCACTGGAAGTATCTTCCGATCTGAGACAAAGCTACACAAGAAAATACTTTGGAATGAAAAAGAAACACTAGTTATCATAATCTCATTAAGAAAATTCTAAACTTGGACCCAAAACTGATATATTTAAGGGCACTTATAAACCATGTGTAACAAATCTGCTTTAACGCAAGAGCATGGTTAAGAAGGTTCACGAAGCAACTTGTTAGATTTATGCAATAGACAAGGCACCAGAAACAGTCTTCTGTAAAGAAAACATTATGTTGGTGTTATAGTGGCTGCACAAGATGTGCAATGAATCCTTTTCTATATAAAATCTCATGTTTGAATTGACCACACCTTACACAAACATTTTTCCATTGAGATTCAACATTAGTTTTACCTCTAACTATTCTGGTTCATTAATAAATTATAACCCAAGGAAGCCTGTGGAGGTTGTGATTATTTCTCAAATAACACATACACACTATGTTGGGAATCACTAGAGACGTCACTCAGATCATTTATTCCTCAATAGCTTCTATTAATGCAACATGCTGTGTATGAAATAAACCAGGCGGATTATATATCTCCTTTGATTTAGGAAAGGGGGCAATGAATCATCATCCAAAGGTTGAGTAATTAAATGAATCCCCTTAGACTTCCATTTGGGCCAGTACAATTCCCTATGATTAATCTTAAATTTCTTATTGTACCATAAAGCCAAGTTAAAAAATTGCTCTTTTTCAGAGAACTTAAATGTTAATATTGGTGTTGGTAACCCACAAGTGTGATTAACGGTGGGACTTGAGATTGATTTGGGTTTATGGGGCATATGCAGTACTTCCTTAAATGACATGAAAAATCATAGATCTCTCCAATGCAACACATATAGGCCACACCAAAATCGTGTGTACTTAATAAGCAAAACCAAGATTGTCAGAGGGAAAAAAGCAGAATGATATGTATAAAAATCAGGAATCTTTCCACCCTAAACATGTTTAAATCCTTTACGTTTTGGTAGAGAAATTCTTGCCTTTTTCTGTTTCAATAAAAATTTGGAAAGGGATTTATCAATAGTCTAAACAAAGACCTAGCTAAAGTGCTTGGTAACATGGATAGAGTATAAATAACAATAGGAGTGAGCATTATCCTATTAGGATCAATCTGTCTCCAATTTATTTTCAAGTCATCTATCTTTGATTTAATATCCTCCAGGTTTAATTTATTTGTTTCTTTAATTGAATTAGCGAGCCAAATTCTCATGTACTTTATTTTTTGAGTGTTCTAAATACAATAATATTCTTCAAATATAGATCAAAGGCAAATATTTTTCAATGATAAGATTTCTGATTTACTCACAATTAAAATGAGCCAAAAACACTTGGAGATGAATACACTTTACCAAAAGAGGCTGACATTGTAATAGATGGTCCCAATACATATAACAGGATTTAATCGGCATATGCAGATAACTAATTCATTGTCATGAAAACAAAAGCCCTTTATATTCTTATTTTGTTTAATATTATATAAAAAAAAACCAGCTCTAATAAATAGAAGTGCCAATTTTAATCATAGGCTCTACGGCTTGACAGGTATATTTGTGAAATAGGAAGAGCCATATTACCTGTGGGTGGACAGTGTGTTTGGTAGCAGAAGCACTGTGAAGTCTTTTGCTGAATAGGTGCAGTGTTAAGTGCACTGTGCAGGTGACATGCTGCTCACTTTATTAAGGTTGCATGGATTAACAGGAGAGTTTGGTAGAGGGAAATAAACGAGAAAGATGTAAGCATTCCAAACTAGTTTCATTTCCAAGTTTCTTATTCAAAAAGGCATACATTTAATTCACATAGTAACTAGTTATTTATTCTCACTTTACATAGAATTTGAATACTGAAAAAATAGTTCATTGTGTTGAATTATGTTCTTGGGCATAGAAAAAAGGGAGAAGAGGGAGAAACTGCAAGGCGGGTATGTATTTAAAATAAAGACTCTAACCCAATTGCCCAGATTTCCAGCTTACCCAATCTTGGGACTTCCCAATGCACTCACCTACCCGCTTAAATCCTGCAAAGGCCGTCACATCAGCCTGGTGCTAGGGGTGGCCCACCAGACCGTCCTTGCACATTGGGGCACAGATAATCCACTGACACATTTAGGGTGGCTTCACCGTCTATGGCACATGTTGGGTATGGAGAAACTCACTCTAGCCCTAAGGTAGCACGGTGACTCCTATAGAGAACTCTGGCAACCATACATAATTCAGGGAACTGACATGCCCCAAATACCTACTTTTGCTACGCTAGACCGAGACAGAGCACCCTGCGCAGACTGGGGAAATACCTAGGTGGACCACACACCTGATTTTACTACACTATTTGCATAGGAAGTGAGTACCCGGGGGAGAGGGTTAGGGAAAGGGGGAGTTTGGGATAGTGGAAATCTGGTTGTACTGCTTCTGCAATGCCTTTAATTGTTGGCTAATGTTTCCTACAATCCTGCAACAATAAAAACAAATTTGAACTGTAAAATAAAGACTATAAATGTGTAGTCTGTTATGTCTCCCATTCTATTATTGACCTGCTCCACATGCTCCTGGTATTCCTTATGCTTAAGAACCTCATCCAGACCCCTGTGTAAATAGTTCAATCAGTGAATACTAATAGTGTAAGTAATTATTAGAGGAACAAATTATGCACTTTTCAGAATTTTGGAACTCAGAATGGAGAATAGCATCCTAATTGCATGAGTTTTCCCATGTTCTGAGATGCAGAAGCTCGAATTTCATGCAGTTTTCCCTCACAATTTATGCCAGGCTGAAAGTTGTGCCCTCACAAACCCATAGGATCAGCAACTAGCACCAGAGTTGAAATCACAATTCCGGTGCAAATGGGAGCTTGAGCCCAAATTGTGATTTGCCAGTGTGTCAGAATGAGGCCTTTTTCCTATTACTGGATATAAACAGTGCTTAATTTGTAAAATATTAAGTGCCAGGGCTTCGACCAGGAGGCCACTGCAGCTTGCACCACCCATCGCCCTTGTCATCGCTGCCAAAACAACTACTAACCATCTCTCTCGCATGTAAATGCGACAGTTCAGATTATTCCAGGTCCCGGGGAGGCTGGTATTAGCAATTTTAATCTATATTGTAGCCCTAAACTACCGTTGTTCTGCTCATCTCTAAATTAGATGAGCAGCGCCACCATGTGGTGGACTGTTCTAAGTATGGTGTTGACAATTAGGTGCCGAGCACCGGAAACCAATTATGTGCCGGTGCTGAGCACCGGAAAGCACCGGCTCAAATTAAGCACTGGATATAAAATTCGATTGCAAGCAAGCGATCCATTCTCTCTTACTGAAATCATGATTAGTCAGAATGGAGAATAAGCATTAGCAAAGCCTGCAGATATTGCTATTGTAAGCATGTCTACTATATTTAAACAATTTTCAAGATGATGTCAGTGCAGGAACTAACCTTTAGCAGTGGGATTTAGATCTTTGTGTTCTGGTCCTCACTCGTTATGTGCATTGAAGATTTCCTCACCACCAAAGGTACTCTTTGGTACAGCAAATATATTGAGGTATCAGTGGTGATGGACAGACCTGACAGCAAATTGCACTCTGGGATTTCAAATGGAACATTGGTGATGAAGAGAATTCCTGGTCACTTCTTTCTCAGCTCTGGAACCTCTACCTGCACACTCCAGTATTTCTGCATCATTACCACAGTTCCTCTTTTATGGCCATTAGATCTTTGAAGCATAAAGGGCTTGAAAAGTTTGTGCCAGCTTAGGTAGGACTGGAAGTGCACAGTCAGAAGCCTGAAGAACATCATCATTGAAACTTTCAGTGAAGATAAGTTTTCACCATTTCTAGGTACTGGTTACAAACCACTATATCACTGCAGACCTATCGTTTCCAATACATAACATTCACTTCTATTTTGAGTAGCCTTTGGGTTAGCCCCTTGTTCATGAACAGTAGCGGTCGGTGGTGGGAGTGCCGCCGGTCGCTGACGTGGGGCGGGGGAGGGGCAGGGTGGGGGGTAGTAAACTAAGGATTAGGGCCGATTACAGGTAAGTACACATATAAATAAATAAAACGAATTTCGTTTCTCGCGCTGCATCACATTTGGCGATGCAGCACGAGAAACGAAATTCGTTTTATTTATTTATATGTGTACTTACCTGTAATCGCCCGTAATCTGTAGTTTTACCCCCCACCCTGCCCCTCCCCCGCCCCACGTCAGCGCCCGGCGGCACTCCCACCACCGACCGCTACTGTTCATGAATGAATGGTTTTGATGTCTATCTCAGTTGTATGATCTTGAGAGGTATGTGATCATAACTTAGCATGCCATACAATGTGAATCAATACATCATAAATCATTACATCACAGGTAAGTTTTTGAACCTTTACTTTGTAGGTAATTTACTTTTTAAAGATTTAAATTACCTAATCTAAACATAAAATTTGGAAATAAGTATATATTTTAGTGTATGCATTTATATATACATAAAAATGTATGTATTCATGTATAACACTATGTTTACATATATAAACTGTTTGGTAGTGTGCTTTTAATTCGTAATAGTGCTCTAAATTAAGTTTAATAAGTGTATAAATTTAAGTAAGCGTAATTTTCAATAATTAAAGTAGTTTAAAATAGTAATTATTTTTACTTTCTAAAAACATTAATTAAAATATCATTTACATTGAAGAACAAGTTACTTACCTTCGGTAACGATATATCTGTAAGAGACATATGTTAGTTATAGATTCCTTACCTTAGAATTACCCCCAGGCGTCAGACTGGATCCGGAGAAATTTTTTCTTAGCAGTACCCCTGCGAGTCAGTAGGTGGCGTCGGTGGACTCCGCATCCATCGTCGGCGTCGCCAGGATGACTTCGCAGTATCTACTTAGACGCCGCCCCTGCGCGCTGACGTCAGTTCTTTGTACACGATTTTCCACGCCAGAAGCGCAGAGCCATGCAAGACACTGACAACTGGTGCACAAACCTAGGGCCCTGAAGGGGAGTCCCTTACACTAGAAGTCAGTCCGCAGAACGGGGAGGATGGGTGGGGCGGTAAGGAATCTATAACTAATGTATGTCTCTTACAGATATATCGTTACCGAAGGTAAGTAACTTGTTCATCTGAAAGAGACAATTAGTTATAGATTCCTTACCTTAGAATAGATACCCCAGCAATACCAACCCGGTGGTGGGTCTGCGAACCAAGTTCACACCAGAAAGTCATGGAAAACCGAACGGCCAAAGAAGCCGTCTCTCCGGACTTGACTATCCAGGCAGTAATTCTTGGTGAACGTGTGCAGTGATGCCCACGTGGCTGCCTGGCAGATATCACTGAGGGGGACTCCACGTCCCAAAGCGGTAGTGGCTGCCGTCACCCTGGTGGAGTGGGCGCGCAGGACTACCGGAGGTTCCTTTTTCGCCAAGGAATAGCAAATTTTGATGCACAGAATGACCCATTGGAAGATGGTTCGTTTTTGCCCGTCCCGACCTTTCTTCGCATCCACATAGCCCACGAAGAGTTGGTCGTCCACCCGGAATTGTCGTGTGCGATCAAGATAAAACTATAGCGCACGTTTTGGATCCAGACGGTGGCGTCTCTCCTCCCCCTTGGACGGATGCAGGGGCGGAAAGAAGGTGGGCAAAGTGATGGTCTGACCTATGTGGAAAGAGGTAACCACTTTGGAAAGGATTGAAGGCCTTGTGCGGAGTACAACCTTGTCCGGATGGACTGCAAGGAAAGGAGGCTTAGATGAAAGAGCTTGGAGCTCACTCACCCTGCAAGCAGAGGTGAGGGCAACCAGAAAGGCAGTTTTAAGAGCCTGAGAGGGCAATTATGTAGCGGCTCGAAGGGAGCGCACATAAGGTAGGTTAAGACCAGATTCAAGTCCCTCTGGGGCATCACGAAAGGAACAGGAGGAAAGAGGTGAGTGAAGCCCTCAAGAAAAACGATTTACAATAGGGGACTTGAAAAGAGAAGGCTGATCAGGGAGCCGAAGAAAGGTCAAAATGGCCAAAAGATAACCTATAAGAGTGCCCAGAGCAGAGCCCTGCTGTGCCAAAGAAAGAAGGAAGAGGAGAACCTCAGAAAGGGGGGCAGAAAGGGGATCTACATCATTTGCTGCACACCATGCAACAAATTTGTTCCACCTACAGGCGTATATCGTTTTAGTGGAGGGACACCTGGCTGCCAAGATTACATTACAGACTTCGGGAGGAAGGTTGAAAGCTGTCAACTGTCGCCGCTGAATCTCCACGCAAGGAGGTGGAGGCTGGACAGGTTTGGGTGGAGGACCCTACCCTGCTGCTGCGACAGAAGATCCTCCCGAAGAGTCAGTCTGATCATAGGATCGATGGCCATGTGCAAGAGCTCGGGATACCAGACTCTCAGTGCCCAGTCCGGCGCCACAAGAATGACTTGGGCCCGGTTGCGTGTGATCTTCTTCAGCAATCTGGGTAGAAGTGGTATGGGCGGAAAAGCGTACAGAAGACCGCAGCTCCACTCGTGACGAAAAGCGTCGCCGAGCAAGTGCCGCCTTGGAAATTCCAACGCGCATAACTGCTGACATTGCGCATTCTCTTCGGTGGCGAATAGATCTAACCAACGCTCTCCCCACTGACGAAAGAGACCTTGCATCACCTCTGAGTGAATACAGCATTTGTGATCCATCACGCATCTGCAGCTGAGTTCGTCTGCCCTGGAGTTCAGAGAACCTGAAAGGTGTTCAACCACCAGGGACATGCCCTGATGTTCCAGCAATGTCCCAGACGGAGAGTCTCTTGACATAGGGTCCACGACCCCACCCCGCCCTGTTTGTTGCAGTACCACATGGCAGTGGTGTTGTCCGTGAACACCTGCACCACTCTTCCCTTGACAGATGGAAGGAATGCTTTCAGTGCAAGACGAATCGCCCAGAGCTCCAGAAGGTTGATGTGGAGCCCGGACTCCGTCAGAGACCAGAGGCCTCTGATCTCTGCCTCTCCCATGTGGCCGCCCCATCCCAGAAGTGACGTATCTGTCACCACTGTGAAGTCTTGTTGGGGAAGGGAGAGGGATCTGCCATTCACCCAATCCTGGTTCGTTAGCCACCACTGCAATTGGTGCGCAGTGCCCTGGGAGATCTGGACGCAATCGGAAAGATTGCCCTGATGCTGCGTCCACTAAAATTGCAGGTCCCACTGCAGAGCCCGCAAATGCCATCTGGCATGATCCACCAGCAGGATTCAGGAGGCCATGAGGCCCAGCAGCCTCAGGGTCAGTCTCACCAAAATCCGGGACAATGGCTGAAACATCGGTATCATAGCCCGAATATCCCCGACTCGCTGCTCGGGAGGATAGGCCCGAAACTTCGCTGTGTCCAGAACCGCTCCGATGAAAAGGAGCTTCTGAGAGGGAATCAAGTGTGACTTCGGAACGTTGATAGTAAACCCCAGCGAATGCAAGAGGTCCGCCGTAGTCTGAAGGTGGGAGACGACAGCCTGGGGCGAGCCTGCCTTCAACAGCCAATCGTCCAGATAGGGGAAGACTGGAACCCCTGATCTGCACAGATGAGCTGCGATCACCACCATCACTTTTGTGAACACCCGAGGGGCGCTGGTAAGGCCAAAGAGGAGCACGGTGAACTGAAAATGCTCGTGGCCTACCGTAGGTAACGTCGGTGGGCAGGCAGGACGGGGATGTAAAAATAGGCGTCCTGCAAGTCCAACGCTACCATCTAGTCTCCAGGATTGAGGGCAGACAGGACCTGAGCCAGAGTCAAAATCTTGAACTTCTCCTTCCGGAGGAAGCGGTTGACGTCCCTGAGATCCAAGATAGGACGCAGGCCTTTGTCCTTCTTGGGCACCAGAAAGTAGTGGAAGTAACAGCCACGACCTACTTCTGGCAGAGGGTCTCGTTCGATGGCTCCCTTGGCCAAGAGAGCCGTAACTTCCTGACAGAGAAGGGCCAAGTGATCCTCCGACATGTGTCGAGATACTGGTGGCATGGATGGAGGGGAAGTCTTGAAGGGGGGGCGGGGGGGGAGTAGCTCCTTTGGACTATTTGCAAAACCCACCTGTCCGACGTGATGGTGGACCAGCGGGGGAGGTGATGGCAAATCCTGCCGCCCACTGGTCTTTGGTGGCCCTGAAGTGTCAGACTAGGAAGGTTTGGAGGCTGCGGCAGAGGGAGCGGTGGCCCCCCGACCCACGTCGCTGTGTCCCACGTCCCCGGCCGCGCAGAGGCTGGTTAGTTTGCGCCGGCCTGTGGCTCTGGTTGGAACGTGGTGGGGCACCCCTTCCGTAGCCACGAAAGGGGCGAAAAGCAGACTGCAAGGGACGAGAGGACACTGCGAGGCCTAAGGACCTGGCCGTAGCCTTAGAGTCCTTAAAACACTCAAGTGCGTTGTCTGCCTTGTCACCAAACAGGCGACGGCCATCAAAGGGCATGTCCAAAAGAGTAGATTGGACATCCCCTGAAAAGCCAGATGTTCTCAGCCAGGCGTAGCGTCTGAGTGCTACCGACGTGGAAACCATCCTGCCTAGTGAGTCGGCGGTGTCCAGTCCACACCTGATGGTGAACTTTGCTGCATCTCAACACTCTACAACAGCATGGGCGAGGACAGCCCGGGCCCCCTCCGGGCTTTGTGGCAGCACTTGCGCAACCATGCCCCACACAGAGTGTTGGTACCGGCCCAAGAGACATGCGGTGTTCACCGACCCCAGTCCTAAGCTGGCGGAAGAAAATTTTTCGTTCCAAGATGGTCCAGCTCTTTGGATTCCCCATCTTGTGGAGCTGTAGGGAACGCGCTACCTTTTGAAGATGAGGCTTGAACCACCAAGCTCTCGGGGGTAGGGTGTTGGGAGAGGAAATGTGGGTCGCCCGGAGCCGGGCGGTGGCGTTGGGTGATGTTCCTGTCCACAGGAGCCCCTGTGTTGGGCTTGGACCAGGAGTCCAAAAGGACATCAGTGAGGGCTTCGTTAAATGGCAGCAAGGGCTCCGAAGAGGATGCTGCTAGCTAAAGCACCTCAGTCAGGAGGTTAGTCCTGACTGCCACCGTAGGAAGCTCAAGGCCCAAGGCCTCAGCTGCCCTACGCAACACCACTGCGTATGACGCTCCTTCCTCCGTAGCCAAAGTAGGGGGAGAAAGCATGCCAAGGTCTGGGGAGGTATCCAGACCACTGGCATCACCCAGTTCCTCTCTCCAGTCTGGCTCCTCCAGCTGGTCTGTTAGAGGGACCCCTCCCAGTCCTCCTCATCATCCTCTGGCCGCCAGTCAGGGCAAAAGGGAACGCCAGGGAAGAACGTGGGCACAAAGTTACCCTCCGGGTCTGGTACCGGCGTCGATCGATGTCGGTCCGGCTCTGCGTTCGAGTCGGGAGGGAGGCTGGGGTCAACACCAGCTGGGGACACAACCGGCGTCATCGGCGTCGGAGTCGTCGACTGTCGAATGGGCGTCGGGGAAGGACCAGTGAGCTCGACCGGCGCTGATCCGGATCCAGGCTTGGATCCATGGGGGGCCTGCGGCATCGGGGCCAGAGCCACTGGCGTCAAAGGCCTAGGCTCCCCAACCGAGTCCGCGGGGCCCGAAGGCGCGCTGGCGGAGTCGGGCTGCCCAAAGATGGCATGCATCGCTTCTTAAAACTGACAAAGCTGGGCAGGGGCCGCTCCGGCTCCCGGAAAAGGAGGGAAGCGCAGAGTCGACCCTGCAGGATCCGCTGGTGGAGCCGACGGACGGGGATAAGGCGAAGAGCGACAATGCTTTTTCGCCTTCTTCTTGTGCTTCAACTTACCCGAGGAGTGCGAAAACTTCGATAACGAGTGGAAGTCCCGCGACCTTCCTCCCGACCGGGACTTCAAACGGCGTGGAGCGGACTGCCAAGCCTCCAAAAGATTTTGGGACTGCTCCCGCAAAGACTTCGGGGCCATGGCCCGGCAGTTGGAGTACGACTTCGGGTCGTTGTCGCACTCCAGGCACCAGAGGCACACGAGATGCGGATCGGTAATGGACATCAACTTGTGACAGGAGTCACAACGCTTGAAGCCCGGACAATGGGACATCCCTCGTGCACCAGGAGTCGATAGAAGACTCGAAAAGAGGTCGACAAAGTTTTGTCAAAAAGTGACAAAAAGGGGCAAGCTTCTCTCCGGATTTGCGCTGGCTGGCGCGGAAAAAGAAAGAACTGACGTCTGCGCGCAGGAGCGGCGTCTAAATAGATACCGCGACGTCATCCCGGCGACCACGAGGCCGACGGAGGACGCGGAGTTGACTGACGCCACCTACCGAAGCGCAGGGATACTGTTAAGAAAAAATTTCTCCGGATCCAGTCTCACGTCTGGGGGTAATTCCAAGGTAAGGAATCTATAACTAATTGTCTTTTTCAGATGTTTACATATATTTATATATATGTTTTAGGTTTCGTTTTTTTAAAAAGGGGATATTTTGTGGCTGGTATTTAGAGCAGGGTTTTAGAGTTCATAGTAGGGTCGTTTTTAGGGGTGATAAGGAGTTTGATAGGGTTCAGGAGTGGAGTTTTTAGGTTGGTAATGGGCTTTTAGGGTTCATGGATGAGTAGTTTTTCATGGTGGTCAGGGGTTTTAGGGCTTAGGGATAGGTGGTGTTTAGGGGTTGTAAGGTCTTTTTTAGGGATCATGGATGGGTAAAGTTTAGGAGTAGTAAGGTTTTTCAGGGTTCAGGATTGAGTAGTGTTCAGGAGTACTAAGGGTTTTTTAGGGTTCAAGGATGGTAGTAAGAAGTTTAAGGTTTCAGGTATAGCAAGGGATCTTTGGAGTTCAAGGACGATAACTTTAGGTTTCATTATTATGTTTAGCAAGTGATAACATTCAATTGGGAGCAGGTATACAAGTCTGAGTTTGGTATCTAAAGAATTGTAATTAAAAGCCCTCTTTATTGGTAAAGTTGGGTTTTAAGTCACAGTTCTAAACTTGACACTTTTAGAAAGTTGGCATTTCTTGTCCTAACCATTTGGTGCCTGCAGGTCCTTGTGTATTGCTCCCATACAGTAAGACAAAGGGAAGACAGGTGTTGGCAGGATGGGTCACTCTGACTTAAAGAGGGGGAGGAGTTGTCACCTACTACACTTGCACATCACAAAGGCCCTGCCTGAACACATTCACAAAGGGTTTGTCACTAGTCTTTTGTGTCCCCAGACAAGCTGGGGCCAGGGCAGGGAGGAAGGTGATTACATAATGGACCCTCAGACCCAACTGTTCAGTGCATATGTGGACCTGTGGAACACTCAGAAGAAGGACTGCTGCGGTGCTTTGCTGCAAGAAGGACTGCCACTCTGCTGCCCTGCAGCTCTCCTGCCTGAGTGAGAAAGACTGGACCTGCATCTTGGACCCAGAACCACCAGAGTGACTTCGATCTAGCTGGCTGGCCTTCTGAACAGAGCCTCAAAGACAGAACAGGCTCCAACAACCTTAAACCTAGCACTGGACTCTGCCAGCTGTGAAGTCTGCCCTCCCAAGAGGTGCCACCCCTGTCCTGGCTCCTTGGAAGTGGACCTTAAGGTCCTCTGCCAGTCCAGCTGTGGTCACAGCATAACTGATGCAGCATGATGCATCACCTCACAAAACTCTGCATCTGAACCGTTGGGTGATGTATCCCAATGCAGGACTTCGCATCACAGCTCCGCAACGCATTGCAACCCCTGCTTCATGATGTATCCTCAACACACGTCTTCGCATCATAACCCCCTCGTCGATGGCATCCTTGATGACGACACAGGACTCCGCATCTCAAGCCCCACAACTTTACAGAATCAGCCAGTGAGCGACGCCTCCTGGATGCAGGCCGTTGCCTTGTAAGCCCTTCCTCAACAACAATGCAGGACCTCACATCGCAGCTTCGCAGCTTTACTGCGTAATGCATCCTCGACGCCGGATTCTGCATCACTCCGCAACCAGAATTTAAGGTACTTTGTTCAGCAGGCATAACCGGGTCCCTGTAGCCAGCTGCTATCCACCACAATTGGCCTGCATTTGTGACCTTGTCCCAGTCTAACGTGACTAGATAACAACAGTTGGTGCTTTCAGGCGCTATTTTCACTTAAACCTTTAAAATTGCAAATACCTGGTTATACTGATTGTATTTTTGTTGTTTATGTCTTAAATTATTTATTAAAAATTACTCTAAAGTAGTGTGGGATTTTTCTTGGGTTGTGTTTCACTTTATTACTGTTTGAATTGCTGCATACGTACTTTACACATTGCCTCTAAGCTAAGCCTGACTGCTCTGTGCCAAGCTACCAGATGGTTGAGCACAGATTAATTCAGGGTTTGCTCGTGACTTCACCTTAACAGGGATTGTGATTGCTGCTTGAGCAGGGATTTACCCCCTCAACCAGTAACCCAATTTCTTACATACTCCCACTATAATAGTCATTAAAGTATTGGCTGACATTCCTCCTGAATCAATAGTTTTCCTCCTCATTGTAGTGTTTGTCCTTTCCAAGAGACTGCAGACTTCCACTACATACAGGAGAGGACTCTTACTCTCTATTTAGCCCTCCATGGGGGTGCTTATATTTCCTTGTTCTCTCCCACTGCTTCTTTTCATAGTGTCACATACATCAGCAGGAACTGGGAGCAATTTGAGTTTTTGACTTTGCAATCTTAACTATAGAAAGTATAAACGTGCGCATAGTTAAGAGCTATTTGTTGACCATTGCCACATCCTAGAATACTCCCCAAAATATCTCACTTTTATACTTTAACTTGAACTGTCACTGGTTAAGAGGTCTAGAGAAATATGTTCCCAATAAATCTTTTTTCTGGTTGATACTTCTTCGGCAGGTTGCACACCTTCTTGAATATCCCTAGGCGCCAGACTGGAACCGGAAACGCTTCTCTCACCATTATCTCTCCAGTGCAGCCAAGTGACGCCACGCAACTCCTGTAGCAGCTCTGCCCTCCTCGGAAGTGACAATACCAGGCTGCATGGCACCCCCTGGTGTGCTGGCAGCAGTTGCTATTTTTCTGTCTAATGACGCGGGTTTGAAGTTCTCCCACCGTTTTGACTGAATTCTTCAACTTTATGACGCTTGTTCAGTAGGCTGGGTTAAATGACACTCCTTAGGTATCAGGGAAAGGAGACTAGTTCAACGAGGAAGACAGACAGCACGATTAGTAAACGGGAGAGGCAAGTATGATTTAACAACTTGTCAAGGTAAAGACCCAGAAATAGTGGCTGGACTGACAAAGCCTGCAACTCTCGCGCCCTATGGGCTGAATTATGTACTACTGGAAGCCAGTGAACAGACAAACAAAATAAGTGTGCATTGCTTCAAATTGAGAAGGTCAACTCCATATTTAAGTCATATTGTTGAACAACAAACAAGAACCATTTTTGCAGTTCACGCGCTGAATTTTATTTATTTTATCGCAACATGTGAAGGCATTATTGAATCATGGTGAACTTTAGAAAAAAGACTAATGAAAGTGATTTGTTTATGTTCATATAAGTGGCCTCACCTGATGTGAAGGTTTAAATATGAAGAGAAAAGACGCATTCTGTTAGGTTGATAAAGGCTGTGCATTCAGCCGAATCGTGTTCCTGTATCATTGGCAGTTGTGTCAGTAAATAAATGAAAATTTCCAATGGACTTGAGTGCAGGTTTTCTCTTATACATGAGGAAAATGTTTGCATATATATATTTTTCCCTTGTATTGATAAAAGTGGTTTTACCCAATTGTTCTATTTAACTTTCTTGTAAGGTCATGTGAATTTTAATATTATATGTAGAAATCGATGTTTATTTACACCACCCACATATGACATATATGACGAGGGGGAAGAGCGGCGCTAATCCTTCTCGATCTCTCTGCCGCATTTGATATGGTCAATCATGAGGTCCTTATCGGGTGGCTAGGGGGTATTGAGATTGAGATTGATGGCATAGCCCTGACCCCTGACCCTCCTCAGCTCATTTTTAACAAATAGGGTTCAGAGAGTGGAAGTAAATGGCATCAAATCCAAACCTTTCTCTCTGCCATGCGGTGTTCCGCAGGGATCATCTTTATCCCTGACGATCTTCAATAGCTACATAGCGCCTCAGTTAAACCTTAGTCAGGTCTGTTGGCAGTCTCTTATGCCGACTACACACAAATTATTGTTGCCATTCCGGAAGAAGAGGGCCCGACGGCCTCAAAGCTTAAGAACTGTCTAACCCAAGTATCAACCTGGATGCGAAGTAATCTTCTAAAGCTAAACACTGAAAAAACAGTGGTGATTCTTTTTGGGAAAAACACCAACTTCTGGAACAATACCTGGTTGCCAACTAACTTTGGCCCATTGCCCACCCCTGTTCCAAAATTAATAAATCTTGGGGTGATTTTTGATCACCAACTCAGTTCTACTGAGCAGTTCAATTGCACCACCTCTACATGTCATTTCATCATTAGACTATTAAAAAAAGTGTTCCCTTTTATCCCACACGATCTTCAAACAACCACTAAAGTTGCGCTTATACTCTCTAGGATAGACTATTGTAACGCTTTGTTTTTAGGCGGTACGAAAGTTACCATACAAAAGGTACAATCTTTACAAAATGCGGCAGCTCAGCTCCTGTTGAAAGTGGCCAAATTCTGCTCAGTCACTAAATATATACGGGAGCTCCATTGCTTACCAGTAGCGGACAGGATTAGGTTTAAAGCGTTGTGAATTATTCACAATGCTTTGCACTGAAAGGTCACACAATATCACCAGACTATCTTTCGTAGATATTGCCCACAACGGACGCTATGGTCGACAACAGCACACCCAGTAAAAATTCCCAGAATAAGGAAAATTAAATAGGGAGGAAGGAGCCTACATCTGCTCCGGAACTCACTCCCTCTGACCCTGAGATTACAGTCAAACCTGCCAAGTTTTAGGAAACAACTCAAAACATGGCTTTTTTTTAGATCTCATTTAGAGTAGGTGATCTGCACTATACTGGTCCATATCCCCTTTCAGAGGCTTCCGATGACAGCACTAAGACACCTCGGCATTTGTGCGCTCTATAAACTTTTTACTTACTTACATAGGTGCTCCATACAGGAGCTTCTCTCGACCTTAACTAGGGAACTACCCAGAGTTCTCAGCTTCCTTTTTTGCAAAATGTATGTGGCACTTTAAGCCTGAAAGAGTATTGTTTTGACTTACATTGGGTGCTCCCTTATGTCTGGACAAAGCTAAACCTCTCTGAAGCCGGGCCGCATTCATTAGATAAAGGCCCTGGGGAGCTTGCCCTAGGGGCCGAAATCATAAAAGGGGAGGGTTGCTGCGCAGCCCTCCTCCCCGAGCCTCCAGAGGTACTGGGGACCCCATTCACTGGGGCCAACTTTCTTAATGATGGAAGGGGGCTGCGAGGCCCTCCACCCGAGCCATTAAAGGCCCCAGGAAACCCACATCCAGGGCTGAAATTTGGTAACAAAAGGGAGGGGGGTCATGTGCCCTCCCTCTCCAGGCCTCTAGAGGCTCTGGGGACACTATCCCCAGGGGCCGATATAGGGGAGGGGCTGCATGGACCTCCTCCCCGAGCATCTAAAGGCTCCGGGGCCGAAATTACTGTAAATAGAGCTCCCCTCCCTGAGCCATTATTAGCACCGGGCTTCGCCCAACCCCTAGGGCAGGCTCAGTAGCTATGTCCCACGGACCCCTCCCCGGAACATAGCGATTTCACTGCCCAGACTGCAGCGAAACCTGTGTTTGCTGTCGCTTGGCATGAGCATTTTTTTATTTCCCGTCAAGTGGGAGCAAACACCAAGTCCGCGGGAGCTTTAAAAATGCTTCCGCCTGCTAGGAGTGGACTTCTGATCTGTTGCTCTGCCTGCACTGAAGCGGGCAGGGAAAGAGATCAATATACTGCTTCCACCCAAAGGTAGCATCATTAGGAGCTGCTCCCTCTGGGCGGGAGCAATGCTGTCTCCCACTACATGCGGGGAGCTGGCTGGGGCAACGGGGCCTTGGGGTTCCCCCGCAGCACCTAATGACTATGTGGTGGGTGCCCTGGGTGGGCACCAGGGCACCCACCTTTAAGTGTTCAGTTCCCCAGGGGATTAAGTCCCTTGGGCCGATAATGGCACGGGGGATCACGTTGCCCCTCCCCTTTATTTAAATAAGTGGCCGGGGGATGAGGTCCACGGGACAGATAATGGCTCACGGAGGTGGGCCGCACAGCCCCCTTCCCCTTAAATTAAAAAACAAATGGCCCTGCGGGATGAGGTCCCTGGGGCTTAAAGAAGCTCGAGGAGGGGGGGCCGCGCAGCCCCCTCCCCATTCATAAATAAAAGGCCTCGGGGGATGGGGTCCCCAGAGCCCAATAAGGTTCAGGGAGAGGGGCGATGAAGCCTTCCTCCCCTTTAATTAACAAAAATCAGCCCTGGGGGATAGGGTCCTCAGGGCCTAATTAGGCTCAGGGAGGAGTACCCCTTGACCCCCCTCCCCTTTAAAGAAACATAAGGCCCTGGGGTTGCCAGGACCTAATGGGCTTAGTTAGTCAAGAGGAGGGGGGCCATGTGGCCCCCGCCTCCCCTTTAAAAATCATAAGGCACTGAGAACAACTCGCTGCTGCACACAGCCAAAGGGTTGGTTTTACGTATGGTAATAAAATATTAATTCCCGTAAAAAAAAAACTATAAATTCACTGAAAAAACAGGTCAAAATAACATTATAGTTAAGTGTGATAAAAAGATATGCTTTTGTTTTTAAAAAAAACTTTAGAACTTCACTCAAAAAACCAAAGGTTAAAGTAACGTCATAGTTAGGGGAAGTTGCCAGTGACAACATTAAAATTTTGAACTAAAAAACCAACAGAAATTCACCAGTAGTTAGGAGAGCTAACTATAACTGCCTTGCACTGCTTATGACCTCACAAATTACATCATTCGTTACATACTCTATGACATCATTTATGACATCACTGATGACATCTCAAATGTCATCACTGAAGACATCATCCAAGCTTCTTTTGTACACATTGCTCTATAAAGGTGTATAGTATTAGAGCTCTGAATGCAAGTACAAAATAGCTCAGAAGAATATGAGGCATCATTAATGCCATCACAGAAACAACTCCCTTAGGTGTAGAAAGCATGGTGTATGTGCCACATAGACCCTATACCATTCATTTCACGGATACCGTGCTGCTTGCAATACTGAGGGCCATATTTATGGCAAAGTAACGCAACGCAGCCCAGCAAATCACCTTGGTGCTATGTATTTTGGGCATTTGCATACCTAAAGGTATTTAAAAGGGAGAACCATAGATTCTGCTCTCACCACGGGGCAACAAGAAAGAAACCACTCATCACAGTCACTACACATCAGATTGTGCTCCAATAGATCAACGATGAATTCACCTACATTAAGTATTTCATATCGTTTTTTCAAAGTGGAATACAAGAGAAAACGCACTTGCTCTTGCTTTGCCAAGCCCAAGAAGTTAGGATCGTTTGTGCTTTACTGAAGTGGAGCTTCAACTGGGGCCCCATTCTATGTTTATATTTTTAAGTGCCTCCTGTTGAGGTTTAATTTCTGTGAAATCAGCACCAGAGTCAAAATTGAATCACATTTTTTCCCAGAAGAGTCCCCAATTTTGACAAAAATGTCTACTCAACTGGAATAGTTTAATTTGGTTAATTAGTAAGAGCTACCTTGTTGGGAAAATGTCTAGTACATATTCTTCACTACAGCTGCGTAAAGGACCACAAAGTAATGTCTCCAGTGACCTTCTGTGCATGTAATTTTGGCAATGTAATTGTTCCTTGAGCGTCTTCATCCAAAAATCTGTGATAACGTGTATCCTGATCAAGAGAAGACGGCGAGACTACAAAGAGATGAATCTCCACCAAAAAGGGGTACTTCCCCCTAACTAAATGAAGTAAGTCCTTCGTTATTTGGTGGAGATGTCCTCGTATTCCTCTGCATCAATAACACGTAACTAAAATCGGCGGAAAAACAAGTTCAAGGGCCTTTTGTTAAGCTGTCCATCAATGTGAGAAAAGGTGGGAAGACGTTTGCATACTACTAAGGAAAACGGGGCATGGTCAAACCGGCAGAGCTTGCAGATGATTTTGGGCATTTGTATAATTAAAAGGGAGAATCATGGACTCTGCTCTCACCAGGAAACGACAAGAAAGAAATCACTTGCCAGAGTCACTCCAGATCAGATTCCACTCCAATAGATCAGCGATGCAGCCACCTTTGTGTTTTACACAAGTGGAGGGGGGCCACGCGGACCCCTCCCCGCAGCCGATTTCAGCCAAGGGGTCTGGTAGCCACAGGTTACTGATCCAAGGCCCCCACGCTGCGCATGGCCAAAGGCTGTGCACAATGTGGGGCTGGCCACAGGTTGCCAGAGGGGGTTGCACATAAGCTCAAGTTTAAATATAATTCGAAAACTCAGAAGTTCATTGAAAAAAGCAAAGGTTAAAGTTATGTTATAGTAAGGTATGGTAATAAGGTTTTAGCTTAAGCTAAAAAAAACTCTGAAATTCAATGAAAAAAACAAAGGTTAAAGTTATATTAAAAACCAAAAACACGCCTGAAATTTTTGAGTTATAGTTTAGTGTACTAACTATAACTGCTTATGACCACACATCACTGATAACATGCTAAATGACATCATTTATGACATCTCAAATGACGTTGATCTTGACATCACTGATGACATTACCCAGTAATTGAGACAACGTCCTATAGGGTTTGTGGTCTTGAAGTAATTCAACATGCTACACCTGTGGCCAGCTTTCTATCACTAATCAAGTGATAATGGGCATAACATTTGACCATATGCACATCTGCCAAGTTACCTACACTCAATAGATGTTATCCTCTTTTTACTGGTATGCGCCTACTGAGCAAACAAAATGCCTCCACATGCTTTAATAGGTTCAGCAAAGCTCTAGGGACAACCCTCCATAGTTTTCTAAAATACGCTACACCTATTCCTGAGATGAGTACAATTGCATACAACCTTTAAGACATGATTACAGCCCCATTGAGTTAAACCACCTCTAACTGCATCACTCATACATTCTACATTATTCAACAATCTGCAATGACTGAAAATCTTCACCAAAGTTCTGGAAATAAACATCCACATCTTATAAACATCCTTGTTACATAAAATATGTCTATAGAACTGTATTACAACTATTTAACTTGGCAATGTGCCCAGATATCCACAGGTGGAAAATCTACTGTCAACAGAAGCTTTGGCTTTTCGCACCGATGTTTTGCAAAAAACTTTGGCTTTAAGCCACAACCTACTTTGAAACTTGCCTCTTCAACCAGCATCAGGTGCACTCGGCCTTTACTTCGTTTAACATGGAGTACCACCTTTTACCAAAACACTACTGGTTTATAAGCGATGCACCTTTAACTTACAATGTGCATAAACACACGACTTCAGGGCTTCTGCTATTTCTAATCTATGTACCCATATGTGTACATAAAGTAGCTCCATACTGTATTTGACTATAATGTTATCAATGATGTCATCAATTACATTATTTGAGATGTCATCAGCCATGTCATCAATAAGGTCATATGTGAAGCCATAAGCAGTGCATTGCAGGGTGCAAGTTATAGTTAGTTCACTCATCTGTAACAGCTGAATTACAGAATTTTTCCAGTTTTTAACAGTAGTTCTTATCTCATTTCAACACCTAACTATAATGTTAGAATGTTACAAAGTTGCAAATGAAAAGAAATTTGTTGTTTTCCTAATAACTTTGGCACTTGGATATAATATGCAGAATCTGTTTATAATACACTAAATTCTGCATGTTTGCCGTTTTTGTTTCCCTGGTAAATTTCGGCATGTTTACTTTGGGCCTGATTTAGATATTGGCAGACCTGGTCCCCCTGGTGCTTTTCTGATGGTTTACCCGTCTGCCGACTTGGAAGTCCGCTTGCTGTATTTCGATGTTGGCGGGTCTATGGAGGGAAGACCATAGGAGTCCCGCTGACTCCGCCAGAATCTGTCTCCCGCGTCGACGGTGTCATAGACAGAAGCAGCTGCCAGAGGAAGCCCTGCAAAGAATACCACCAAGCTGATTACGATGTGCCTTTCCATCGAGGCAACTGTGGCGGGGAAACTTCCAAACATGAGTTGGCGGAATCCAAGAAAAAGAGGTGAAAACGTACCCTTTTCTGGTTCCCCACTTTCGTTTCCGTCTTGAACCCCATTGTCCAGGTCCTTCTTGTGCTGCTGCTATTTGACCACAATGCTAAGCAACCCTGTTGCTGCCAGAATCTAAGGTAGGCTTTTGTGTCACTTGTCTCGCTATGAATCGTGTGTTAACATTTGCTTTAGCCTTGTGTATTTTTACAGTGCTCTCACATGCACTTTTTTTCATCTTACAGCTTATCGTGGTAAAATGTGCACACCTGTATTGACACTTACAAAAATATTTATTTGGTGGTGGTGGTTGTGGGTGTTGTGCTTGTGGGTGTACATTCAATAGGGTGTGTATGTTGTTGGTGTGCAATGCTATAGGTAAAAAAAAAGGGCTGTGACGAAGTGCCCACACGTACGGATATGGTAGGGGAAAGAGAGGAGGAAGCCGACATTCTACCCTCTTTTATCCCTCCTTTCCCCTCCTTACAGCCTGCGGTACCTGTTGCTGGGACTGACCTTGATGGGGAGGGTAGCGGATCCGCTCGGACGCAGCTGATTTTCCCTGGCACCGAGACACTACAGGAAAGCGCTGGAAGTGACGCAGGCCCTTTAAATTCCCAGCCGGAAGCGGAAGAGTGTGTGGTTCGGACGACAAGTGGAGCAGAAGACGCCGAGTCCGGACGCCGAAGAGGACGAGGAGCCGAAGCTGCGTTGGTGTGTGTCGCACAGGAACCCAGAGAGAAGGAATTCGACCTGAGATGTGAGGAAAGACAACCGGTGCCCCGCCACGTTCCAGGAGGAGCGTGGCCGAGTTCACAACGTGTTTAGAACTACTCGAGACAAAGAGTAGAGAAATTGTGGAAAAAGGGGGGGGGGGAGAAAAGATGGGAGGAAGGGTGGGAGCGGGTGCAGGAACGAGGAACAAATAAAACATAGAACACAAAACGATAAGAAATAAAGACGAGGACACTGGTGAAGGGTGGGTGAATAAGATTAATGTACCCCACACGTTCCCGACCCATATAAAGGATAGAAAAAAGTCAAAAAGAAGGAAAGAAACAAGTGACTTACCTAAGTCCTGTCTTCTTTACCGAGGGGCGTCGGCGGGGATTAAAACCTTCTGGAGAGGGAGCGAAGACTCTGAAGAAAAAAAAAGAAAAGACAAGCTGAATAAACTATTCCCTAAGCAAAGAAAGAAATGTAAAGCAGTAATCAGAATAAGCTGGAATAAACGAAAGTCTAAAACAAGAAGCTTTGTAGTTCGTGTTTCTACATCACAGTTATTGATCATTTGCTCCAGTGTCACAAGGGCATTACAAATTACCCACATATTAATTTTGACACATTCACAACATACATGTGTAATGAGATAAAGATAAGTAGTACTTACGGTCTCCACACCACCATGGCCTCACCCCGTCAGGACTCCGTCACCAGGACACCGCCAGCACACTGGTAACATCTAAATCAGCTCGGTGTAAGCCCGCCAGCCTCACGGCAACGGTGTATCGTTAGCCAGCAGAGAAGACCACCGCTGCTGCAGCGGAACGCAGTCTGTTGATGCCACATCTAAATACGGCAGACGGACCTCCGTCAGCTTGACGGAGTACTTGGAACAGCCGCCGTGGTATGACAACGGTAGTCCTGCCAAGATCTACAGCAGTCCTTTTATCTGGAGAAAACTGTGATGGAGTTATAATCCAGACAAGTGGTCATTTTTGTCACAGTACAAACTCCTGTTTGCACAGGGATCCGAATTTAGGCTTTAACGTGTAATGAGGGCCTTATTATTTGTTGTACATTAACTCAATCAGTATTGTGGTTGCATATAGCATAGTGTCTATGATCACACATTTGCCCTACTCACATATGTGTTATATATTTTTCCATCTCTACAAAGTCAGGCAGATGCATTCACATTAGTCTTGTCATTTCCCTCTAAAATATTCATTGGGGCCAAGGGTGACCATAAACATGGGACTCTTTCCACAGTTCCAACTAGTAATGGCTTAAGCTGCCATATAATTAGGAGCCTTGAGATCCTATTTTAATTTGTATGTCAATTATGTTTTTATAATTCAAATTATAATCTAACATTTTACAATGGTGTTTAGTCATACACTAATCTCACCAGGGAGGGATTATCTCGTTATCATAACTAAATATAGGAATGGCCAGATTTATAAACTTTTTGAGCACTGGGCTATATCTTTGGGCATTAATGCAGAGATCCTGTTTCATAGCATCAATACCTGCTGACATTTAACCTCGTCAATAGAACTTGGTACACACAATTTGCTAGTATGATGGACTATATAAAGTACTTAGTATAAGATTAAGGGGTGGCACAGAGCATGTAGAATGAAATTTAAAAAATAAATTTTGAAGCAAATGAGGATACCCGACCACTTTATTTCCACTGACTACGTTTTGTGGATGGGAGTGAGGATGTAATTTTTCATGTACCTAAATATTTGCATCAACAATTGTGAAAGTGTTTTCAGACCTGCATAATGTACACTAAATCCTGAGCATTAATGCACATTTACATGTATTTTTAATAGGCTATCCTGTTTCAGACCCCACCAAAAGCAAAACTGCCCTCATCAGTGTAAACGTATAAACACTGATAAACATCTGCACAACCACAAACTACAATGCCATTCAAAGAAAGGAAAGTGAGAGAGAATGAAATTTTTATTTTTTCCTGATAGGGCTAACGCAATGTCACTTTGTTATACAAGGAGCAGCAACAATGACTGGTCTAAGATTATTCTGCAATAGTTTCGTTATATATGGATGTCTCTAAAACAGTGCTTCCCAAACTTTTTTTAAAACCACGACCCGCTTTTTAGAATGACAAGCATTTGCGATCCATCTAATGTTAATGAACATGAGGCTGGCAATTTTTTAATGAAGCTATAGCACTGTATGGTAGCACACTATGGCAAAACCATACTGCACACAAATGATAATATGTGGAATCAAGTTTAAGCGTGTATCTAACATGTGTGCATCACCAAGTAAAGTGTCTTGATTTATTTTGATCCAATTAAAATCTTTGTTTCCCTCACACTTCAGAATTACAAACAAAATGTGCTTTTTTAACTGTTGAATGTGTACAGTTCATTTACAGATATTTACATTTTGTTTTGTGTTACCAAAAATGACTTCCTATAGCATTTCCTTTTACACTCTCTGTACCTCAGCAAGATTATTCACTTTGCTTTTCTTTGCCTGACTACGAGGTGAGAGGAGTTTATAAACACCAATCCCCATGTAAAAAACATAAGCGATGGCCTAGATGGGTCCCGGGCAGACAAAACTTTTCTTGGCACGGCGGTTATGGTGGCCAAGCGCAATAAAGCAGCGGCGTGGAAGGATTCTGTTCCCCCCTAGTATCACCAAATTGCATAGGTGAGTCCACCGGTGTGCAACGCAAGAAAAACCCATATACGAAGCAAGAGGCTGTCCGGCCAAGCATGGCCGCGTGTGGGGGAAATGGTTGGGGCTAGTGATTTAATTGGATGGGGGGGATGCTAAGGGATAACTTGGAGCTGACCAGGCTTACTATGATCTCACACTGTAAACAGACCAAGAACAACTGTGACAACATGTATTGCGCTAAATGTATGACTTGTCTATACTGCTGGCTTGTACTATATGTTTTTAAAAAAAAACAATAACATTTGTTATAAAAAAGACATAGCCTGATCTTTTACCGGTCTTTGAAGCACAGCCAATGTGACATGATAAATACAGAATGTAAAGGCATTTTATTTATTTATGACCCACCAAAAACTGGCTAGCGACCCAGTTTAGGAAATACTGCTCTAAAATATTGTTTCTTCTTCCTTTTGTTCCTCCAATTTGGTGCACTTGAATTAAAGGTGCAGTGTTTAGAAGCCTATTTTAGGTCGGATCTACTTATTTTATATAGCGTAGAGAATCTGAGAATACTAAAATCATATCTGATTTTTGATAGTGTTTAATTATTTCACTAATTGGTGAAATGGCTGGCTCCTAAGAATTTTGGCCAATGTTTACTGTCTCATTTACCCAGAAACACAGAATGGGTAAACCCCTTTGATACATAAGCCCCCTTTTCAAACAAGTCAGTACTGATTGCAGCTCATTGCCTAAAGACCCAGGCTTAAACCATTTAATGCAAGGAGTAGTGACAGGTACCAGTGAAAAGAGTGCTGTGACCATGTAATGTAATGTACGGTGGAGTTTTAGAGCACTGCTTGTCACCTTAAGGGTATCCCGGTGCCAAGTAGGTGAGTGTAGGCATGGCCTGAATACAGGCATTCTCAATGGTCCCGCAAGAAGACTAATTGAATAGCCAGGTCTTCAGCTTCTTGCGGAATTGAAGAAGTGAGGAGGCGGCCAGACGTGTTGGAGGAGATCGTTCCAGCATTTGGCGGCTTGGTAGGAGAATGATCAACCTCCCGTTATTATTTTAAGGATGGAAGGTGTGTGCGAGTGACAGTGATGCTGAGCGAAGTTGTCTGTTGGGTTGGTGGAAGTGCAGCCGGTGATTGAGGTATGCGGGTCTCATGTTGTGTATTGACTTGAATGCGTGTGTAAGAAGCTTGAACTGGCAGCGCTTCTGGATGGGAAGCCAGTTGAGCTCTCTGAAGTAGTAGTGTGGTGTGGGTTTGGCGCGGGAGGTTGAGGACGAGCCTGGTGGCAGCATTTTGGATGGTTTGAAGCCTGTGAAGGAGATGGGTTGGGATGCCGGCATAGAGTGTGTTGCCGTAGTCCAATCTGCTTGTGATTAGGGCCTACGTGATGGTACATATGGTGCCCAGTGGGAGCCACTTGAAGATTTTACATAACATGCAGAAGATGTGGAAGCATGAGGAGGTCACAACGTTGACATGGGACTTCATGGTGAGGTTGGTATCCAAGATGAGGCCTAGGTTCCTAACGTGGTCGGTTGGAGTGGGTGTAGGTCTAAGATCGGCAGGCCACCAGGTGGAGTCCCAAAGTGAGCTGTTATTCCCGAAGATTAGTGCTTCCGTTTTGTCGGAGTTGAGCTTGAGGCAGTTTTCTTTCATCCAATTATGACTGCTGGTCATGTATTGTTTGAAGTTTGTCTTGGTTGTGACGATGTCATCTGAGAGGGAAAGAATGAGCTAGGTGTCGTCGGATTAGGAGATGATGTTGATCCCGTGTGATCTGATGATGTTTGCCAGAGGAGTCATGTCCATGTTGAAAAGTGTGGAGCTGAGTGATGATCCCTGTGGGACTCCACAGATGAGATCCTTGGGTATTGATGCGAACGGCGTGAGCCTGACTCGTTATGTTCTTCGGGAGAAGAAGGAAACTCTCCATTTGTGTGCTGGTCCTTGTATTCCCACTGTGTGTAGGCTGGTGATGAGTGTGTGGTGGGAGATGGTGTCAAAAGTGGCGGAGAGGTCGAAGAGGATGAGGGAGGTCTGTCCGCAGTTGAGGATGGTGCGTATGTAGTCTGTGGCAGTGATGAGGGCTGTTACGGTGCTGTGGTTGTTTCGGAATCTTGATTGTGAGTCGTCCAGGAGTTTGAGGTGCTCTAGGTGGTCCAAGAGTTGTCTGTCAATGGTCTTCTCTATGACTTTGGCTGGGAGGGCAGTTATTTCGGCATGGTTCCAGCTATCTGGGAAAGTGGCTGTTTTGAGGGAGGTGTTGATGATGGAAGTAAGTGCAGCGCTGATCATGGCTCTTCCCAAGTTGTAGATATCGTGGGGCCAGGGATTTGTGGGAGTCCATGAGTGGACTGTCTTCATTATTGCGGCAGTGTCCTCGATGGATAGAGGGTTCTCTGCACAAGGGACAGTGGTGAAAACATGACATAAGACTTTCTACATACCAACATAAGATTTCTACATACCAACAACATTCATAACTTCAAGGTGTACCATTGCCATGAGCGACACCTTCAGCTAATCCTGGCTTTTACCCAACAGCATTTTATTACTGGCGTTTTAAGCCCATAGTTGCAATGTAAACAGCAACATTTCACGTACTAGAACACAATGTGGTGTCTGTTAAAAGGTCAGGACTGACTTAAAGTGAGACAGCTGCCACAGGGACACTTGGCAGCTATGAATGTCCATACCACAGTAGCACCATCTTAATGTAGTCAGGCAAAAAAGTGCAGAAAAGCAGTGGTTAGCATGTTTAAAGCATCACGTTTCAGATGCCTTAGAATGCAGGGCTACAAATTAATCTGGTGTAATTCAAAAGTTTAAAGGATTCACAAGGTACTTTGCTGTTGGCAGGGCTGACCACCCCTACAATGTCATAATACTCAGTAAGGAGTCGGTGAAAGGCCTCAACTGTGTCCAGGAATTTGTTTATTAAACATTTGAAAATAGTACTCTTCATTTTTTAATCCATTAACAGTCCTGTAAATCAGACAGAGTCCTGACAGAGTAAGTGTGAGAGGTAATGAGATGTGAGAGAGGGTACTGAGATGTGTGTGAGGGCATTACACAGACTTTCAATGCTCGAAACTGTCTAACATAAGTACATTGGATACAGTGGCAATGGGGAGATACTTCATACCTTGCATTGCTTCTCTTTTAAATTAAATATGTGCTTTATCTCAATTATTACAACAAACATTTCGTAAACACTGGAAAAACACATTTTTGTCTATTTTGGGGGCGAGGCAGCTGAATACACGCTGATGAGCACTGATTTCAAAAGGTTTGAAAAACACTGAGAAAACACCATTTAAATCCACAAAAAACAGGACAGTCTTATTATTAACCTGCCATCTTGATTTTTCATGATTTACACTGCACATTCTAATCTAACTGGTAAAGTAACCGTAGCCTTGGGTTGAAGCTGGCACAACAAAGTGAGAACTGCAGATTTAGTGAAGGTAGAATTTTTATTGTAGCTTGTGGTATCTCTTTCTCAAGGTCTTCACATAAGAAGAGCCCAGCACCTGCTCGTTAGTGTCACTCCAAAGTTTCTGTTTCATCACATGTAATTTCCTCCACTTATTACATTGAGAAAAATTGTAAATGCAGTGCTGAAATGTATAGAATTCAGCATTTCATGCTCCAACTAATCAGCGGAGCTAGTGGCGTAGCCAGTGTGTCATGAACCTTAGTGCAAGGAAGGAAATGGGCCCCATGACTGCTGTTTGAACTCTGAAATACAGGAAAAATGTGGATTCAGTGGATCCGTTAGATCGAAGGGCCCCCTGGTGCCACTGCACCTACTTCACCAATGGAAGCTACGCCAACTGACGGAGCCCTGGGTTATAGAAATAACTTTTTACACATTCAGAATATATTTGATGCGTGCTGGCTATTTTTACATTAGCATGTGTAAGACTTTTTTTGAGCATACAGAGAAATCTATGACTTGATTTGATTTCAATGCGTGAGATATTTGCAGTGCATTGAAAAGTCAGAAATCTATGCACATCAATGGCATAAATGAATGACACATAGATCGGAAACAAAGTTTTTAAAAACAATTTCAGCCTTGTTCCAATTATTCATTTCAGTTTAGGAAATCACAAGAAATAAGTATGGTTTGAAATTCTCTAAGTAACGTTTTAATTATTTTATACTTTAACAGTATTTTATTTCATTGCGGAGAGTGGAATTTCGAATGATTTAAAAAAAAACAAAAAAAAACTATGTACTGAGGTCTTTATTTTATGTCACAGAGGACCTGCTGGAGACAAAAAAATTCATTCAGTGCCAATGTTGTAAGCAATGAGACTTTTATTAATGTAGGTGATGGTCATAGACAAACCTCAAACCAAACAAAAAGAATGCCAACTGCTTATTGTGCGTTCCTGTAGCATTAAATCAATTATGTTTTCCTGACCCTGTGTTTCACAAACTCCGCCATCCAATTATGATTAGCAGGCAACCACTGCAAAGGAACCATTGCACTTAGGGTAATGGGCCTTGTAATAGAACAAGACTTGTATTACAGGTTGTCTTTTGATGTCTGCAGCCATATGCTTCACAAAAATAAGGCCACGTTCTAGTGAACATTTCCTGTACTTTAATTTCTATGTCCTCTCACGCTTCGGCTTAAAAATGAACAATTATTGTATGCAGTGTAAAGGTAAGTATCTGAGAAACAAACTTCCCCTTATCACGCCTTTTATATGATATATTGACAGCTGAATAGACACATCATGTCTACCCAATTCAACGTGCCAAAGTCACATCTTACTCATTTTAATTGGCTCCCTTTCATAGAAGCCATCCTGGACATGGTGCATTGTCGGGCTTTTCCTCCAAATCAGAGAGTCCAGAACATTTGGGCTATGATCCCAATGTTGCAGCTGCAGTCCTAGGTATCAGTGAGGGAGACTCTGAGGCTTCTTGGACTATTGGCGTCCTGCATTCTGCTTGTAGAACATGCCAGATTCTGCAGTCAGATCTGAAGTCTCAGTGGGCTCAGGAGCAAGGAAACATGTCACATTCCATGAAGCTGTTGGAGGAGACTGCTAAAGTGAATGAATGAATGAGTTTAAGATTTATAAAGCGCCCGGTTACTCCAACGGAGTGTCCCCGCGCTAAGCAGTAGCATCCTATCAGGGTCAGGAAAGTCAAGCGCAGGTAGGCTTCTAACTCTGTCTAAAGAGCCTGGTCTTCAGATTTCTGCGGAAACTTGCCTCAGACTGTTCGAGTCTTAGGTTGAGTGGCATAGAGTTCCAAAGCTTGGCTGCACGAAGACCAAAGGAGCAACCCCCCAGTCGTGCAGGGCGTACTCTGGGAATCACTGCCAGCACTGCTCCTCCAGATCTAAATACCCTGGAAGGAGTGTAGGCATCAATCAGGGGGAAGAGATAACTGGGACCCCTCCGGGATATTACCCTGTGCGTGAAACACAAAGCTTTGAATGAGATTCTGTGTTTAACTGGAAGCCAGTGAAGTTCAGCCAAACCGGAGCTAATGGAGGTCCATTTCGGAATTCTTAATAGCATCCGGGCTGCTGCGTTTTGTACCCTTTGAAGCATTGCCAGTCTGCCTCTAGAAGTCCCCAGATAGACCACATTACAGTAATCAAGCCACAACACCAGCAGGCCCTGCGTTACTGTTTTTTGTGCTGAGGTCGGTATTCACCTCAGAAACTTCCTTAACAGTCTCAGCACTCTGAAACAGGTGCCCACTGTAGCCCTGATCTGACTTTCAAAAGATAGCTGAGCATCAAAGAGGATGCCTAGGTTTTTTACTTCAGGTTTTGGGGTAGGAGTGGGGCCTAGATCCACAGGCCACCATGCCGAGGACCAGATAGAGGGCTGTTTCCCACCACCAGCACCTCTGTTTTATCTGCATTTAACTTCAGGCAACTAGACTGTATCCATGTCGCTAGGTCAGCGAGACATGGTTTAAAATTTGCTGCAGACCAATCGTCATCATTAGCTAGTGTGATAACAAGCTGAGTGCTGTCAGCGTATGACACCATTCTCACACCATGTCCCTCAATCACGTCAGCCAATGGGCGAAGGTATAGGTTCAAAAGAGTCGGGCTCAGTGCCGATTCCTGGCGCACTCCCCGTGGTAAACAGATAATGTCAGAGGTATATGGCTTCTGAGTTACCTGGAAAGATCGCTTATAGAGAAAGTCTGCAATCCAGTCAAAAGCTCAGCCCTTTATGCCCTGTGTCCACAGGCGATCCAGTAACACAGTGTGCGAGACTGTAGCGAACGCTGCGCTAATATCCAGCACTGGTGGCTGCTGGACCACAATTGAAAAAGCAGCAGATTCCTCTCTCAACCCCACCCAGAGCTGAGAGTGACAGACGCATCACTACTGAGTTGGGGATGTCATCTGGGAGAGATGGAGATCAGAGGACTCTGGACTCCTGTGGAGACTCATTTCCACATCAACTTGTTGGAAGTGTGGGCCAGTTGGTTGGCAATGAAAAACTTTCCTGCCATCCATCAAGGGGAAGCATATTCAAATTTTCATGGACAACATCGCAGTCATGTGGTATTGCAACAGGCCGGGCATGGTGGGATCCTGGGCCCTATGCCAGGAGGCTTTGTGCCTCTGGAACTGGCTGAATCGTCAGAACATTTCCCTGATTGCACATCACCTGGCAGGATGTTTATACACAAGGGCTGACAATCTCAACTGGTGACGCCTAGCGGCCCCGAAGGGCAATTAGAACTGGAGGTCATGCAGGGTGTCTTCTAGCCAGGGGGAGAACCAGGGCTCAATCTCTTCACTACCACTGAGAAAGTGTAACACTTTTGCATTCTGTAGTTGCCGAAAAGGCTCTCTCTTGGAGACGCATTCCACCTAGAGTGGATTATTGGACTCCTGATGCCTTCCCTATCCTGCCCAGAGTTCTGAAGAAGATCAAGGGCCCAAGTCAACCTGGTGGCTTCGGATTGAACAAGGAGAGTGTGGTACCTGGAACTTCTGTGCATGAGCATCTGTCCTCCAGTCAGGAAGACCGTCTGTTGGAGCAGCAGAGTAGGGCCTTGTACAAGGGCCGGTGCAATCTACACCTCCAAGCGTCGAAATTGAGCAGCAGCAGGTGACAACCTTTGATATACCTGCTGAAGTAGTGGGTGTCATACTACAAAGTCTGTAGTCTGCTTAAGGCTGGGACAAGTTTGTGTCATGGGGTGCCACCCACTATATGGGCCCATATCAGGCCAAACTGTTGGATGTCTTGTTGTTTGTCTCATCTTTGGCCTAGCAAGGACTCACAGTGGGCATAGTTAAAGGTTATCTATTTGCCCTTTTGCATTTACTGGAACCTCCCTTGTTCAAATCACCTACTGTGATGCGATTTCTCAAAGGTTTAATGCACGTTTGCACCTAAACCTTTTGTGATGCTACTGTGGAACCTCAATTTTCTCCTTACTTTTCGTATGTGCGCTCCTTTTGAGCCATTGCACAACTGTCTTCTATGCCGCTGGACTCTGAAGATGGCCATTCTCATTATGATAACTTCAGCTTATGGCGTGAGTGAGCATCAAGCGCTGTCAGTCCAGCTACCCTACACCATCTTCGTTCTGGATAAACGGGTGCTTAAGTCCAGAACAGTGTTTTTACCAAAGTTTGTGACTCTTTCATGTCAGACAGTCCAACACATTTCCAATGTTCTTTGATCCGCCTCATCCTTTAAAAGAGAAGAGACTCCATTGTTTGGACCCCAGAAGACCGCTAAGCTTTTTACATTGGTCGTGCCAAACACCATCATGTGAATGATCAGATCAACTCTTTGTGCGGTTCTCTGTGGCAAAGGAAGGCATGACAATGCACAAGGGGACTTTATCCCAGTAGATATTTTTCTACGTTAAAATCTGCTATGTGTTGGCCAAGAAGCAGCCTTCAGAAGGATTAACAGCCCAATCCACCTGGGGCAAGGCTGCTAACAATGAGCTGGCACGCAGACTGCCTGTCCGGGATATTTGTCAGACTGCAACATGGGCATCTTTGAACACAATCATGAAGCATCATTTCTTTGAAAGCCGAGTATGATGGGAAGAGCATTTTGGCAGTTTGGTCTGCAGAACTTTGGTCTGAGTCATTCCACAGATCCAACAATAGGGGGGGGGGGGTACAACTTTAGTATCTTCTCTAAAGGTGAGGAATCTGCGGTTAGTAGTACCATCAGAAAAGAAATTACTTACCTTTGGTAACACTTTCTGGTGGATACTTTATCTATCAAAAAAGGTCCCAAATTAGAGATCTACACACTGGCATGAATATTTGGTTTTTGAGCTCTACCTTCACAGGCGAGGATAGTGTCAAGAAACAAAATTGACGTCAGCACGCTTGGATAGCGCTTATATGCAACCCCGGCCATCACTTCCGGGATGGAGTAGAGTCAACAGAGAGCCACATGAAGCCACCGCGACCTGAGCGCAGGGGCTATGCTGAAAAATCTGGATCCAGTCTGGGAATAATCGAACGGTGAGGAATCTGTGGTTAAATAGAGTGTCAACCAGAAAGAGTGTTATCGAAGGTAAGTAACTTGTTCAGTACAACATGGGAAAAGTACTTGTCACTGTGTGTCGGAGATGTGATGCAGTAGTGTTAGGCAAAAGTATGCAAAGATGACCATGTAACCCCCGAGCATATGTTTGCAACCAGGACGCCTGTAGAGAGGTTCGTAGAGTCAGCCATGGCTCTAGTGGAGTGGGCATGAATGGTCTTTATTGGCCAGGGCAGAGCAGATTCTTGACAGAGAGGATAAACCAGTGTGAAATGGTGTGTTAGGTCTCCAACTTCCCCTTAGCTCAGCCAAACCCCTATGTCTTGATGCACGTCTGGGATCCAGTCTATCAAGTTGCTCCTACTGTTTGCTCAGATAAGAAGGGAAGAAAGATGAAAGAAAAACAATGAGCCATGTGAAATGCAGAAACCACCTTGGGTAAGAAGGATGGGCAGGTATGGTGCAAAATCCCAATGTATCCCGATAGATAGCTGTAAAGGGTGTATGAAATGATGGGGCCTAAGTTTTTCAAGCTCTGCATACTAAAGTTACTACCATTAAAACAACGCCTTAAGGGTGAGAAGTCGACCAAAGCAACTGGCATCTGCTCAAACAACCTCTGAGGTACAATAAAAGGAGTGGTAGTGAGAAAATGGAGAAAACCTTTCAGAAAATGTTCCACTAGTGGTGATCTATACAAGGAAGGATAATCACTCAAACACATAAATGAAGACACGGCCACCAGGTAGCCCTTAACAGTCACCATCGCTAGACCCTGTTGTACAAAGGATAACACAAAACACAAGGCATTGAAAAGGAGAGAATTACAGGGGTTGATCCCTTTCAAGTCGTATCACTGGACAAACGTAGGCCAACAACCGGCATAGAATGTGATCATTTAGAGACAGGCTTCCTGGACACCAAGATGATGCCTGCAATTTCATAAGGAAGATAAAAGAACTCTAACTGGCACCACTCAATATTCACATGTGCCAACAGATCGGAGTACCATATTCTTTGAGCCCAATTTAGAGCAAACATAATCAGCTATGCCCCATACTCCCGCAACTTCTATAGTACTTTTGCCAGAAATGGGATAGGTGGAAATCTGCACAGCAGGCCCTGAGACCAGTTGAACTTGAAGATATCCCCAGTGAACCATTCAGAGAGAGGGCATGGCACAAAACTGAGGAAAACTCCTTATCTGACCCATGGAAAAAGAGATCCATGAAAAAAATCACAATAAGGAGAAGATGACTGCCGTTACTTAAGGGTGTAGCTCCATTTGTGGTCCTCCTGTGAAAGGCAACTGAGAACATCTGCCCTTATATTGAGGAAGCCTGTTAAGTGAGCCACCTCTGCACATTGCCCTGTTTGTTGGTGTCATAGGCGGTGGTGAGGTTGTCTGACAGAAGCTCAATGTTGCTCTTTAAGATGAAAGAGAGAAATCCTTTCACCGAAAGGCGGACTGCCTGCAGCTAGTGCACGGCTATGTGCAGACGCTGCTCCAATGCAGACCAAAGGCCTTATACAGTCATCGAGACCAGATGGGCACACCTGCCTAACAAGGAGGCATCCATGACCATGACTCTTACCATGGTAGCCTGGGAAGCCTGAACAGTAAACCCAGTAAAAGATTGGAGCAGTTCATCCACCAGTGCAGATCTGGATAAACAACGTGGGAGATCTGCACCTGAGCTGTTAAGACTCCCCTGATGATAGAGCCATTGTGACCACTTAAAAGCTCTCATCAGCTAGGTTGCATGTGCCCCAACAGTATGCATGAAGCCATGTACCCATGCAGATGGAAGAAAGCATGACTTGCAGAGCAGGGATTTCAGTCTGAGTCAAAAAACTCAAATTCTGAATATCTGCGATCCTCTTAAGAAGAGGAAAAGCCTTCATGCAGGCTGTGTCCTCTACACCACCACCAACCTTGGATAAATGTAACTTTCTACAAGGGGGATAGACAGAACATTTGGACAATCATGGTAAAGCCCAAGTCGTGGATGTGAGCCATTGCCCGAAGTTTTTCTCTGACCAGTAACAGAGACTAGTCAGTCATCAAGGAGGGGAGGGAGGCAGGGGGCAGTCGGAGGTCTGTTGAGGCTGCAGAGTCAGTAAAGGATGGTCGCTTTGTTCACTAGATCCTCCCCTGAGCTGAGGAGAAATATAGCTGTTGGGGTGTTGACAGGCTGAAAAGGTTATCTCTGGCGGGACGGTACAGCCATAGCCACAGCCACAACTCTCTATATTATTGGTAAACCATGCGAGGGAGGCATTCTAATTATATGTTTTATGTCATTCCATACAGTGGGGAAGACTTTAGGTTTTCTAAACCCTCTAGGGAAAGTACAGGCTCAATGTCATCTTACCAGCCATAACCAGGATGCCTGGCAGACTAACTTACAAACCAACTAAGTATTATACGAGGATGTAGATTCTGGGTAACTTTCAGTCCTGTGAGACTTCACAAAAATAATTGTTGTTAGTAGATTCAGAATCTCTTTATACCATGAATAGACATATTCAGAAATTCAAAAAAGGGATATGTTTATTATTTTATTAAAATCAACATCCTATCCTAGAGCATAAAATGTGTATAGTTGTAACTATAAAATCATCAAAACAGTGGCAACGAAACAAATAATAAACAGTAAATTAAAAAAATTGCAACATTGTAATGGCAGGTCAGTATTGAGAATTCTCTTGCATGAAAACTTTGAGTCTATGCCTATCATCCAACGCCTACATTTTTGCCTCTAGCTAGGCTGTCTTAGCACAAACAGAGCCTGTGTGAGCTTCTAAGGTGGCCTCTCACACTAGTACCTTAGTTGAACAATAGAAGAGGTATTCTGTGTGAGGAAGGTCATTGTCTATCTCTGCTTGGTATCTATGGTGTGCCAGTAAGCCGAAAAGGCTGTACTAGTTCCTAGATGGCAGCCTGTGGCCTTAACAAACAAGTTACTTACCTTCGGTAACAATATATCTGTAAGAGACATATATTAGTTATAGATTCCTTACCTTAGAATTACCCCCAGGCGTCAGACTGGATCCGGAGAGATTTTTTCATAGCAGTACCCCTGCGCGTCGGTAGGTGGTGTCGGTCGACTCCGCGTTCGGCGTCGTGATCGCCGGGATGGCGTCGCGGTATCTACTTAGACGCCGCCCCTGCGCGCTGATGTCAGTTCTTTACATGACATTCCACGCCAGAAGAGCAGAGCAATGCAAGACACTGACCACTGGTGCACAAAACTAGAGCCCTGAAAGGGAGTCCCTAACTCTAGAAGTCAGTTAGCAGAACGGGGAGGACGGTTGGGGCGATAAGGAATCTATAACAAATATATGTCTCTTACAGATATATCGTTACCAAAGGTAAGTAACTTGTTCATCTGAAAGACACTATTAATTATAGATTCCTTACCTTAGAATAGATACCCCAGCAATACCAACCCCAGCAATACCAACCCTGGAGGTGGGTCTGCGAACTAAGGTCACACCAGAAAGTCCGGGAGAACCGAACGGCCAAAGAAAGCCGTCTCTCCGGACTTGACTATCCAGGCAGTAATGTTTAGTGAACTTGTGCAGTGATGCCCACGTGGCTGCCTGGCAGATGTCACCGAGGGGGACTGCACGTCCCAAAGCATTAGTGGCTGCCGTTGCCCTGGTGGAATGGGCACGCAGTCCTACTGGAGGCTCCTTTTTCGCGAAGGAATAACAGATCTTAATGCAAAGGATGACCCATCTAGAGATGGTCCGTTTTTGCACGGCCCGACCTTTCTTGGCGCCCACATAGCCAACAAAGAGTTGATCGTCCACCCGGAATTGTTTTGTGCGATCCAAATAAAAGGATAACCCACGTTTTGGATCCAGATGGTGGAGTCTCTCTTCCTCCTTGGAGGGATGCGGGGCAGGAAAGACGGTGGGCAAAATGATGGTCTGTCCTATGTGGAAAGAGGTAACCACTTTGGGAAGAAAAGAAGGTCTAGTTGTAAGGACAACCTTGTCCGGATGAACAGCAAGGAAAGGATGTTTAGAAGAAAGAGCCTGAAGCTCACTCACCCTGCGAGCAGAAGTGATGGCAACCAGAAAAGCAGTTTTTAGAGTCAAGAGTCTGAGAGGACAATTATGTAGTGGCTCGAAAGGAGCACACAAGGTAAGTCAAGACCAGATTCAAGTCCCACTGCGGCATTACGAAAGGAATAGGAGGAAAGAGAGGAGTAATGCCATTTAGAAATCTATTTACAATAGGGGACTTGAAAAGAGAAGGCTGATCAGGAAGGCGATGGAAGTCCGAAATTGCCGAAAGCTAGCCTTTAAGGGTGCCCAGAGCAGAGCCCTGCTGGGCCAAAGAAAGAATGAAGAGGAGAACCTCTGAAAGAGAGGGGATCCACGGACTTTGCTGTGCACCATACCACAAATTTGTTCCATCTACAGTTGTACACAGTTTTAGTGGAGGGACGCCTGGCTGCCAAGATGACATTACAGGCTTCGGGAGGAAGGTCGAAAGCTGTCAACTGTCGCCGCTCAATCTCCACGCAAGGAGGTGGAGGCTGGACAGGTTCGGGTGGAGGACCGTCCCCTGTTGCTGGGACAGAAGATCCTCCCGAAGAGGCAGTCTGATCGGAGGATCGATGGCCATGTTCAAGAGCGCGGGATACCAGACTCTTCGTGCCCAATCCGGGGCCAGAAGGATGACTTGGCGTGGTCGCGCTTGATCTTCTTCAGCACTCTGGGCAGAAGTGGTATAGACGGAAAGGCGTATAGAAGACTGCAACTCCACTTGAGACGAAAAGCGTCGCTGAGCGAGTGCCCCCTTGGAAACTCCTACATGCAGAACTGCTGACATTGCGCGTTCTCTTTGGTGGCGAACAGATCTAACCAAGGCTCTCCCCACTGCTGAAAGAGACTTTGCACCACCTCCGAGTGAAGACGCCATTCGTGAGCCATCATGCACCTGCGGCTGAGTACGTCTGCCCTGGCGTTCAGGGAACCTGCCAGGTGTTGAACCACCAGGGACAGGCCCTGATGTTCCAGCCATGTCCAAAGATGAAGAGCCTCCTGACATAGGGTCCACGACCCCACCCCGCCCTGTTTGTTGCAGTACCACATGGCGGTGGTGTTGTCTGTGAACACCTGCACCACTCTTCCATTGACAGAAGGAAGGAATGCTTTCAGTGCAAGACGGATCGCCCGGAGCTCCAGAAGGTTGATGTGGAGCCCGGACTCCGTCAGAGACCAGAGGCCTCTGATCTCCGCCTCTCCCATGTGGCCGCCCCATCCCAGAAGTGATGCGTCTGTCACCACTGCGAAGTCTGGTTAGGGAAGGAAGAGGGATCTGCCATTCACCCAATCCTGGTTTGTTAGCCACCACTGCAATTGGTGCGCAGTGCCCTGGGAGATCTGGACGCAATCGGAAAGATTCCTCTGATGCTGTGCCCACTGGAACTTCAGGTCCCACTGCAGAGCCCGCATATGCCGCCTGGCATGATCCACTAGCAGGATGTAGGATGCCATGAGGCCCAGCAGCCTCAGGGTCATTCTCACCAAAACACGGGATAGAGGCTGAAACATCGGAATCATAGCCCGAATATCCCGGACTCGCTGCTCGGGAGGATAGGCCTGAAACTGCGCTGTCTCCAGAACTGCTCTATTGAAAAGGAGCTTCTGAGAGGAAATCAGGTGTGACTTCGGCACGTTGATAGTGAACCCCAGCGAATGCAGGAGTTCCGCCGTAGTCTGGAGGTGGGAGACGACAGCCTAGGGCGAGCCCGCCTTCAGCAGCCAGTCGTCGACATAGAGGAAGACTGGAACCCCTCATCTGCGCAGATGAGCTGCGACCACCGCCATCACTTTCGTGAACACCAGAAGGGCGCTGGTAAGGCCAAAGGGGAGCACGGTAAACTGAAAATGCTCGTGGCCTACCGTGAACTGAAGTAACGCCTGTGGGCCAGCAGGACGGAGATGTGGAAATAGGCGTCCTGCAAGTCCAACGCTACCATCCAGTCTCCAGGGTCGAGAGCAGACAGAACCTGAGCCAATGTCAACATTTTGAACTTCTCCTTCCGGAGGAAGCGGTTGACGTCCCTGAGGTCTTAGATAGGACGCAGACCTTTGTCCTTCTTGGGTACCAGAAAGTAGTGGGAGTAGCAACCATGACCTACTTCTGGCACAGGGACGTGCTCGATGGCTCCCTTGCCCAAGAGAGCCGTAAGTTCCAGGCGGAGAAGGGCCAAGTGATCCTCCGACATGCGATGTAATGTTGGTGGCATGGATGGAGGGGTAGTCTCGAAGGGGAGGGAGTAGCCCCTTCGGACTATCTGCAAAACCCGCCTGTCCGACGTGATGTTTTGCCAGTGGGGGAGGTGATGGCGGATCCTGCCGCCCACTGGCAATTGGTGGCCCTGAAAGGTCGGACTAGGAAGGTTTGGAGGCTGCTGCAGAGGGGGCACTGGTGGACTGGCCCGCCCGCTGGCCCCCAGACCCACGGCGCTGGGTCCCCCGTCCCCGGACGCGCAGAGGCTGGGCGGAACATGGTGGGGCACCCTTCTGTAGCCACGAAAGGGGCGAAAAGCAGACTGCGCGGGGCGAGAGATGGTAGCGAGGCCCAAGGATCTGACCGTAGCCCTGGAATCCTTGAAGTGCTCGAGCGCGCTGTCCACCTTGTCGTCAAACAAGCGACGGCCATCAAAGGGCATGTCCAAAAGGGTCGATTGGACATCGCCAGAGAAGCCAGTGGACCTCAGCCAGGCGTAGCGTCTCAGGGCTACTGATGTTGCAATCGTCCTGCCTAGCGAGTCGGCGGTGTCCAGCCAACATCGAATGGTGAACTTCGCTGCAACTCTCCCCTCTCCGACTGCACGGGAGAGTACGGCCCGGGCCTCCTTCGGGCACTGTGCACAGCACCTGCGCAACCATGTTCGACACAGAGTGGGTATAACGGCCCAAGAGACATGCGGTGTTCACCAACCGCAGTCCTAAGCTGGCAGAAGAAAACATCTTCTTCCTAAGATGGTCCAGCTTCTTGGATTCCCTATCTGGGGGAGCAGTAGGAATGCGCCTTTGGACGTTGAGGCTTGGACCACCAAGCTCTCAGGGGTAGGGTGTTGGCAGAGGAAAATGAGGTCGCCCCGGGCTGGGCGGTGGCGTCGGGCAATCATCCTATCCACAGGAGCCCCTGTGTTGGGCTTGGACCAAGTGCCCAGAAGGATGTCTGTGAGGGCCTCATTGAACACCAGCAGGGGCTCCGAAGAGGCTGCTGCCGGTTGAAGCACCTCAGTCAGAAGGTTGGTCCTGACTGCCTGCGTACGAAGCCGTCCTATGCAACACCACAGAGTAGGAGGCTCCCTCCTCCGTAACCACGGTAGGGGGATAAAGCATACCAAGGTCTGGGGATGTATCCAGACCACTGGCCTCACCCAGTTCCTCTCTCCAGTCGAGCTCATCAAGCTGGTCTGCCAGAGGGTCAACAGACCACTCCCAGTCCTCCACACCCTCTTCTGGCTGCCACTCAGGGCGATAGGGAATGCCAGGATAGAACAGTGGTACAAAAGTACCAGTCGACGCCAGTCCGGCTCTGTGTCCAAGTCGAGGGGGAGGCCGGGGTCAACGCCGGTTGGGGACACAACCGGCGTCGGAGGGGGCAGAGGTGTTGTCAATGGAATCAGCGACGGAGGTGTTGTTAGGTTGACCGGCGCCGATCCGGATCCAGGCCTGGATCCCTGGGGCCCTGCTGCGCCGAGGCCAGAGCCGCCGGCAACGAAGGACTAGAACCCCCAGCCGAGTCCGCGGGGCCCGAAGGCGCGCCTGCAGAGTCAGGCTGCCCAAAGATGGAGTGGAGGACTTCGTAAAAGGTACGAAGTTGGGCAGGGGTTGCTCCGGCTACCGGGAAGGGAGGGAAGCTCGGAGCTGACCCAACAGGCTCTGCGGGCAGAGCCGAAGGACGACAACCTTCCGCGTCCCACGTAGCGTCAGCCGACAGACGAAGAGAAGGTGAAGAGCGGCGGTGCTTCTTCACCTTCTTTTTGTGCTTCGACTTACCCGAAGACGAAGACTTCGACAAGGAGTGATGGTGGTGACTCCGTGACCAGTCCCACGACCTCCTTCTCGACCGGGAACTCGAGAGGCGCAGAGCTGACTGCCGGGCCTCGAGAAGCTTTCGGGACTGCTCCCGCAGACTTCGTGTTCATGCCCCGACTGTCGGAGCATGACTTCGGGTCGTGGTCACGCTCCAGACACCAGAGGCAGACGAGGTGTGGGTCCGTAACCGACACCAACTTGTGGCAGGAGTCACAAGGTTTGAAGCCGGTCCAACGATGGGACACCCCTACGTGCACCAGGAGTCAACACGACTCGAAAGAAAGTCGACAAAAGTCGAAAAATAGTTAGTCAAAAACTGACATCAGCGCGCAGGGGCTACGCGACATAATCCCGGTGATCACGACGCCGATGAACGCGAAGTCGACCGACGCCACCTACCGATGCGCAGGGGTACTTCTATGTAAAAATTTCTCCGGATCCAGTCTGACGCCTGGGGGTAATTCTAAGGTAAGGAATCTATAACTAATAGTCTCTTTCAGATAAAGGGTGTTTATAGATATTTGACCAATTGGTCAGCTAGTATGTCAAAGATGCTAAGCTGTGTAGGGTTTTCCGTACATCAGGGAATAGGCGCTCAGACTCGTACGCGTCTATGTAACAATAGCTAATGTATGTGTACGGTGCTGCCAGGTTGGGGGAAGTACCCAATAACCCCCGTAATTTGTGTGAGTCAACAACCCACACTGGTAATATGAACACTATCCTGTGCACACGTAGTTGGGATAATAAATCAAAGCAAAGTCTCAAAAGTTGCCCAATTCAAGATCGACATCAGTTGTGTGAATCAAGATTATTTAATGATGAAACAAAGCAAAAGGAAGAACCAGCCGACACGTGTTTCGTCACAATGGGGAGTAATCCCGTGACTCTTCAGGGCTGGGAAAGATACAAAGTATGTCAAATGATGAGGAACACTCATACACACAATGTGTATCTGCGTGACTAGTGACAACGACACGCACTATCACCAAGAAAAGTGGAGGAAACCCCAGGGTATAATACATGAAGTGAATCGAGGTGCAAAAAACGGCAGAGGAAAGCCTCAAATACAAAGAAACATAGCTATATGACAAAAGACTGTGGCTGTGCAACTGGACACAGTGACAAGGGTCGTTTGAGGTGCTAGCCGTAAAGGGTGGAGACCGGTATTGACACAACTAGTGACGCTACATGAACCGGTCAAAGGTGACCAAACAGAGTGACATAAGCATCAATTGGAATAGTAGTGCAATGAGCACATGAGAACCATAACGTGTTGCTATCTATGTGGAAGTGAAAGACATGGTGTAAACACAGAACTGTGTCAGTACACAGATATATCATATCACCGAAGAGGGTGTCTAGACGGAGTCAAAAGGTGACCAAAATTGCAAGCACATCACAAATAGTAGTACGAAGTGGCCACTGATAAAATCAATCACATAACATGCTACAACGGAATCGCAGTGAAAAGAACGCATGAGTGAAAAATTATTATTTATACACCGTAATCGTAATGCACAGTCCACTAGAAAGATAAATTATAAACGGCGAATGTAACCAACGGATAATACTGAGCTGAACGATGATCACTGAGTACGTGAGTATGGTTCACATCAAGGGAGTAGGTGAAATGATAATAGGGTCGAATAAAAGTGGTGAGGTAAAGGGAAGAAAAGACAACAAAACAAAAGGAAGGGTTGCAGCGGAGAGATAGTACGGGTGAGGAAAAGTGAGATAGCATAGGAAAGAAGGAAGTGTGAACTAGACAAATGAGGGTATGTGCGTATGTAACCCAAAAGAGTGCACGCTGTTAACCATCCGACCAACGGAGTCAGGGGTGACGTGAGGTAGGTGAGAAGAGAGGGTGACGTACAGACCGGACTGTGGGTGACAAACATGAGAAGGAAAACAAGGGAGCTTACCCGGGAGGGTAGTGATATCCTGGGCGCAAGTGAATGGGACGTCTAAGATGAGAGACAGTGAAGTCTTGAAGTCCTGTCCAGAAGCGTGTGGCCAGAGAGATAGGTCCCCGTACTGCCAGGGGGCAGGGCCCAAAAGGACACGCTGGAAAATGAATAAAGACGGGGTGAGCCTGGGGGACAATGGCGTGGGGAGGCACGAGGCTGAACCGAAAGTAACTCACCTGGAGTGAAGCTAGGGAAATGCGGCAAACCGGAGGGAGAAGTAACAGGCGAGTGAGCCCGGGAAATGCATGGAAACTGGGGAGGAAGGTAAACGGGGATTAGAGCAGGTGGGCCGGGGGAGAACGTCAGCCGTTCGTGGGAAGAAGCACCGTGGACTTACTTGGAGGAGAAGTGGCGTCCGTCTCTCAAATGACTGCCGGATACGGAAGTGCCGGTATGGCTGGGAGGAGGGAATAAGAGGAGGCGAGTACAAGGGGCGTGGTCCCAGCAAGGGGTGTGGTCAGGTCGGGTGAAGCTAGATCCAGTGAGTAAAACCGGGGGGGAGGAGAACGGGTAAAAGAGTGGACAGACTAGGAGTGTAGACGCAAAGTAATGACAGAAAATAGGAGCAGGAGCAGAGTAAAGGATAAAAACATAGAAGAGGTAACATAGCAATAAAATAGGAGGACAGCTACACAATGAGTGACATGATTATAATAATTACGAAATAAACATGAATACAACAAGGGAACAGTATGGAACAAAAGGAGAAGCTTGAAGTAGAAACAATGAGCCCTAGGTAAAAGGGTAACATATTATTATAAAATCTGGAAAGGTAGCTAGAGAAAAACCATAGTATCTCATGGCAAATAATATTGACCAAATCAAAATATAGAACATCAGAATCCTAAGTATGTGGGACTGAACAAAGTGGAAGGAAAAAGCATAAACGGAGTAGAAATAGCAATAAAAAAGGAGGACAGCTGAACAATGAGTGACATGATTATAGTAATACAAAATGAACATGAGCACAAAGGGAACAGCATGGGACAAAGGGAGAAGCTGGAAATAGAAATGATGAACTCTATATATACAGAGCAACATATTCTTGTAGAATCTAGCAAAGTGGCTAGAGAAAACCACAGTATCACATGTCAAAAGATATTGACAAAATCCAAACGTAACAAAAACATCAGAATCCTTAGTATGTGGGACTGATTAATGCATGAAACAGAAAACATAAGAAGAGCACAGTCCTGGGTCAGTCGCCCAGAAAGTAGTGCAGTTCATGATCAGTGTTGAGCCCGTGTGTCACAGAATGAAGGCGCATAATCCATGATGCTTCTTGGCGCCTGAGTTGAAGTTCTCTGTTACCCCCTCTGGGGTTTGCAGTAGCAACATCACATCCAAAGAAAGAAAATCGTTTGTTGAAGCTTTGGGTTGAACAGGTGGCCGCATGCACGGCCATCGGGTATCTGATATCCTGGTTTTGTAGGGCTCTGATGTGTTCGCTGATGCGTTCTTTCAGTGGTCTGATCGTACTACCCACGTACCAGCGCTTGCATGTGCATTCAAGTATGTAAACCACAAACTTGGTGTGGCAATTGATGTTGTGCTTGATCCAGTATATCCTCTTGTCATGTGCCTTGAAAGATCTGACTCCATGCTGGGCTAGTCTGCAGACCCCACAATTCCCACATTTGTAGAAACCCAAAGTATGTGTGCCTAACCAGGTATGCCTGGTAACATGTCTAGGAACACTAGGGCTTAACCTGGACCTAAGCGTTCTACCGCGCCTGTATGTCACTAGTGGTTTGGCCGTGATGATATTCTTAAGGGAGGTGTCTGCCAGGAGAGTGCCCCAGTGTCTATTGAGGCTTTTCCTTATAACTAGACCCATGTTGCTGTAGTCTGTAACCAATCTGACCGGTTGATCATGTGTCCCAAGTGTGTTCTTAGCACGGAGGGTGTCTTGTCTGTCTAGCTGATTGACCCTGGTTTCAGCCTTGGATATCGTCTTGGGATTGTAGCCTCTGTCCCTGAATCTCTGTTTCATGTTCTTGATACACTGTTGAAACTCGGGTTCTTCACTACAATTCCGTCTGGCCCTTACGAATTCACCATAGGGGATAGCCTGTATCTGATGTGACGGGTGGGAACTTTCTGCATGAAGGATAGCATTGCAGGATGTTTCCTTTCTATAGAGGCGACTGTGTAGGGTGTCTGCCTTAATGTAGAGTTCCACATCGAGAAATGTGATGTTGGAGATGCTGCTGTGGCTGGTGAATCTCATATTCATGTTATTGGAATTGAGATGTCGACAGAACTCGTCGAGTTGTGTCTGGGAACCTGACCATAGTAACAGACAATCATCAATGTACCGTCCCCAGTAGATTATAGAGTTGACCCATGGGGCCCCTCTGGAGCTCCATATCCACTCTGATTCCAGCACGCCCATGTAAAGATTGGCAAACGAGGGTGAGAACTTCGAACCCATGGCCACGCCCTTGGATTGTTTGTACCAGATGTTGTTATACATAAAATAGTTGTCATTGAGAATGATGCTCATCATGGTGGTCAGCATCTGGGAATGTTGCCAAAGGGAGGCCGGCCTATTGTGTAGTAGTTTGGTGATGACATCCAGTCCTAAGATGGGTTCGATGGAGGTGTAGAGGGAAACTACATCCAAGGTAGCCAGAATCATGTCTGGTTGCCATTGGACATCTGATAAGATGCTCAAGATATGTTTGGTATCCTGAATATGGGATGGGAGATTCTTAACCATGGGACCTAGAAATCAATCTACATATTGGGCGATTCTTTCGGTAGGTCCCCCGATCCCGGAAACAATAGGTCTGCCAGGGGGAAAAGGGGCTAAGCTTATGAATTTTGGGCAGAGTATACAGCCAGGGATAAACCGGTCTGTGTACTTTGAGAAATAGAAATTCTTGATCATCTATGAGCCCGGCTGAGTGCCATTCAGCTAAGTGGCCATTGATTTTGTCGGTGAGAGTCCCAGTGTGATTGAACGTGAGACGTTGGTAGCATGAGATGTCCTGCAATTGGGTGAGGATTTCATTGTGATAGTCTGTTTTGTTCATGACAACCACGTTGCCGCCCTTATCGGCTTCTTTGATTATAATATCTGTGTTAGTGGTTAGGGCCCTGAGGGCTACACGCTCATCTCTCCTCAAATTATCCTTGATCCTATGTTTGGACCTCATGACTTTATGTTCATATTTGTCGATGTCTGCTAGCACAAGATTATGAAATGTGTCAATGGGGTTGCCACCTGGTAGCAAGGGCGTCCATTTGGATTTGGGTTTGAGCCCACTACTCTGGGTGAGATCAGTCTCTATGTCAAGTGCATGTAACAGACTGTCCATGTTAATGGGTGGTTCATCTGTATCGGTGAGGGACAAAAGTAAATGTGTATCCTGAATATCTTTGATGCTTTGTACTCCTGCAGGGTTATCAATACAGATATTTCTGACACTCATGGTCGTAGGCGGCATACCGCTAAAGTGTTTTTTCACTTTAAGACCCCTCATGAATTTAAAGAGGTCGATTTTATGTCTGCAGGTGTCCCCTGGTTCATGTGGGTTGAAACTTAAGCCTTTACTGAGTAAAGAAATCATGCTAGTATCGAGTATATGGGAGGATAAGTTGACCACCTGTATGCCCTGATCTGGTGTCTCTATTTGCTCCTCTCGTTCCCTGATCTTAATTTCTTTTTGTAATCTTCTGTTGGCTCCCCTCTTGCCCCTCCGAGTTTTCTGTCTAATGTACCTTGTCTCTGTTGCGTTCTGTTTTCCCTTCTTATGGTTTGGACCTCCTTTAAAAAAGACAACTTGGTAGAGTCAAGTCTGATCAGTTGATTCTCTGTTTCACTATCACTACTATGCAACGTGTTGAGTGAGGTGGAGCTCGATGAGGCAGAGAGAGTATCTGTTTTGGTAGATGGATCAATCCGAGGGGAGTTTCGTACCACCTGGTCGTATTTCCTGGCAAATGTAAAAACACGTCCCTCCCTATAATCAGCCTCGTCTCTCCTCAGCTGTCGAGTCTTCCTATCTTTTATCTCGTTCTGGTGTTTTGTGAGTATGTCACTCAGAATGACATAATTCTTTTCTGTGGCCTCTGCTAAGTTCAGATCCGCTATCTCTTTTTCCAGAATAGTAATCTCAATTTGAAGTTTGGCTACTTTGCGTTCTGCGTTTTCTATAAGAATATCAATTAGCGTGTTGGAATTTAATGTCAAAGTTTCTTCCCATTTACATAACAAATCATCGTCTAAATCATCAAAGGTTGGAAAAATTTGTGAACGGAGTCCCCTCGGGACTCTGTTGAGTCTAAGGTACTGTTTGAGAGTGGCACTATCCCACCACCTAGAGTTCTCAGTTTTCTTCAATCTCTCCAGTCTCAGGAATTTCTCCCTGAGACCTTCGTTGCGTGGGGGGTTTCCACTTGTCAGTGTAGTGTTTGTCGGAATACCCTTTACTAGATTCTCGAATAATTCTGATGCGATCCTTTCTCTATCCATAATATGAGGTAGTACTGTGTTAACCGTTGATATGCCACGCTGCGGCTGCCTGCCCTGAAACCAAAGGAGCTAAGCTGTGTAGGGTTTTTCGTACATCAGGGAATAGGCGCTCAGACTCGTACGCGTCTATGTAACAATAGCTAATGTATGTGTACGGTGCTGCCAGGTTGGGGGAAGTACCCATTAACCCCCGTAATTTGTGTGAGTCAACAACCCACACTGGTAATATGAACACTATCCCGTGCACACGTAGTTGGGATAATAAATCAAAGCAACGTCTCAAAAGTTGCCCAATTCAAGATCGACATCAGTTGTGTGAATCAAGATTATTTAATGATGAAACAAAGCAAAAGGAAGAACCAGCCGACACGTGTTTCGTCACAATGGGGAGTAATCCCGTGACTCTTCAGGGCTGGGAAAGATACAAAGTATGTCAAATGATGATGAGGAACACTCATACACACAATGTGTATCTGCGTGACTAGTGACAACGACACGCACTATCACCAAGAAAAGTGGAGGAAACCCCAGGGTATAAACATGAAGTGAATCGAGGTGCAAAAAAACGGCAGAGGAAAGCCTCAAATACAAAGAAACATAGCTATATGACAAAAGACTGTGGCTGTGCAACTGGACACAGTGACAAGGATCGTTTGAGGTGCTAGCCGTGAAGGGTGGAGACCGGTATTGACACAACTAGTGACGCTACATGAACCGGTCAAAGGTGACCAAACAGAGTGACATAAGCATCAATTGGAATAGTAGTGCAATGAGCACATGAGAACCATAACGTGTTGCTATCTATGTGGAAGTGAAAGACATGGTGTAAACACAGAACTGTGTCAGTACACAGATATATCATATCACGAAGAGGGTGTCTAGACGGAGTCAAAAGGTGACCAAAATTGCAAGCACATCACAAATAGTAGTACGAAGTGGACACTGATAGAATCAATCACATAACATGCTACAACGGAATCGCAGTGAAAAGAACGCATGAGTGAAAAATTATTATTTATACACCGTAATCGTAATGCACAGTCCACTAGAAAGATAAATTATAAACGGCGAATGTAACCAACGGATAATACTGAGCTGAACGATGATCACTGAGTACGTGAGTATGGTTCACATCAAGGGAGTAGGTGAAATGATAATAGGGTCGAATAAAAGTGGTGAGGTAAAGGGAAGAAAAGACAACAAAACAAAAGGAAGGGTTGCAGCGGAGAGATAGTACGGGTGAGGAAAAGTGAGATAGCATAGGAAAGAAGGAAGTGTGAACTAGACAAATGAGGGTATGTGCGTATGTAACCCAAAAGAGTGCACGCTGTTAACCATCCGACCAACGGAGTCAGGGGTGACGTGAGGTAGGTGAGAAGAGAGGGTGACGTACAGACCGGACTGTGGGTGACAAACATGAGAAGGAAAACAAGGGAGCTTACCCGGGAGGGTAGTGATATCCTGGGCGCAAGTGAATGGGACGTCTAAGATGAGAGACAGTGAAGTCTTGAAGTCCTGTCCAGAAGCGTGTGGCCAGGGAGATAGGTCCCCGTACTGCCAGGGGGCAGGGCCCAAAAGGACACGCTGGAAAATGAATAAAGACGGGGTGAGCCTGGGGGACAATGGCGTGGGGAGGCACGAGGCTGAACCGAAGGTAACTCACCTGGAGTGAAGCTACGGGAAATGCGGCAAACCGGAGGGAGAAGTAACAGGCGAGTGAGCCCGGGACCTGCAAGGAAACTGGGGAGGAAAGTAAACGGGGATTAGAGCAGGTGGGCCAGGGGAGAACGTCAGCCGTTCGTGGGAAGAAGCACCGTGGACTTACTTGGAGGAGAAGTGACGTCCGTCTCTCGAATGACTGCCGGATACGGAAGTCACGGTATGGGTGGGAGGAGGGAATAAGAGGAGGCGAGTGCAAGGGGCATTTACCTTTATCGTACTGCTAATCATTTATATCTTATTCTGCTTAACGGTTGTTGCAGCTCATCTATTTTACACCAGAATAACAACTGTTCAATAAATTCTTATTGAGAACGCCCAGCCTGTTTATTCTGTGTATTTCTCTGAGACAGACTAAGTAAGCACGAGTGACTGAGCGAAAGGTGGTATATTGTTTCCACGGTCCTGAGGGATCAGGGTTGTCATGTTCGATGGTTGCCAAGAACTATTCTCTCCTTGATAAGAGGAGATTCTAGTGGCACTGTGAGCTAGTTGGTACAAAAGAACCAGCATACCCGGTGGGGGTGATCAGAGTTTGTCTGACACCAATCCTACAGTGTATGTTGTCTAAACGCGCTGATCCTGTATACTTTCTATAGGAACTACACAACATGGCGCCGCCAACGTTGGTTGGGTACTTATTTAACAGTAGAATCTGAGTAGTTCAGTCGTGCTATTCTCAGAAATCCCTATTCACAAAACACCAGAGACGTCTGGAGTGGGTGGCAAAACTCCGCCACAGCTGAGTAGGCGAAAATACTATTTATTAGGTCTGGGCGGTGAACTCCGCTCCGCTCGCGTTACGCGGAGCTTGTGGAGTTCCGAAAAACTCCGCTTCGCGGAGCGGAGTTTTTTTCCTTGCTCGCATTCGTCAACGTCAAGTTGGCGAGCACGAGCGAGGAAAATCCTCCTCCCGGTGAGATTTTTCCTCGTTCGCGATCGTTAGCATCAAGTTGGCGATCGCGAGCGTGGAAAATCAACCTCCCGGCGAGATTTCTCAACGAGGGCGGTCAGATTTCTCATTGCGAGTGGTCGCATATGCTCGCGACCGCTCGCGTTGAGAAAGCTGCCGCTTGAGTAAAAATCTACTCGACCTGCAGAAAAGAAAGCAGCGCCCGCTTGCGCTGTGCATGGTGCCGTTCGCGATGATTGCACAGTGCGGACAAGCATCTGGCACTGAAAATCATCGTGAACAGCATTTATCTAATGCACTCCGCCGCTCGTGGAGTTTCGCGTAGCAGAACTGCGCGATCTCCGCCCAGGCTTACTATTTATTAGCTGTTGGTTAATCAAGCTTGAGGGACACAGTGTTCCCAAAATTGTGCAAAACACCTTATCTTAGTTCCCTTGGAAAATACTTCTTCCTTTAAACAATGACCGAAGACGTGGATAACGCGGGAGGAGTTGTGCAAAACTTGCACCTCACAGATGACGAGGAAGATGCAAATACAATTCAGATTGCAGAAAATATTAGAAACGCAGTCACCCTGAAACTTCTTGCGCATAGTTTAACACCTAGGGGTGGCATAGTAGGGGGGCGACGAACGAGGCCGCGTGTCCCGAGGAGAACCCGCGCTCTCCGCAGAACGGGGACCAGGCCTCGGGGACAAGCTATAAGACTTACCGGCGGGTGAGCCCCAACGCAGAGAACTTCAAAGGAATCAGAAACCCCAAGCCAGTAAAAGGAGAAGAGTCAAGGAGGCCCCTACACTTGGAGAAAAAACCAAAGTGGAGGGAGGCAGAAGCACACATGAACCAACCGACCTCGGATCAGAAAGGAAGGGGTGGAACAATCAGGCGAAGCATACCCCCACAGAAGACAAGCCACCCGGAGGGAGGCGAGTGCAGAAGACCAAACAGCAGGTCCTCGCAGAACGGGGAGGAAGGGCGGGTCATGAAGGAATCTGCGGCTAGAATCGTCTCTACCAGATACATCGTTACCGAAGGTAAGTAACTTGTACATCTGATAGAGACTACTAGCCGCAGATTCCTTAAAGTAGAATAGATACCCTAGCCATACCCAGAGGGGAGGAGGGTCTGCGAGAGAATCTCACCAGCTTGGAAGAACACAGGGCCCCAGCAGGGGATGTGTCACAGGGACAAGAAGGGCGGCCCAGCCCTCACCAAGCAGAAGTAAGCAAGAACGAGGCGAAGGGAAGGCCAGGAAAACCCAAGCCCATCCAAGGTACAACCGCCAGAAAACCCCGTAGGGGCAGACAGCGCCAGAGGAGCACCAATGCAGAAAAGAACCACCCCAAACTCCAGGGAAAAGAGGTAGAACCGGAGGCAGAGCCTGCCGTAGGAAAACACAAACACAGCGATAGGGGGCAGCTGAACAGGCATCAGCCTCCAGGCAGCGGACAAGGCAGGAGCAGCTCCACAGCCAAAAGGCGCAGGCGAAGAAGAAAGGCACAGGTGCGCAAATCCCCAGCAGAACAAGAGGCAGGGGCATAAGGGAACACACCAAGGGCCACGGCGGTGGACCATAACGAGCAGGCATGCGCAGCCGGCAACACCATGGAGCAGTGCACCCAGAACAAGCCAGGCGCAAGCCGAGGACAGCGGCCAGGGAAATCCAGAACAATCCCCAAAGGGGGGCCGTGCCAGAGACACACACCGGCCCACGAAAGAAGTGGGACCAGGCAGAAGAGAAAGAGTAGAGACACGGAGAACGGACCAGCCGGCAACCAGAGCACAGGAAAACCAGAAGAAACGTAGCCCCCCCTGGAACACCAGACAGAGGACCAGGCCGAAACGCCGGACAGGAAGGCGGAAACGCCACAACACGATGCCGTAGACGGCATGCCAGGCTGGCCTAGCGATGTAGCGAACACTGAGAATGACAGACGTTGGAGCAGCGTAAGCCGCACCAAGCCAAAGCAAAAGAGACCGCACCAGCAGTATACAGTGATGCCAGGAAAGGCAAGGAACCTGAGAAAGGGCAGCCACACCTCCCCAGCGTAGGACAGAGCTATGTGATAGCTACAAGAACCCCACTTAGGGCATGATACGTCCCAAGGAAAACATGGGAACACCTCTTAGGAAAAAATTCCGCAGCAGAGGACAAGAACATAAAGGACCTGCGGGTAAAACCACAGACGGCTTGTCAATCAGCCAAAAAAGACACAGAAGGCAAAGGAGGCTGTACTAACAGCCAACAGTACAGAGGGGCCAACCTAAGGACCCCGAAGGCACGCCAAATTACACGGAACACACAACCGGGCCAAGCGAAGCACTAGACCCCCGAAAAAAGGTGGGATAACGCCTCCCATAAGGCACCAGAGGACCGACAAGCCAAGTTTACGGAGGGGGAGGAGGTCGGAGCCCCGCAAGAAGCCGCTGAATGGCGGAGTCCGCATGGGTGTTAAACAAAAGAACCCCCATCAAAAGGCAGGTCAACCAGACGCTCCCTAATATTCTCTGGAAAACGCTATCCCGCAACCAAGCATGGCGACAGAGAAGCTACTGAACTTGCCATGGCGTGGCCGAGAGCATCAGAAACATCTAAGGCCCGAACGAAGAATAAACTCGGCCAACTCCCGGCCATCCAACACATGGGTCCGCAGATCAGCGCGGACACCTTCGGGGGAGGCACCAGACAGAAGGGACTCCACGGAATCCCACAGACTGGAAGTAGCCCTGGCCAACGCACAAAGTGTGTTGAGCGCTCGCAAAGCAGCACTAGAGGAAGCGAAGATGTGACGCCCTCACGAATCCAAGCACCGGGCCTCCTGTGACGGAGGAAACAACACCAAGGGCAGGGAAGGAAAAGCAGTCTGCAGAAGAGGGCCCTGTGTAGAAGGGTGGAAAGAAAGGCAGACTGGATCGTGCAGAGCAGGGCGATGGCGATGTAGGAGCGGCTGAGTCACGGGATCACCCGTGGCAGGACGCCCCCAGAAGAGAAGTATGGAGCGAAGCTTCGAATGGAAGAAGCAGCTCCCGTCCACCAGAGCCCTGATGGAGAACCTCTATCAAATGGTCCGTAGGGAATGGGGTGCCGGGGTCGCCCATGCGCAAAATGCCAGTGGCCGTGGAAATGGCACGGACAAAAGCTGCACCCGCCTCCGTAGGGCGCCGTGGGGGAGAGAGCAATTCCTCCGTGGGCGATGGCTGTAAACTAAGCCGGCCATCCCCGAGTCCAGCTGGAAGAAAAAATGGCCAGCCCCTGAATGGAGGACCCACGGACGAGTGGGGGGCCTGAGGCGCCTCCGGGGAAGGCCGAGGTCGTGGGGACGGCGAAGAGCCCTCCCTGGAAGACGCCGGAGAAAAAGCGACGACGCGGCGGCCCGTCTCCAGGGAAGAGGAGACAAAAAGGTGACAAACCTCCGGAGAGGAGGGGACCTCTGGAGACGAGTCGACGACCCGACGCCGGCATGGCGCCGTGGAGTCCGCCACAGGCGCCGGTGCGACTTCGACCGGCGCTGACACCGGGTACGTCGAGTCGACCCCTACCATCACTTGCGCCCCAGGAGAATGGGGCGGGGTCGGAGCCGGGGCGGCTAAAGAACGGCGCTGACCCGACCTCCGACGAGGCAGCCGCCTGCACGGAGGGCCGAGAGGGACCCGGGGAAACGCCCCGGCCCCTAGCCAGCACCCGCGGCGCCGCCAGGGCCAACAGCCGTCGGCACCTGAGCGGCGTCGGCTCAGCCTCTGGCAAGGCCGCCGCCTGCCCAGAGGACCGAGGGGGACTCGGGGACGAACCGCAAGTCCCGGCGACCTCCTGCGACACCACAGGGACCCCCGGGGGGTTTGCGGCGAGGCAGAGGTGCCGTGGGCCGAAGAGGGGAACCCCGTAGGGCCGCACCCTGACACCACACCCCCAAAACCTGGAGCCGAACCCGTTGGCGCCGGAGCCGCCGGCGACTCTGCGGAAGGCCCCGCACGTGGCAAGGGATCCGCGGACGTCTCAGGAAGAGGAGGAGGAGGGGCCAAGGAAGCCTGCAGAGCCGCAGCATAGGCCCCCATTTGGGCCCTCGTCGCCCCAACACCAGGAAACGGCGGGTAGGGGGGCGACGAACGAGGCCGCATGTCCCGAGGAGAACCCGCGCCCTCCGCAGAACGGGGACCAGGCCTCGGGGACAAGCTATAAGACTTACCGGCGGGCGAGCGACGCCCCTGGGGCCTCGGAGAAGGACGATGTCGGAGGCGGAAGCGGCGGTTCCTGGGCACTTCCGCGGGGGACGGACGTGGTGACGACACCGATCTGGACGAGCGGGCCGACAGGAGCTTCAGCCGGCGCTCCCGCTGGGACTTCGGCTTCAGATGCTGGCAAGCGTCGCAGTCCGTAGAGTCATGGTGCTCGCCCAAACACCACATGCAAATAGGGTGAGGGTCCGTCACCGACATCTGACGCGCACAAGAAGAACACGTCTTCGCACACTGTTCCACAACGCAAAAGCGTAAAAGAAGGCCTGAAAACAGGCCAGGGACACGATTCCGGATCCGCGTTGCACGCAGAAAAAAAGGAAACTGATGTCAGCGCACCGGGGCTTATGTGACCTCGCTGACGTCACGCCCGCGGACGACGTCAGGGCGGAGTCGCGTGGTCCCGCCCCCCGGCGCGCAGAGATGTTGGGGCAAAGAAAGTTTTCCGGGTCCAGTCTCACGCCTGGGGATAATTCTACGTTAAGGAATCTGCGGCTAGTAGTCTCTATCAGATACCAGATGTACTAAGACAAATACAAAATGAGTAAGGAGCAGAGCCTGCTCTGAACTTAGGGATGAAGTTACTAGGTAACTATGCCCAGGTATCAGCCATAATATTAGCAAATATTAAAGGGGAGGCAGCATCAGTGGCCATCCGCCAACGCCTAAGGGAGTTCAGTCCTTTACAACAGGAGCACGAACTACCCAAAATAATTGAAACTGCGTATGCAGAATTAGGCAGGGACAGTTTGGGTGGAAAAGCGTTAAAACCACAACTGATGGGTAGTCCTGAGAAGGAGACTTCAAAGCAGACACCTACTTCTTCTAAAAAGAAGTGGGATAATAACAAAAAACAAAATGTTCAAGAAAACAGATCTCAGTCCAGAGGTAGATCTCCTCCACAGGAGCTCTCCGAAAGGAGGTATAACCTTAGGAATAGGGATAATATTAGGAAACCTGACAGGTATCAGGATACTGATACATGTTCCTCTCGTTCCTTTCAGGGTTCATCAAAAAACTCCGAGAGGGAAGGACGGTCAGACAGACAAGAAGAGCGTACAAGGTTCAGAGACAAGCAGAACGCTCAAGACTATACTTCCAAGAAAGAAGATAAAGCCAAATCAAAACCACAGTTCAAAAAGAAGAAGGTTGCAGGTCTAAAGATCAGACATGCCCAGAATTCTGAGGACTCGACTACTGAACGGGGAATGGGCTCTGACGATGCTAGACAGTGCGGCAGAAGTAACATTAGCTCGCCAGAACCTGATGGAATTTCTGGTGACAGCGGACTTGTATGATTATATCACGGTGGAAATACCTGATACTAGGGTAAGTGTCCCACACAAACTATATGAAATTACACTCCAAATGGAGGGGGACAAATGCAGGACAGTTAAAGGTCTCTTTTGGGAGAACCCAACGTTTGGCTATGACATTTTGTTAGCTGAACAATATTGGCCGCCAGCATTCGTCATGGATTGCCCTAGGGGAGAAACAGTAATTTTACCAGCATTCTCCGACCACGTTCCCAAATATTTAAAATATACATATGCATGGGAGTGGGCGGTAGCCCAAGCCCCAGCATTATACAAAAACCATGTTGGATGGGATGAGGATTCAACCCACCACAAAATTCCATTAGAAAATACTCCAACTGCACAAAGGCAGTATCCAATAAAGGAAGAAGCTAAAAAACGGGTCAGGGAGATCTTAGATAAACTTGAATACCAAAGAGTGATTGAAACTTGCACCTCTCAAATGAATAACCCTTTGTTTCCCGTATCAAAACCAGACAACACATATCGTCTAGTTTTAGATTACAGACATTTAAACACTTGCACTAAGACGTTTGTAGCTCAAAATGCAAACAGTGCCGCATTAATGAATAACATTGTGCGGAAAAAATACAAAACAACACTAGATATCTCAAATGGATTTTTTTGCCAAAATATAGCGCCTGAGAACAGATATTTGACAGCATTCTCAGCACTAGGGTCCCAGCAGCAATTTTGTCGATTCCCCCAGGGGTATAAGAACAGCCCGGGGTTGTTTTCGGCTAGGGTAAGTGAGTTACTTCAAAATCTGGATGAAAAGGCATTGTCCTACGTAGATGATATTTATCTAACGGATGATGACCTGGAGGAACACTTGAACAGAGTAAATACCATAATTTTGGGATTTGCCTCTGAGGGTTACAAATTCAACTTTAAAAAATCAAAAATAGCCCACCTTAATGTCCTTTTTCTAGGATATGAGCTTTCAAGCGAAGGGAAAAGCCTGGCAGCTAACTTTTCAGAAAAATGCGCGCTGCTCCAACCTCCAAAATCATTAAAAAATTTACAATCAATCCTGGGATTCCTGAATTTTGGCAGAACATACTTTTTAGATTACGCGGAAAGAGTAAAACCTTTCTACGATTTGATAAGACCTGACTTTTCAGTTCGACAGTGGACACAGGAACACACAGATACTCTTCGTTCCTTACAAGCTGACATGATAGCTTCAAAACACTTACAGACACACGTAAATGTACGCAACCTGGTGATCCGTATAGTTGCGGGTCAATCTGGGTACACCTATTTAACATATAATGAAGGTGAGACAGTACCAATAGCATACAAATCACATTTGTACACTAATGCTGAGATGCGTTTTGCATCAACTGAAAAATTCTAACAGCAGTACAGACTGCTGTAGTCAGAAGAAAAGAGCCCTGGCTCAAGGGAAACGTATAATAGTCGCTACCCCGGTTCCAGCCTTAGAGGCTGCGACAAAGGCAAGCGTTCCCAACGCTAAAGCCTTACATCCAAGATGGATACAATGGGCTAATTCTCTCACTGCAACAGATGTAGAATATAGGTACGACCCAAATCTAAAAACACAAGCATTTCTGCAATACGAACAAGAATATCCTCTACCAAATGAAATAATGCCTCGAGATCAGTATGAATACATTATTTATACTGACGGTTCTGCGCAACCGGCCATAGGGAGCAAACAGCAATACAGCGCCGCGTGTGCTATTGTTAAAGGATGCATGCAGGATGGAAAGATTCGCCCGAAATGCACAAAAACACAGTCTCTAGGAGGCTGAACGGCGCAGCTGGCAGAACTAAAAGCACTAATACTGGCACTGGTAAATACGGATCGAGAATTCCCCACACTAATCGTGTGTGATTCCTTTTACTGTGTACAGTCATATAATGAATATGTACATCACTGGGGACAGAATGGGTTTAAAGATGCAAAAGGTGGCACAATTAAGCACAAAACGCTATGGGAACAGGTAGTGGTGTTGGAAAACGAACTACCAAGGGCTCACGTGATACACACATTGAGTCATCAAAGTGATGGCGTTCACGTTGAAGGGAATTCATTGGCTGACGAAGCCACAAGGGGGCTGTACGTACGGCTTCCGTAGCTGCAATCGCTCGTTCAAAAACGAGGATAGACGGTGAGATAATGGTTGTGATTATTGCTACACGCAATAACACAGCAGTACCGAAAAGATTTCCACTCAAGTACTCCTACAAGTTAGAATCAAACAATGTTCCATTTGCTCAAATTCCTGGAGTGGGGGATAGAGTAATACCAAATATGGATCGAAGGTTAGGATTAATCCTAGCAGCACATGAGGGTATAGGTTCTGCACATGCAGGAGTTTCAGCGACTGTTTCTCTACTAAAACAGCGCTATTTGGTGGCCTGGACTAAGAAAGCAGACTAAAGACTACGTCTTGAAATGTGACATCTGCCAGCAGATGAAAGGCTCCACCATAACACGTCCAGCGCAGACACCATTATTAATATCAGACAAACCACTAGCGTGTGTTTATTTGGACCACTGCGGCCCCTTACAATCTGATGGGGCTTACAAGTATATCATGGTTGCAGTGGATTCCTGCTGTAGGTTCCTATGGGTGTGGCCCCAGCGCTGGGCTGATGCTCGAACTGTTGTAAAAGATTTGCGAGTCTTTATAGGGACATACGCAATTGGCACATTACATTCTGACTGTGGCCCCGCGTTTAGCTCTAGGGCTTACAAGGAAGCTATGGGAGGCTGGGTGTAGCATTGCTGTACTCCTCTCCGTACCATCCCGAGGGAAATCCGGTCATGGAGAGGAAAAACCGGGACTTAAAGCAGTCTTTAACAGCTAGAGTATTAGGCTTGGGTGGAAATTGGGTAAAACACCTGTATGGAGTACAAAGGGCATTAAACAATCAGCCAAGAAGCTCTCTGGGGGGATCACTCCTTATGAGGTCCTATTTGGGACAAGAATGTGGGTAACTGATCTTGATTGTGAAGGCACAGTGGCAGATGAAAAACCTTTTGACATCCATAAACGTTTGGCTGTTTTACAGGACCACGAAATCAGGGCACTACAGAGTAATGTCCAGATGAAAAGGACCGCCACTGGGGAAGTAAAAAGTGTCACGGCAAGACCTGCCTGGATCCCAAAAGTCGGGGATCTGGTCAGAGAGAAAATAGCGGACAAAAAAGAATTTGGGCCATCATACAGAAAGCCTGTACCTGTCCTGGCAGTTGAAGGAACAAGAACAGTACTTCTGCCACCTCTTGCCGGTAAAAAGGAGAAAAGATTTGTCTCAATTGACTTAATCAAACCACACTATGTGGCCGATACTGAATAGTAGGCCACGTGGACTCCGGAGTAACAGACACCCTCCTCTCACAACTATACAAGAAGTTCAAACAGAAAGACTCATCACGTTTGAAGGGTCACCTACACGGAATTAAGGACTAAGAAACAATGAGATGGAACTCGCTCCTCTTGAAACTGAAGTTCAAAATGAAAACTCAACAGAAAGGCAAATTTCTATTCGACCAAACACGGATATCTACGTCAACATGCCCCAACAACAAGAGCAAGCGACAGTTTTCACAAAACCTGCGGAACTACCAAAAATTGATCGAACTGCATCTGGCTATTTCATTGACTTTGACAACTTTTCATTAGATCCAAGCGAACCTGAAACAACGCCAGCCCAAAGAACTCGTCTACAGCGACTTAAAGATTTTCTGAACTTTCTTGAAAAGGCTTACCTGGTATCACCTTGGGTAGAACTCTGGGTATCTACAGGAATACCTTTCTGGATAGGCCTAGTAATTGTTTTTAGTATGCTTATTAATGGAACTTATCTTCGAGAAAGCTCGCGGCACAAAAAGTGAATGTGATTCTGAAACCGCATCTATCATCACATCGTGAAAGACGAGACCTATCGTCAGTGAACATTACAGCAGTTCCTATACCTGATGGTATAGTTTCGGACAAGGTTGATTTCGATATATTTGGCCCGACTGAACTTTTAAAAATACCACATTTATTTAAGATTTCATTAAGTGATATCATTACCTCCAGTACATTTTCCGATGATTGGGATTATGAAACTGTTAATAATATGTTGTCTGATTTAGAAAAATCTGCTGCTATTTCTAATGATGAAATGTTAGAAGGCACAACAGACTTTGAAACAATGTATTACTATCAACATTATGGCCATGACTTTCTGCATAAATCTGCTAACCCTAGGAAGGTTTTCACATATCACCAATGGGAACATTGCCTGACACCGCCGAAAAGCAGTTCAAAAACATTTGCACAAAAATGTCCATATTTTTCAGGGTTTAACACGTCAGACCCAGCCTCATATTACTATAAGTTTGCACCTACACCGGCACAGAAAAATATGTTGACAAACACCAAACAGATCTATTCTGCTTCCTTTATTGCCCAGTTGTCTGAACAAGGGTTCGACCTATGGAAAGACACCATAGACTTAAAATCAGTTTGGGGTACTAGAGATTGGCAGGTCCAGGGAACAGATGCGCTATTTAGAGCATGCCTTATTCCTCAACAAATAATGTTTTTGAATGAAACAGTGCAACAAACAACTTGTCTTGGGTTAGCCAGGAAGAAAGATTTGAATACACCTCGGGTGCCAACACCATCACACACTGAGGATAACATAACATCACAGAAAGAGGTTACAGTAGATTACATTTTGCAAAGCAATAGATCAGACCCCGGTTGGAAGGGATGGTTGGTTTGGCCCGTAGACACCAATAACTGTCAAGAAAGATTCTTGGGTAAAGGATTTAGTATCAATAGACCAGATCCATGTTATGTACAAAGACAACATCCAGGGGTAGTGACATCATACAGTGTTGGGAAGTTATGCCTTGATTGGCTAAAGACCTCAACACTCACACAGGTGAGACAACATTTATCCTTACTTTCAGAGGATGTGGACCTACAGGATTTTTATTAGGTCCTAGGAAGCCACGTCACAAACGTTTCTATTATGCTGTCTACAATGAGATTTGGAAAATATCACAACAAGAGGCCGCAGAAAGACTACGAGAAATAGATCGTATAAATCTAGAGAAAGCTCTAGCAGTGGTCGATAATGGGTTAACGACACTAACCTCCAGGATATATTCACTGGGCAACATTGTATCTTCCGCTATTGATGTACTAGAACAGGATTTGTCCATATTACAACACGGGCAATCACAATTGCGTTCTATTATGTTGTTAAGCTGGACGCTGCAATCTTTGCGCGCAGGCTATGTGCCCTGGCGTTTCATAAACAGCACGTCTCTGTTTTCCTCGTACAATCTGGCGGAAAAACAGATAGAAATGGCACAAAGGGGAGCAAAGTATACAATGCTGCGCATTGAAAAACTGTACAGAATGTCCTTTACAGTGGCAGAGTCACCTTCCACAGAATGGTTAATCCATGGCCACATAACTCTTCCGGTCACTACTTTTCAATTTCAATATTGCTTTGAACAAATGCAGGCAGGCAGATATGAAGAAATGGGTAGGGAATTCATCAAAAATCTTGGGAATTACCGTACAGATTTCGATGCCGAAGTGGGGAAAAAGAAGTGTTTCTAAGCGGTACAAACTGCGAGAATACTTTAAGTGGATCACTTATATGCCATGATATAATGCTTCATGGGACCTGTAACGGTTCAGTAGCAAACTTATCCTGTCACTTAAAGGGTGCCCCAGCTGCCGTGGTCACTCCAGTGTTCAGGCTACTTTCAAATGGGAGTTACTTGATGCTGAACGATCAAGGTTGATGTGGGATGCTTTCGGGCATCGCATATCTGGTAACCGTGAGTTCCAGGGTTACTTGCTGTATGCAAGTATTGTTTCCACCAACATATACAGTCAGGGAGGGCCGTTAAGGCCTTCACTAAATGTTTCATTAATACGGTTTAATACTTTGAGCAGAATGAAAGCCATGCTTATACAGAAACCCGTGCCCTTTACCTCCGCTCGAGAGACTTTTGATCTTCAAGTAGCAAGGTCTTCGGCAGAGATACAGGCACTCATATGTACAAATTGCCCTTTCCATTTCGCAGAAATGGTAAATCATATCTTTAACATGTCTGATACGACAGGCATTGTCCACCTATTTAAGAACATAGGTTTTGGACTGTTAAGCACCTTTCAGACGGTCCTCGGAGTTATACCAAACTTTATACACTCCGTATTTGGAAGCATATTTGGAGGGCTGCCGCTGATCCTGTTTCTAATAGCAGGTATCCTGATTGTCGTTTTTCTGGAACGCATTGGACGTCCCAGTCACCAAGGAGATGGAACCAGTACTCCTGGAGAGAAAATACCGTGATCGCATGGTACAACTTCTAGGCACACCTCGCCTAAGAGAACTAAGTGCTTTTTGGTTCTTGTCATTTAGACCAGTCTGGATGGACTGCATCTTACCTGTCCTCCTATGCCTATTTTGCGGAGAAGAATGCGTGTTGGATCTCTGTCTGACACTCCCATCATGTGCGCAACCGGACGTTGATGCTTTACTGGACCCGATAACGGCCCATGTTCTGCAGTGTCCCCAGCGTATTCCTATGTTGATGGCGGCATTCCTAGAGCCACCACAGGTAGTATCTGCTCCTGTTGGTGTGGATACTGGCTCCTCCTCTGACACCCAGGCCTTGGATGGCGCACAGGCTGCCCCAGCACCGGCTGTGGACAGTACGGAAGATCATCTGTGCTCAATTGACATAATATGCGAGGTGTTACAGGGACCGCCAACTGCGGAGGCAAGCAACAAGAATGTTGTTTCTACCAGCCAGGACACAAACATTTGACTCATTTGGCCTGTCGTGTGCTGGAGAAAAAAAACAATTCGACTTTTGGAAAACAAACGGAACATTGAACTCCGTATCAAAATTGACATTCTTTTTGAGCATGCACGGCTTTCAAATGCTTGTAGTAGTTCAAACTATACCTACGGACATATTAGAGCTATAGCTTGAGTGTCAATTTCCATTTTTACCTCTTTTTAGACTTTTTTTACTCCTAGGACATTTATTAACGTTTTAAACATTGTTTTTAAGAATGTTTTTACTATTTTGCGTACCAGTATCTAGTCAGCCTAGTAGTACGTTTATAATTTAACTATGTCGTCCATTCGGAAGAGGAGTGGGTGCTATATTCCATATAGGTACCATAATATAGGCCCAGGTAATCTCATTACCCTTCACATATATTCTCTCCCTACATTACACTTGTCACGGTTTACAGGGACTGACCTTTTACCTATATACTACACTGCATTCAGAACGCGGGTTTTCCTTAGTTCAAAATCTCATACATTATGCATGAGGATTCTTGGAAGCACAGCAGGACTACCATCTCCTGTATAAAATCTATGTACAAAGTTCATTCCCATCCTCAGGCCGACACAGTAACACAGCAAGGTAGGACCCCTGGGAGACCTATGGGTATATATACATCACATCTTGCTAAGATAAGACAGAGGAGACCGAGACTTCCCAGCTGACACTCTGACCAGAGTCGCTGAGGTTCCTGCATGCAGACACTCCAGCTCGCAGTGGTCTAAAACATCCTTCACGGGGTGTCCAACTCGAGACCAGGACGGGGTCCCACAGTCTCACACTTCAGGTAATGGGGTTGACTAAATCCTAGATGGACTCTTGGCTAAACACCTACACACAGGCTAGGTACACTTGGGTACATCTAGTTAGGGAGGCATCGTAGGAGTACGCATATTTTATCATGTGTTTTATATATTCGTATGTATTCATGACTGCAGTAAGATGGTAGAGCTATACCATCCATTTACCTTTATCGTACTGCTAATCATTTATATCTTATACTGCTTAATGGTTGTTGCAGCTCATCTATTTTACACCAGAATAACAACTGTTCAATAAATTCCTATTGAAAACGCCCAGCCTGTTTATTCTGTGTATTTAAGTAAGCACAAGTGACTGAGCGAAAGGTAGTACATTGTTTCCACGGTCCAGAGGGATCAGGGCTGTCATGTTCAATGGTTGCCAAGAACTATTCTCTCCTTGATAAGAGGAGATTCTAGTGGCACTGTGAGCTAGTTGGTACAAAAGAGCCAGCATACCCGGCAGGGTTGATCAGAGTTTGTCTGACACCAATCCTACAGTGTATGTTGTCTAAACGCGCAGATCCTGTATACTTTCTATAGGAACTACACAACAGGAGGGCTAGGCTGCTGGTAGCAAATACTTTTAGGGCCATACTGTCAAGCTTCTGTAGCTCTCTGTCTGGAGAAGCCATTGGGAAGGTATTTGAGTTCTGCTTGCAGGATATCTGGATGCCCAGATTTAATGATGACTAGTGTAAGAACAAGCATTGGGAGTCAGTCTGAGTAGGCCTTAGGTGTCAGGCTGTATATGACCTACTGGGTCGGAAAATGATTTCTTCCATGCAGCCATAACAGGGGTTAATTAGGCCTAATTGAATGAAAGCAAAGGCTCTGTCACTAAGAAGGATGGTTGGAAGAACACAGCCAAAATGTTAGACTTCACCTCGGCAGGGGACAAAATCAATTTCAAGGCTTCAACTGCTTTGTGCACCACAGTCATAAATTAAGAAAGTTCTTATGAAGCAGGGCCAGAAAGGTCAGGGGTGTCTCCCTCGCATTTTGTTACTTTATTTTGTAAGTCCTGCTATAAGTCAGTATATCAATATTATATCTGGGAAGGAGGTCATCAACCTGCGAATCATTATCCTCTGTATGACCATAATCAATATCAGGCATTTTCCGGGTATCAGATTCAGAGTCAAAAACCTCCTTCATTCGGGAAAATCTGAGCCATAGGGAGGAGCTCTGCCAAGAGAACATCACTAAAGTTTCTCTACATTTTTCTCTCATAACACACACAAAGCAGTTGCCTTGGATGATGTCTGCATTGGTGCAGTGGGAGACGGACTGAATGGGGATGGTGATTTGGCAGGCTGCAACTTTTTTTTCTGTGTTGTGGCTGGATCCTACAGAACAGCTGCATCTGGGCCAGATCAGCTAAAGTCGCCAAACCAGCAGGAACTTGCTTCCTCTTTGAGGATTGCTCAGAAGGTGCATGAGCCATCCCCAATCAGATCCAGCATAGCTTTAAGGGACTGACTTGTGCGGGGTCGGCTAATGGACCCGGAATTTTCAGTCTGATATGTGACAGCATGCTTCCACAATTAACAAGAGTTTGCCAATGGAAAATGGTTTTGAGACTGAGTGGGCCTTGAAGGAGCAGGACCGTTTCCTCAAGGAAGAAGACGACTTCTTTTCGTATCCCACTTTTTGTGGAACGATCTTTTAAGAGATCTTTTCCTTACAGGTGAGTTGCAGCGGATGGATATTACTTACACGTACCATTGCAGGTCTTGACCAGAAATAATTGAACCTTCTGCTCCTGGATGGCCTTCAGCCTGGAGGTATAAGAGTCACTTGCTGCATCCTTGTGTTTCAAACTGAGACACCAAATTCAGTTGCCATGTCAGTGGCGTAATATAAGCCCCCGCAGCCTTTGCACTCTGAAGCAGAGAATAATGCCTTTCCTGGGTGGAGGTGTTCACACCTTCCCCTGGTCAGGAAGAGCCATCCGTGGTGGGGAGCTTCAAAGGCCTTGCCGCCTTTGTAATGCAACCCCAGCCTCTCCTCTTAGAGGGAGCAGGCCCCCTTCCTGTCCTCACCCCTTTATGGTGGGAGAACAGGCAAGAAAACGTAGAAAGACTAGGAGATGTGCCCCCCTCTGCCAACTCCACCCGTCAGGTGCTGGAGGCGAGGTGCACTTTTCAGTGCCCACCATCCTGAAGATGGTAGGACTTATCAAATCAGGGCTAGGTCCATGTCGTCCTCCCACAAGAGGTGGGCATGATAGAGGGTGTAGACACCCCAGGTAATGGGGCCATTGGCCACTGTCACTACCTTGCAAAGCCCCTAAATCTAGTATTTAGGTGGCACCCCCAGACCCTGAACTTCAGTTCCTGACGACCTAAGAAGAGCTGGACACTACAGAGCTGCACCAGCCCTTTTCCGATTTGGCCTGTGTCCATTGCTTTTCATTGGGCACCAGAAGCTGTGTTGGCACCCTGCACCAAGCCGCTCCTGTGCCGCTGGTGATTTAGTGTTGGTGCTGCCTTGGGCCCCGTCTAGTGTTAGCCTCAACCCCCGGAGACTGGTCACACCAAGCCCTTGCTATTTACCTGTAAGCAGCCTCTGTTTGATTGCCCCAGTCTCCATTGATTTGTATTGGGTGCCCGACCTCAAACTTGCACCCTGCAGCCTCTGTACCACTGGTGGTGCACTGTTGGTGTTGAATTGAACCTTGCCCAATACTGACCTTAACTCCCGAAGACTGGCCTTGTACGTCGATGTTAACAGTGAAGCACCTTCAGATGAAGAGGTTGCTCTGGAAAGACTAGCCAGGAGGGCAGCTCTAAAAGCCCAACTACTAGTTATAGAAAGAGAAAGAAAAGAAATGGGCCTAGGACCTGGTGGCAACACAATCATAAATTGGAATAAAGTAGAATATTTTGAACCTAAATTCCCCCAAGGGATTGCCCTAAAATTCTTTTAGGGTGATGATATCACCAAGTGGTTCATTGCTGTTCTTGGCAGACAGGCCCACAGGAAGCTTTGAAGTGCTATCCTACGGGAAATGTTCTCAGTAAAGTGCAGGGATAGACTCCTGATAGAGGCTGAATCCTATGACCTCATGAAGTGTACCCTAATTTAGGGCTTTGGATTCACCACTGTGGAGTATAGGATCAGGTTCAGGAAGGCTCGAAAAACCCAGAGTCACATCTGGGTAGATTTTGTAGACTTCTCAGTGAAATCACTAGCAGGTTGGTTAGAAGGTAACAATGTGCATGACTTTGAAGGGCTTTATAATTTGATTATAAAGGAGCATATTTTAAGTAACTGTTACCAAGAGAAGCTACATCAATTCCTGGTAGACCAAGGTCCACTTTCTCCTCAAGAATTGGGAAAGAAGGCAGAAGGGAAGAAGGCAGACCACTAGGTCAAAACAAGGGTGATCAAGACTACCACTGGTGGGGGAGACTAAAAGAAAGAGGGCAAAAAGCCCCTCCAAGGGAAAGGGAGTAACACTAAAAACAAAGGGGCCGATTCCGATCTCGGCCGGTAGGGCTCCGAATCGGATTCGGCATGACCGGATCCGATTCGGAGCCCTATTTCCCGACCGATTCGTACGCGCGTCCGGACGAGCGAGTACGATGCGAAATCGCCGACCGACTCGTTCGGGCGTCCCAACCGCTCCGACCGACTCGTTCCCGGGTCTAACCGCACCGACCGACTCGCTCGGACACGACTCGCACCGCGCAATGGAGACGTTCCCCGGCCGGGTAAGTACGATGCGCGCCGCGAACAGTCCGACCGACACGCGCCGTCCGGCTCGAAAGAGCAGTCGGAGCCGTACTTCGGGGGTCCGTGTCGGACCCCCCTGTATGCGTAGCCGCGCGAGTCGCGCACAGGTGGGACCCATGGGTCCCCCCTACCTGTGCGTGTACGGCGCAAGTCGCTTTGCCGCGTACCCGCTGTAGGGGGCGCCCTTGTTCGCCTCGCACCCATTGAGGCAATGGGAGCCCGCGTACGCGTTGTACGACCAGCTCCCATTGACTTCAATGGGAGTCCGACCGACTCGAGTACGATAGCATACGGACGCATCGTACTCGTTCGGTCGGGCTGCACGGGTCCGATTCGGTCGGAAATCTCTCCGGGTAAGGCTCGGTCGGAGAGATTTCCGGCCCGAATCGGAATCGGCCCCAAAGTCTTCTTCAGGTCCCCAAACAGCTGTTCAGGAGGATGGGCCCAGAGACTCTTCACAGACAAAGGGTGGATGCCAGGGGAAGAACTGGGATCCCAAGAAGGCTTGGTGTCAGGACTGTAGGTCCCTTGGACACCAAACTGGAGATTTTGGCTGTAAAAATAAGAAAAATGCCTCTAGTCCACCTGCAGCACATGCAGTGGATAATCACCAGATGGGATCTCAGGAGAGCACTGGCCATACCAAGGAGCTCACTGAGGTGACTCTAGTAGGGGATTTGGACATAGCCTCCTTAGCTGTCTGGTCCACTAACATGCAAAAATACAGATAGCATCCGGTTATTAATGGGGTTAGGGTGGAAGCCTTGAGAGACACTGATGCCAGCATCACCATGGTGACTGAGCAACTGGCGTCTTCAGAACAGTATCTGCCTGGAAGGTTCTGTCCAGTCACCAATGCTGACAATGTGACAAAAACCCATCGCATGGCGATGGTGTCCTTTGACTGGGGCGGAGTAGCTGGACAGAAAGGTAGTAATCTCTTCATCCACACCAGTTGATTGTTTGCTTGGCAATGATTTGGAGTCCTCAGCCTGGGCTGAGGCAGAACGGAGGATCCATGCAGAAATGCTTGGAATCCCACACTGGGTGTGTGTGTGTGTGTGAAAACCAGAGCACAGAGCAGAGCCCAGGGTGAAAAAGAGGGGCTGGAGTCTGGAATAATGGCCCAGCCCTCCAAGAGAAAAGGCAGGAAGACTGGGGAGCCAACTTCCAATCAGACACCAGACCCGTCTCCTCATGAGGAAGAGTCAGCCCCAGAGGGAACTGAGCTTTAGGAGCTGGAGCCTCACCAGGCTGAGCTTTTGGGCCCAGGGAGACCCTCTGGGGAAGAGGTGTGCCAGGGAGAGAAAACCTGTCCTGCTCTTGAATGCCTGTGACAGCGAGCTGCTGCACAGGAAGGAGGTGATGTCAGTGGTTCCCACAGGACCTACTGGAAGGAGGGAATCCTTTACATTGAGACCAGAGATCCCAAACCTGGTGCAACTAGGAGAGTGGTAGTGCCTCAGACGTTTAGGGAATTCCTCCTAACGTTGGTCCATGACATTCCCCTAGCTGGACACCTTGGCCAGACCAGAGCATGGAGTAAGCTAGTCAGTCACTTCTACTGGCCAGGGATGCACCAGAAAGTGAAGGAGGTTTGCAACTCCTGTCCCACCTGTCAAGCCAGTAGCAAGGCAGGTGGGTACCCAAAGGACACCTGTAGGAAAGTAGGATCAGCTTTCATGGTTGCCCCACTTTTTGCTTGATATCAGTCTGTTTTTGACCTAGTCTGACTGGGATCCTGCTAATCAGGACCCAAGTCACTGTGCTTTCTTCCTAAATTGACCATGGTAAGCAATGTTCCCTCTAATTTTTTTCCTCTGTGTGCAGCAGTGTAAGGTCTCTGTGCACTGCAACCAAGACTATGTGCGCCAGGAACCAGACCGAGCGTGGGGGTGCAGCGCCAAATATCACTCCAAACATTTGCTTAAAAAAGTGAAAAGACAGTGCATTTCCACACATGCAGCAGCACATGAATGGTTTTAAAGCAGGTTTTCAATTTAGATACACATGCCATGACATGAATTGGTTACACAGGCAAGTAGACTTCGGGTTCAGAAAAGCACAGGACTCCAATGGTGGGACCGTAATACGATTTTACTAAAGATCCTCAACTCGAGCACTGTTCATAGGGTGGGGAAATGTTAGGAGCCTATACAAGATCACATATATACACAATTACATAACATATTTACAATTTGATGTGCAAACTACGGAGTAATGTCTGGATATCCCGTCAGAGATAGTTTGTGAAATGTGTGACATCCAAGCAAACATGGAGTGTGGGAGAGGGCCGTTCACACAAGTCAAGTGCCATCACTGTTAATAGGAGCATGGCTGCGGTGCAGATTGTGAGCCTTTTTGAATGTATTTATGCTAATTGCTGCGCCAGTTATGCATGTACAAGGCGCTGCACATGAATACTTTCGCAAAGGCACACAATCAGCCCTGCAGCTGCGTACTATTAACAAAAGAAATGCAGAGTCTCAAACACGACGGGTGCTTTCAGAATCCAGAGCTTTTAAACAACCAAAAGGTTGAGGACCTTTTTCTTGCTGAATTTTTATGGTGCCTAAGATTACTCTAATATGACCCTTGTGTATGTTTTAATATTGTTGTATAAGATGGTTGTAGTGTACTTTTATGGTTTTTATTAACCGAATAAAGTGAATATGACTGAGTTTGCGCTTCTCTAGACAAAACGCTCTAAAAACAGTAAACAGTCTAAATATCGAGTTTTCTATGTCGTCTTGCACTAATATCTAGTGCAGAATATCGTGATACAAAAATATCGACTGTCAATATCGTGGTCAAGAATAAGGTAAGTAATATCGTTTTTAACAATATCGAAGTAATTAATATCGTTTTAAAAAATATCGAAGTAATTAATATCGTTTGCAAAAATATAGTTGTTAAAAATATCTTTTTTTTAGTTAGTGTTATGTATTTTAGTATTCATTTTAAATGTATGTGTTCTATTTTTTTTGTCTAAGTATTGCATTTGTTTTTTAATATATGTGTTAAATTTTTAGAAGTTATTAATTTTATTTTAAATAAATTTTGCGTTTTAGTTCCGTAGCGGGTTGTGGGTTTATAGGGGAATAGGGTGGGAAGTAATTTAATTATAATTAATTTATTAATAATTTTTTGAAGTTATTAATTTTATTTTAATTAAATTTTGCGTTTTAGTTCCGTAGCGGGTTGTGGGTTTATAGGGTAATAGGGTGGGAAGTAATTTAATTATAATTAATTTATTAATAATTTTTATTAATTAATATTTATGTATTTAATATTTTATATTGTTAATTGTGGGAATTAGTTTATTATTAATTATTTATTAATTGGTTGTTAATTATTAATAATTAATTGGTAATTATGTTAATTGTGTCATTTCTTTAGGAGCGGGTTGTGGGTTGATATGGGAGGAGAGTGGGAAGTAATTTAATTATAATTAATTAAATAATTTTTTAAATTAATTTATATTTATGTATTTCATATTTTATATCTTTAATTGTGTGAATTAATTTATTAATTATTTATTAATTGGTTTTTAATTATTAATAATTAATTGGTAATTATGTTAATTGTGTCATTTTTTTTAGGAGTGCGTTGTGGGTTGATAGGGGAGTAGGGTGGGAAGTAATTTAATTTTAATAGATTTTTTAATATTTATAATATAATTATGTGAATTAATTTATTATTAATTGTTTTTATTTTGCTTGTTATTTGTTATTAAATAATTAATTGTTAATAAATTATGTTAATTGTGTCATATTTTACAACATTGGTGGTGTCATTTATAGGGGAATATGGTGGGAGGTAAAATATTTATAATTCATTAATTATTTGTTAATTAATGGTAATTAATTAATTAAATATTAAACATGCTCATTGTGGAATAATTTTGATGTGTGAGTTGTGGCGTTTATAGTTGTAAATGTTGGGAAGATTTTCTTTAAAATTAATTAATGATTTGTTGTTAATTGTTATTAATTTATTAATGTAAAATTAGTTATGGAAATTGTGTAAATATTTTTAGGTGTGTGTTTTTGTGTTTATTGGGCTAGAGGGTTGAAAGTAATATACTTTAAATAAATTAATCATTAGTTGATCATTAATATTCATTTATTAATTGATAAATATTGTTAGTAATTGTTTTGTTTTTATTTTGTTTGGGGATTTAGGTTCAATAGCTGTAATGTTTTGTTTTATCCCCTCCGCTATCCAACACTTTCCCTACTGTTGCACTCGCTGGAGTGGGAATAGTAATTTTTACCCCTACGCTATCCAACACTTTCCCTACTGTTGTACTCGCTGGAGTGGGAATAGTAATTTTTATGTCTCCGCTATCCAGCACTTTCCCTACTGTTGCACTTGCTGGAGTGGGAATAGTAATTTTTTCCCCTTCGCTATCCAACACTTTCCCTACGGTTGCACTCATTGGAGTGGGAATAGTAAATTTTTCCCCTCCGCTATCCAACACTTTCCATACTGTTGCACAAGCTGGAGTGGGAATAGTAATTTTTACCCCTACGCTATCCAACACTTTCCCTACTGTTGCACTTGCTGGAGTGGGAATAGTAATTTTTTCTCCTCGCTATCCAACACTTTCCCTACTGTTGCATTCATTGGAGTGGGAATAGTAAATTATTCCCCTCCGCTATCCAACACATTCCCTACTGTTGCACTCGCTGGAGTGGGAATAGTAATTTTTACCCCTCCGCTATCCAACACTTTCCCTACTTGTGCACTCCCTGGAGTGGGAATAGTAATTTTTACCCCTACGCTATCCAACACTTTCCCTACTGTTGCACTCGCTGTAGTGGGAATAGTAATTTTTCCCCTTCGCTATCCAACACTTTCTCTACAGTTGTACTCAATGTAGTGTAAAATGTAGTTTTAAAAAATAATAAATATTTTAATTTAAAATATATATATTTTTTAATTTTTAGGTTTCAGGTGTTTATGTATATATATATATATATATATATTTTTATGTATTTATAATTTTTAATATATTTCTAACATTTTATAATTTATTAAAATAATTATTTCTTTATTATTAAGTAAATATATATATTACATTTTATATATGTATGTTTAATATATTTTTACATTCATTTATTACTTATAATTGTTAACATTTTCTAATAATTCTAAATATTTTTTTTAAGTTATATGTATTATTTAATTTATTTTACATTATTTTTATACATTTAAAAAAACGATATTTTGTATTTCGATGTTTTTAACAACGATATTTTTTTTCGATATTTTATTACCATTATGAAGATAGGATGTCGATATTTTTGACATCGATATTTATGTCCCGATATTTTGGGAACACGATATTCTGTCACTCGATATTTTGTCAGTGATCCTCTAAAAACAGTCTGCTAGCATGAATGACATGGTATACCTACACCTTGTAATCCCCATTGTTTTATGTAACATTTCCTGTACACTGATTTACACACTTATAAGCCTTCATCTCTGTGTAATATATGCGTGATGTAAAGTGCTCTGACATCCTACACTGGTATTAGAAGCACTATAAAATAAATGAAATATATATGAGAGTGGGTCTATGGAGAGATGAGGGGCACTCTTGGAGAGTGGCAGTGGGTGAACTTGTGGAAAAGAGAGCTATGAGAGGAGCCCACCAAGAAAAGAATGTTGCACCGGGTGCCACCCACTAAAGCTGGTCATGTGCAGCTGTGTCAACCTCTCAAAGTTAATTTTTGTGAAAAGATGGAATCTTCTTGCTGTAGACTGCAACTATTGCCAAATACTGCGGGAAACAGAGCTTAATGCACAAGTTACTAACTTGTGTAACGATATATCTGAAAGAGACACGTTAGTGACAGATTCCTTACCTTAGAATATCCCCAGGCGTCAGGCTGGATCCGGAAAGTTTTTGCGTAGCAGTACCCTTGCGCGTCGGTAGGCGGCGTCGTGCGGCTCCGCGTCCGTCGTCGGCGTCGAGATCGCCGGGATGACGTCGCGGGCAGTACTTAGACGCCGCCCCTGCGCGCTGACGCCAGTTCTGTACACGACTTTCCGCGCCAGGAACGCAGAGCCATGCAAGAAGCTGACATAGGTGTCTGAAAAAATACTAGGGCCCTGAAAGGGATGACCTTAACCCTAGAAATCAGTTCGCAGAACGGGGAGGATGGGTGGGGTGGTAAGGAATCTGTCTCTTAACTACTGTCTCTTACAGATATATCGTTACACAAGTTAGTAACTTGTGCATCTGAAAGAGACACGTTAGTGACAGATTCCTTACATTAGAATAGATACCCCAGCAATACCAACCCCGGTGGTGGGTCTGCGAACAGAGTCAGACAAGGAAGTCCCGGAGGACAGAACGGCCAAAGAAGCCGTCCCTCCGGACCTGGCTGTCAAGGCAGTAATGTTTGGTAAACGTGTGCAGCGAGGCCCACGTAGCTGCCTGACAAATATCCTGCAACGGAACACCGCGGCCTAAAGCCGTGGTAGCAGCCGTAGCCCTGGTGGAATGGGCACGCAGCCCAACAGGAGGCTCCTTCTTAGCCAAAGAATAACAGGCCTTGATACACAAGATGACCCAGCGGGAGATGGTCCTCTTGTGTACCGCCCGACCTTTTTGGCGCCCACGTAGCCAACAAAGAGCTGGTCATCCACCCGGAACTGTTGTGTGCGGTTGAGGTAAAAGGAAAGCGCACGTTTTGGGTCCAGACGGTGGAGCCTCTCTTCCTCTCTGGAAGGATGCGGAGGCGGAAAGAAGGTGGGCAAAGTGATGGTCTGCCCAATGTGGAAGGCAGTAACCACCTTTGGCAAGAAGGACGGACGCGTCCGAAGAATAACCTTGTCTGGATGAACAGACAGAAAGGGGGGTTTGCATGAAAGAGCCTGGAGCTTTTCACCCGCCGAGCGGAGGTGATGGCCACCAGAAAGGCTGCCTTCAGAGTCAGAAGACGAAGAGGACAGTTATGCAGAGGCTCAAAGGGAGCGCACATTAAGAAGGTAAGAACCAAATTTAAGTCCCACTGAGGCATTATAAACGGAACAGGGGGAAAGAGGTGAGTAATGCCTTTAAGAAACCAGTTAACAACAGGGGACTTAAAAAGAGAGGGCTGATCAGGAAGCCTGAGGAAGGCCGATATTGCACAAAGATAGCCCTTGATGGTACCCAGGGCAGAACCCTGTTGGGCCAGAGAAAGAAGGAACAGAAGAACCTCAGAAAGAGGGGAGGAAAGGGGATTCACAGCCTTTGCTGTGCACCATGCCACAAACTTGTTCCACCTGCAGGCGTATACCACCTTAGTGGAGGGACGCCTGGCTGCCAGAATCACATCACAAACTTCGGGAGGCAAGTCAAAAGGAATCAACTGCCGCCGCTCAATCTCCACGCAAGCAGGTGTAGACTGGACAGGTTCGGGTGGAGGACCGTCCCCTGCTGCTGCGACAGAAGATCCTCCCGAAGAGGCAGACGGATCGGGGGATCGACGCTCATACTGAGTAGCTCGGGATACCAAACTCTTCGAACCCAGTCCGGAGCCACAAGAATAACTTGGGCCCGGTCGCGCCGAATCTTCTTCAACACTCTGGGTAGAAGTGGAATAGGCGGAAAGGCGTACAACAGACCGCAACTTCACTCGCGACGAAAAGCGTCGCCGAGCGAGTGCCGCCTTGGAAATTCCAACGCGCAGAACTGCTGACATTGCGCGTTCTCTTCGGTGGCGAACAGATCTAACCAAGGCTCTCCCCACTGCTGAAAGAGACCTTGCGCCACCTCCGAGTGAAGACGCCATTCGTGATCCATCATGCACCTGCGGCTGAGTTCCTCCGCTCTGGCGTTCAGGGAACCTGCCAGGTGTTGAACCATCAGGAATATGCCCTGATGTTCCAGCCATGTCCAGAGGCGCAGAGCCTCCTGACATAGGGTCCACGACCCCACCCCGCCCTGTTTGTTGCAGTACCACATGGCGGTGGTGTTGTCTGTGAACACCTGCACTACCTTCCCTTTGACAGAGGGAAGGAATGCCTTGAGTGCAAGTCGGATCGCCCGGAGCTCCAGAATGTTGATATGGAGCCGGGACTCCGCCGGAGACCAGAGGCCTCTGATCTCCGCCTCTCCCATGTGACCACCCATCCCAGAAGGGACGCGTCAGTCACAACTGTGTGCTCTGGCTGGAGAAGGGAGAGGGATCTGCCCATGACCCATTGCCGGTTCGAGAGCCACCACTGCAACTGTTGTGCAGTCCCCTCCGAGATCTGGACGTGATCGGACAGGTTGCCCTGGTGCTGCGCCCACTGGAACTTCAGGTCCCACTGCAGAGCCCGCATATGCCATCTGGCATGATCGACTAGCAGGATGCAGGAGGCCATGAGGCCCAGCAGCCTCAGGGTCATCCGTACCGAAACCCAGGATAAAGGCCGAAAGATCGGAATCATAGCCTGAATATCCCGGACTCGTCGTTCGGGAGGATAAACCCGAAACTGCGTCGTGTCCAGACCTGCTCTGATGAAAAGGAGCTGTGCGACTTCGGCACGTTGATGGAGAACCCCAGCGAGTGCAGGAGTTCGGCCGTTGTCTGGAGGTGGGAGACGACTGCCTGGGACGACCCCGCCTTCAGCAGCCAGTCATCGAGGTAGGGGAAGACTGGAACCCCTGCCCGGCGCAGATGGGCTGCGACCACCGCCATCACTTTCGTGAACACCTGAGGGGCGCTGGTAAGGCCAAAAGGGAGCACGGTGAACTGAAAATGCTCGAGGCCTACCGTGAACCGCAGGTAACGCCGGTGGGCCGGCAGGACGGGGATGTGGAAATAAGCGTCCTGCAAGTCCAACGCTACCATCCAGTCTCCAGGGTCGAGAGCAGTCAAGACCTGAGCTAGGGTGAGCATCTTGAACTTCTGCTTCCGGAGGAAGCGATTGACGTTCCGGAGGTCCAAGATAGGACGCATGTCCTCCTTGTCCTTTTTGGGCACCAGAAAGTAGTGAGATTAGCAACCACGTCCTACTTCTGGGGTCGGAACGCGCTCGATGGCCCTCTTGGCCAAGAGGGCCGCAACTTCCTTTTGAAGAAGCACCAAGTGATCCCCTGACATGCGGTGGAATTGAGGTGGCATGGCTGGGGGGATGGTCACGAAGGGGAGGGAGTAGCCCCTTCGGACAATGTCCAAGACCCACCTGTCCGAGGTGATGGCACGCCAGTGGTGAAGGTGATGGCGGACCCTGCCCCCTACTGGCGTGCTGTGCACCTGAAAGGAAGGACTAGGAGGGCTTGGAGGCCGCGGATGGGGCGGGGTTTGTGGCCTGACCCGCACGCTGGTTGCCTGACCCGCCACGGCGGGAGCCACGTCCTCGGCCACGCGAAGACGCTTGCTGCGCGGGCCGGTGGCTGGGCAGCGGACGTGACTGGGCGCCCCTTCCGTGTCCACGAAAGGGGCGAAAAGCAGATGGCTGCGGAGGGCGTACAGCAGAAAGGCCCAGGGACTTAGCCGTAGCCCGCGAGTCCTTAAAACGCTCCAGCGCATGGTCTGCCTTGTTCCCAAAAAGACCGATCCCATCAAAGGGCATGTCCACAAGGGTGTTTTGGACATGACCCGAGAAACCAGTGGTTCTCAGGCAGGCGTGACGGCGCAGCGCCACTGTCGTCGCAAGCGATCTGCCTAGCGAGTCGGCGGTATCAAGGCCACATCTGATGGTGTACTTTGCCGCATCTCTTCCCTCAGCAATGACGCGGGTAAGCAGTGTCTGGACCTCCTCAGAACACTGGGGCAGAACTTGCGCCACCGAATCCCACAGGGAGTGGGAATATCGGCCCAAGAGGCAAGTGGTATTGACGTACCGCAAGCCAGCACTGGAGGAATAAAAAACCTTCTTCCCAAATTGATCCAGGCGTTTGGATTCCCTATCCGGGGAGCGGTAGGGAAGGCGCTTTGGGAAGCAGAGGCTTGGACCACCAAGCTCTCAGGGGTGGGGTGTTGGGAGAGGAACAGGGGGTCGCCCGGAGCAGGGCGATGGCGTCGGGCCACGTTCCTATCCACAGGAGCCCCTGTGGTGGGCTTGGACCAGGTGCCCAAAAGAACGTCGGAAAGCGCCTCGTTAAACAGCAGCAGTGGCTCCGAGGAGGTAGCCGCCGGCTGAAGCACTTCCGTCAGGGTGTTAGTCCTGACAGCCACCGTAGGCAACTGGAGGTGTAAGGCCCCAGCTGCTCTACGCAACACCGTTGCAAAGTTTGCTCCCTCCTCCGTTGCCACGGAAGGAGGAGACAGCATGCCAGGGTCAGGGGAGGTGTCCAAACCACTGGCATCCCCAAGCTCCTCAGCCCAGTCCTGATCAAACTCACACTGCTGTGTGAGAGGGTCATCAGACCCCTCCCAGTCCTCTGCGTCCTCCAATTCTGGTTCAAAATATGGAGGAGGGACATGCGGGACTCAAGGTCCCATCGGCGTCGGAGCCGGCGTCGAGCGACGCCGGTCCGGCGCCATGTCCGGATCCGGAGAGAACCGGGGCTCCGGGCGGCGTCGGGAACAGCACCGGAGAGATCGGCGCCGGTGGAGGTGTCGTCAGGTCAACCGGCGTCGATCGGGGTTGTGGCAGCACTGGAGCCGGGGTCGAGGCCGGGGCTGGTGTCGCCGGCGGCGCCGGGACCGGAGTCGCCGGCGGCGCCGTAGGAACCCCACTAGGGCCCGCGGGGCCTGAAGGCGCACCGGGGGGACCTTGAGGCCCGAAGAGGCGGGCCATGGCCGACAGGAACTCCTGTATCTCGGCCGGAGTCGCCCCCGAACCCGGGAAGGACGGGTAATGCGGGGGTGGCTCCATAGGCACTCCCGGCGCCGCGGGGACGGTGCCGACAGGACCCTCAGCCGAGTCGCGAGACCGGCGAGGGGAAGTCGTCGAGCGATGACGCTTCTTAGACTTCTTATGCTTCGACTTACCGGAGGAGTGCGAAGACTTGGATCCCGACGACCGATGAGGACTCCGCGACCGGGGCTTGGCGTGGCGCGGAGTCGACTGCCGGACCTCGAGGAGCTTTCGAGACTTGCTCTCGCAAAGCCTTCGGGTGCAAGGCCCGGCAGTCGGGGCACGACTTCGTGTCGTGGTCGCGGCCGAGGCAGTAAAGATACTCCTGATGCGGGTCTGTGATCGACATCATTCGACCACAGGCGTCGCATGGCTTGAAGCCGGGCATCCCTACCGACACCTACGGAGTCGAGACACTTGGAGAAAACAGTGAAAAATCACCAAACAAACTTAGTCAAAAAATGACTAGGGCACTGCTCTTCCCGGATCTGCGCTTACTGGCGCGGAAAAAGAAAGAACTGACGTCAGCGTGCAGGGTCGGCGTCTAAGTACTGCCCGCGACGTCATCCCGGCGATCTCGACGCCGACGACGGACGCGGAGCCGCACGACGCCGCCTACCGACGCGCAAGGGTACTGCTACGCAAAAACTTTCCAGATCCAGCCTGACGCCTGGGGATATTCTAAGGTAAGGAATCTGTCACTAACGTGTCTCTTTCAGATTTGTAAAACAATAAGTGCCGGGGCTCAAAGCTTAGCTCAGAAGATGTGCATTGTTTTCTGTCTGTGGCCCTGGATGAAAGTTTGTTGAGGAAAAATATGTAACGGTCCCCAGAAATGAGTGCTGCCGGGCGAGGGATCACTGGATTCATTTGCATACTAACAGGAGAGCAGAAATACACTCAAATTCAGAGCTTCCCTCGACGATGATCCTCGTTGTAGGAAAGATGACTAGTACAAAGCAATTGGGCCAGGGTGTGGTTCAATTTATAGCAGGACCTCACCCGAAATCATTGCCGTCCCACTAAGCCTTCTGCGGCGCCCATGTTTGGTCAGTGAAGAAAATTTCATTTATAAAGACTAGTATTATTCCGTTGAGCTAGCCTCGTATTTCCAGGCGCAATCTACTAATTTGGGCTGTTTAATTGGAACCTCAGTACAGCCACAAACCTTATCTTTTTATTTCTCCACTTTCTTCCTTCTTGTTTCTACACTTTCTTCCCATTAGCATCAGGCTTCTGAACTCCAGTGCCTTCATACATTTGCTGAAGAACCGTTATTTTATTCTTTGTGGTTATAAGAGTATGCAAGTGTTACAGATTTACCGACTGTAAGCCTCAAATCTTGTTTGCACTTCAACCCCCTTATCTCTCCATACTGCTCTGAATAGGCCAATCATCATTGTGCACACTCATTTTATCAATTGTTTTTAAATGTTTCCAACACCTTCCACAATTGTCTCATTCTTTTTCAACCGGTTTTCATTGTTTTTCCTTTTTGAAAGGTTTTGTTCTTGTTAATTGCCTCTCAATTTATCAATTCCATTGAACACTACCATATATTAGTTTAGTTTCATGGTGTGCAAAGATTACCAATCACTTAGAAAAGATGAATTGTGTGAAATATTATTTTTAATGTATTTGCTTTTTGTTTGCTTGGGTATTTGGGCTGGATTTACAAATACATTCTGAAATTTAAGGTAATAGGAATATGCCTAAACCCGTCATGCATGCTCACTTTTCTGAGTATTCAAGAAAGTAAAACAGGGTGGACCCGGGCAACCACAATCTTTGTAGTTTTCAAGCCTTAAGTGTCTCCTTTCTACAATAACATTTTTCACTAAAACTAAAATTTTCCACTAAATGAAAATCCACCAAGTTTAGGGTTAGTGAAAAGTCTGATTCCCACTCTATTTTTGCACCACTGGGAGCATGTCCTTTCATGTGGTGAAACCCTTTCATCCACATTTCAATATTGTTTTAGATGTTTGCGTAAACATACAAGTGTTTCGTGTATATATTTGCAAATGTTTTGTGGAAGCAAGGAAGTGCCTACATTATGAGAATTTCTAAAGCCTTCGCATAGTCTCACCAGTATAAAAACTCCTTTTCTCCCCATTTTCTTCATCATGAATCGTATGTGCATTTTCTGTTAATAATTCCCCATTAATCTAAATTCAGTGAATCAAGAAAAGACATTTATTAATGTAAATTCATTTTCCTAGGTACGTAATGCCACTTGTGATTAATGTTCCTGCTAGAGAGAGAGATCAAAGTTTTATCTAGGGGCACTTTTGACTTACCATAAAGTAGCACAGAGGGTTAATATGCCTGCTGCAAAGAACAGATCTGTCTTTTATGTGAATAGCTGAGTGGATGAGTAAAGTCAGCCTTTACCAGCGCTTTAAAACAAATGAAATGTAAGTGAGAAAGGGCCTATGAAAAGATATGGGGCACTTGTGCGGGGTGGTAGTGAGGGAATCCGAGGAGGAGTTCATAGGGGGAATGGGTGGGTGGGTGGGAATGGGAGGGAAGAAAAGATTGTCGCACCAGGTGCCACCAGCGCTAAAGTCAGCCCTGAATAAAGAACATGGCAAGCTAACAAGTTTTGGATAATTTATGGCAAAATCGTAAGGCTACGGCGGTATTCTTGAATGTTTCATCTTCAAAAAAATATTACTTTCAATAAACATCACTCAGTTCCATGAAATAATCGTTTACACGTCATTGAAACACTTTAATATGATGAAAAATCCATGTTTTTCTATTTTCCAGTCTACCATTTTCCTGACATTTGTTGCCCGAGTTACATCTTTTATGGCTTAGCTCGTGATCTGGCTCTTAGAGCCAGGCCAGACCCAGGTTCAGCTCTCCCCAAGGCTGTCCGTGTCCCCTAAGAAATGTAGTCTCTTCTATGCCCTTGGATGCTGCAGCACCTGCCGCACCCCAACTTCCAAAGCAAGTCTGATGTGAGGAACACACCCCGAAGACAAGGTAACCTCACTCTTCTGTGCTCACTCCAAAACTCGAAAGCTAGTGCTGTGAAGCAGATTCAACTATGTAGATGAGGCCATCCCGTAGGCTGGTTAGTTCTGTTCCCTCTGCTGGAAAATCAGCCATGATGAATTTTGGAGAAATTGTGCTCTCTGTGGGAAAATAATGCCTCACTTTAGAGGATGTGGTCATACCCTGGAGCGTTGCCCTACACCTCATTGGACAGGAGTGACCTCCTTCTTGACCCAGAGAACTTTGAATAAGTATCTGAGAGGGGCAGAGCCTCTCAGATGATGCTGCTTCAACCTTGGGAGAAGAATGGTCCCTGCTGAGGAGTTTGATTTGCACCAACCAGGCCCTGGACTCTGAAGATTGTGCCTGTTGCACAATCTGGAATTACAGCCCTGTGGACTACCTTGCTTCAAAAGGACTAAAGAGTGGACTACCTGCAAGCTGAAGGTTAACAGAGCTCACCTGGACCACCACCACCACCACCAAGAATCCCCAGCCTGGAGAACTACCAGTGAATTTGTAAGGGTTTTGTCCAAGTGGATTGTGGGAACTGAAGTCCCTTTCAAGGACCATCTTGGAGATTCCAGACCCTTGGAGTACGTTTTGGACACTTTGAGACCCTTTGGGAAACTTCAGGAAGAAGTTCCAGAGGTTTGGAGAAGTTTAGAGCAACTTTGGAAAAAAGCTCCATAAGTGGACCGACTCGCCCTGGGCCAGCCAAGTCGGCAACCCTCAACCGTGAGTTGGCCTGCCGTCCAGGTTCCTTCCGCTGAAAAGCTCCAGGGGTCCGACTTCCAGAGTTTGATCGGGCGTAGGCGGAAACCCAAGCCGGCGAACCCTCACCGAATCCGGCCTAGTGAAGAGCATCGAGGGACCCCGCAAGAAAAAGCTCTGTAAAAGTTTCTAATTCCGAACGTAGAAAAGGTGACCGGGACCAACCACAAGAGCCAAGCCACCCACCATCAACTGTGTGCCGGCCTGGATCCCTAGCTCGTCCCGCTGGAAAGCTCTGGAGGTTGGACTTCCATAAGTTTGACCGGGAGCTCGTCGCAAGGCAAGCCGGCGAACCCTCACCGAATCAGGGCTGGCAGCTTCGAGGGACCCCGGGACGAAAAGCTCCAGAAATGTTTCTAAGTCAGAAGGTAAAAACTTTGACCGAGACCTACCGCAAGAAGTAGCCCCCAAGGGCTTCATCGCGGTCGGCCTGAAACTTTGAGCAGGTCTAGCGTGACCAGATGTACCAATAGGCGCTATACGTTTCTATGTGCTATATAGTGCTAAATCTTTAAAAAGTGATATCCCTGGTTCCCTACATTGGATTTTTTTCATTTTAAAGAGAAAAATATCTCCTATTTTTATAAATTGGTGCTGGATTTTTATTGTGTGTTGTGTCTTAATTATTTACTGAATTGGTGTTTTTAAATGCTTTACATACCTGTCTTTGAAGTTAAGCCGGCCTGCTCACAGCCAAGCTACCAAGGGTTGAGCATGGGAATCATTTTCTAAGACCGGTACTGAGCCATATATTGAGGCAGTGGCCTTATTGCCGGGGACAGATATACATTTTTCCCTACTAATAACCCACTTTCCAACATCCAGACCAAGCACTCTTAAACGATACTGTCTACAAGTATGGATGACATGTGACTTCTACACCCTGTAGTTTTATGTAACATTTCCTATACACAGATTTACACACCTATGATTGACTGACTGTGTAGTGTGTGTGATGTAAAGTGCTGACACACTGCACTGGTATGAGTGGCGCAATATAACTAATTAAATGCATCTGAGAGAGTGGTTATGGAGACTTGAGTGGCACTATTAAAAGGTGGTAGTGAGGGAATCCGTGGTGGAGCTGGGTTGTTAAATACCAAGGCTGTCTATATGATTTCAGCTCCTGCCTCCTTCATCCACCAACATACTCTCCCTCCACATTATCTCACTCTTCCAGGTTCTTTCTCATCTTTGCTTTCTCCCTTTTCTCTGTTTTCCATATTTCCCTTCCTCCTTCTGCCCACACCCCTTGATGCCTTTCTCTCTCTTGTTCGGTTTTACAGTCTGATGGTTTAAAAAATTTACCGGTCTCTAAAAAAGAATGCAGTTGGGCCTCACCTGCAGACACCAGCTTAAATTAAGCATCATTAGCTTGCAGCCCACAAAGGAAATGCCAGAGTGTCTAGTCTGCCCCTTTCTGCATTGTATATCCTGTCTGAAGAGCAGATACGCCCTTTTCTCTCCTTTCTGCAAGACACAAGGACCCCAGCCTTCTCCCTTCCCCATGACGTAGCACAGAAACATTACATATGACCAAAAATAAGGGCCACATGGTCAACCTCATCTCAAAGTCCCTGACCCCTTTCTACCCAAAACAGTCTCCCATGTTAACTGTTCTTACGCAGCACAACTGACTCTGGCGTAAATCCGAGTCCATTTTAATGTATCTTTTCCAATCCTTGTTACTTCTGCTGGGGTACTTACATTACTATTTCCATCAGAGTGAATGCTGCTTCAGAGCATCACCAGCTACCAGTCTCTTGTCTGTAATTGTCGGAGGGTTCCACTACTAAAGAATGCTTGCCAACTGCACTGTGTGCAGCTTCTGCTATATCTCATTCATGCCTCCCCCAACGTACCCTCCCACGGTATGTAAGAATATAGAGTCTCCACAGGCAGGACTTGTTGCTTGAATCCCGTGCCATCATATTCACATTCAGCCGCGGCGCGTGCAGGTAAGAGCGGTGGGGCCGGGTTTTGGGGGGGGGGGGGAGGGGGGGATTTGACAGACATCCACGAGGGGAAATGAAATAAATAATTCATTTTCCCTCGTCGTCTGTCGAAATCTCCCCCTCCTACCCGGCCCCTCTGCTCTTACCTGTACAGGCAGCGGCTGTTCTCATTAACTCTATTTGTAAAGTGCACACGTAGTTGAAAGGCAATGGAGTGCTTTACATGGTCAAAGGCAGAGATCCAACCAGAAAGTGAATCTGGGTGGGAGGTCTTGGGATCCTGGGGTGGGAGGTCTTGGGTTCTGCGATGGGAGGTGGACTCTTTACTGTGTTGTGATGTAGTGTTCTTTAAAGATATGCATCTTCAGCTCCTTCCTAACTTGAAGCATACTTGGGGTGGTCCTAATGGATACAGGGATGTAATTACAGATCCTGAGTGTGTGGATGGGGTAGGCCTGTTTCCTCGTTGTTTTATTGGTTCTTGAACGTCTGTGTCCCCCTGAATGAGGGTGTCTGAATATGTCCCTGACTGGCCCGTTGATAATTTTGCATTGTTTCTTAGATATGACCTGCATGACTGGGCCTAATACTGCAGATGAGGCCTCACCAGTGATGTGTACAGAACTTACAACTGTCTGCTGAGTTTGCACCCCGATATCCAATCCAGAAGTATTCATACTGTCCCCATGTTGTTGACAAGTGAATTCCACAGATTGCATTCTTTGAGAGCAATCATCCCTCTGTTATCCTGGACCCAGATTCATACCTAGAGCTGTTACGCTCCTAGCTGTCAATTGGCCACATATCAAAATGTAGGCCCTTCAGGCCATTCTGGATTTTTGTCCCACTGTACTTTGCATGCCTGGATTTCAAAGTCCATGCCTATAGTAGAAAATGTAAAACTACAAGTACCAGTATGCAAAGGGCTGCTGCCTAAAGAGCCACGACTGGCTGAGGACCTCATCTGTGATTCTTGTCCACTTGGAGCTTTAAAATTTAAAGTTACTCTGCTGAAAATCTAATTTGTACAGTATTCAAACGCATAGTTTCTTAATGAAAGCCCACTTGATTGTCCCTAATTCAAGAAGACCCACAGCTGTCACAGACAAACACAAAGAGACAGCATGGAGGGCATGTGGTGCTAAAGCACTTGGCACATGTTTTATTGAGTATTTCAAGAACATGCCCTAGCAGGCCAGGAAATTCTAATGGTAGACGGGCACCAACTGGCGCAGTGGGGTCATAAGGGCTACTCACATTTCGATTGTTGGTGCAATACTGTGAGTAAATCTCTTGCACTTTTTATGAATCACAAACACAAGCTAAACAGACCTCAGTGGGAAAATTAAGTTTTTGTTTTTTTTTATTCTTTTTTTAAGTCAATACCATTCAGCTTTACAGATATCATTTGAGAGGAAGTGAAGTAATCCGTATACACGTTTACATTAGTTTACTACAGCACTAACATGAGTAATCTACACATTCACAGGTCCAGAGACTCTTCCGTTGTGGGAACCATGGGAGGGCTACAGATATTCCCTCTGTGCACATTCCACTTGTTCCAAACCGCTAACCATTTTTTGGGACAACCCCTTGCTATGTATACAGTCTTCTCCCTAAACATGCACCAGTCCATGTCTGTTTTCCACTTGGCTATGTTAGGTGGCGATGGAGCTCCCCACAACTGTGCAATATTTCGCTTGGCAATCATAAAACCCAATGTAGGCCACAGCTTGTCTGTACTGGATAGATCCGTGGGCTCCCATACATTCAGGAGGCACCTCTTAAGCTTCAGGACGGACAGTCATTTCAAGCACCTCACTCATTACTTCATGCACTCTGCACCAGTATCGTTGTATGTGCCCACACTCCCATAGTATGTGCATGAAAGTGCCCAGTTGGTTACAATTCCTTCTACACTCTCCCCTCCGCCCACCCCATATGGACCAGACGGGGCCCCGTTACGTACACTCTGTGAAGTATTTTGAGCTGGACGAGACGTAGCCTTGCGGAGATGGCCACCTCCCACGGAGAGGCCACCGCCTCCTGCCATTCCTCCTCATCCAGTTCCAGCCCGTCACTCACCCAATGTTCCCTCGTCTGTACCAGGGGATCTGGAGAGTTCTTTATCAACTTTTTATAAGTCAGGGAGATCGCTTTTTTAGGAAGGTGTCCGTCTAGTAACCTGTCTTCTAAGGGGGAGGCTTCTGGGGGGAGGAGCCTGTCTCCACGTGTGTCTTCAATGCATGCCGGATTTGTAGGTACCTAAAGTGCTCGGAGTTGGCTAATTTGTATTCCTGTTGAAGCGCCTCAAAGGTGAGAATGTCACCCTTCTTCCACAGGTCTCCAATTCTCAAGATCCCGATGAGATCCCAGTTGTCAAACCCCTTCGAGGTTCTTAGAGTTCCCAGCTGTTCCGAGTCCCAAAGTGGTGTCGATTGTGTAAGTTTCCGCCCCCACCCCAGACTTTTGGTCGCTGCATGCCAGATTTGGACCGAGTGTTTTGTTGGTCCCGTCAGTTGGAATTTGTGGGGTTTGGAGTAGAGGGCTCTGTTATAGTTCCCCCAGGTAATTGCCACCGGTCCATGGCATATCCGGGGTCGTCGGGACTCCGATAAGTACCTTTATTGATGGCTGCCAAGTGCGCAGCCCAGTAATACTTCTTGAGGTCTGGAAGCCCGATTCCCCCATCATACCAGGGCAGGACCAGTTTATTCAGTGCTATAAGGGGCCTGTTTTTCCTACAGCAGCTGTCGCTGCAGTCCCTCAATCTCCCTGAAGTACCCCACTGGGACCACATCGGGGAATTCTGCAGAGCATATAAAAGACGTGGCAGCGCCATCATCTTAAAAGGGCGGCTCTCCCCAGCATCGAGAGCGGGAGCTCCTTCCAACTAGCTATGTCTCGTCACAATCTCTGTAGCGGGGGGTGTAAGTTGCGGTCATAGCGGCATTTGGGAACCGCCGTGATGAATATCCCCAGGTATTTGAAACCCACCTTCGTTGTTTGAATTGGGCAGTCGCTAGGCGGGAGGGGAGATTCTCCACTGAGAACGAACATAAGGGATTTACTCCAATTAATTGAATACCCGAAAATCTGCCAAATACTGTAAATATGTCCAAGACTCTACGGAGGGGACTTTGGGGGAAGCTAGATATAAGAGAATATCATCTGCAAACTGAGAGATGCGATCTTCCCAGTCCTCCGACCATCGCAACCCACGTATGACTGGATCTTTGCGGATCCATAGTGCTAATGGCTCCGGGGAGAGGGCAAAGAGTAAGGGGGACAGCGGACACCCCTGACGGGTCCCGCGACTTAGGCTAAAGGTTGCAGATTTTTTGTTGTTGACCACCACTTGGGCTAGTGGTTCCGAGTAGAGGAGTTTGACCCATCCGATAAAACCTGGCCCAAACCCGTTTTTCTAGGACCGCAAAAAGATATGACCATTCGATTGTATTGAATGCCATGGTGGCGTCTAACGAAACGATTACTGCTGCTTCCTGGATTGTTGCCACCCTGCCCAGCACTCTATGCACTCTCCTCAGGTTCATTGCAGTGTTGCGTTGGGGCATAAAGCCCGATTGATCAGGGTGCACCAGTCCACTGATGACTTGTGTGAGCCTGTTCACCAAGAGTTTTGCCAAGATTTTGGGTTCTGCATTAAGCAGAGAGATCGGTCTATAAGAGGCACGGTTACATCTGGGTTTGCCCTCATTGTGGATAGTGACCAGTGTTGCTATCCTCTGATCCGCTGGCAATGAACCCACCTTCCTGCTCTCTACGAACATGGCTCGTAGGTAAGGGGCGAGCCTATCCGGTCTTAGCTTATAGAGTTCAATGGGCAGGCCATTCGGGCCCAGCGCTTTCCCGGCCTGGAGGTTTCTAATTGCGCGCGCAATTTCGTCGTTGGTGAGATCGCTGTCTAACACCGCCACTTCTTCCGCCAAGAGGGTAGGGAGTCGTATGTCTTTAAGTAGGTCCTGGGAGTCGGTACCGACCAACGGGGTGCTCGATTGGCATATCTAACTAAAGAGGGCTGCAAATTCGTTTGCAATTTCCTGTGGGTCTGTGAGCGCTGTACCCTCCTCATCAACCAACTCCGGCATTAGCCTACTTGCCATTTCTTTTTTATCGAGCCAAGCTAGCAGTTTCCCCGCTTTGTCCCCCAGTTCGTACACTCTCCCGTCCTTCTCCCTCCCCCATGTCTTTGCTCTATCAGTGGCTATGGCCTTGTACTCGTCTCTCTTCAATTGTAAGGTATGTAGTTTCTCTTGGTTGTCCTCTACCCCAAGTTCTTCCTCCAGCCGTAGGATCTCTTTCTCAACCTCAATCAGTTCTTTCTGTTTCTCTTTCCTTACCCCTGCTATTAGAGAAAGGGCCTGCCCCCGTATGACTGTCTTAAAAGCTTCCCATAATGTTAGGGGGGAGTCTACCGTACCCTCGTTTTCTTGGAAGTAGTTTTCTAGGGTCTGAAGAAGGGCCTGTTTAACTACCGGGTTACGGAGATACCATGGGTTTATGGGGGCGATTCTTCCCGCTCTAGCAGTTCCTAGGACCAGGTGGGCCCATAGCGGGGAGTGGTCTGAAATGCCGCAGGCCATGTGTTTGATTTCTCGGATGTTGACAATTTGTGACGCAGGCACCAGAAGGTAGTCTATACGAGACAGGCTGTTGTGTGCTCCTGAGTGGAAGGTGTACTGATAGTCGTTTGGGTGATACGCCCGCCATACGTCAGACAGCACCAGGGCATCCCAAAAATTTGGGAGCCAGCGGAGAGAAGGACTTATATCACGGGGCGGATAGCGATCCCATTCGCCCGAGACCACGGATTTAAAATCCCCTCCTACCAGTAGGAGGCCCTCCGGGAGGGAAAGTAAAATGGAACCTATGTCTTTGAATGTGATGTTCTGAAGGCCTGGTGGTACATAAACTGACATCAGAGTCAGCGTGGACCCCTCCCACTGTCCCGTGACCGCCGTGTATCTACCTCGGTCGCCAGACCATGCTGATTGCATGGAGAAGGGAAAGGATTTTTTAAGCATGATCCCCACTCCCTTGGAGCCGGTTGTAAAGCCTGCATGCGAAACTAGTTTGTATCCCTATCTACTCAGCGCTCTACAAGAGTGTCCCATTAGATGTGTTTCCTGAAGGAGCACTATGTCCGGGGAATGTCTTTTAATGTGCTGCAGAACAATGCACCTTTTGATTTTGTCCCCTAACCCGTTGACGTTCCAACTCAACAGTTTCAGGCTTTTATCCCAGTGTGTACTCATGTAGACCACATTGATTCCTACGTTCCTCTCGATTCATCTGGACTGACGTTGTTGAACAAACTTGCACAAACATAAACACACAAACCCATTCCCAGCTCCCCCCCTCCCTGCTGCCCTGCACTTTGGGCCTAAAACTGCCCATGCGTATTGCGAGGCAGAGTGCCTAGCGCCCAAACTGAGAACTAATTGTAGAAACAGAGGGGTGAGGTGTCCCACCGCCCCGCCCCCCCACCTTACTTCGAACCATTGATGCACCTTAACTCGGGCGTGTCGCCCGTAGCATTTAACACAGGTCTATTTGAATCGTCCTACCGAGCAGTTATCCCTCACTGTCCCGACCATTGCGACAATGCTTGGTTACAAACATACTGTGAGACCAATAAGACAGCAGTTCCCCCAGGGTGGGAACTAGATCCAGTCCCGTTCCTTGATAGTTCGGGTCACCCTCGGGCGTTATGTTCACTAGCATCTCTCCATCCCTCCAGCCAGTCTGCCGCTGCCTCCGGGTTTTCAAAGAACCAGGCTTTTCCTCCCGTCTCCACCCTGAGCCAGGCCGGGAACAACATTGAGTATTTTATCTCTCTGTCTCTAAGTTGCTTCTTGACAGCAAGGAAGGAGCGCTCTGCTTTTGCACCGCCTGGGTGAAGTCAGGAAAGAAAAGAATGTCTGCATTTTCGAATCCGAGAGGCGAGGCCCTCCTGGCCGTTTGCAATATTACATCCCGGTCTCTAAAGTTAAGCAGCCTGGTCAGTATTGGGTGTGGAGGGGCTCCAGGCTTTGGTCTGCCCCCGGGGACTCTGTGGGGTCTCTCGACCACGAAGAATTTTGATAGGCCCCTTGGTTGCAAATGTGTCGTGATAAGGTCCTCTACAAAAAGATCAGTCGCTTGCCCCTCCGCCTTCTCCGGCACCCCAAGAATACGGATGTTGTTGCGCCTGGTGCGCCCCTCATAATCATCCAGTTTCTCTTCCGCAAATTTCTTGAAGGATTTCAGTTCTTGCATTTCGCGTTGCAGTTGTGATGTGTCCTCGACAAGGCTGGCGGTAGTGATCTCCACTTGTTTGAGCTTCCCGCTCATTTTGATGAGGTCTGCCCTGATAAGGGACACTTCCGTCGTTATGGTATCCATTCTTTGTTCCATCGAGGTCATAATCCCGGAGAGCGCCGTCATGACATCTTTAAGGGTGAGCTCTTCGCTGTCCCCCTTCTCCACCTCCATTGGTTTACCTCAGTTTTTAGGATCCGGCATGGATGCCTTAGGAAGTGTATAGCGATCTAGCTTGTTTTGTTGCGTAACTTTTGTGCCCCTTGTGCCAGACATTCTCTTTGTGTGCGGGTAGTTGTCACCCCTTCCGCCCCCGAGTTAGGAATCCACGCAGTGAACAACGTCGTGCCTCTCCCAGGGCGGGCACCTTGCAGGAATGCGGTCGGGGTTGGTTGTGGGGGTGAACCACCAAGAGTCCGTCCTCATCACCGATCACATTGCGGACAATTGACTAAGCCAGGCTATCAGTCGTTATAGGTGCCGTCAGTGGGTCCTCTCGGAATGCAGGCTCTGTTCTGCTGTAGCACCCGGATTTCTGCTCCAGGCCGTACTTAGGCTATGCTGCAGGTCCCGCCAGGCTAAGCGGCCAAGGGGCGCCCCCCCCCCCCAGTCCGCCGATCACCCTGGCACTACGTTATACTCCAGCGGGCACGCCTCCTGGCATTCCAAGTCAATTTGTTTGTGCGATGGGGTGGGCAGGCGCGTGTGTGCCTATTGTACCCAGGGGGCTCCGCCGAGAGAGAGTAGAGCCCCCAGCTGTGGACCCAGCAGGTACCCTTGGCTGATCCTGTTTCTCGCTCCGATCTCGGCCTGCCGATCAAGCCCGCTCTGCTGCAGGTCTCTCGATCCCAGCACGGCTAGAAGTCTCAGTCAGTCAATGCACCCGTGGGGGGGGTCCCACGCACCCACCGCCGTGGAGTTAGCTGGCGTGCATGCGCTTCTTGCTCCCAAGGGGCGCCGCCGGTGCTGGGGAGGGTATGCGGTGATGGGCTTAATGGGAATCCCCCTGCCTCCTGCTGCAGTGTCTCACGTCTGTAAACCGTGGCCTCTACGTTTCCAGCTCACTGTCCCCAATGCGGCCGACTGCCCGGTCTATCGGCATATCCGTAAGGGGCTTCACTCACCCGCCGCCTCACAATGCCGCAGCTCTGGTCCGGCCGTTGATTCCAGGACACTTCCGGCCTCTCCTCCGTGCGCAGGCCCCAACCACGGTCTGTCGTGCTGTCAATGGCCGCCCTCCTGTACGCTGAGCTCGGCTCCGATAATTACTTCAGGGCCCCGCCTCCGATGCAGGAAAGGCCGCAAACTCCGCCAGCAGCGGCGCTTTATGTGCCGGTCCCGGAGCCTCGATTTTGGGCTCGGCAGGTTCCCTGTGCGTTGCGGCGACACCTCCGCCGCTCAGGTCACGGATGAGACCGTCAGGATAGGCGATGGGGAGATAGGTCGACGGAGCTACCTTAGCTCGCGGCCATTGTGCTACGCCACATAGCCACGCCCCCGGAAAATTAAGTTTTAAATTGTTAACATTGTCAGGCCATTAATGGTACAGACTCGATGCACAAGTTACTAACTTGTGTAACGATATATCTGTAAGAGACAGTAGTTAGTGACAGATTCCTTACCTTAGAATATCCCCAGGCGTCAGGCTGGATCCGGAAAGTTTTGCGTAGCAGTACCCTTTGCGCGTCGGTAGGCGGCGTCGTGCGGCTCCGCGTCCGTCGTCGGGCGTCGTGATCGCCGGGATGACGTCGCGGGCAGTACTTAGGCGCCGCCCCTGCGCGCTGGCGTCAGTTCTGTACACGACTTTCCGCGCCAGGAACGCAGAGCCATGCAAGAAGCTGACATAGGTGTCTGAAAAATACTAGGGCCCTGAAAGGGATGTCCTTAACCCTAGAAATCAGTTCGCAGAACGGGGAGGATGGGTGGGGCGGTAGGAATCTGTCACTAACTACTGTCTCTTACAGATATATCGTTACACAAGTTAGTAACTTGTGCATCTGAAAGAGACACGTTAGTGACAGATTCCTTACCTTAGAATAGATACCCCAGCAATACCAACCCCGGTGGTGGGTCTGCGAACAAAGATCAGACAAGGAAGTCCTGGAGGACAGAACGGCCAAAGAAGCCGTCCCTCCGGACCTGACTGTCAAGGCAGTAATGTTTTGTAAACGTGTGCAGCGAGGCCCACGTAGCTGCCTGACAAATAACGGGCAGCGGAACACCGCGGCCCAAGGCCGTGGTAGCAGCTGTTGCCCTGGTGGAATGGGCACGCAGCCCAACAGGAGGCTCCTTCTTAGCCAAAGAATAGCAGGTCTTGATGCACAAGGTAACCCAGCGGGAGATGGTTCGTTTGTGCACCGCCCGACCTTTTTGGCACCCACGTAGCCAACAAAGAGCTGGTCATCCACCCGGAAGTGTTTTGTGCGGTCGATATAGAAGGAGAGCGCACGTTTTGGGTCCAGACGGTGGAGCCTCTCTTCCTCTCTGGAAGGATGCGGAGGCGGAAAGAAGAAGGTAGGCAAAGTGATGGTCTGCCCAATGTGAAAGGCAGTAACCACCTTTGGCAAGAAGGACGGACGCGTCCGAAGAACAACCTTGTCTGGATGAACAGACAGAAAGGGAGGTGTGCAAGATAAAGCCTGGAGCTCACTCACCCGCCGAGCGGAGGTGATGGCCACCAGAAAGGCTGTCTTTAGAGTCAAAAGACGAAGAGGACAGTTATGCAGAGGCTCAAAGGGAGCGCACATTAAAAAGGTAAGAACCAAGTTCAAGTCCCACTGAGGCATCACAAACGGAACAGGAGGGAAAAGGTGTGTAATGCCTTTAAGAAACCTGTTAACAACAGGGGACTTGAAAAGGAGGGCTGATCAGGGAGCCTGAGGAAGGCCGAGATAGCACAGAGATAACCCTTGATGGTACCCAGGGCAGAACCCTGTTGGGCCAGAGAGAGAAGGAACAGAAGGACCGCAGAAAGGGGATTCACAGCCTTTGCTGTGCACCATGCCACAAATTTGTTCCACCTGCAGGCGTATACCACCTTAGTGGAGGGACGCCTGGCTGCCAGAATCACATCACAAACTTCGGGAGGCAAGTCGAAAGGAATCAACTGCCGCCGCTCAATCTCCACGCAAGCAGGTGTAGACTGGACAGGTTCGGGTGGAGGACCGTCCCCTGCTGCTGCGACAGAAGATCCTCCCGAAGAGGCAGACGGATCGGGGGATCTACGCTCATATTGAGTAGCTCGGGATACCAAACTCTTCGAGCCCAGTCCGGAGCCACAAGAATGACTTGGGCCCGGTCGTGCCGAATCTTCTTCAACACTCTGGGTAGAAGTGGTATAGGCGGAAAGGCGTACAACAGACCGCAACTCCACTCGTGACGAAAAGCGTCGCCGAGCGAGTGCCGCCTTGGAAATTCCAACGCGTAGAACTGATAACATTGCGCGTTCTCTTCGGTGGCGAATAGATCTAACCAAGGCTCTCCCCATTGTAGAAAGAGTCCTTGCGCCACTTCCGAGTGAAGACGCCATTCGTGATCCATCATGCACCTGCGGCTGGGTTCGTCCGCCCTGGCGTTCAGGGAACCTGCCAGGTGTTGAACCATCAGGAACATGCCCTGATGTTCCAGCCATGTCCAGAGGCGCAGAGCCTCCTGACAAAGGGTCCAAGACCCCACCCCGCCTTGTTTGTTGCAGTACCACATGGCGGTGGTGTTGTCTGTGAACACCTGCACTACCTTCCCTTTGACAGAGGGAAGGAATGCCTTGAGTGCAAGCAGGATCGCCCGGAGCTCCAGAAGGTTGATATGGAGCCGGGACTCCGCCGGAGACCAGAGGCCTCTGATCTCCGCTCTCTCCCATGTGACCGCCCCATCCCAGAAGGGACGTGTCCGTCACAACTGTGTGCTCTGGCTGGGGAAGGGAGAGGGATCTGCCCATGACCCATTGCCGGTTCGAGAGCCACCACTGCAACTGTCTTGCAGTCCCCTCCGAGATCTGGACGTGATCGGACAGGTTGCCCTGGTGCTGCGCCCACTGGAACTTCAGGTCCCACTGCAGAGCCCGCATATGCCATCTGGCATGATTGACCAGCAGGATGCAGGAGGCCATGAGGCCCAGCAGCCTCAGGGTCATCCGTACCGAAACCCAGGATAAAGGCTGAAAGATCGGAATCATAGCCTGAATATCCCGGACTCGCCGTTCGGGAGGATAGGCCCGAAACTGCGCCGTGTCCAGAACCGCTCCGATGAAAAGGAGCTGTGGAGAAGGGAATCAGATGCGACTCGGCACATTGATGGAGAACCCCAGCGAGTGCAGGAGTTCGGCCGTAGTCTGGAGGTGGGAGACGACTGCCTGGGACGAGCCCGCCTTCAGCAACCAGTCGTCGAGGTAGGGGAAGACTGAAACCCCTGCCCGGCGCAGATGAGCTGCGACCACCGCCATCACTTTCGTGAACACCCGAGGGGCACTGGTAAGGCCAAAGGGGAGCACGGTGAACTGAAAATGCTCGGGGCCTACCGTGAACCGAAGGTAACGCCGGTGGGCCGGCAGGACGAGGATGTGGAAATATGCGTCCTGCAAGTCCAACGCTACCAACCAGTCTCCAGGGTCGAGGGCAGTCAAGACCTGAGCTAGGGTGAGCATCTTGAACTTCTCCTTCCGGAGGAAGCGATTGACGTTCCGGAGGTCCAAGATAGAACGCATGTCCTCCTTGTCCTTTTTGGGCAACAGAAAGTAGTGGGAGTAGCAACCACGCCCTACCTCTGGGGTCGGAACATGCTCGATGGCCCTCTTGGTCAAGAGGGCCGTGACTTCCTTCCGTAGAAGCACCAAGTGATCCGCTGACATGCGGTGGAATTGAGGTGGCATGGCTGGGGGGGTGGTCTCGAAGGGGAGGGAGTAGCCCCTTCGGACAATGTCCAAGACCCACCTGTCCGAGGTGATGGTGCGCCAGTGGGGGAAGGTGATGGCGGACCCTGCCCCCTACTGGCGTGCCGTGCACCTGAAAGGAGGGACTAGGAGGGCTTGGAGGCCGCGGACGGGTTGGAGGTGGTGGCCTGACCCGCACGCTGGTTGCCCGATCCGCCACGGCGGCATCCACGTCCTCGGCCACGCGAAGACGCCTGCTGCGCGGGCCGGTGGCTGGGCTGCTGACGTGAAGGGGCGCCCCTACCGTGGCCACGATAGGGGCGAAAAGCAGAAGTCAGCGGAGGCGTGTAGCAGAAAGGCCCAGGGACTTGGCAGTAGCCCGTGAGTCCTTAAAGCGCTCCAATGCATGGTCTGCTTTGGACCCAAAAGACCGACTCCATCAAAGGGCATGTCCATGAGAGTATTCTGGACATCCCCTGAAAAACCAGTGGTTCTCAGCCAGGCGTGGCGTCGGAGCGCCACCGTCGTTGCAATAGACCTGCCCAGCGAGTCGGCGGTGTCAAGGCCACAACGAATGGTGAATTTAGCCGCATCCCTTCCTTCCGCAATGGCGCGGGAAAGCAGTGTCTGGACCTCCTCAGGACACTGGGGCAAAACATCCGCCACCGAATCCCACAGGGAGTGGGTATATCGGCCCAAAAGACAAGCGGTGTTAACGGACCGCAAGCCAGCACTGGAGGAAGAAAACCCTTCTTCCCAAACTGATCCAGGCGTTTGGATTCCCTATCCGGAGGGGCGGTAGGGAAGGCGGTTTGGGAAGCGGAGGCTTGGACAACCAAGCTCTCAGGAGTGGGGGTGGACAGAGAGAAACAGGGGTCGCCCGGAGCTGGGCGATGGCGTCGTGACACGTTCCGATCCACAGGAGCCCCTGTGTTGGGCTTGGACCAGGCGCCCAAAAGAACGTCAGTGAGGGCGTCGTTAAACGGCAGCACAGTCTCCGCAGAGGAGGCTGCCGGCTGAAGCACCTCTGTCAAGATGTTAGGCTTGACCGTCAAGGTAGGAAGTTGGAGACGTAAGGCCCCAGCTGCCCTACGCAACACCGTACCAAAATTGGCTCCCTCCTCCGTAGCCACGGGAGGAGACAGCATGCCAGTGTCAGGGGAAGTATCCAGACCACTGGCCTCCCCTAGAACTCTCTGTCCAGTCCTGATCGTACTGACAGTGTCGTGTCAGAGGGTCATCAGACCCCTCCCAGTCCAACTGGTCCTCCTCTGGTTCAAAATAAGGAGGAGGAGGGACATTTGGGACCCAAGGTCCCATCGGCGCCGGAGCCGGCGTCGAGCGACGTCGCTCCGGGTCCATGTCCGGAGCCGGAAGGAACTGGGGGACGACGCCGCCCGGAGCCCAGGGCGGCGTCGAGAACGGCACCGGAGACATCGGCGCCGGCGGAGGTGTCGTTAGGTCGACCGGCGTCGATGGGGGTTGTGGAGCCGGGATCGAGGCCGGGGCCGGAGCCGGGATCGAGGCTGGAGGCACGGGCGGCGCGGGGCCGCCGGCGACGCCGGAACAACCCCATCAGGGCCCGCGGGGCCCGAAGGGCGCACCGGAGGGGCCTGAAGGCCCGAAGAGGCGGGCCATGGCCGACAGGAATTCCTGTACTTTGGCCGGATCCGCCCCCGAACCCGGGAAGGGCGGGTATGGCGGGGGCGACTCCACAGGCATGTCCGGGGCCGCGGGGCGGGACGGTGCCGGGAGGGGCCTCAGCCGAGTCGCGAGACCGGCGAGGCGAAGTCCTAGAGCGATGATGCTTTTTGGACTTTTTGTGCTTCGACTTACCGGACGAAGAAGACTTCGACGCCGACGACCGGTGTGGACTCCGCGATCGACCCCTGGACCTCTCACGCGACCGGGGCTTCCGCGGAGCCGAATGCCGGGCCTCGAGGAGCTTTCGAGACCGCTCTCGCAAAGCTTTCGGGTGGAGGGCCTGGCAGTCGGTACAAGACGCCGTGTCGTGGCCTCGGCCGAGGCAGAAGAGACACTCCCAATGCGGGTCGGTGACGGACATCATCCGCGCACAGGCGCCGCATCGCTTGAAGCCGGGCATCCCTACGACACCTTGAAAGATGGAAAAACAGTGAAAAAATCACCAAAAAGTATGGTCAAAAAATGACCAGGGCACTGCTCTTCCCGGATCTGCGCTTGCTGGCGCGGAAAAGAAGAACTGACGTCAGCGCGCAGGGGCGGCGCCTAAGTACTGCCCGCGACGTCATCCCGGCGATCACGACGCCGACGACGGACGCGGAGCCGCACGACGCCGCCTACCGACGCGCAAGGGTACTGCTACGCAAAACTTTCCGGATCCAGCCTGACGCCTGGGGATATTTTAAGGTAAGGAATCTGTCACTAACGTGTCTCTTTCAGATAATGGGGCAACTTGGTTTACACTTTGCGTGCCTGCAAATAGGGCCCTCATATTTCTATCCGTGTTCAGAGTGGTACTGCTTGAATAAGTGTGGCTTACCTTTAATGTTACCAGAGGACTCCATAATATCATCAGAGACACAGTGGTCAAGTCATGGGCTTTCCCTTTTCCTGACATTGCTCTCAGTGTATTAATCCACTTGGTTAAGCTGATGTAATGCAAGACCATCTATCCCAGAATGCATTATTGTGTTTAAGGAAAGTCGGGGACTGCAAAATAGAGTTTATCCTGATACAGTGTCATCTGGTACCTTTACTAGGCTTCGAAGTGGGAAGGCACAGGGAAAGTGCCCTATGCAGTCTGTGATTCCTAATATCAAGCCCCAGCTCCCACATGAGCCAACTGTGATCTGCGACTGCCGCGATTAACCCCACAGTCAGGTTCCGATAATACTTCAGTTCGAAAGGGCTCGACATTCAAAACACAATAGGCAGGAAGCAGTGGTCGAAGTGGAGAAAAAAAAGTAGGAGAACTGTGGGCGGAGAATCAGAGGGCGAGAATAACCTGAGATTTGGGTCTGTGGGCGGAGTCAGAGGTGTGGCCAGAAAGAGCAAACTTCCCTATTTTTAGTATTTATTTGGCATTTCACTGACCAGTTCATTCAACCAATAGCTACACATGCTTATTTAAGGTTTAGTATGAGTTATTGACATTAAAATACATTCAGAAAGAGGGATATGTTTTCAATAACAGAATGTGCCTAATACGCTTAAAAGTGGAATCACAAGCCATTTGTCTCCGAGCCATGCAGTTTCTGTCATCAGCACTTCTACTCACTTATTCCACAAGTGCAGTTCAAACATGAATGGTAAAATATCCTAATTTAAAAAATGTTGTCCAATTAATTATGGCTGCACCATATTTGCCACATAATACATCATCTGCTGCATAATCTAATGATTTCACCCAAAACAATTTTGTAGCTCAAACGGATCAAAAATTACAAAAAGAAATGAGACTTATGTTGCTGTGAAGTGCAAAGGTTGACTGGTCACCTTTCTAAACTGCTGCATTTGTATGTTACACAGGTACTAATGAGGCAAAAGCTTTGCAGAGGCTGTTAGTATGTATAAATGAACAAGTTACTTACCTTCGGTAACGATATATCTTTAAGAAACATTAGTAGTGATAGATTCCTTACCTTAGAATTACCCCAGGCGTCAGACTGGATCCGGAAAGTTTTTTCGTCAGCAGTACCTCTGCGCGTCGGAAGGTGGCGTCGGTCGACTCCGCGTCCATCGTAGGCGTCGTGGTCGCCGGGATGACGTCACCGAGACTACTTAGGCGCCACCCATGCGCGCTGACGTCAGTTCTGTACACGACTTTCCGCGCCAGAAACGCAGAGCCATGCAAGACACTGACCATTGGTGCACAAAACTAGGGCCCTGAAAGGATGACCTTAACCCTAGAAATCAATTCGCAGAACGGGGAGGGTGGGTGGGGCGGTAAGGAATCTATAACTAACTAATGTTTCTTACAGATATATCGTTACTGAAGGTAAGTAACTTGTTCATCTGAAAGAAACAAGTTAGTTATAGATTCCTTACCTTAGAATAAATACCCCAGCAATACCAGCCCCGGTGGTGGGTCTGCGAACCAAAATCACACCAGAAAGTCCTGGAGAACAGAACGGCCAAAGAAGCCGTCTCTCCGAACTTGACTGTCCAGACAGTAGTGTTTCGTAAACTTGTGCAGAGATACCCACGTAGCTGCCTGACAGATGTCATTCAGAGGAACTCCTCTTCCCAAGGCAGTAGTGACTGCCGTCGCCCTGGTGGAGTGAGCGCGTAGCCCTACTGGAGGCTCTTTTTAGCCAGAGAGTAACAGGCTTTAATACACAACACAACCCACCGTGAAATGGTGCGTTTGTGTATGGGTCGAACCCTTCTTTGCGCCCACGTAGCCAACAAAAAGTTGATCATCCACCCGGAACTGTTTGGTGCGATCCAGATAGAAGGAGAGCGCACGTTTTGGGTCCAGACGGTGGAGCCTCTCTTCCTCCTTCGAAGGATGCGGAGGCGGAAAGAAGGTGGGCAAGGTAATGGTCTGCCCAATGTGGAAGGCAGTGACCACCTTAGGAAGAAAGGATGGACGGGTTTGGAGAACCACCTTATCCGGATGGACAGATAGGAAAGGAGGTTTTGAAGAAAGGGCCTGGAGCTTGCTCACCCTTCTAGCAGAAGTGATGGCTACCAGGAAAGCAGTCTTAAGAGTTAAGAGCCGTAAGGGACAGCTATGAAGCGGCTCAAAGGGAGCTCACATTGTTAGCACAAGATTCAAGTCCCACTGAAGCATAACGAAAAAAAGATGTGTTAAGCCTTTTAAGAAACGGTTGACTACCGGGGACTTGAAAAGAGAAGGCTGATCTGGCAGCCGAAGGAAAGCAGAGATGGCTGACAGATAGCCCTTGACAGTGTCCAGAGCAGAGCCCTGCTGGGCCAAGGAGAGAAGGAACAAGAGTACTTCAGAAAGAGGGGCAGAAAGGGGATCCACAGCCTTTGCTGTGCACCATGCCACAAATTTGTTCCTCCGGCAGGCGTATACCGTCTTAGTGGAGGGACGCCTGGCTGCCAAGATTACATCACAGACTTCGGGAGGCAGGTCGAAAGACGTCAACTGCCGCCACTCAATCTCCAAGCAAGGAGGTGGAGACTGGACAGGTTTGGGTGGAGGACCGTCCCCTGCTGCTACGACAGAAGATCCTCCCGAAGAGGCAGTCTGATCGGAGGATCGATGGCCATGTTGAGCAGCTCGGGATACCAGACTCTTCGTGCCCAGTCCGGTGCCACAAGAATGACTTGGACCCGGTCACGCTTGATCTTCTTCAGCACTCTGGGCAGAAATGGTATAGGCGGAAAGGCGTACAACAGACCGCAACTCCACTCGCGACGAAAGGCATCGCCTAGCGAGTGCCGCCTTGGAAATTCCAACGCGCAGAATTGGTGACATTGCGCGTTCTCTTCGGTGGCGAATAGATCTAACCAAGGCTCTCCCCATCGTTGAAAGAGACCTTGCACCACCTCCGAGTGGAGACGCCATTCGTGATCCATCATGCACCTGCGGCTGAGTTCGTCCGCCCTGGCGGTCAGGGAACCTGCCAGGTGTTGAACCACCAGGGATATGCCCTGATGTTCCAGCCATGTCCAGAGGCGCAGGGCCTCCTGACATAGGGTCCACGACCCCACCCCGCCCTGTTTGTTGCAGTACCACATGGCGGTGGTGTTGTCCGTGAACACCTGCACTACTCTTCCCCGGACAGAGGGAAGGAATGCCTTGAGTGCACGACGAATCGCTGGAGCTCCAGAAGGTTGATGTGGAGCCCGGACTCCGCCGGAGACCAGAGCCTCTGATCTCCGCCTCTCCCATGTGACCGCCCCATTACAGAAGGGACGCGTCCGTCACCACAGTGTGGTCTGGTTGGGGAAGGGAGAGGGATCTGCCATTGACCCAATCCTGGTTCGTGAGCCACCACTGCAGTTGACGTGCAGTGCCCTCCGAGATCTGGACGTGATCGGACAGGTTCCCCTGATGCTGCGCCCACTGGAACTTCAGGTCCCACTGCAGAGCCCGCATATGCCATCTGGCATGATTGATCAGCAGGATGCAGGAGGCCATGAGGCCCAGTAGCCTCAGGGTCTTCCTGACCGACACCCAGGACCAGGGCCGAAAGATCGGAATCATAGCCTGAATGTCCCGGACTCGCTGTTCGGGAGCATAAACCCGGAACTGCCCCGTGTCCAAAACCGCTCCGATGAAGAGGATCTTTTGAGAGGGAATCAGGTGTGACTTCGGCACGTTGATGGAAAACCCCAGCAAATGCAGGAGGTCGGCCGTAGTCTGGAGGTGGGAGACGACTGCCTGGGGCGATCCCGCCTTCAACAGCCAGTCGTCCAGATAGGGGAAGACTGAAACCCCCGATCTGCGCAGATGATCTGCGACCACCGACATCACTTTTGTGAACACCCGAGGGGCGCTGGTAAGGCCCGAAAGGGAGCACGGTGAACTGAAAGTGCTCGTGGCCTACCGTAGGTAACGCCGGTGGGCAGGCAGGATGGGAATATGAAAATAAGCATCCTGCAAGTCCAACGCTACCAGCCAGTCTTGCGGGTCTAGGGCAGACAAGACCTGAGCAAGCGTGAGCATCTTGAACTGCTCCTTCCGGAGGAAGCGATTGACGTTCCGGAGGTCTAAGATAGGACGCAGACCTTTGTCCTTCTTCGGAACCACGAAGTAGTGGGAGTAACAACCACGATCTACTTCTGGCGTCGGAACGTGCTCGATGGCCCCCTTGGCTAAGAGGGCCGCGACTTCCTGCTGGAGAAGTGCCAAGTGATCCCCCGACATGCGGTGGCACTGAGGTGGCATGGCTGGAGGGGTAGACTCGAAGGGGAGGGAGTAGCCCCTTCGGACTATCTGCAGAACCCACCTGTCTGAAGTGATGGTGCGCCAGTGGGGGAGGTGATGGCGAATCCTGCCACCCACTGGCGTCAGGTGGGCCTGAAAGACCGGACTTGGAAGGTTTGGAGGCGGCGGTGGACTGACCCGCCCACGGGCGCCATGACCCACCTTGGCGGGCCCCCCGACCTCGGCCACGCTGAGACTGCTGCTGTGCAGGCCGGCGGCTCTGAAAGGAACGCGTTTGGACGCCTCGACCCTGCCCTCGAAAGGAGCGAAAAGCAGACCCCGTGGGAGTGCGTGTGGTGGCGAGATCTAAGGACTGGGCCGTAGCCCGAGAGTCCTTAAAGCGTTCCAGGGCACTATCCGCCTTGTCACCAAACAGGCGTGTGCCATCAAAAGGCATGTCCAACAGGGTGTTTTGGACATCCCCGGAGAAGCCAGTGGTTCTGAGCCAAGCGTAACGACAGAGCGCCACCATTGTGGAAAGCGCGCTGCCGAGGGAATCTGCTGTGTCAAGTCCACAACGGATGGTGAATTTTGCAGCATCTCTCCCCTCTGTAACAGCCTGGGAGAGCACCGCCCGAGCCTGCATCGGGCACTGAGGAAGCCCCTGTGCCACGGTGTCCCATACGGAATGTGAATAGCGGCCCAACAGGCACGCTGTATTCACCGCCCGCAACCCTGAACTGGCAGAAGTGAAGATCTTTTTTCCAAACTGCTCCAGTTTCTTAGATTTCTTGTCCGGGGGAGCAGAAGGGAATGCGCTCGGAGAGGCAGAGGCCTGGACAACCAGACTCTCAGGTGTTGGGTGTTGCGTGAGGAAGCTGGGGTCGCCTGGCGATGACGGCATGCCACCCCCTTATCCACAGGAACCCCTGTGTTAGGCTTGCCCCAGGTGCTCAATAGGACATCAGTGAGTGCCTCATTGAAGGGCAGCAGCGGCTCCGCAGAGGAGGACGCTGGCTGCAGCACCTCAGTCAGAAGATTCATTCTGATAGGCACAGAAGGGAGCTCAAGGTTAAGAGTCTGAGCCGCCCTACGCAGCACCACTGAAAAAGTCCCCACCTCCTCCGTAGCCACGGAAGAAGGGGACAGTGTGCCAAGGTGTGGAGAGAAATCCAGATCCATAGGACCCTCCAGGTCTTCTTCCCATTCAGGCTCGTTCTCGCATTGAGCTGCAAGAGGGTCCTCAGACCCCTCTCAGTACTCTCCTTCAGCTACCGGTGTTGGAAGAGGCCGGTAAGGGCAAGGTGCCTGGGGAAATGGGAGAAACTCTGTACCAAGAATTGGAATCGGGGGGTAAGAGACCAATTCTGGGTCGGCGCCGTATGGCGTCAGTTGCGGCGCTGCGCCCGGCGCCGAGGCCGGATCCAGCGCCGAGGCCGGATCCGGCGTAGAGCCGGAGCCGGCGGCGCTGCCGCAGGGTACTTTGCCGGCGTAGCCGAGGCCAAAGGCGGCGGCACGGGGGCAGACCCACCCAACGGGTCCGCGGGGCCCGAAGGCGCTCCGGGAGGGACCCGATGGGCCAAACAAGCGGCCCATGGCCGACAGGAAGGCCTGTATCTCATCCGATGTCGCGTGCGGGCCCGGAAAGGACGGGTAGGCCGCAGGCAACGACGGGGCTCCAGCGGAGCCACGGGGAGTGACTCCCCGCCCCTCCACCACGTCCTGGGACCGGTGAGGGGTAGAAGACGAACGACGTTGCTTCTTTGATTTTTTTATGGCGCCGTGACTTACCTGTCCCCGAGTCCGACGAGCGAAGGTAACGGCTCCGCGACCGGTCTCTCGACCTCCCACGGGAGCGGGACCTTGATTGACGCGGAACCGACTGCCGGGCCTCCAACAACTTTCGGGAACGCTCCCGCAAAGCTTTCGGCGCCATGGCCCGACAATCGGGGCACGCCTCTGGGTCATGGGCGTGCCCCAAGCAGAAGAGAGACACGTCGTGCGGGTCCGCAACCGACATGTTGCGACGGCAGGCCCCACAGGATTTAAACCCGGGCATCCCTACTGCACCAGAGTCGATTACTCGACAAACAATTACCAAGTTAAAACTTTTAACTAGGGGTACTGCTCTCTCTCGGATCTGCGCTGCTGGCGCGGAAAAAGAAAGAACTGACGTCAGTGCGCGTGGGCGCGTCTAAATAGCTCCCATGACGTCATCTCGGCGACCACGACGCCAGCGACGTACGCAGAGCAGTACGACGACGCCTACCGACGCGCAGGGGTATTGCTGACGAAAAACTTTCCGGATCCAGTCTGACGCCTGGGGATATTCTAAGGTAAGGAATCTATCACTAACGTGTCTCTTTCAGATATGTACCGCATTACGCTGCCGCCTTTTTTTGCTGCATAATTTAGTCAACACTGCTACATAATTTTGGCCTCCATTGCTGCATAACTCCAGTGGCCCGAAAGCAGGCTGCACATGTTAAAAGTGTTTGTGCACGAAGCAGAGACCATGACGTTTGCGGACTTAGGGGCTGATTACGATGGTAGGCAGACTTCAGTCCGTCCGCCATCAAATTGGGGAATGGGACCGCTTGCCTACAAAGCGGTGGCCCCACAATAGACATTACAATGCGACCGCCACTACGGCGTTCGCAATGTATCTTTTACATTGCGGCAGGTGCTGCTGGCTGCATCACCCGCCGCAATGTAAACAAGCATTAAAAATGCAATAGGTCTCGCCTTTCATTAAGTTAAAGCCATTTGCTTTGCTATACAATACCATTAGCAAAGCAAATAGCTTTAACTTAATCAAAGGCGAGACCTATTGCATTTTCAATGCTTGCTTTACTTCTCTTCTGGCAACTGCACCTGATGCACAGAGGCGATCACTGCTGGTAATCTTGCATCAGGTGCCCACCAAAGTCATCTTGCCTCTTGCAGTCACTATTGGAATAGAAGCTCGGGTGATTTTCATTGAACGGCAGTAGCTCCTGTTACAGAAAGCGTTGGAGACCCCATGTCTATGTAATGATTAAATAGTCGTTTACCAGGCGATAGCAGTCACATGTACGAACACGTACCCAGCATGCATTGCAATGCTACAGCATGCCCTGCTCATAAAAGGGAATGGTAATTAGGATAAAGTTTTATATGGCACAGACAGCCTTCCCTGCTGCTGTACACTCGCTGTTGTCCTTAGATGAAGCATTTTAGACCTCTGTTCGTGGAATTCACAATTTTAAAGCCAACGTGGTAATGCTACCTGAGCAGAATTAAAATGCAGGGATTTTACGCAAGTCCACTGTGCTGATACTTTCCCTTAAGTAGGCCATTTAAATGGTTCCGTAACAGCACAGTGAACAGGAGCTTGCCAGCTGAGAGGGAGGAGGAGTGATAAAGAGCAAGTTTAGGAGACCGCTCACACGACAACCAACAGATTTACAGCAAAGAAAATGCTTTGGCTTGGCAGTCAGCTCCATATACTGCGGCTGCCCGAGGCCCCCGCAGGGGCCCACTAAAGAGGGCAGCCCTCTAGTGCCATCGGGGCACCATCCACCCCTTATTGGTGTGGGGACTCGGGGAGGAGTCCCCCCCCCAGCCTGGTCTGCGGCGCGCAAGGCACGCGTAACTTCCGGTGCGCGAGGAACGGGGGAGGGGTATATAGGCCTCCCCCACCATCTGGACTTCCTCTTTTGTGCGCCGGACACGCCGTCTTGAGGGTGTGTGCCGCTGTGACCCGTGCCGAGATCGCCTGGAGTGTGCGGTGAGTCAAGCCCCCCTCTACATCCCCACTAAGGGGGCAGCCCCCCAGGCCGGTTTGCCTAGCCTGGCCATCGCCGAGGCTTCTGTCCGCCTGAGGGCGAGGGCGAGGGGGGGTTGGGGCTGCTCCAGGCACGCTCTGGCCAGCAGCCACAGCTGAGGCCACTCGGTCAGGTCATGCGGCCTTGGGCAGGACCCGGCTTCGGGCCGGCCCGGGTGCACCGGGCGTTGGAGGGCCAGGAGTCTGGCCAGGCTCCCGCGCTCGGAGCGGCGGGCCATGATTGAACGCGTATCGCGGGGCGGGGGGTTGGTGCGCAACGGGCACCGTGAACCCCCTCCTCCGGTAGAGTGGCCAGCTGGGCCCTTGCGCACTGGACTTTGGCTCCAGACTTACGTCTATTAAGATAACGGGGTCGAGTGGTAGAGGCCGGCGGGTCGCGGGTAATAAGGTGAGCGTAGGGGGTGCAAGGCCCTGTCCGGCGCCCCACGATGTCCACACTGCAACTTTACCCCTGGGGGGTCCGCGCGTCAGGTGGGTGGCTTGGGTCTGGAGCCTTCATGCTGCGGTATTTGCGGTAGCTCACGCCCTGGCCTTCTTTTCTCGTCTGCAGTGTCCATCTCATCAGCGCCGGGCGTGGGCTGGGGTATTAGGGGTGGCGATCAGGCGTTGTTGGTAATGCTGCCCCGGTCGCACTGCGTACCTATATCTCCCCCCCCCCTTTTTTTAGCCGTCCCCGGCCTCGTGGCTGGTCGGGTCACTCGCATCCCGGCCTCAGATGCAGCTGCTGCACGGGGCTGCGAGGGGGCAGCGCTGTGACTCGGGGTTGAGGGTTGGGGACAACCTCTGATCGGCGGGCTCCCCAAGTATGGTTCAAGCGGCAAGGGATGCTCCTTCAATGGCAGGGACCCGGGTCCGAGTTCCTGCGCCAGCGGCACCTACTACCTCAGGGCTCTTCAATGTACCTCCACCCCCAGGCGAGTGTGACTCCTGTGTAGGAAGTTCGGTGCTGCTTAAAACCTTCAGTTTGACACGAGCGTTTATGACGGTAATTGTGTCATTATACCAGTGTTGCCTGTTGTAAAAAGAAATGTTACTGTTCTAATGCATGTCATCAGGTGGTGGGTAGAAAAGACCCTCAGATGTCAGTTTTCATGGCAGGTTCTAGGGGATCAAATTACAGCAAAAGACTTCCAACTTCTTTCCTGGACCCCCCCCCCCCTCCCCAGCCACGATTGCTGTGGTCGCGCGAGACCGGGCGCGGGCCTGCATGTGTGGTCCCAGGCGGGCGGGGTGGTGCCATAGGGAACAATGTTTCCCGGTTTGGCCTGAGGCTAGCCGCAGGTTTGGCCACGGGCGCGCTGGATGGCTTCTGGGCACGGGGAGACCGGCGCAGTCCACGGGTGCGGTTGCAGGCTTGGCTCCGGTGGATGGCGCAGCTCTTGGTAGTGTGGCGCCACACTTTGCTGCCCGCGACCAGTCTGCGGGCCGTGCATCAATGCGGGATGCACAGCACTGTGCCTGCTGGGGGTGCTTGGCACCTTGTGTCATTAGCCTCTTTGACAAGTAGGCAGGGCGTCAGTTTAACAACACGGAAGTCCTGAGAGCTCGGGGGGACAAGTGGCTGCTTCGAGCGGAGATCAGCGGTAGGTTCCTTGATTCCCTGGGGCCGGCAGCTTGGGTGACGCGGTGGCCTCGCCACAGAGCACTCATCGGGTTGGGGCCGGGCTGGTGGCTGTGTCCGCCCGGTTATGTTGTTTTCAGGCGAGGAACAGTCTGGTGCGATGGAGTGGGGGAACAATTAAATGTGTTAATTTACCTGTCCTGTCCGCAGTGGGAAGTTAAGAAGAGAAGTGAGTTCGAATGTTGTTCCCTTTGCCTTGTGTTGAATGTGGCTGGTATGCCACTCCCCTGGGGCAAGGTCTGCTTTTTGCAGTGGTGCCGCGATTGGGGCAAGTCTGGTTTCTGAGCATGGGTGTGGCTGTCCTGAAGAACAGGGCAAAGTGTGGATCCTCGCTAATCACTACTACTACTGAGGACAAACCCCGTCGCACAAGTTACTAACTTGTGTAACGATATATCTGTAAGAGACAGTAGTTAGTGACAGATTCCTTACCTTAGAATATCCCCAGGCGTCAGGCTGGATCCGGAAAGTTTTTTGCGTAGCAGTACCCTTGCGCGTTGGTAGGCGGCGTCGTGCGGCTCCGCGTCCGGCGTCGTGGTCGCCGGGATGACGTCGCGGGCAGTACTTAGACGCCGCCCCTGCGCGCTGACGTCAGTTCTGTACACGACTTTCCGCGCCAGGAACGCAGAGCCATGCAAGAAGCTGACCTAGGTGTCTGAAAAATACTAGGGCCCTGAAAGGGATGTCCTTAACCCTAGAAATCAGTTCGCAGAACGGGGAGGATGGGTGGGCGGTAGGAATCTGTCACTAACTACTGTCTCTTACAGATATATCGTTACACAAGTTAGTAACTTGTGCATCTGAAAGAGACACGTTAGTGACAGATTCCTTACCTTAGAATAGATACCCCAGCAATACCAACCCCGGTGGTGGGTCTGCGAACAAAGATCAGACAAGGAAGTCCTGGAGGACAGAACGGCCAAAGAAGCCGTCCCTCCGGACCTGACTGTCAAGGCAGTAATGCTTTGTAAACGTGTGCAGCGAGGCCCACGTAGCTGCCTGACAGATATCCTGCAGCGGAACACCGCGGCCCAAAGCCGTGGTAGCAGCCGTTGCCCTGGTGGAATGGGCACGCAGCCCAACAGGAGGCTCCTTCTTAGCCAAAGAATAGCAGGCTTTGATACACAAGGTTACCCAGCGGGAGATGGTTCTCTTGTGCACCGCCCGACCTTTTTTGGCGCCCACGTAGCCAACAAAGAGCTGGTCATCCACCCGGAAATGGCGTGTGCGGTCGATGTAAAAGGAAAGCGCACGTTTTGGGTCCAGACGGTGGAGCCTCTCTTCCTCTCTGGAAGGATGCGGAGGCGGAAAGAAGGTGGGCAAAGTGATGGTCTGCCCAATGTGGAAGGCAGTAACCACCTTTGGCAAGAAGGACGGACGCGTCCTAAGAACAACCTTGTCTGGATGGACAGACAGAAAGGGAGGTTTACATGATAGAGCCTGGAGCTCACTCACCCGCCGAGCGGAGGTGACGGCCACCAGAAAGGCAGTCTTCAGAGTCAGAAGACGAAGAGGACAGTTATGTAGAGGCTCAAAGGGAGCGCACATAAGAAAGGTAAGAACCAAGTTCAAGTCCCACTGAGGCATCACAAACGGAACAGGAGGGAAGAGGTGTGTAATGCCTTTTAGAAACCTGTTAACAACAGGGGACTTGAAAAGGGAGGGCTGATCAGGAAGTCTAAGGAAGGCCGAGATGGCACAAAGATAGCCCTTGATGGTACCCAGGGCAGAACCCTGTTGGGCCAGGGAAAGAAGGAACAGGAGAACCTCAGAGAGAGGGGCAGAAAGGGGATTCACAGCCTTTGCTGTGCACCATGCCACAAACTTGTTCCACCTGCAGGCGTATACCACCTTAGTGGAGGGACGCCTGGCTGCCAGAATCACATCACAAACTTCGGGAGGCAAGTCGAAAGGAATCAACTGCCGCCGCTCAATCTCCACGCAAGCAGGTGGAGGCTGGACAGGTTCGGGTGGAGGACCGTCCCCTGCTGCTGCGACAGAAGATCCTCCCGAAGAGGCAGACGGATCGGGGATCTACGCTCATACTGAGTAGCTCGGGATACCAAACTCTTCGAGCCCAGTCCGGAGCCACAAGAATGACTTGGGCCCGGTCGTGCCGAATCTTCTTCAACACTCTGGGTAGAAGTGGTCTAGGCGGAAAGGCGTACAATAGACCGCAACTCCACTCGTGACGAAAAGCGCCGCCGAGCGAGTGCCGCCTTGGAAATTCCAACGCGCAGAACTGATGACATTGCGCGTTCTCTTCGGTGGCGAATAGATCTAACCAAGGCTCTCCCCACTGTAGAAAGAGTCCTTGCGCCACTTACGAGTGAAGACGCCATTCGTGATCCATCATGCACCTGCGGCTGAGTTCGTCCGCTGGCGTTCAGGGAACCTGCCAGGTGTTGAACCATCAGGAACATGCCCTGATGTTCCAGCCATGTCCAGAGGCGCAGAGCCTCCTGACAAAGGGTCCACGACCCCACCCCGCCTTGTTTGTTGCAGTACCACATGGCGGTGGTGTTGTCTGTGAACACCTGCACTACCTTCCCTTTGACAGAGGGAAGGAATGCCTTGAGTGCAAGTCGGATCGCCCGGAGCTCCAGAAGGTTGATATGGAGCCAAGACTCAGCCGGAGACCAGAGGCCTCTGATCTCCGCCTCTCCCATGTGACCGCCCCATCCCAGAAGGGACGCGTCCGTCACAACTGTGTGCTCTGGCTGGGGAAGGGAGAGGGATCTGCCCATGACCCATTGCCGGTTTGAGAGCCACCACTGCAACTGTTTTGCAGTCCCCTCCGAGATCTGGACGTGATCGGACAGGTTGCCCTGGTGCTGCGCCCACTGGAACTTCAGGTCCCACTGCAGAGCCCGCATATGCCATCTGGCATGATTGACCAGCAGGATGCAGGAGGCCATGAGGCCCAGCAGCCTCAGGGTCATCCGTACCGAAACCCAGGATAAAGGCTGAAAGATCGGAATCATAGCCTGAATATCCCGGACTCGCCGTTCGGGAGGATAGGCCCGAAACTGCGTCGTGTCCAGAACTGCTCCGATGAAAAGGAGCTGTGGAGAAGGAATCAGATGCGACTTCGGCACATTGATGGAGAACCCCAGCGAGTGCAGGAGTTCGGCCGTAGTCTGGAGGTGGGAGACGACTGCCTGGGACGAGCCCGCTTCAGCAACCAGTCGTCGAGGTAGGGGAAGACTGGAACCCCTGCCCAGCGCAGATGAGCTGCGACCACCGCCATCACTTTCGTGAACACCCGAGGGGCGCTGGTTAGGCCGAAAGGGAGCACGGTGAACTGAAAATGCTCGAGGCCTACCGTGAACCGCAGGTAACGCCGGTGGGCCGGCAGGACGGGGATGTGAAAATAAGCATCCTGCAAGTCCAACGCTACCAACCAGTCTCCAGGGTCGAGGGCAGTCAACACCTGAGCTAGGGTGAGCATCTTGAACTTCTCCTTCCGGAGGAAGCGATTGACGTTCCGGAGGTCCAAGATAGGACGCATGTCCTCCTTGTCCTTTTCGGGCACCAGGAAGTAGTGGGAGTAGCAACCACGCCCTACTTCTGGGGTCGGAACATGCTCGATGGCCCTCTTGGCCAAGAGGGCCGTGACTTCCTTCTGCAGAAGTACCAAGTGATCCCCTGACATGCGGTGGAATAGAGGTGGCATGGCTGGGGGGTGGTCTCGAAGGGGAGGGAGTAGCCCCTTCGGACAATGTCCAAGACCCACCTGTCCGAGGTGATGGGACGCCAGTGTTGAAGGTGATGGCGGACCCTGCCCCTACTGGCGTGCCGTGCACCGGAAAGGAGGGACTAGGAGGGCTTGGAGGCCGCGGACGGGTTGGAGGTGGTGGCCTGACCCGCACGCTCGTTGCCCGAACCGCCACGGCGGTATCCACGTCCTCGGCCACGCGTAGACGCTTGCTGTGCGGGCCGGTGGCTGGGCAGCTGACGTGACTGGGCGCCCCTTCCGTGGCCACGAAAGGTGCGAAACGCAGAGCTGAGCGGAGAGCGTACAACAGAAAGGCCCAGGGACTTGGCCGTAGCCCGTGAGTCCTTAAACCGCTCCAGCGCATGGTCTGCCTTTGAACCAAAAAGACCGACTCCATCAAAGGGCATGTCCATGAGTGTATTCTGGACATCACCCGAGAAACCAGTTGTCCTCAGCCAGGCGTGGCGACGTAGCGCCACCGTCGTAGCAAGCGATCTGCCCAGCGAGTCGGCGGTATCAAGGCCACAACGGATGGTGTATTTAGCCGCATCTCGCCCTTCCGCAATGGCGCGGGTAAGCAGTGTTTGGACCTCCTCAGAACACTGCGGCAAAACAGCCGCCACCGAATCCCACAGGGAGTGGATATATCGGCCCAAAAGGCAAGCAGTGTAGACGGACCGCAAGCCAGCACTGGAGGAAGAAAAAGCCTTCTTCCCAAATTGGTCCAGGCGTTTGGATTCCCTATCCGGAGGGGCGGTAGGGAAGGCGGTTTGGGAGGCAGAGGCTTGGCCAACCAAGCTCTCAGGGGTGGGATGTTGGGAGAGAAACAGGGGGTCGCCCGGAGCAGGGCTATGGCGTCGGGCCACGTTCCTATCCACAGGAGCCCCTGTGGTGGGTTTGGACCAGGTACCCAAAAGAACGTCAGTGAGTGCATCATTAAACGGCAGCACAGTCTCCGAAGAGGAAGCCGCCGGCTGAAGCACTTCTGTCAGGAGGTTAGTCCTGACGGCCACAGTAGGTAACTGGAGATGTAAGGCTCCAGCTGCTCTACGCAACACCGTTGCAAAATTAGCCCCTCCTCCGTAGCCACGGGAGGAGACAGCATGCCAGTGTCAGGGGAGGTGTCTAGACCACTGGCATCCCCAAGTTCCTCAACCCAGTCCGGGTCAAACTCACACTGTTGTGTGAGAGGGTCCTCAGACCCTCCCAGCTCTCCTGGTCCTCCTCTTGTTCAAAATATGGAGGAGGAGGGACATTTGGGACCCAAGGTCTCATCGGCGCCGGAACCGGCGTCGGGCGACGTCGGTCCAGCTCCATGTCCGGAGCCGGAGATAACCGGGGAATGACGCCGTCCGGAGCCCCGGACGGCGTCAGGAACGGCACCGGGGACATCGGCGGAGGCGGAGGCGTGGTTAGGTCAACCGGCGCCGATGTGGGTTGCGGTACCACCGGAGCCGGGATCGAGGCCGGGGCCGGAGCCGAGGCCGGGATGAAGGCTGGTGGGACAGGCGACGCCGGGACCGGAGTCGACGGCGGCGCCGGGGCAACCCCATCAGGGCCCGCGGGGCCCGAAGGCGCACCGGAGGGACCTGAAGGCCCGAAGAGGCGGGCCATGGCCGACAGGAATTCCTGTATTTCGGCCGGAGTCGCCCCCGACCCCGGAAAGAACGGGTAATTCGGGGGCAGCTCTACAGGCATGTCCGGGGCCGCGGGGGCGATGCCGACTGGGGCCTCAGCCGAGTCGAGGCGAAGTCTTAGAGCGATGACGCCGCTTAGACTTCTTGTGCTTCGACTTACCGGAGGAGCGCGAAGACTTGGATTCCGACGAACGGCGGGGACTCCGCGACCGTCCCTTCGACCTCTCCCGGGACCGGGGCTTGGTGCGGCACGGAGCCGACTGCCGGACCTCGAGCAGCTTTCGAGACCGCTCTCGCAAAGCCTTCGGATGAAGTTTCCGGCAGTCAGGGCACGACTTCGTGTCGTGGTCTCGGCCGAGACAGAAGAGACACTCGAGATGCGGGTCCGTGATCGACATCATGCGACCACAGGCCTCGCAGGGCTTAAAGCCGGGCATCCCTACGACACCTTAGGAGTCGTGAAGACTCGTTGAAGAAACAGTGAAAAAATTCACAAAAAAGGATAGTCAAAAAGTGACTAGGGCACTGCTCTTCCCGGATCTGCGCTTACTGGCGCGGAAAAAGAAGAACTGACGTCAGCGCGCAGGGGCGGCGTCTAAGTACTGCCCGCGACATCATCCCGGCGACCACGACGACGGACACGGAGTCGCACGACGCCGCCTACCGACGCGCAAGGGTACTGCTACGCAAAAAACTTTCCGGATCCAGCCTGACGCCTGGGGATATTCTAAGGTAAGGAATCTGTCACTAACGTGTCTCTTTCAGATCTCTCTTTACTGCTCTTCTCAACGGGTCTGAGGGAATATCGCCGCGCCCGTGTAGCCGTATCGGCTCTGCCTACTTTTGTTGCACCCTCTGCCAGTGGTGAGAGGGGAGCGCGTATATAGACCTGGGATATAGACCTGGGAGGCGCTGGCAATAGCTGAGGGGGACAGTGCCACCCACACCGTGGGCGCGGGGTAGATGAGTGGGCCCATTTGAACCGGTATTCCGCTGCAGCACTCGGGGCACGAATGGCCCGAGGGCATCCCGGAGCATGGGCTGGCTGGGGCCATGGTAAAGTGCAGGTAATATACAGGCACCACAACATCAAGTACTGCAAAAGAGAGAATGCGCTGCCACCCGAGGTCCCCATGTCACATAAGGGCTCCCTCTCAAGGTTTGATTTAAGCCGGGGGTTTTTGGGCCATGGCACGGGTACTTAATTGCCAACACCAGTGTGTGAGACAGTCTGCCACGGGGTGACTGTCTGGCCAATTTAGAGACGCATACAACAAACGTTAATTATTGATTACACACATGCCTTTCTGGACGTGTGGCAAGCTAGCACACTTGTGGTTCCGGGCCTGGTGTGCTGTATTGGGAGCGGCCTATCTTAGGAATGTCGGCAGTGGCCCAAGTGCGCCATGCGCGCACTGGTGCTACACTGGTGCCTTTTACCCTGGGCATACAAATGCAGGTTCCTCTCGCTCTGGGTCAGGCTGGCCTTGGGCCCTGTTGAGGCATGTTTTGGTTCGTTGCAGCATAGGCCGTGTTGCAGCGTTCAGGCGCGGCAGATTATCCTCGCTGGCTCCGCTGACTGGAGTGGGGGGTTCTGCCTGGCTTGGGTGCATACTCTGGCCAACCAGAAACTCCATATACTATATTGGTAGAGAATGCCCAGGAGTGGTTTGCGGTCTTGTTGCAACTGCCCCACAGGCGAATGTCTTAGGCCACATGGCTTGTGGAAGGCTCCTGTGGGGGCGGCTGGCTGAAGGGCTAGTGGCAAGCATGTCTTGCGCTATCATCGCACTGTTAAGCCTAGTCACGAGCGGATTGTATCAGGGGAGCTGGCTGTGGGTCAGGGAGCGCAGATGCATCAGATGCACTGAGCAGCTTGCAGCCAGATGCGGTACGGTCGGTATCCGATGCAAGGGGCATATGTTAGACTAGAGCTGCACCCGGATGTATCCCGGATGACTGGCCCTTGACCATTATTTGTTCCTGCTCACTCAGAGCCGGGTGTAACGGACGGTACCCTTCCCTAGATGCACGGCGCCGAACTGTCCCTAGGGGTCCCTCCTAGGACTCAGCTGGCTATCTTACTCAGGATTGGTTGGCAATCAGTTGGCATCTTCGTATCCGACTCACATTTGCATCTGACGTTGAGACCGTGTGTCGGGGGGGAAGGGTCTTTCAAACGGTGCCTTTCATTTTATTTATGTATGTGTTGCCTCTTTAAGTTATCAGTCGCAATTCTCGTGCTTGCCCCGGTAGTGAGAATTCCACATCTACACCTTCCACAGCATTAGAGTACCTCCCCTACACCAGGCATAGGTGCACGGCCTGGGGGGGCCGAGACCAGAGTCAATGGACCCAATGGATGCATTTTCAATAGGCTATGCAACAAACCTTTAATTGTGGCTTATATATCGTATGCGACTAATAAGCATCGACAAAGCCAATAGATGGGCTTGTTGTAGTGCTCCTTTTGTTAGAGGTGGAAGTAAAGTGTAGTGTTCACATTTTGTCCCGGTTTTGGCTTTAACATCCTGGTCACCCGATGCTGAGGGCAAGGGCGAGCAGCCAAGGATGAGGGATAAGAAGAGACGTGTGTATCCTGCGTTGATTCGCACTGAGCATCAGTAGGTTTGGGGTGAGCCCAGCCGTTTCCGGTGCGGGGGCTGTGACTCCTGAAGTGACTTTTGAGTCCATAGTCCAGCTTGCTGTAGGTGGAATGATACGTGTTGATTACATAATTGGATGCGATGACTGAGGAGGCAAAACCATGCAGCACACTATGCTAAGCAACGTTCCTGGTGAATTGTTTTTAACCCAGCGCCGAAGTGAGAGCTTCTAGTGCAGGGCAAGAATCATTAGGCGACTGCAGCACGACACAGGTCTTTTAAAGGCACTGGTGAAAAATGGTGCATGCTAAGTAGTCCTTAAGGCCTACCTCTTGCCAGGATGGCAAGCAGGGGTTACGCAGGGGAACTAGCTATTAGCTGCCCAGTCTTGTGAGGAAATAACCTGCATGAAATTTTGAGGTGAGGCTGCTGAGTTGCCCTGGCATTGTTTGCCTCGTTTCGGGGCCAGTGATTATTACTTTTCAGGGTTAAGGTTCGAATTCTTAGTTGCGTTTGGGTACTTTGACAGGTTGCCCATATTCATGCATCATTTTGTGGAGTGTTGAACTAGGTTGTAACTTACAAGAAACTCATCATAGATCTTGCAGTCCCTTCATTGCAGAACAATATGGAGTTCGGGGCCAGTTCGGGACCTGTGCATAGTTTCAGGCCAAGGAATGGTGGTATGGCCCCTGGAGTACTGGGGACAGTTTTGTTGGTTGGCAAGATTCGCAGAGGTTTGTCGTAAGCCTGCGCAGGCTGTTGTTTCCGCAGAGTTTGGGGCAGGTTAGCATCCCCACCTTGTCTCTGCGGGTTTGCTGTGTCTTGCGGGTCATCCGGATCAAGTAAGAGCCATTATCCATTGGTATAGCTGGACATGAGGAATGCCAGGCAAGAATCCAGGGGATTATAGAGCAAGTGTGCCTGTTCTGGGCCTAGTATATGCAGGCGTGAGTAGCAATGGTAGCCGCCAGTTCAATCTTGCATCGTTCAAATTCATGAGAAGAGGCATTTCCTTGAGGGTGAAGTAGGCCCCATACAGGGCTGAGAGGGAACATTCACCTAGACTAACCTTGACTGGGCAAACGAGTATGATCCAGCTGTGATTGAGCGCTGCAAGTATGGGCAGTTCTGGCTAGGGAGGGAGCTAAAGCCCAACGGCCGGGCTTCAGCTTTGGCGTCAGGGGCCTCTCGGTGTATTGACGCCCTGTCTTAGCAGTCCAGGTCACACCACAGAGGGCAAAGGCAAGGCCTCGGCCCCTGATGGACTATGTTTAATTTTAGTTGTGTGGGAGTGGGGCTCGCAATCTCGTCGCGTCTTGCTATGTCTGGTCGATGCAGCTAAAATGTGCCCTCTGCAAACAAGGGCAGGTTACAGGTCGCCTCAGTTAAGACATATTCACCCGCTCTTTAGCCAGGGCAGCAGGCGGGTGTGGTAGTTGTCATCTAACAAGTGGACTGCGGTGCAAAAAAGTTTGGTAAACACGGCGTTAGAGCACAAATGACGACAAGGTATTATAGAGCATTTGGCATTCCCAATATTCAGACAAGGGCAGTTACTTGCACATATTGTTCCCCTCTGGTTCCCACAGACTTGTCTGCCCCCTTGGTTATCCTTCCATGGGCTAGAACTGGAAGGGGCATCTTCTGCAACCTGTGTCCCAAATACGTTGATAGTCGACGCTGGGGTAGATGTACCATGAAGGGCATGGTTACTAAGGTTGTCCCAAAGTTTGGGGGTAAACTGGGTTGGGGCAGTAAGTCTACAGTCCTTAGGAAGCATTCAGCATTTCGTCAATCCAAGTAGGGCAGTTAGCGATACATAGTATCATCAAGTGGATAACAGGCACCGGTTATTCAGCGACATCATGTCCCGGGGACACGCGCGCTTCACAGAAACTGAGTTTCAACCATAAGGGGGCCAAGTGGCAAAAACCAGTAAATAGGTTTAATATGTGTGTCTCTGGCCTTACAGCTGTGTGGAGCCAGTCTCATTTAGAGGTACGCCCAGGTGAAAATTGGGTGCTTCTTAAAGTTCTCATGACGAATGCGGTTTGTGGTATCTCCCAGCGGATCCACTGATGGTGTACTGCAGCTAACATGAAACTGGGAATCTGGGATTCCAACACTTTTGCGGGTTTAAGCATCATGGGGCAGAGATGGTTAGCAGGTACTGGCATCTGTGATCCGACGGCAGTTAAGCAAGCGGGGTGCGCTGCGTAAGTTGTCACTACACAAAAGGGTGAGGTGTCGCCAACAGTGGGCACAATACATATATTGTTTCAAACCAGATTTGACACCAATAAGGTGTTCACCAGGATTTAGCAATCAAAAAGGTCTGTGAAATTGTCTGGTCAACGGGGTGAAGTAAGTGCACCCCATAACCAAGGGTAGGTGGCATGTTGCTGCAGTTAAACTCGAATGCCCCGCCAGGTTAGCTATATTAGCCACGCTGGGTGGGGACGCTGTCAGCCAACATAGTGTGCTGCTGTCCCAATAAATGGGATAACAGGGTGTAAAGTAGGACTTAGCAATCCTTAGTGTTAGGCACCACATTGCAGACAGTGCGTACTGTATTAAACCTGACAGATTTTCTAAGCGGGTATGCCTAGGGGGTTCCACCACTGAGGGAGCTGAGTGGGTGAAATTCCCATAAGGAATAAGGGATGCATGGCAAGGGCAGGATGGCACCCTTGCTCATTGTCACATACTTCTAGTTTGAACATCCCTGTAGCGTCATGATTTAGAAAGCAAAGGGACTGTTCAAATGTTAAGGATAATCCTTCTCGCCCTAATAGCCAAAGAAAGCAGGCGGGTTGTGGGAGTGGTCACCTAACAAGTGGGCTGCTGTCCCATAGATGGGGGACACAGGTGTTCAGGCACACACAGTGCTAGAAGGACGGCAGCTAGGTAAGAGCAGCAATTAGATGGGTCAATGTGAGCCATGGTGTCTGAAACCGTCCCACCCAGTGTGGGCGCGGGGCTGAGTCATGTGATGCAGTGGAACTTTCCCGCATGGGGTGAATAGTTCTTGGCACAAGTTCACAGGCCAAAAGGGCCTTTTGTTTCATCAAGACACCAGCTGATCCAGGCTAACATCAAGGGCTATTGTGATATAGATGGGGTTCATCTATCACCAGTAGGGATGGATCTCGTCCTTCTAGATTTGCGAGAGGCGCTAGAGATGAGAGGTTGCAGGTAAGACTATAGCTGTTTTGGTGGGGGGCTCTGGTGGCGACAGTGGCCACCTCCAGAGCTGTGGCGGAGTTACAGGGCGATCTGGAAGCAAATGGGTACAGAAGGGTACCTCTGCGCGGCACAATAGGGGTGCCAGAGCCAAATCCCAGGAGCCTCATGGGAGGTTTGGGGAAAACCGTGTCGGCGCACCGTTAGTCCTTCGGGCGGTTGTGAGCCTGAACAACCGGGGGCTTGCCTTGCTACGCTACGCCCTGAAAGGGGCATGAGTAATATGGGACCAAGGTGTCACGTGATCCGGGAAGAGGATCACCAGAAGGGGCAGCACAGATGGGGTTCGCCCCAGTGCTGCTTGGCTCATCAGACGGCCCAGATGGCTGCCTGCCCTTGGATCGCCCGTAAGATAACCCACCATATTGCATACCGTTGTATGTAATAAACCTGCAGCAATATTTACCCAAACAAAAACTGTGTGGTGTATTTATTTATTTCGCACGCATGCTATTTGGGGAGGGGTGGGGAGTGTTGCCAATGGTGGTGCTATGCGGCTGCCCGAGGCCCCCGCAGGGGGCCACTAAAGAGGGCGGCCCTCTAGTGCCATCGGGGCACCATCCCACCCCTTATTGGTGCGGGGACTCGGGGAGGAGTCGTCCCCCCCAGCCTGGTCTGCGGCGCGCAAGGCGTGCGTAACTTCCGGTGTGCGAGGAACGGGGGAGGGGTATATAGGCCTCCCCCACCATCTGGACTTCCTCTTTTGCGCGCCGGACACGCCGTCTCCCACCCTACCGCTTACCCGGCATGGAGGTGGCAGGCAGGAGGCATAGAATGTTGTAATGTCTTTTTTCGTTGCAGGCGGAGTTACAGGGCGATCTGGAAGCAAATGGGTACAGAAGGGTACCTCTGAGCAGCACAATAGGGGTGCCAGAGCCAAATCCCAGGAGCCTCATGGGAGGTTCCGGGAAAACCGTTCCGGGAAAACCGTGTCGGCGCCCAGTTAGTCCTTCGGGCGGTTGTGGGCCTGAACAACCGGGGGCTTGCCTTGCTACGCTCCGCCCTGAAAGGGGCGTGAGTAATATGGGACCAAGGTGTCACGTGATCCGGGAAGAGGATCACCAGAAGGGGCAGCACAGATGGGGTTCGCCCCAGTGCTGCTTGGCTCATCAGGTGGCCCAGATGGCTGCCTGCCCTTGGATCGCCTGTAAGATAACCCACCATATTGCATACCGTTGTATGTAATAAACCTGCAGCAATATTTACCCAAACAAAAAACTGTGTGGTGTATTTATTTATTTTGCACGCATGCTATGTGGGGAGGGGTGGGGAGTGTTGCCAATGGTGGTGCTATGTGCTTTGCACAACAGCCGCACCCGGACAAATACTCATTCCTCAACCAGACACCCACCCGAAAAGGGCACACCATCATAGAAATAGAGACAGGCACACAAAACGACAGATACAAGCAAAAACACATACAAAACTGATTTTAAAAAGTTACCCAAATGGTGCCAGTGTCGAGCAGGCACTTCCGGCTTACAGCCTCGTATCTTGAGATGCCAGCTTATACTAGGCAGCAGGGGCGCAACTAGAGGCAAATTTCAGGGGGGCTAAGAAAAAATTTCGGGGGGGGGGCAGACTCTTCCAGCAATAGTTAGAGTGGAGATGCAGGGGCTCTAGAAGGGGTGAAAAACAACAAAGCCTCATTTACAAGCGAATGGTCTTTTAAAGACCTGTGAAGTTCTCGGGTGCGGCTGTGTGTGTGCCCGGGAAGCTGTCTCAGCCCGGGCTGCCACACATGACGGGGGGGGGGGGGCTGAAGCCCTTTGATCCCAATGGGCGTTGCGCGCCTGCTAGGCAGCCCACTCAGTAGTTACCCAGCATGCCAGGTCATGTTTTACATGAAGACATTACCTTGGGGTTCTTCTAAATGAGAAAAGGATGTGGCATTGTATAACCTGGAGGAGAAAAAAAGCTACGAGGAGGGAAGCCTGGAGCAGGAGGAAGGCGGCTTGGGTGGCAGTGCAATAAAGGTACCAGCACAGCAGACATGGCTGCCAACATGTACAGGGTCAGAGGTAAGAGGCACGGGAAATACACCAATTCCTGCCTTATTGTCGTGTACTTTGCAGTAATGTAGATTTTTTCCATTCCAGACACAATCTCGTCAACCCGCGCCCTTGCATAATAACCGGGGGTTCTCCCTGCAACCATATCTGTAATAACAGGAAAAGGCGGCCTGGGTTATTTTACTACTTGGTGGGGGGGGGAACGGTTTGTTTCATGCATTTTAAGAGCTCGCATGCGTCTGTAAAGTTGAGGGGGAGCAACAACATTCCTCTTAAAATTTTGTGCAATTGCATGCGGTAGGAAGACTTTTTACAAGCATTTTTTTTTGTGTTGACATGCGAACGTTTCTGGACAGCTCTGCATGTGTTTTCCCCTAAAAATAAGAGTTTTACAGCACCACGCTGACAATGGGATGTGTTTAGGAGCGGAGGAGAGAAAGGATCCTGGGGAGGGGACAATAGACTTTTGGAGGAAGCGGCGAGTGAGTGCTGCTTGTGGTGTTTACCACTGGTTTTCAAAGGCTCTCCGACACGGCCCTGACCCCCGAAAATGACCATACTCAAAAATGAAGCGCGGCATGCGGTAGGAAGATTTTTTAAAAGCATTTTGTTTAGTGTTGACATGCATGGCGATGTGACTCACTTTGCGAACGTTTCTGGACAGCTCTGCATGTGTTTTCCCCTAAAAGCACAAGTTACTAACTTGTGTAACGATATATCTGTAAGAGACAGTAGTTAGTGACAGATTCCTTACCTTAGAATATCCCCAGGCGTCAGGCTGGATCCGGAAAGTTTTTTGCGTAGCAGTACCCTTGCGTGTCGGTAGGCGGCGTCGTGCGGCTCCGCGTCCGTCGCCGGCGTCGTGATCGCCGGGATGACGTCGCGGGCAGTACTTAGGCGCCGCCCCTGCGCGCTGACGTCAGTTCTGTACACGACTTTCCGCGCCATGAACGCAGAGCCATGCAAGAAGCTGACATAGGTGTCTGAAAAATACTAGGGCCCTGAAAGGGATGTCCTTAACCCTAGAAATCAGTTCGCAGAACGGGGAGGATGGGTGGGCGGTAGGAATCTGTCACTAACTACTGTCTCTTACAGATATATCGTTACACAAGTTAGTAACTTGTGCATCTGAAAGAGACACGTTAGTGACAGATTCCTTACCTTAGAATAGATACCCCAGCAATACCAACCCCGGTGGTGGGTCTGCGAACAAAGATCAGACAAGGAAGTCCTGGAGGACAGAACAGCCAAAGAAGCCGTCCCTCCGGGACCTGACGCACAAGTTACTAACTTGTGTAACGATATATCTGTAAGAGACAGTAGTTAGTGACAGATTCCTTACCTTAGAATACCCCCAGGCGTCAGGCTGGATCCGGAAAGTTTTGCGTAGCAGTACCCTTGCGCGTCGGTAGGCGGCGGTCGTGCGGCTCCGCGTCCGTCGTCGGCGTCGTGATCGCCGGGATGACGTCGCGGGCAGTACTTAGGCGCCGCCCTGCGCGCTGACGCCAGTTCTGTACACGACTTTCCGCGCCAGGAACGCAGAGCCATGCAAGAAGCTGACACAGGTGTCTGAAAAATACTAGGGCCCTGAAAGGGATGTCCTTAACCCTAGAAATCAGTTCGCAGAACGGGGAGGATGGGTGCGGTAGGAATCTGTCACTAACTACTGTCTCTTACAGATATATCGTTACACAAGTTAGTAACTTGTGCATCTGAAAGAGACACGTTAGTGACAGATTCCTTACCTTAGAATAGATACCCCAGCAATACCAACCCCGGTGGTGGGTCTGCGAACAAAGATCAGACAAGGAAGTCCTGGAGGACAGAACGGCCAAAGAAGCCGTCCCTCCGGACCTGACTGTCAAGGCAGTAATGCTTAGTAAACGTGTGCAGCGAGGCCCACGTAGCTGCCTGACAGATAACCGGCAGCGGAACACCGCGGCCCAAGGCCGTGGTAGCAGCCGTTGCCCTGGTGGAATGGGCACGCAGCCCAACAGGAGGCTCCTTCTTGGCCAAAGAATAGCAGGTCTTGATGCACAAGGTAACCCAGCGGGAGATGGTCCTCTTGTGCACCGCCCGACCTTTTTGGCGCCCACGTAGCCAACAAAGAGCTGGTCATCCACCCGGAAGTGTTTTGTGCGGTCGATATAGAAGGAGAGCGCACGTTTTGGGTCCAGACGGTGGAGCCTCTCTTCCTCTCTGGAAGGATGCGGAGGCGGAAAGAAGGTGGGCAAAGTGATGGTCTGCCCAATGTGGAAAGCAGTAACCACCTTTGGCAAGAAGGACGGACGCGTCCGAAGAACAACCTTGTCTGGATGAACAGACAGAAAGGGAGGTTTGCAAGATAGAGCCTGGAGCTCACTCACCCGCCGAGCGGAGGTGATGGCCACCAGAAAGGCTGTCTTCAGAGTCAGAAGACGAAGAGGACAGTTATGCAGAGGCTCAAAGGGAGCGCACATTAAAAAGGTAAGAACCAAGTTCAAGTCCCACTGAGGCATTACAAACGGAACAGGAGGGAAGAGGTGAGTAATGCCTTTTAAGAACCTGTTAACAACAGGGGACTTGAAAAGGGAGGGCTGATCAGGGAGCCTGAGGAAGGCCGAGATAGCACAAAGATAACCCTTGATGGTACCCAGGGCAGAACCCTGTTGGGCCAGAGAGAGAAGGAACAGAAGGACCTCAGAAAGAGGGGCAGAAAGGGGATCCACAGCCTTTGCTGTGCACCATGCCACAAATTTGTTCCACCTGCAGGCGTATACCACCTTAGTGGAGGGACGCCTGGCTGCCAGAATCACATCACAAACTTCGGGAGGCAAGTCGAAAGGAATCAACTGCCGCCGCTCAATCTCCACGCAAGCAGGTGTAGACTGGGCAGGTTCGGGTGGAGGACCGTCCCCTGCTGCTGCGACAGAAGATCCTCCCGAAGAGGCAGA